>CM062811.1:1189222626-1190422626 GCA_031772625.1 Pinus tabuliformis | reverse complement strand
ATATCAAGAAAAGGCAAGGACCATGCTACAATGAAAACTTACATCTTGCTACCTCCGAGTAGGACCAAGCTCTAATCCTTGAACTCTATTGGAAAAGTTTAGTAATCACAGAGTTTCTTCCATGTCATTTTCATGAGGACTAATTTGTACAAATAAAGTCTTTGTGCATCCTCCTGAGTGAACATGCATCATATTGGTGTTAGATGTTGTGGAAGGACTCTGAGACAAGACAATATCATACCATCTCTATATGATCTCATTCCTTTTGCCATCAGCTACCAAAACATGGCTCCTCCACCTGCTCTTCCCATGCTAGCAGAAGCATATATTTGTTTATAAACCATATCAAATAAATTGTCTCTCTAGTCGATGCCGAATCTTGGGTCTTTAGAGGATTTCCCAAAATCTACAAACAAAACTAGTTTCTTCAATATTTTGCTTCCATCTTCTAGATGGTTCTTTATCCAACCTAACTGAACAGTTAATAAATAAGGGTAAACTGCTCTTTGTATTCAGACTGATGCCCTTCCAAACGAACTTGCTTTGTGTACAAAGATATGCAGTGAATAATTAGGAATATGTTAATAAACCCCAATTTATTTCCCAAAACGATAAGAAAATAAGGGCAAACTCACTTCAGAAATTCTTAATGCTACCGTTCCATCTTCACTTAGATTGTGGTGGAAATAGGAAGCTTTCCCGAAGGATTGCATGAAGAAAATGAGACAGCATTAAGAAATTCAGTTGAATTTGGAGGAGATGAATGTGATGGCAAGGAAAATCTATTAAACTTCAATGATCAAATATGTTGAATAAATCTGCCACTATTGGAAGAGGAACATCTAATCCCATGAAGCCACTGATGCATTGGGCTGAAGGTCCCTCACCAATTTGAAGAATATACGGCTCTCTAATGATATTGCTCAAAGGAAACCAAGAAAACAATGTTCTGACACCACAGGGCATTTATTATTAGCTCCATATTTGCTAAAATTTGCATTTTCTCTCTTACAAACATTCTGAAGCTAAGTCGTCTTCTTGCATAGATGAAGATGAACAATTTGCAAATGATGAGGAGAATTAGGGATTTAAAAATATAAATTTCCATGCCTGCTAGTTCCTAAAGAATATCCCAATAACTACAACACATATAAAGAGCAATTTCTTTGTAGGAAAAGAAAAGGCAAATCTGTTAAACTTAAACGATCAAATATGTTGCATAAATCTGCCACCAATGATGTTGAAATAGTACATTTATATTGGTCTCACGAAGAAGCATGAACCTGCCAAGTTCCAACGCAAAAATATTTCTTAAAATGTATATATGGAAATGTGTTCATCTCTTTATTGGATGCGTTGTGCATTTGATATTCATGAGTTCTCTTCGTGGGCGCACTTCTTCTTTCTTGGCACACACTTAATGTTTGATTCTTGGTGACATGCTTGGATTTTTCAACACCTGGATATTTGCTTGTTGGCTCTCTCGGTCTGCTGGCTGAGATTCGAAAAGTGGAATGACAAAAACCAAAAGTGGAATTGCGTGGGGGTGGTTCCCTGGGAGTGAGCTTCACCAATGCACAATATACACCTAGTAGACTTGAAACCCAAATAAACCATTCCTAAGAGATCTTTGATATGACCAATGAGGAAGTTTAATCTAGTTGCCACCGACAATATCACAATCATAAAACGAAGTGAAAATAGAACATTGCTTGCCCATCCATTCACTATTCCATCTCATTGCTATGAACATATATGCCTCACATTCATTACAGAGCCCTGGCATTGTTATGACTACAATTCAATGACTTTTGTTGGTGCAATTAAAAACATTGTGTGATAGATGCAGCAAAAGGTGATAATGCCCATGTCATAGTACTCACACTAAGGTATGCCATTGATAATCATTGAGTAATGCAACCCTATAATATCTTGACTACAGCTCGACTATGATGCAAAGAATACAGTGAAAAAATCTTTGGGCCATATACCAATTGTTATGAGAATAAGAACACCCAATAAAGCTGGTGGATTTTTGGAAAAGCTCAAAAAGTTTAACTGTATTATTTTGCCCAGAAAATGTTACAACATCCCCAATCCAATAAATCATTCATGGGACTTTAAACACCCTAAGTAGCTAAAGCTTCCATCTTTGACCTGCTTCTCCAACCCATGAATGCCTTGATAAGCATTTCTTCTAGGGCTTCATCTTCCTCAACTTCTTTGGGCAAACTCTATGTCCCGCTCCTTATTACTCACATAATGAATATATGTTACATCACCAATTCCCTACATCCAGAAGCTTCTTTCAATGGTGCATGTAGAATTGCTGCCAAAGGACAGGCTAGATATGTGTTCAAAAAAATAGCAACAAATTATTCATTAGCATGTATGCAGAGGATCTTTAGTACAGATAATGAGGAAGATGAACCCTTCATTATGGCCTTCTCCTTAAGAATGTGTACGTCCAAGCTGCGTTGTCTTTTGATTTGGAAACCTTTTCAAGCACATGACATTCTCACAATAAATACCATCCAGAGGATTACTACACATTCAAAGTCGTTATAGCCATCCACTCATCCTCCATAGCTTATATCTTTATGGGAAGAAGAAAAGATGATACCTCCCAAGAACGAAATGAAGAGTTGTTCCAGCCTTGTACATTAAGTGCAGCTACTGGATCTTCAACAATGTTGCCAAATACAACATAATTATTACATTGACCATCATCGACAACGACTTCATGACTTCCCACAACCGCATTCAATCATCAAACTGGGTGTAAAAATGGTTCCATTATGACATAAATTAAATTGTGTAATTTGTAGAGATTCAAGACTAATTTCCAATTAGCATGAGGCCTTATTATGAATGTATGATCAACACTTTTCAAGTATAAATTTCTATGAGAAAACAGTGGCTACCATTCAGGATACAAATAGATCTGCTAGGAAACTTGACCATAAATCACTATTAGAACATTGCACACATGAGTGTTGTGCATAAGAAAACTGTTAAGTATCTTAACAACATGATTACATATAGCATAGGCAGGTAAGGAATACATCAGTTGAATAAGTTATTCCCTTGATATCATGCAGACAACGTATCCATATTCTGCCATTGCAGAAGCAAGTGTTCAATTTTTCTTTCGTTTCTAAAAATGCAGAGAATGTTACCTCATTTTTAAGAGCAGAATCACATTTTTAAATGCCAAACCTAGGATCGATAACACTCAAGAGAGCCCTGTTGAAAGAAATAATCACAAATGTATCAATGACATTCCTTTCTTCTTCCTACAAAGATGGTGGATTTCTGGAAAAGCTCAAAAATTTTAACTGTATCATTTTGCCAAGAAAATGTTACAACATCCCCAATCCAATAAATCAGTCATGGGAGTTTAAACACCCTAAGTAGCTAGAAGCTTCCATCTTTGACCTGCTTCTCCAATCCATGAATGCCTTGATAAGAATTTCTTCTAGGGCTTCATCTTCCTCAATTTCTTTGGGAAAATCTATGTTCCGCTCCTTATTACTCACATAATGAATATATGTTGCATCACCAATTCCCTACATCTAGAAGCTTCTTTCAATGGTGCATGTAGAATTTCTACCAAAGGATAGGCTAGATATGTGTTCAACAAAATAGCAACAAATTCTTCATTGGCATGTATGCAGAGGATCTTTAGTACAGATAATGAGGAAGACGAACCCTTCATTATGGCCTTCTCCTTAAGAATGTGTACGTCCAAGCTGCGTTTTCTTTTGATTTGGAAACCTTTTCAAGCGCATGACATTCTCACAATAAATACCATCCAGAGGATTACTACACATTCAAAGTCGTTATAGCCATCCACTCATCCTCCATAGCTTATATCTTTATGGGGAGAAGAAAAGATGATACCTCCCAAAAACGAAATCAAGAGTTGTTCCAGCATTTTACATTAAGAGCATCTACTGGATCTTCAACATTGTTGCCAAATACAACAGAATTATTACACTGACCATCATCGACAACGACTTCATGACTTCCCACAACCACATTCAATCTGAAGAAACAAAGTTGAATATCTCGAACAGGTGCATTAAATCATCAAACTGGCTGTAAAAATGGTTCCATTATGACATTAATTAAATTGTGTAATTTGTAGGGATTCAAGACTAATTTCCAATTAGCATGAGGCCTTATTATGAATGTAAGATCAACACTTTTCAAGTATAAATTTCTATGATAAAATAGTGACTGCCATTCAGGGTACAAATAGATCTACTGGGAAACTTGACTAGAAATCACTATTAGAAAATTTCACACATGAGTGTTGTGCATAAGAAAACTATTAAGTATCTTAACAACACGATTACAAATAGCACGGGAAGGTAAGGAATACATCAGCTGAATAAGATATTTCCCTTGATATCATGCAAACAACATATCCATACTCTGCGATTGCAGAAACAAGTGTTCAATTTTTCTTTCTTTTCTAAAAGTGCAGAGAATGTTACCTCATTTTTAAGAGTTGAGTCACATTTTGTAAATGCCAGACCTGGGATTGATAACACTCTAGAGAGCTCTGTTGAAAGCAATAATCACAAATGTATCAATGACATTCCTTTCTTCTGCCTACAAAGATGAGCACCCCCAATCACACCTGTATGAAGCCACTGATGCATTGGGTTAAAGGTCCCTCACCAATATATGGCTCTCTAATGCTATGGCTCAAAAGAAACCCAAGAAAACATTGTTCTGACACCATAGGGCATTTATTATTACCTCCATATTTGCTAAAATTTTCATTTTCTGTCTTACAAATGTTCTGAAGCTAAGTTGTCTTCTCTGAGCATAGATGCAGATGAACAATTTGCAAATGATGAGGAGAATTAGGGATTTAAAAATATAAATTTGCATGCCTGCTAGTTCCTAAAGAATATCCCAATAACTCCAGCACATATAAAGAGCAAATTCTTTGTAGGAAAAGAAAAGGCAAATCTGTTAAACTTAAATGATCAAATATGTTGCATAAATCTGCCACCAATGACGTTGAAATAGTACATTTATATTGGTCTCACGAAGAAGCATGAAACTGCCAAGTTCCAACACTAAAATGTTTCTTAAAACGCATATATGGAAATGTGTTCATTTCTTTATTGGATGCGTTGTGCATTTGATATTCATGAGTTCTCTTCGTGGGCGCACTTCTTCTTTCTTGGCACGCACTTAATGTTTGATTCTTGGTGACATGCTTGGATTTTTCAACACCTAGATATTTGCTTGTTGGCTCTCTCGGTCTGCTGGCTGAGATTCGAAAAGTGGAATGACAAAAACCAAAAGTGGAATTGCTTGGGGGTGGTTCCCTGGCAGTGAGCTTCACCAATGCACAATATACACCTAGTAGACTTGAAACCCAAATAAACCATACGCCAAATTGACTTGAACAAAATTTCATATTTCTGGCACATTTCTGATCCTCTTAGATTAGCCATTTTCTTGGCTATTTTCGAACTTAGTTTTTACTTGTGTCTCTTCCAGTTTTCTCTACAAATCATTGCACAAACAATTGCCATTTAATGGCCCCTCAAACAGTAGATTCAATGAACCTTTTACCAAGCGAAATCATACCAATTTCCACGGCTAATTCGTGCTAAAATTTACTATGTTTTGGTCGCTGCTTCCCCAGCGAAATCGTGCCTCTGTCAATGGCATTTCGTGGCCCTTCAATACAACGATTTGATGGGTGCCTTACCACCTAAAAATGCGCTCCCTTTTGTTGCGACTTGGTTGGTAAATTCTCAGCAAAATCATGGATCCAATCCTAGTGAATTTGTATTCTTTTTATACTCCAGCAAAAACGAATCTCTTGGCTCTGTCAACCATGTCTGCAATTATAAATTTGTGATATTACCTCCCTGACTTCGCATATTACATTTTTTTTCAACCTTCACTAATTTCGTCTTACTAGACCCTGGTTGTCCACGCATCTGCCTCTGCTCACAACTTAGCCATATTTTCATTCTTGGTTTGATCAAATATCACTGGTGATATGTTTCTCCCACCGATAACCACAATAATTGAAATCTTGCCCGCAAAAAACGTTATCAAAGATTTAAAACATAATTGAAATCGTTTCCACAAAAAACGCATTCAAAGAATTAAAGTACAATGGGTGGACGCTATTAGATGCTATCGTGACTAATACCCGCAGGTGTTAGGATCCTATAACCGCATAGGTAGAGTTAGGCTATTTGAGAGCATGTGGGGAAGATGGACAGTGTATTGATTAAACATTCAGTGCACAATTACTGCAAGTCTTACCATCGACGACTGTGTTGTTGTTGGGCTAATGTGCAGGTTCGGACACGATCTCAGCCGTTCCAACAGTGTCGTATTTTTCCCGGCTATGTAAACTGCTTTTAGCAACTTACCTTCCTGGAAATCTTGTGCCCATTTAGTGCAGTTATCCACTAACGCGTTCCCCACACTCTCTATGCAACCACCGACAATGTCTGCTAAAGCACTCTGTAATTCATCGACCACTTCCATAAAATTCCCTGTTGAACTGCAATCAATGTTCTTGCATAATCTGTATAAGGCGTTCCCTGCCCCTGCCTTCTTCCAATCCAGAGAGTCTCCTCCATGTTCAATCACCGTAACTTTCCTTTTACTTTCTTCTGCAAGATTATCGATTGTAGCAGCTGCATCTTCCATGTATACAACACTTGTAGTATCCAGAGCATTCTCTGCAGTTTGTTCCTGTAATGTTTTGAATACACTATCTGCCGCTTTACTCAGCAAGCTATCGGTTGCAGGATCTGAGTCCTCCACCAAATCCATCAGTTCACATGCCTCAGAGTATGCTTTTAAAGCATTTCTCCCACAATCAGGTGACAACCGAACGATTATATTGACCAATGAAACCGCTGTTAGCTTCAATGATGGTTTGCTCACGTATATGTAATGCTCTTCCACATCTAATACAGGGCCAGGATCTCTTTTCCACAAGAACTTCAAACCCGCTTTATTTTGTAATTTTGCAGGATCCAAACTCCGTATACCCACACATCCTGTTGATTTTCTATAGTTTCTCAGAAACCAAATTAGGGTATCGCATTCTCTACCATCCATGTTGCCCTTTTTCACAAGTTCCTTTGCTTTCTTGATGGAATTTTGGTTTGTTACAAACACGGTCCAAGGAGACCCCCATAGAAGGTCCACGTTCTCCAAAATTGACCTGTATTTTGAAAAATCCCCGTCCTTTGTTTCACCTGGCTTTGATAAAAACTTTGAGGATATTTTCTGCATACACCTATTATCCAACACAAACTCTGTGATAAACCAACATAGTTTACTAGTATAAACCATAAAAAATTGCAGCCAATACACACATCGCAACAAACCACATAAAAATGCCCATAAGAAACATATTTCTATTCCTTCCGAGCCAATCATTTTATTTACCTTTTCATCAACAATACTTTTTTTCTTCTTGGATGCTGCTTCCTGCAACTCAACGATGTACCTGGTCCAAAAGTCCTCTACCTGGAAATAGGTATACCATCTTTCATTTGGATTCCAGCTTTGCCATCTTCCATAGTACGATACAGAGATAAGACATCCCCAGCCGATGATTGCCCACCCTACTAGGATGAATACGACTTCCATGTTTGTTGCGATGAATTTTAATCGAGATTTGACACTACGAAACACGTCTATAATTGGGCCCTGAACAAGCCATCCGGCGATTGAACTTAAAATGCAAATTGTGACTGCTACTGCGACTGACGCGTCTAACATTGATCTTGCAATTATGGTTTGATAACATGCACGGGAGACAATCCACGATTTGAGTACCAGATCTTCTACTGCCTGCGAGGAGTTCTCTGTAGCGTTACCTTGATTTGCCAAAATAATAGGAAGTTTTTGAGAGATGATATCCTGGATGCTTTTATTGGCTATTGTTGCAGAGCTGAGGAGGAGAAGAAGCCATGCTAAGGATATTGATACTATCACACTCGATACTATAAACGAATATTCCGTAACCTCCTTGGAGTGTGGCTAGAAGTAGAAGTAATAGGTGATGACAAATAAACCAGATTCACGCAAACGAAGATGTCCGGCGAAGAACTGGGAGAAAATGTGGACGAACATAGTGAGACCTAGAGTAGTTAATTTGTCCCATGAATCTTCAGCCGGGACGGGCCATTCCTGGCAACAAGTAGGCCACTATCACACATAACATTACCCTGCTTCTATGTATCATATACAAGTTATTTTAAGTACCTCACCGTTCAATGGCTGTGGATTGTTCAAGATCTCTTTTAGTAAAGTGCTCTCTGCGTTCAGCAAGTTCATAACCTGGATGGTGAGAGCAGTGAGGACAAGCGCATGACCAGGAACCCAATGGACCCTTTTTTTTCTTGCTTTCAATGTATCCACTCCGAGGAGGCTAATGAATACTAGCACTCCAACGAAAAGCCCGAGTAACTCTGCAAATTGATCCAGAGTGAGAGGGGTCTCCTTAAGCTGGCCCTGAACTTTCATGATTCAAGCGAACACAACGGCTTGCGAGAGGAAGAACTTGAACATCCGCCGAGCTTAACTCGGTTGCATATTCGTTGGCCCTGTCAACGTGGATAGCGGGGCCCTCCTCCGTCTCCGTTAGACAGAGACGTGATGCTCAAGTCGAAAACCTCCCGCGGAATCTGTGCTCGAGAAACCCTGGCCTGTCTCTGCACTGTACTCTCGACAGCCTGTATCGAGAGGGGCTTGAGACTCAATTTAAAATTCCCTCCTACAGCTCACCCTTATCCCCAATTGCCCCATTATCTTCTCCCTGTCCTTCCACTCCTCGCCCTTCTCCCCTATTGCCCCTTTCTCCCACAGCTCGCCTATTTCGCACACAGAAATACCCAGCTCTAACAGAGTTGCCGTGAGAGCCAGAGTAAGCTATTCTGGGGCCAGAGGAAGCTATTCTGAATTATGAAAATCGTGTCTGTGGCCTTTCTTCCTAATCACCCCCGTTCCCCATAGCTCGCCCAGTTCGCACACCAAAATACCCAAGCTCACACCCGGTTTCCGCTAGAGATAGAGGAAGCCATCCAGGTTTCGCTAGAGCCAGAGGAAGCTATAAAGGTTTTCGAAATTGCAGTTCGTTTCCTTTTGTTTAGGGCCACTGAATATACAATATTTTGATATTGATTGTCTATTAATTGTGGGTGAATTTTTCCTCATTCTTCTGAACATGAGCTTATATCTATTTTTCCTCATTATGTAACCTCTTTGATGATGATGATTTACAATGTTGTATAAATTATTGTTAGGGATTAGTTTTGCTTTGCTGACTCGGTTGGTGTATCTCTCAACCAATGTTGTATAAATTATTGTTTCAGGGATTAGTTTTGCTTTGCTGACTCTGTTGGTGTATCTCTCAACTCTGAAGCCATTCTGAAGCCACCTGATTAATGTGAATCTAAAATATGTTGGGATTCTCACCGTGGCAGTGGGTATAGCCACTGTTGTCTTTTTCGGTGGGATACCATTTTACAGGCACAAGCTTCTCACAGGAAGCCCCATCACTCATATTGCTTGCGTTGTAATTTGTATTACAAGAAAGAGAAATATTAGCATGCCTTCCAGTACGAAGTTGCTTTACAAGAACCACTATATAGAATCTGTTAAATCAGGCCAAACTACGCTATCACACAAATAATTTTCAGCAAGTTCCAGATTTTTAAATCATTTTATGAGTTAGGACTATTAGTCCAAAAATATCAAAGATAAAGCAGTATTAATAGATTCTCAGTCTTAAATAACTATCAACCCAAACCCATTTGTGTATACACAATTGTATCTTGATATCTACTTTTGGTTGGCAATGCGTTGTTTTTTGGACAAAGCAGCAGCTATGGTGCAAGGCTCCTCAGAAAAGTATACTAATACACAGGGAAATACGAATTCAAATCCATAAAAAGTCTACGCAATAACTCAAGTAGAATAAACACTTATATTAAGAATGGTTTCCATCTGGTTCTCTTGCTTAATCTGTGAAATGGTTGCAGTAAAACAGAGTACATCTTTGTTGATAAAGCAAGGTAGCGCCATGGATAGAAATGTCGGATCACAATTCCAGGCCCAGGCTTTTCTTGTGGCCCTTTCCAGGCTTTGTGGGTTTGTTCTCATAATTATATATGATTGTTGCCTTGTACCTCTAGCCAAAAGAATAACAGGAAAGGATCAACTGTTCTCCAAAGGGTTGGGATACATGTAGCAAGACACAAAGCCTACTTGATAGTTCTAGAGTTAGAACGCCTCTGTGGTTATTTGTTTAACTCCACAATTCGCTATCTTTGGAATAGCAGAGATATTTACTTTAAAGGATTTCAGGAATATTTCTATGATCAAGTCCCTGATGGCGTGACAAGTTTGGTTATTTCCTTCCATATGAGTATTCTGAGAGAGGCCCGTTTTCTGAGTAGTGTCAGACAGTTTCATAGTTGAAAAAATAGGCAAGCTAAGCTATCAATGACTGTTAGGAAATCATTTAAATGAGTAAATTGCATTATTTTTATAGAATTTTTAGAGATATTTAGTGCCATCAATCTATGCTTTTATGTTTGTATTGAAAAATAAATGATTTAGGTTTGATATAACAAATTATACATAAGTTTATCTTTAGTGCATAAAGAACTACACCTTATATGAAACATAAATAAAGACTTTAGTCCCTCTAAATATGCATGTTTCATTTTAGAAGTTGTTATGCATTTTTCATCCTAGAAACTTTTAGAGTCCATCCACTCATCCTCCATAGCTTATATCTTTATGGGAAGAAGAAAAGATGATACCTCCCAAGAACGAAATGAAGAGTTGTTCCAGCCTTGTACATTAAGTGCAGCTACTGGATCTTCAACAATGTTGCCAAATACAACATAATTATTACACTGACCATCATCGACAACGACTTCATGACTTCCCACAACCGCATTCAATCATCAAACTGGGTGTAAAAATGGTTCCATTATGACATAAATTAAATTGTGTAATTTGTAGAGATTCAAGACTAATTTCCAATTAGCATGAGGCCTTATTATGAATGTAAGATCAACACTTTTCAAGTATAAATTTCTATGAGAAAACAGTGGCCACCATTCAGGATACAAATAGATCTGCTAGGAAACTTGACCATAAATCACTATTAGAACATTGCACACATGAGTGTTGTGCATAAGAAAACTGTTAAGTATCTTAACAGCATGATTACAGATAGCATAGGCAGGTAAGAAATACATCAGCCGAATAAGTTATTCCCTTGATATCATGCAGACAACATATCCATATTCTGCCATTGCAGAGGCAAGTGTTCAATTTTTCTTTCTTTTCTAAAAATGCAGAGAATGTTACCTCATTTTTAAGAGCTGAGTCACATTTTTAAATGCCAAAGCTGGGATCGATAACACTCAAGAGAGCCCTGTTGAAAGAAATAATCACAAATGTATCAATGACATTCCTTTCTTCTTCCTACAAAGATGAGCAACCCCAATCACACCTGTATGTGTGGTGTTCACTTTTTCTTAGACCAGAAGAAGCTGAAGCTCACAATATGTTCGGATATCCTCTTGGTGTCAAGTGGTTTGAACACCACAGAGCATCAACTGTAAGCAGGGACCACATAATATTCAGAACTCCAGTATGAAGCAAAGGTAAATTTCTTCTAACGTTGGCATTCCACTGGGGGTTTTGTCCATTGTAATGATCATATAACACATGTGGACTCAGACAGACCCGAGAACTAAAGGCAACAGGGAATGATACCTATTATCCATGGTTGACTAGAGGGAAATGCAATTGGAAGGTGATCAATCTACAACAAAACTGATATGAGTCACCAAATCAAACAAAGCAGCTTAAATTTATATTTCCTTTGGGAAGGACTCAATAACAGAAATGAGCATAAGTGCAGAATGGAGAATTACATGGTTTGACAAATATGATAACCTTTTAAAAAATATTAGTCGCAAGGCATTGTAATGCACAAGCAAAGGTATGAAACAGTTCTCAATTTATTGTCTCCCATAAAATGCCTGCCAGACTTAAAATTAAAAAATCCAAATGCTCATGAGAAACATCAAAACTCAAAAACTATTATCATGCATCTATAACAGCATTAAAAATAGGCATTCTGTCACTAGTTCAGTTCTCAAGTGGAAATTATTATTGAGACAATTTGCCAAAAAATGTCAATCGAGGTTGTAGGCAATAAGGCACCTAACAACAAACAAAATCCACTAAGCCACAGATAGAACTGAACTCTCTTGCAGAAGGAATATTTACATGATTGAGGGAGAAGAATGCCATGAAGGCACCTCCTCCAAGCTTTTCTCACCAAGATTCTCTCCCCATCTCAGATTGCTTCTGGTTCTTCTTTTGAAAGAAAAGATATCCCACCACCAATGTCGCTACAGTCTTTGATAACTCCCTTTTGAGTTACAAGATATGAGCAAAATTTCTGTATTTTTTCAATTACGAAAATGGCCGGAACCTGTGAAGCTCAAGGCCCAAATATAACTCCATGCTTATTGGGTTTTCATGTTCTTGACATGGCTTGGAACCTCCACCCTGGCCACTTACAAGAATTTTTATTTGCTACAGATTTGAGTAATAGACGAAATTGACCCACCAATGCCAAAGACAATGCCGAATACGATGAGCAAGGCATCAACAAGGATCCATATAAGAGATAATTCATGCCAACAAGCATGCAAATGAAACAAAGTAGGAAATAGAAACCCAAAATACAACCAACACTGCTCCCAATCAGAGATAAAAAATCTGCACATGAAGGGACCAAAATTGACACTATTGTTATCGAGAAAATTGCAAGAGATTTGATCATGAAGGAAAACTCCCCTCTGCTAAACCTCCCTTCTAGGACTTCATAAACAGGATTCATCATCAATGGAAATGTGAAGAAAAAGGTTCAGACATAAGTCAATCCGAACAAAATCTGTGATCCAACTTTTCCCCAAGTTCAGAGTCACCATATCTCTGGTTGCACTTCCAAAAGAAATATACTCGAATGCTCTAAAACCCCCATAAATGAGAGCAATGAAGAGAAATGCAATGGCCAAAACTCCATCAAATCTATGTTTTTTCTCCATAGCTAATTCCAGGGGAAAAATCATGCTTACCGCTTCAAATGCATAGATTGCTACACCCACTCCATAAGGAATAGCAGAGAAACCAATGAGAGCCTGAACATCTGGACCCACAGTACTCAATATGGACAACACATCTTGCACCACAACAGTTAGCATTGCAGAAATGTCAACGATATCTGCAAAAATACTAAAAGGGGCCAGATGGGTAAGGGTTCGAATCCCACTGATGATGAGCTCCAGTGGAAAAATGGCCCATATGAAGCCTACCTTCCTGGTAACATCCAACGAGGTAGACAAATAGACTCCATGAGGATTCAACGAGGATTCTTGGGACTTCACCTACAACAGATGAGAAAATAACTAAGAGAAAAGGGCATTCCCCTGAAATTTCCTTTCCTTTAATTTGAGTAACATTTAGGAACTTTTCGAGAGTAGTTTAGCAATGCTAACTCTCGTGTGCCGGGGGCACTAGAAGCCCAGTAATCTTCAGATCTGCAACACCCACAAATATGCCTCAATTTCAACACAAACACGGGCAAAACGGGCACTACCTGCAATGGCGAAATCTCATAGAACTTACGCGTGAGAACCGGAGGAGGCGATGGCGCAGAAGAATTGGAGACCGCGACTGTTGAGTCCTTCATCTCGACATCTTGAGTAGCCATCCTGGGCTTGCTCGTTAAACCTGAAATGGACCATTTTCGACTGTAGAGTATCATGGATGGCTTGCTCGTTAAACCTGAAATGGACCATTTTCGACTGTAGAGTATCGTCCATGAATTCAAGAAACGGTGTTAACCCCGCACGCACCCTTACCTGAACGATTCTTTCCTTCGCAGCGAGGGAAACAGAGCATCACAAGGACCAGAGCTTCACCGCACGCACCCTTACCTGAACGATTCTTTCCTTCGCAGCGAGGGAAACAGAGCATCACAAGGACCAGAGCTTCACCTACAATAGATGAGAAACTATTTGTAACTGTTTTGATCGACGGTTCAAATTTTTGTAATCGTCTAACATCTAATCGAACGGTGTCCAAGGATGATAGGTAGGCAAAAAGGGGGATGGATTCCAGAGGGAAACGGCTTATGGCGTAAAAATAATAATGGTCGTTGTTGATATATTTTTATAGGTTCCTCCAGCTAAGAGATTGAATGAAGGCCGACTGTGTGTAAATTGGCATGCGGCACATAAAGTAGGTGGTGCGGCGCACTAGAGGAGCGTGGTGCATTGGGCACCTCCATGCAGTGTGATTTTATATGGGCGCGGCGCACTAGGAAGGCGCGGTGCACTGGGCGTGCTGCACGGCGCACCAAGCCTCAAAGCCAAAAATTCATCGCAGCTTCAGTAAAAATCAAAATAATTTTATTTCTTTTGCCCCAAGCAAGTCTTTTCGAATTGGATGGAAATTCAAACTGAATGGATCAGATATGGTTTTGTCTCCTATGCAAGAGTATGGGACATCATAAAGGCTGCGCCATTAGGTACATTAAAACGTGATCGGGATGAGAGTATTGACCTTCTCGAGATGGAACCAAGCCATTCTTTTTCTGCATTGTAACAAAAGGCAATAAATGATCGAAATGACTTCAAAGCGTCCTCCGTCAGACCTTGTCGCAATCTTGAGGGACCATCGGACTTCAGTTACATCTCTTTGTTTCCATCCGAGTAAACCTGTACTCTTCATAGGAAAAATGTATGTTTTTTATATGTTTCGTGCAATAATATCATCAACACAAGACGCGTATTTAATTCAGTGACATAGCTGGCGAGCTGAGGATATCGGATTTGGTTCGACACAAAACAATATCATCCTACAGAATTCACAATCCAGCAGCTGGTGTCATTGGAATTGCCACAAGTTCTTTGCTGGCCAATAAAGTTCTGAGCCAGGGTAGAGATGGAACGGTTAAATGCTGGGAATTTGTGGAGGGTGTTTTGTCAAGGCAGCCCTTGTTTACTATAAAGACAAACTCATACCACTTTTGCAAGTTGAATCTATCCAAGATTGTGGTTTCTTCATCTCAAAGTGGAAAATATTTTTTGGTTGAGGCACAAAAGAAAATGGACCCTTCAACAATGCAAGGAGTTGATGGATCTAAGAAAAATATTTGAGAATGCTGAGAAGACTTTGAGATGGAGGGGGAAATTCATAAGAACAAGATCGATTCTTTTCCTTTTTGCAAGTCTTGAACGGGTCAGAGAAATAGAAGTGAAAGGAGAAATTGCAGCTGGGACTGGCGGAACTCTCTTTCCTGTCATCAAAGGCAAATTCAATTTCAAAAAATAATAAAAAATTAGTTTTTATTGAAAAGGTAAAAGGGAAAGCGGACAGTCAAACCTAAAATTAAAACAAGACATTTACCATGCAGAGAAATAGGAATGGAAGCCTATTTTTTTCTTTAGCCACGATTTAATGGGATCCACGCTACACCTTTTTATTGGCCATCAGAAATTTTCAGCTGAAATAATGTAACCCTGTTCTATCTTTAGAACGGATGGGTGAATCTTTCTCTATTTTTATAATTTTAGTTGTAACAGTTCCCTATTGGGATCGATTTGTTTTCTCATAGTGGGGCTTATTTATTGTATTGAAAAAGCATTTTTAGGGGTTGGAATTTCTGGGAGCAGTGGGAGGACAAACCCAGTGCTTTCATTGTACAGTTTGGCAGAGACTATAATGAAATGATGTAGCTCTGATTCCTGAGATCCATGTGATGTGAGTTTAGCATATGTTCTTCTTACTGTTTCATGAGTAAATTGTTATGTTTTCAGTTCATTCATAATCGTTTCCAACTAAATGATTTTAAGTAAGAAAGGTAGAATTTAGTTTATTGTTGTGCCTGGGAAAAACATTCACCCTCTGTGTGCCTTCTTCTGTCTGAAAAGGATTCATTATACATGCCCTTTTTAGCTTCTCAACAGTCTGTCCACTCCATATCATTTCAGTTTGATTGCGAAACCTCATGCCTATCTTGCCTCACAAAATAATCTGTACCTTTGATTTAATTTCTCAGCTACTACTGTCCTTTGGTCCCATATGTTAGCCTCCTATACCAATAGGGTTTCATATTTCATGATTGACAGTGGAAGTGCTAAAAATGATCATCTTTGATGATACAAAGGTTCCATTTTTTGTGAACAAAGCAAAAAGTTAAAACATGTAAAGAGGGTATGCCTTAAACGAATAATCAAAGGGAAAGAAAATGAATTGGTCAGAAAAAATAATTGAAATGAACCCCAAAGAAAGACCAGGAAAGTGGCCAATCCAAATGCCACTGCTATCTTGATGGATGGCTCAACAGTTCAAACTGGGCCATGCCATGTTTTAAATTGCTTGTTTTAGAGTAGGGAATGAGTACCTGTTCAAACATTTGAAGCTTGACAGATGACTAGCTCGATAGAGAAAGGAAGGAGCCCACCAGCTTAATCTGGGCCCTTGGAAGATATAAGGGTAGATTTAGATAGGAGGGCAGCAAAAAGAAAAGAGCATATGAGGGTTTGCAAGTCTAAGTGCACCCTCCCTGAAGTAACAAAAAATGCTAGGTACTATGTTGGGTAGGTAGCCAGAAGTTGCAGAATCCTGATCCTATTCAGTGTTGGCCTTGATCAAGAAGGCACATGTTAGCAGTTGCAGAGGTATCCATGCAGCATTTTGAAGGCAAAATATAGAAGCATGGCTAACTCCCCCTGTTTTCCCCCAAAGACTCTCTTTCTAACATCCTCTGGAGGACTTTAGGACCTTCCTAAAATAGTCCTCCTTCTATTTCTCCTTGGAAAAATTCATGACAGGTTTTCACCTTCTTCTCCAAAAAGAAGCCACATTTCTTGTGTAAAATCATTCCCCATCTACTTCTGAATCTAGGTTTACTCACTAAACTTAGTTTTTCATTCCTCATTTTCAATCTTTCATATCCCCAATCCACACTAACTTCTAACCCTATTATCTAACTCCCTAAGTGCCCCTTGTCCCCTACTACTATAGCACTATTGTGAAAAGAGCCCAAAAAATATGTAAATACCCCCCCCCTTGGGCATTATAGCCATATTTTCAAAGTTCGGAGAATGTCACAGAATCAAAGGTTTCTTGTATTTGGTCCATTCTATAGATGGGGATTAAAGTAACACTTGGTTAGTTTAATAAACCTTACCTACCCTATTAACCACAATATTGCATTATCCCCGCCCATTGTATAAATTTTGTAAAAACCGACGTTTTTCCGCTTTTCCAAAGTCTGTATTTCGGCGCGTCCCACCAAAAAAAAAACAAAAAATATTAAAAAACCCCCGCCGGGTCCCACCGTATCACGTTTGCACATCCGCAACCCGTCGTTCGTCGGATCCGAGCCCTCCCATCCGACGGCCCACGACAATTTCGGACCACCCCCTCCGTCCGTCCTTTACCGCCCGAAATTTGTCAGAGGGTGACGTAGGGCCGGGGACGCGTGCCCGCCTGTTACTGGAGTGGGCGACCTCTGACCATTACCGGGCCCGTACACTTAGCGGTCCGATAAATACCACTAACCGCTTTTGTTACCGCTGTCCCGCTCCCTCCCCACGTCATCTCCACATCAGCTCTACTTCACCCCACTCTCTGCCATTCCTCAGACCTGTCCGCCACATCGCCCGTCCACGTCACTCCCAGTCACCAACCGTCACGTCACTCCTCCGTACCTTTTCGGAACAATGACGTCATCCACTAAAAAGGCGCCAAATACCAAATTTTTATATAAGTGCGCAAAAATCGTTTTTTCCCCTTTTTTCGCCGAATACGCACTGTATTCCTGCATGACTGTTTACGTTGCTTGTCCGCCAACTCTGAAGCTTGCTCCCTCGCTGCTGGCGCCGTGTGTCCACCTGACTTTCAACACCGTCGTCATACTGTGCCCAGGTACTTATCAGATTCCCTCTGCATACCTTGGTCCTTGCATAATTCACTAAATCAAACAAGAAAAGAGGGAAAACATAAGAATTGCTAGGAATCCTCAGTAACTGGAGCTTCATTTCCCCACTGTAATCCCAAATTCACCTACAGAGGACCCCCATTGTGCAAAATTATCACAAATTCACAGCTTATTGCGCATTTGCGAATCTAAACCATTGCCAGACAAATCCACTGAAAAAGCAATTCTCAGTCCCAGCATTTGCTCTTTAAATCTCTCCCAGGAGCATTTCAACTCAGTTTCACCCCAATTTACCTTGTTCTCTCTGCAAATTGCCCTGCTCATTGAAATTCACTACTCTGTATTGTTGTGCCTAGAAAATCAAGTTCAAACACAACTCCAAGTATCAGTTAACAATGGAGACCCCGGTGGCATTAAACATTGCACCTTTGAATGCCCCACATAAGGACCTGGAATGGTTGGCCCTTGCTGACAGAGATTATCAGATGAGAGAAACTGTAGAGCTGTGTAACAAATACCACATAGAAATAGTTTGTGAGTTAAGGAAGAAACACAGAGATGGTACAAAACTCCTGGGAATCTGGAAATCCCATTTGCCAATCTATTATCTCCCTCAGGTCAATGAGTTCCCTCACTTGATTCACCAGTGCTGCAAAAACTATGACCCCAATCAAAGGGCTGTTCTGAGTCCTTCAGGCTTTGTCTTATTCCATATCACTCCTGAAGCCATCAACCAAATGCTACAGTTTCAACCTACAGAGCCACTGGTTCCTCTTACTATGTAGCTTTTACTAGAGCAGGGTGCTAAGCTCTCCAACTCACAAATTACAAGAATTGGCCAATTGTTTATGCTTCCAGATTACCAGCCCCGATAACCTCCCCCTTATCTTCATGTTTGGTTCAATGACATAGGGAGACTGCTAGTAGACATGATATCCTCCATCCTAGGGTTCAAAACCAGTGAGTTTGTGGATGAGACAACATTGGTAGTGCTATCCATTTTTACCCCAGGACATCCCCCTGCTGTCCAGTATGACTATGCTACATTTATAGCCAACAAAATTCATGAACAGTTCATGAACTTGGAGAGAGAGAGGGTATTCAAGTACATCTCCTATATATATCATCTGCTATTGTACAATCAGCCTGATAGCTTTCCTCTTTTCCTCAAGAAACTAGATGCAAAGGGAAACAGAAGATCTGTAATGTTCTGGACATCAGTCTGCCATCATATTCATTACTCACCATACAACTACTGTGAGTTCATTGACCTCTTCATTCACCCAACCTTGTCACTGCTGCAGAGTTCCCCTCCTCCTAGACTCACTGATGATATGCAGAAAATCCTCCAGCTTTCTAAGAACTATAGCATTGGAGATTGGTACTTTTACCAAGACCACACAGTGATCAGAATATATGGCTGTGAGTTAGCACCATACAGGCTACCAAAGTATGTTCCCATGAGACTCTTTGCATTAGAATACTTCAGGCAGTTCGGCAATGCAGATATGATTCACTTCCATAGCAGAAACAAGAAGGCACAGCTGAAAATTAAGCATCAATTGGGTCCATTTATCTTTAATAAGAGGGAAGAAGCTTGGGAAGAGGCAGACAAAATGCTAAAGGGCCTCCTCCTCAAGACAAGCTTCTATTGGGCACCCTATGACCCTAACCATTTCATAAGCCTCAGAAGAATCAAGTATAGGCTTGCCACCTATGATCATTTTAGCATTCCAGAAATTGAAAAACATGCTAACCAACTAGAATGGAGGGAGGGCACCTTAGTGGAGGATTATTCTGAAGAGGAATTAGCAGAAAGAGCCATTAAAACTTTAGAAAAGGCAGTTGACTTGGAATATTTTGGACAGGTTTGGTCTTTAGCCCCTCAGCATCTTGGAGAAGCTGCCTCTTTGTCCACCGTTCCCCAGCAGCCTGCCAAAACAACTGATCAAGCAGCAAACATGGCCAAAGGAAAAGCAGTACAACAAGAGGAGTCACCTCCTAATGTGGAACAGCAAGTAGAGCAGCAAGAAGGTACAGCCAAGGAACCTGCCTCCACAGAACAGCAAACACAAGAGCAAATCCCTCTGAGACAGGAGGTAACAGTTGAATCCTCAGTTTTACAAACACCCGCTAATGAGGAAAGAACAAGGAAAAGGGATAGGCAAGAGGACACTCCTCTTACTACTTCAACGGACCAGCAAGGCGAAAAAAGACAGAGGCTAAATCCATTTTCAGAGGGGGAATTACCAGAGAGACCAACTGATACTATGCCCCCTCCTAGAATTGAAACATCGGCCAGTTCCTTACAGCAAGGACAGGACATGCCACATGGGTCAGAGGTGAGCTCTTCAAAGCAGCGATCTAAGGTGGACTCTAGCATCAAGCAGCAGTTCATAGATATCAAGAAAAGAAATGAGCCTCTCAAGTACCAAATCTACAACCAACTCTTGAAAATGGCACCAACTAATCAGCAGAGACTAATGTCTGCTTATGACATTCAAGAACAAAAAATGACTCTTAGTCATTTTAGGCCTACTATGCAGCAACCTCAAACAGCTGCTGATTATATCAGAACTAATTTGGAAATTTTTGCCAAAGACATCCACCCCATGGACCAGATCGAGCTACACAGGCAAACAGGGGAGATGCTCTATTCCACATTAGCTGATAAAACCCTACTGGCACACCAATTGCAAAATTCCTTACACAATACTGCTGCTCAACTGGAATTAGAAAAGGCATCATCTCAAGCCAAGGACAACAGAATCAAGTCCTTGGAAGAGATCATTATAGAGTTGGGTCATGATCCAAAGGACCCTAGGGGTGTGCAGGCACTATTAAAGAAAAGAGATGAAGACATAGCAGCTATGAGAAAGCATATCAAGCTGCCAGCTACCCTTCACCCTCAGACTGGAGAGGTGGTAGAGCAAAAGAAGGATCAGGATGTGGTTACTTTACTCCTGAGTTTATACAAAAGATTGATGGAAACAGAGAGTGCATTGGAGGTAGCATTGAAAACAAGACACGTTGAATTACCAATGCAGCCACCACAGACATCTGCAGCAGGTCCTCCCACCGAACAAACATCAGAGGCAGGCCCTTCAACCTCAGCACCAGCTACAGGAGTATCAGCACCAGCAACAACATCAGAACAGGGACCCAGCCTCAGCATGCAGAACATGATGAAGGAGCTTGAAGCTTTAGAAGCACAGATGGCTGAACTAAAAGAGACCAAGGATAAATTGGCTGCCATTGAAGAAAAGTATGATAAATCAAAGCAGAGCATAGCTGAAAAAACAAGAGAGGTAAGGGCTCTTGAGAAGAGAATAAAGGAACTGGAAAAAGAGCTTTCTCTTGATAAGGTTGTAGTTGAAATCAAGAAAATCCTGTGGGCCAACATTGGTCAATCTATTACAGACCAGTGGCAATATATTGAAACTATCCATGAGCATATGGATCTCATAGGCAGGGCCCAACTAGAAAATCAGAGAGCAAGGGCATCTCTAGGCAATATGCCTGAAATAGCCAACAGGATGATCAATGTCCTTAACAATCGCACTGGCCCCCAGCTGGCAGCAATGGGTATCACTAGCAGAACTGATACCATTTTACTGGTAAAGAGGGTGCTTACCTTGAGAAATCATGTACAGACATTGGACAGAAGGTGCCAAGAAATGCAGGCAGATGTGAACAAATTTATTGAGAAAATTACAGCATTACATAACAGAGGTCTTCCCAGCTTGGTAACCAGTGCAGGAAGGTTACTATCTCATGAAAACTATGCCAAAAGAGTCAATACATATGCCACAAACCAGATCACTGCATCAGCAAGTGCCCCAGAGGAAACAGGGCCTCCATCTGGGCAAAGTCTATATGACAAACTGGAGAATTTATTCTTTATTGTGAATGAGATTAGACATCTTTTTGAAGTGCCTCCAAACTATTACAAATACACTGAGGCAGATGAGACTTTAGGCAAAATCCTAAGACACCAATTGCCTACACAGGAATGGTGGATGGGCATGATACAAACATTGCTGTGAAGAAATAGGTTTTTCACCAAATTTTTGTGTATCGATCACAAGTCAGCATTTTCAGAAAATTAATATATTTGCTCTGACTGGGAAAGGAGTGGACAAGGCCAACTCAGCAATCAAATTTGGCAACCAAAGCAGGACCGACAGATGCAGATGACGGGGCTGAGGTAGCCGCACCACGACAAGGCAGTAAAGGGCAGATTTCTCAGAATCAATGCAAAGCACCCGACAGACCCAGTTGCCCCCAAAAGTCAAAGAATTTCTGATAGAAGTGAACAGTCATTCATTGTTCATTTAAAGTAGCAATAACTATTGTGTCTGCTATTCTTGAAAGTTGGTAAAGACAGTTATTGAACAAATGACTCATCGTTAAGATATTTTTGTAAAATGATTGTATATATATCCCCACGCATAAACTTATTGGGGTTGTTGATTTTTCTTCTGAAGAGCTATACTGTAATTTCAGAGTTTTAATACAAGAAGCTAATGGAATTTCTGAAGTTCTGAGTTTTTTGAAGCGTTGTAATGGGCTTGCTTGCTGCTACAAGATTGCTGTGCTATTTCATGTCACAATAGTTTTCTGAACCATGTTATTATGTATTCCGCTCTTTCATAATCCACTTATGCTGTATGTTTCATAGGCTTAGCATTAGAGAAAAAGAATAGTCCAGGATTTGTTCATTGAACACCCTAAACTCAATCTCTGCTGTTATGAATGTATTCTTCAGAATTAGTTATAAATGTGAAATTCTTAATTGCTCACATTTACACTGAATCTTTCATAGTAAATACTGTTCAGGAATTCTGATCTGCTCCTGAGTAATATTTCATTTCTCCATATCACCAGCGTAGTGAAAGATTCTTAGTTGCCTCTCGCTGGCTGGAAATAGTCCATACTCCACAATTTGAAGATTGTTTCATGAATACCCATATGGCCTTGCAGTTTCATCACTCTCACTCAACACCTCAAACAACACATAATCACAGACTCCAATGCCCAATGGACTGAAACCCCTGAAGATTACATTTTAGCTGTTAGAAGATATCATTCAACCAAAACTTTAAACAAAATTCAGTGCATCATAACTAGCCTAAAAACATTACTAAAACAAAGCTAAATTCTAAAGAGAGAGCCCTCTCTGATTGCAGGTAGGCTAGAACCTGTGATCCAAAGATTGGTCTGTGGTTACCTCGGCCGTATTCCCTTAGGAGTCAAAGGGAAAAACCTGAGTGATAACACCATACAGCCCAGAAAATTCAGTCATTCAATCAATTACCTCTCTTTCATATCTATTTACCAGCGTAAAATCGGTTCTCATTTTAAGTCATCTCAGACCCTATTGAGTATTTTTACTGAGTTGACTTGGAGAGAGCCCTCTCCTGTCCTCGTAGGGCTAGCTACGAGGCTGAGTGTGCTTTGATGTGGACTTGGAACCTTGCCTTATCAGCCTGAGGCAAATCTAGGCTCTAACATAGTGGCGACCGTACTAGGGAAGAAAATGGTTTGCTTGTTGATGTCATTGGTTTTATAAGCTACAGACGAAGCTTGAAGTTATGCTAGGAAGCCTTCGAAATGCTTTTGCTTTGCATTAGCGCAAGTAGACAAACGCTGCTTCAATCAATCTCTGGTCTAGCTTGTAAACATGACATCTAACTTGTTAATTGCCCCAGTACATGTATCAAGTTCAGATCTGATTGTTGATGGTGGACAACGATCAGGCATAAGAAGGCTGAAATCATTCACCTGGCGACTTCATTCACTGAAAAATCCAGAGATCAATGTTTCATGGTGACTCCACTGCAAAGAGATCAGTAGCTTTGAGCTTTTCAAGATGGATCGGGTTGCAAGAAGATACGCTCCCATGAGCTGAGATCATATCCTAGGTTTTCCAAATAAAATTCCCAAGGTATATTCATCAAAGAATTTGCCTATGTTTAGAAATGCGGAAGATAATGATGCTACTCTTCATCTAGTGAAATTTTACATTCATGTGCATAAATTAAAGATCACTTTTCCTAAAGACTGTTTAATGAAACTATTTATGGCTACTCTGGAAGATGAAGCTCGATCTTGGTATGAAAGTTTGCCACCGGCATCTATTTATTGTTTAAAAGATTTTCATGCAATATTCTTTGAAAAGTATAAAGAATCATATCCATCCTTGGCATTAGTTCAGGACTGTTGCAAACATGCTTTTACTTTTATCGAAAGCCTTGAGAAATATTATGAGGATGATAATTTCATGGATGAAAAGATCATGGAAGCCCTATATGAAAATCCATTTCAACAACATGAAGAGAACCTAGAGGATTCCCATCAAGATGCTCAAGAAGCTTTGCAACAGGAACAAGATTTTAGTATGGTGGAAGATGAAGGAATTTTTCATCTTGACAGTCAACAGGAATTACATGAAATGGATCAGTAGTATGAGGAAAATTTGTACACTCCTTCACTTGAAATTAATGAAGACAATCACTGTTTGAGCAAGAGAAAACAAAAAAGTATCATCTCCTCTGTCTGAAGACGAGATAGATCAACTCTTGAACGGTCATGTTCCAGCTCAAGTTAACGCAGATCTGCAGTGTGCACATGGTCAAGAAGGTGATGGTGGAACTTCTTCCTCTTCTGAAAAGGATGACAGTCCTGTAAGTAGCTTTATAGATCAGCAGGCTGAAGATTTCCATATGGCTAGAAATGATGAAAGAAGAAGTTTTATTTCAGATCTGGTTGAAATAAAATATGATATGTAGGAAAATGATGTTCCAATCTCAGATAATGGGATGATAAATCAGATCGAGAGACATATTGTGATGAGGAAAAAGATAGTTGCATGGTTGCAGCTGCCTTAAATGGAGAAAACAGAGTTACAGACCTAACTGTCCCCATCTCACTAGAACTAGATCTTCATGAGGAGGTAGCTCATTCCCTCTATGACAAACAAGACGAGATCTTCGTTCCAGTAAGTGAAAAAGTTTCCTTGGATGAATCGTTGGTAGATGATATAAATGATAGTGTTGGGTTTCACGAAACATCTGAAGTTTCTTTTCTTATGATTGATGAATGTAATGAGAATCCGGCTGTCATATCATATGAAGATGCTCCAAATAATATTCAGACTACAGACGATCATAACATTCAGGATTCTCTTTCAGATTCTTCTTCCTATGTCTCATGTTTTGAAATGTTCTTTGAAGAGGAAATCTGCTCATCTACTTGTTCAGAATTTTTTGAGGACCAGGAACATACTTTTACTGAAGTACATGATGAAGGAAGAGCAGAATCAAGAGAAAAAGATACCTTGTTTCTTCAGCAGGAGGTAAATCTTCATGTTTTTCACGATCCAATGGCAAATTTGTTGCAGGCAACAATGAAGGTGATTATTACAGTGTTTAGTGATGGAGGAGATCATGGTCAATTAGCATTTTGGATGCCCAGTTACAAGTATCTACTGTTGACCAGGAGATCTGATCAGGAGGATCAATCAAGAAGGCATCTGCTTGATTGGTTACATTGGCATTTTGATATAGTTTGATCATATATTGTCTTGTAAGAAACACGGGTGGTCATGTACTGCCCTCAAGCTTTAAGTTTTAAGTTCAGGTCTTAGTATTTTGAGTTAGTTTGTTAGAGTCAAGTTTTTTCAGTCATTCCAGTTTGCATCAAGTTAGTTTGAGTCAAATTTTCAGTCAGTAAAGTAGTTAACAGTCTGGTGTTGATTTGGACTCCATTGCCCAATGGATAAGGCACTGGTTTGCTCTCCCAAAGCTCTGTGGTTCTTGGCACCTCCAAGGAGCTACCATCCCCATTGGAGCCAATGTTAGAGTCGGTCTTTGTAGCCCTCCGTCAGAGATCAAAACTCTTTTTGCATTTCATTTTTAGGTGTCTCGCTTGCTTCACTTAGTTGCATTCCGCTAGGGGCATGCCATTATCTGACGAAAGGGTATCTTCACTTGTTTCCCTCATGTTTGTACCTGCTGGGTTGGTCAAAATTCACCAAAGTTAATTTCACGTCATTTATAGTCATAGATGCTATTTTGGTCGGAAAAGATTAATTTTAGTTTCTAAGTCTAGGGTTTGGTCTTCAAAATTGTTAAATAATGCCCATAGGCCATGAGGAGGTTTTCAATAAGTTTTCAGTTCAAGATTTTCATCATTAATAAGACTGAAGGATATTTCTTCTTCAAAACTCTGTTTTGAAGAAGAAATCATCAAATTTGTTTAATACATAATGGTTAAGGTTTTTCAAGTTCTACAGTTATTCAGGCAGCCCTGGTCATCTTGCTAGGATTCATCAACTCCTATCCATACAAAAAATCAACAGAGGAACCATCATTCAAAGTTAGAAGAAACAAAGAAACAAAGTTTGTTTTAAAATGTGAAAGGAGCCGAAGCCAAAACATTACAAAAATGGGTTTGTATGAAGCAAAAATCAAGTTCTCAGTTTTATAAGGCAATTCAATTGTTTTTACATCCATTTGCATCCAAGAAGATCAGTTGAAGTTAACTTGAGCAGGTGAGAGGGGAAACTGCCCATGAGTTATTTTAAATCAACATTCCTAGTTTATGAAACTATCTTGTGAAAAGCTGCTAAATATCACAGCACAGTCGCAGCTAAGGCTAAATGGGAACTTTTGCATAAGCCTAGGTGAATTATATGTTCAAGGACATGAGATGTTTGACAGTACCCTGTATCTCTGTGTGTTAGAGCTTGTGGACCTGATGGCTAGATATCCAAAAAGCGTAGTTGATAGCACTACCATAGAATATGGATGGGTTCACCCAGTGCAACGCACAGTGTTGGAGGTATATCCTATGCTTAAACCAAAAGACAGGAAACTGTCTTCAATATGGCCTAATCTTCTTAGAAAAATGATACTTTATCTTCGAGGAGGTGAGGCCCACTTTAGTGATGGCCGTGCTACAGTGGACAACTATAGTACTTCAAGAAATACACAAGAAAGATGTAGCACTGCTAGGGGTACTTGGACTACTGAAATTTCATGTTTTCATGGTACTGGACAATGTGCATCTAATTCACAGTTTTAGAAACCTGCTGATGCTACTCTCATTTCCAAGGAAATGCTGCTCTCTGAAAGCTCTGACTTTTCGTATTCTGTTCATAAGAATTCTTACATCAAAGCGAAGATTCTAGTTTCTGAGTCAAATGCTGCTCGGATTGAAGAGATGACAAATCAAGTCCCAAGTCCATTGCTTGCTAAAAAAGTAATAATGGTCCATGTTGATATATTTTTACAGGTTCCTCCAGCTAAGAGATTGAATGAAGGCCGACTGTGTGTTAATTGGCGCGCGACGCATAGAGCAGGTGGCGCGGCGCACTGGAGGAGCGCGGTGCATTGGGTGCCTCCACGCAGTGTAATTTTATATGGGTGCGGTGCACTGGGAAGGCACGACGCACTGGGCGTGCTACACGGCGCACCGAGCCTCAAAGCCAAAAATTCATCGCAACTTTAGTAAAAATCAAAATAATTTTATTTCTTCTGCCCCAAGCAAGTCTTTTCAAATTGGATGGAAATTCAGACTGAACAGATTGGATATGGTTTTGTCTCCTATGCAAGAGTATGGGACATCATAAAGGCTGCACCATTAGTTACGTTAAAACGTGATCAGGATGAGAGTATTGACCTTCTCGAGATGGAACCAAGCCATTCTTTTTCTGCACTGTAACAAAAGGCAATCAACGATCAAAATGACCTCAAAGCGTCCTCCGCCAGACCCTGTCGCAGTCTTGAGGGACCATCAGACTTCAGTTACAGCTCTTTGTTTCCATCCGAGTGAACCTATACTCTTCACAGGAAAAATGTATGTTGTTTATATGTTTCGTGCAATAATATCATCAACACAAGACGCGTATTTAATTCAGTGACACAGTTGGTGAGCTGAGGATATGGGATTTGGTCCGACAGAAAACAATATCATCCTACAGAATTCACAATCCAACAACCGATGTCATTGGAATTACCACAAGTTCTTTGCTGGCCAGTAAAGTTCTGAGCCAGGGTAGAGATGGAACTGTTAAATGCTTGGAATTTGTGGATGGTGCTTTGTCAAGGTAGCCCTTGTTTACTACAAAGACAAACTCATACCACTTTTTCAATTTGAATCTATCCAAGATTGCGATTTCTTCATCTCAAAGTGGAAAAGTTTTTCTGGTTGAGGCACAGAAGAAAATGGACCCTTCAGCAATGCAAGGAATTGATGGATCTAAGAAAGATATTTGAGAATGCTGAAAAGACTTTGACATGGAGGGGGAAATTCATAAGAACGAGATGGATTCTTTTCCTTGTTGCAAGTCCTGAACAGGTCAGAGAAATAGAAGTGAAAGGAGAAATTGCAGCTAGGACTGGCAGAACTCTCTTTCCTGTCATCAAAGGTAAATTCAAATTAAAAAAAAAAATTAGTTTTTATTGAAAAGGTAAAAGGTAAAGCAGACAGTCAAACCTAAAATTAAAACAAGACATTTACCATGCAGAGAAATAGGAACAGAAGCCTATTTTTGTCTTTAGCCATGATTTAATGGGATCCACGCTACACCTTTTTATTGGCCATCAGAAATTTTCAGCTGAAATAATGTAACGCTGTTCTGTCTTTAGAACGGATGGATGACTCTTTCTCTATTTTTATAATTTCAGTTGTAACAGCTCCCTATTTGGATCGATTTGTTTTCTCATAGTGGAGCTTATTTATTGTATTGTAAAGCATTTGTAGAGGGTTGGAATTTCTGGGAGCAGTGGGAGGACAAACCCATCGCTTTCATTGTATAGTTTGGCAGAGACTTTAATGAAATGATGTAGCTCTGATTCCTGAGATCCATGTGATGTGAGTTTAGCATATGTTCTTCTTACTATTTCATGAGTAAATTGTTATGTTTTCAGTTCATTCATAATCATTTCTAACTGAATGTTTTTAAGTAAGAAAGGTAGAATTCAGTTTATTGTTGTGCCTGGGAAAAACATTCACCCTCTGTGTGTCTTCTTCTGTCTGAAAAGGATTCATTATACATGCCCTTTTCAGCTTCTCAACAGTCTATCCACTCCATATCATTTCAGTTTGATTGCGAAACCTCATGTGTATCTTGCCTCATGAAATAATCTATACCTTTGATTTAATTTCTCAGCTACTGCTGTCCTTTGGTCCCATACAGCCTAGAAAATTTAGTCATTCAATCAATTACCTCTCTTTCATATCTATTTACTAGCCTAAAATCAGTTCGCATTTTAAATCATCTCAGACCCTATTGAGTATTTTTACTGAGTTGACCCGAAGAGAGCCCTCTCCTGTCCTTGTAGGGCTAGCTACGAGGTTGAGCGTGGTTTGATGTGGAACTGGAACCTTGCCTTATCAGCCAGAGGAAAATCTAGGCTCTAACACACTCATATTTATCCACCAACAAATCCTCCATGTTGAGTTTCCATAACTCAAAATTCTGACCATTAAATTTCTCGATCTCTATCTTTCCACTATTCGCCATCTTCTTTCACCACCAGAATCGATACCACAGATCTCCCACTAAACAGGGTCTACCACAGGCCCGAGCGAAACCCCTCGGCAACAAAGGCATCCCCTTGAAGCCAAAATATCTCTCATACCAAATGTAGGTTTTAATCCCATACAGAAATTACCTGCATACGAATTCTAAAACACAAAAAATAAACAATGCGAGAGCATAACACATAAAACACATATACACAAAGATTTTTCCCTGGATCCCAAAACCGGGACTACCAGCTTGATTTTTCATTGTGTTCCTTTCAATGTTACAATACATATTTATACATGTCGAAGCATCCAATACCATGGACCGAAAACCATCGCGTCCAAAACCATCGCGTCCAAAACCATGTGTGAAAACCGTGCACAAAACCATAGGTAGGTCTGCCCAACCTAATATAGGGTCCAATTTTTTTTTCCCGGGGTGCTGCACCAGACCCTGTAGAGGGGGGATACTTTCCCCCTAAAACCCCCCCATTGCACAATTGGCACAACAAAGGGGCGGCTCCACCCCCCCTCTAACCACCTGGTTAACTACGTGGGCTAGTTATGGAAAGAATATAACACAACCCAACATTGCATACTCCAGCTACTCACTTTGGTCCATGATGGGTGTTTATTGCTAGGAGGGCCTATACCCATCACAGATATGCTCTTTCACAAGATTACGCACCTGCCACATGAAGGTCTAAACCCGACCAAGGACTTTAGTGGAAAGACAGGAGAGAAGGAGGTTGCAGAGCAAATGAAAAAAGATTATGAACTAGTGAAAAAGTCACGCAGGTATTCTATTTTATCCATATTAGACCCCGTAGCGCAATTGGTTGCATAGATATTGGTAGGAAAAGTGATGAGAAAGTGCCACGTGGATGATGTTTTGGCACCCGTAGTGTCCCTCGCTACACAGTGCACGAAGGGCGTACTGTTCAACTGGTCTAGATACCTATGCTGGGAGTTCCTCACGAATTTCCACGAGGCCCAGGATGAAACCAAGCCATTTCATTATGCTTGGTTACTGCTGTCTATTGTATTGGTTGCATGGGAACTACCGGAGGATAGCTAGTTTCCTCTGCTGGAAAAAGGATTGCATGAGGCAGTGCAGTTCACCTCCTTATGGGCTGCCAAGGACCCTTGCATGGCTGTTAACCAGCGTCCAAGGTTGTCCCCAGCCTTGTACATGCAGCTCTCAGACTATGTAACATTCAAGGTTGACTTTCACAGGGTGTATATCCAGGCGTGAAATGATCCAACACAAAAGTGGCATGACTTTCCATATTTGGTGATGGAGACAGATGTGAAGGAGGTAGCAGCGCGCCCCTTCAGATCTAGCTCTTGGGCCAAGCACTGGTATGGAGAGTGCTGCCACAGAGAAAAGGAAGGAGATAGCTAAGCAAGCTGCGTAGAACTTGGATACACAAAGGAAGAATGATGCTACAGAGAAGGCTTGGGTTGAGAAGGAACGTGCTGCCAAGGAGGAGGAAGAACATGAGACCCAAAAAGGTGACAAGTCATCTACGCTGGAAATAGAAATAGAAGAGCTTATAAGGCAAGGCGGTGGAGGCGAGGAAGGGCAACGCACTCCCTTGATTCTGAAAAGACGTGAGCTAGAACAACAAGGTGGATCACGGAAGAAGTAGAAAGCTCAGAAAACATAGGTTTATCCCATGGTGCTCATAGAAAGTGATCTCAATGAGATCTGTGATAAAGTCAGGGACACTGCAACAAAAGTACTGCAGCAGTTGGAAGAATAGTACATACAAATATTGAGAGGAGTCCAGAATGATCTTCGAGAGTTTCAACTCCAAGCAACCAAGATCCAAGTAGATGTCAGGAAAGTGAGTGGTGCAACTGGAAATTCATCACGAAGTCAAAGTACAGGCGCGGAGATGGTTCTATGACCGCAGGATGTGCGATTCTTCACCTTGCATGCAAGTTCAATCCACACCGACACTGAGGAACAACACACCCTACTTGATTATGGGCCTGAAACTTGCCATGATGCAACTGGAGTCATTACATGCATTATTACAAGGAGTCATTGAAGAACTTTGCATCAAGGAACAACAAGCACTAAGTGTTGTTAGCGAAATTAAAGTTAATAATCAATAGCTGTTTGTTGAAAAGATGCAGGTTCTACAGGAGAAAGAGGCAGTCCAGGTGCACAGTTCATGCCTAGAGTCCACAGTCGCAGAGGCATGCAAGATAGTGCCTTAGATTCACATCCCTGAGGACGCACAACCATAAGTAAAGATTAGAAAATTAGTTGCTAGTGTGTGTGAAGCCAAAGATGAGGGTAATCAAGTTTAATTTAAACTTAACATGAATATCACCGAGCTGCAATTGAAGATGCATCCCACGACTTTGCCAGAGGTCCGGGAGCTGCGCGGAGCCACAATCAAGGTGGATACTCCAGATGCCATTGTTGCAGACTGCATAAAAGTATTTGAGAAAGCGATGGAGTTGGTCACCAATTTGCAGGAAGATCCAAACCTATAGACACTGAATAGAGAGATCAGGGAGCTGCAGTTGCAGTATGATGAAGTTAGGGCAACAATGCACTCAATCGCACCAGCACAACGCCTTGCAAAATTACATGAAGGGAAGTAGCTCCTAGCATAGGTAGAGGTGGCATAGAAGAAGTAGGCCTTGCTAAAGGCCAAGACGCAACCATGGTTGGAAGAAGCTTATCAGATCATGACAACCATCTAGGATAAGCTAGATGGCTTGCAGTATATGCAACAGACAATCAGGCTGGCCGCAGAAGGCCCAACCACAGAGAATTTAGTCGAAGAGGTAAATCAGGCAACCACGCAGAGTGTTTCCGAGGTTGTAGCAGTTCAGGTGGAGATGGGGGATATTCATAGAAAGATCACAATGCCAGCTGAGTGACTCGAGGGAGAGTCACAATATTTGTGTTGGCGACCTGTTGGGATGGGGTTCCCTGGGACAGTTTTGGGGTTAAAATAACCCAAGTTTTGATGTAATTTTTGTAATAAATGTAAAGTCTCTGCGATTTTTGGATGCGGAGCCCATAGAGGATTAGGATTCAAAGGGGTTTTAACCCCTTTTTTATGTAAAGGTTGAGCCGATTTTGAAGATCCGCCCATGGTCCGCAGACCATGGGATTGTATGAAAGAGGCTATAAATATGTGTGTCTTAGAGAGTCTAAGACATATCTATGTGGATGACGAATGTAGTCTTACAAGTAATAGCACAGAGAAGTGGGTTGGATAGGAGAGAAAGGCTCTGTAGCTGAGTGCGTAGAGGCCTAGGTAGAGTCTGCAGCTGAGTGCATAGACCCCTACAGCTGAGTGTGCTGGGTAGTTTTGAGTCTGTAAAACTGATTTGAAGATCAATAAAGAAGATTATTGAAGAGCACAGACCCCTATAGCTGAGTGTGCTGGGTAGTTTTGAGTCTGTAAAACTGATTTGAAGATCAATAAAGAAGATTATTGAAGAATTTCTATGTATATTTGTTTATTTCTATTTACTTCTGCTTACGATATATGCTGCAGATGAATAATGTGTTTATGAACAATTGATCTAATGAAGCATGATTCAGTTGAATAAGTCTTAATAGATGAACAAAATACATGTTAATTACTTTCGTGAACACTAATCTAAGATTGTTCTCTTATGCGCATAAGTGGATAAATCAATTAATAAAGGTCCACGAAAGCCAATTGTAGACTTCCATGAAGGTCTGAAGACTATTTGAATAGAGTTGCAGTACCAAGACCTAGGGGCTTCTAGATTCTGTGCAAAGGAAGATCTGGGGCTTTTAAAGACATCACACTAATCTCTGGATGCAGAAACGTGGTTCCAGTATACCCCCATATTGCTTTGGGTGAGACTGCAGCCTGCATTACGCGGGTTGTTACCGAAAGGGCTAGTAGTCTAGGGTTTTGTTGGTTGGTGCAACTAACTCTGAACCTGGGTTAGGACCCCCTAATCCAATAGGATTGGCTTCACTGTGAAGCCCCTATACTGCGCAGTCATTTTGTTGTGCACTCCTCATTATGCTCTGATGCGGGGTCCACTTCACACTTCGTGACATCCTTTCTATTGTGTGCTCTACCCACAAAATTTAGATTTCTTACCAAAAATTTGGCCAATTTGGGTTGCGCCCAATAGGCCCCCAACACCCACATGTGACTCGTCCCAAGTCACTTAGGTGATTTTCCTTTGATCTTGTCTACAATTACATTCTATGTCTTGTTGAATTGTTGCAGAATATCTACCATCTACTTTTCCTTGTTGTGCACTTCTTCTAATAATGCTTCTATGACATGCTCTGCAACCTTCTTTGATAATTTTGTTTCCCTTTGTCAAAGCTACATGAGCTTGTCATCCACTACCTGTGATAGCTCTAGGGCCTCATCCTACCAAGGCTGAGTCCTTTCTATGAAACTCTACTCCTCCTTATTCAAGTCTTCGATTTTCTTTTGTAGCTCCTTTGACTCATTAATTTTTGCAAGCCTCTCCCAGATTGGAAAAGTATTCACAAATGCCTGACTCTCCTCCAATTGATGCTACTTTTGCTGCATTTCTTCCTGTAGTTTCTAAACATTCGAATCTTCCTACAGTGAAGTCCAAATTTGCAGGCTCTCATCCAACAATTTTCCATAGTCTGCCAATGCTGCAGATATGCTGGCCATCCCAGTCTTTAAGTCAATCTACATCTATTCATGCACTTTCGATGGCATGGATGGATGCAAATTTAATTGCAGCTCACTAATCTTTACGTCATATTTAAACTGTACATCTACAATTTTCTTCTTGGATTCCTTGACTACAAGGCTGAGCTTCATGACCTTATCTTCCATGGATTCCTCCTTGTGGACATGTTAGAAAATTATATATTACACAGCAATGGAACACATAGAATATAGCATAAATATAAACATAGAAAAATGCATAAAACTAGAGAGACACAGATATACGTGGTTCACCCAGTCTGGGATACGTCCACCCCGAACAGCCAGACCTTCCTTTCTATTATCCAGCAAAATGAAGAGACACAACCTATCGCAAATCCGCTGTAATATCCTTTGTTTTCTCTCACAATCTCACCTCTGTGTTTATCGCTCGGAGAATACACATCTATTACACAGCCTCAATACAATGCCCTCATACAAAGAGAGGGGTTTCCTTCTAGGGCAAGAAACCCTAAACTAAACATAAGTTCTACCGTCAGATCATCCGCGTAATGAATGGCCCAGATTGACTAGAAATTACTATACTTTTACAAGGCAATTTTACATATATTTTTATCTGCAGGGGTGTTGCCCCCGAAACCCCTGCCAGGGGACCGCTGGCCCCTCGACCCCCCAGCCGGGGGGGATCAACGCCCGTGAACCCTCGCGGGGGGGACAAGTCCCCCCCGCACCCCCCTGCGTGGAGGGGTGTACAAACTTCCTGGGGTATACATCCGACTGAAACAATGACCTATAAATAATCATGCTCCACACCCAATAGGACATTCATGTCTAGAACTTCCCTGCAAGTGAATTCGACCACCTCTTTCAGCCTCTATCACTGTAGCTCTTCCTATTCCTTGTACTTGATGGCTTGGTCAAGCTGTTTCTTCAGTGCAACGTGATCTTGTTCTATGTGAATGTTTAAGTGTAGGGTGTGTTGTTCACGCTCCTTGAGCTCAATTGTGATACCTTGGTAAGAGTTATGTAGGACCGGAGTGGCTAGTGCTACCATGTTTATATTGACATGGTCTGAACCTTTTGCCTGTTGCTTGACTTCGACGAAGTCAAAATATAGAGCTCCGGAAGGTATTTACATTATCCTCATCCAAATTGGGGTTTGGATCTTTGCACCAAAATATTCATCTCTACAATATCTTTCTCCATGACTTCGCTGTAACTTCTTGGAATTTCTCCCCAATTTCATCTAGGTCCCCAATAGTGAGGACTAATGGTAGTGTGCCCTTGGACTTATCTGCCTTGTGTTTCTTTTTACACTTAATGGTAGCTTTGACTTGGATCTTTCTTTTATCCATGACAATTTTCTCTGTTTCTACCTTATCCGTCTCCTTAGTCATATCCTTGCCTCATTGAGGGTACTCCTCATGGTGTTATTCTTTGTAGTTTTCTTCCTCTTTCTATTCCTCTGCTTCCTGCTCCTTGTCTTTTGCACTGGCTTCACCATGTTGCAAAGTGTCCAACTCTTCTTCTGTCACATTGTCTCCTGCTTCCTCCAGCAAAGTCATCCATTCTGTGGGCCATGTCTGTAGTAATTCTACCAGATCATCCTCTTTGACCATATATGGAAATGCATGCGATTTCTTCTTCATGTATCTAAGTGTTTGTATGTACAATTCATGAAAATATGCCTTGAACCTCACCACAAGTATGTGCTATTTGTGCAAACTCAGTGAAAGATGCAGATGCTAATTTACTAACATGTGTAGATCCCTTTGATATAATATGAAAAATATTCTATTCTCCTCTGCTCTCCATGCTTGAGTGGTATGCCACAACGAAGCATACCTCATAGCCTCACATACATCTGAAGGCATTGACGGGAACTGTCTTTCCTCCAGATATTTCCACGCTAACATAACAATGAGAAAAATTAACCATTCGTAGTAGAAATATGTACATTTCTCCTGGACCTCGCAGGAGTTGTCCAGGGACTCCTTGCAAAAGTATCCAGTCCAATTATACTGGACTCCATTTTCAAACTGCATGGTTAAAGACACCATCGACGCATGAATTTGATTTGTGCGACACTTCTTCATAATATTTTTGACCAAAATGTGTGCGGCGAAGTGGACTGCTTGATCACCGATCGAGTTTATGTCATAGCCCCTTTTGCCTTTGATCAACTCGTACTTCTTCTTCATATTGTCTGCTGAAGTGCGATCCTGATCATTTCCCATGAACTCCTTCGCGGGGTTCTACCCTTGGTATGGTAATCGTGTTATCCTCCAGATCAACATTTGGTCTATGGGGATCATATTCCCCATCCATAGGTGTCTATCATGTATTAATACCAACAATTATTGCATATACGCTGTGTTTGCTAAACTTCTGTTGAAGTGAAGAACATTCAACATATTGAGCAGTCGTGACTGCGCCAACCCATTATCCCACCATTATGGTTCCAATATCATAACTTCGCTCTTTGGGTAGTGAATCTGCTTCCAGTATCAATCTGGTGTGAAATGAGGGTACTTATTTTGGTCATTAAAATCATAATCTGTAAATTTGAGCTGTGGAATTTTCCCTAAAATCTCTCTTGAAAAAAACATAACTTCTGACAATAGTGGTGTAAATGTCACATACTTCACGTCTTTGGAATCCTTACTAGTTTGGCACTTGGCTCCCTCAGTTGGATGTATGAGGGTAGAGGTGAGATGAACGTTGTACCAGCTTCATCTGCCTATATTTCCTCCACTTATTCTTAACCAATATTGACTTGCTCAGGTTGCTTTTGAGGTTTCACAAGTTTAGCACGCTTCTTGTCTAGATTTTTCTTGGTTATTTATTCCTTGGTTTACTTCTTCCTTGGTGATTTCTGCTATTTCTGTGGCGATGGTGCTACTAGTATGTGTGATTCTACTGTGGGTGTTTGAACTTCTAGTGTGGACATATCAGTGTTTTCCATGACTCCAGACAATCCCTTCTCATGAAAATTCCATACAATCTCCTCCCAAGATCGCTCAGACGATATACATAGTTAAGTCTTTGCAACTTCTTCACACTATTAATCATTGGATCTCTTGCTTCAGTAAATTTCTTAATCTGAGTGGGATTTGGCTATTTATAACAATTTTTGCCTTTGAACCTCATTGTTAGATTTGATTTTGTCCCGATTTTTTTTATATTTCGTCATTAAATGCATATCTATCCTTAAATTATGCTAATATGTCATCTTAAATGCAACTTTACGTGTGTATTTTCCCTTTTAACGATCATATTGCTACTTTCCCAATGAACTTCAACACGTTCCCTATTGTAGTGCACCTCTATCTTACGTCATGACTTCCTGTGAACTTCGACATATTCCCTACTGCAATGAAGTACTTTCTTCATTGAAGCTCTCTTGTAGTGTATTTTATACTCAAGTGCCCACTTTCAGTTACATGTGACACTAAGACTTTCCTTCTTTATTCTTTAGGATTAAGCTGTAGGGGTAGGGTTGTCCCTGTACAACTTCAACCTACTGCTATTTACTTTTCCCTGAATTAATTCTCCATTTACCTCGCTAACTACACTACGCCTCCATCAATAATATACTTAGTAACATATGGTCCAACCAGTGTGTTTTGGATTTTCCTGGAAATTTCACAAGCTTACTATCAGAGAGGAGAACACGGTATCCTACCTAAATCTTTTGATTAATCGTCCTATCATGCCAAGCCTTTTCTCTCGCTTTTTATACGTGTTGATGAAATCCTGCTATAAACTTATCTTCTTCTAGGGCAAGTAACCACAACATCCTTCTTCCATTATGTCAGGGTCTACCATATCTGTAAAATATGTAATTCTTAGGCTAGGGAGAATGTATTCAATGGGCATCATAGCTTCTTGCCCATTAACCAACCTAAAGGGTGTCTGACCTGTCAACCTTTTGCATGTAGTCCTATAAGCCCATAATACTACGAGAATCCTAAGATCCCAGTCATCCCTATGTACATTACATACCTTGGTCAGTGCATTCTCGAAAATTTTATTGAATGTTTCCATAGTTCCATTTGCCTGAGGATGATAATGAGTGCTCTTTTGGTGTTAAACTTGAAATTCCTTAGTTAATGCTTCAATGGTCTTATTCAAGAAATGTGACCTATTAATATCTTTGGACACCCAAATCTAGATAGTATGTATTCAAATATGGACTTCACAGTAGTTTATGCGCTGGAATGCTTCACTGGGAATGCTTAGGCCCACCTTGTCAAATAATCAATCACAATGATTATATACCTCACACCAGTCCTTTTTCCTATTGGATTGATAGGTCCAACAAAATCAATAACCCATTTATCAAAATCTTGCAATGTTACTTGTGGCACTAGTGGAATTTCATCACTTCTTGAATGTTTTCCTATTCTTTGGCAGATATTACAAGCTCGATAGTACTTGTTTGCATCTTTGTGTAGTGTAGGCCATGATAATCATGCTCTTAAAATTTTCTGTGTAGTAGCTTTCCCTGCACAATGTCCACCAGCTACACCACTATGGGCTTCTGTTAACATTATCTGTCTTTCGTGCTCAGGAACATACCAACATAGTACTTCATCTGGTACCATCTTATATAAATGTCCTGTTATTAGTGAAAAATATATTGCCTTAACCATCAATTCTTTCTTCTACTGCATACTGTACTCTAAAGGATCCATCCCCATGGTTAAGAATTGAATAATATTAGTGAAGTGATCATTCACTATTCTGATCGCAAAAAGTTGCGCATCAGGAAGATTATCCTCTATATTCATTAGTTCTTCTCCTGTTTGTAACCTTGACAAAAGATCATGTCCAACATTTAGGATTCCTAGCTTAATAACAAATTCAAAGTCATACTACTGAAATAATAATAGCCATCTACAATTTTTTCCTCCTAAAACAAGCTTATTAACCAAATAATTTAGTGCAGTGATCTGTGAACATCTTGAAATGTGATCCCAACAAATAATGTCTAAATTTCTTTAAAGCATATACCACAACTAGTCCTTCCCATTGTATAGTTGTATTGGTCTTCTAAGCTTTAGATAGTTTCCTGCTTGCAAAATCTATAGGGTGATCATTTTCTCCTGCACCAGGCTGTACCAATACCACTCCTAAATCTATGCATGAAGCATCCACATGAACATGATAATACTTATTCCAATATGGAAATACCAGTATAGGATCAATTACCATATTTTCTTTTAGTGTGTCGAGGCTCTCTTGACATTCTTCATTCCATAGAGATGTTACATCTTTCTTCAACAATTTTTCCATAGGCGCAATGATCTGTGCATATCCTTTGATAAATTTTCTGTAATGTCCCGTATATCCTCATGTGGTGAGAAGTTGTCTTACTATCTTTGGTGGAGGTAAATTCACAATAAAATCAATCTTCGCAGGATCCACCATTAATCCTTGCTTGCAAACAATATATCCTAGTAATATACCAAAAGGTACACGAAATATGCACTTTTTGATATTCAGAGAAATCTGATATTTCCTACATGTGTCGAGAATTAGTCTTAAGCTTGCAACATGTTTCTTCAATAACCAAAATGTTGTCCAATCATTGAAGTATACTTCTAAAAATTTGTGAATATATTCTTTGAAAGTTGTGATCACCACTCTTGAAAATATGGCAAGGGCATTCTTCAGTCCAATAAGCATCATTGTATACTGATATGAACCCCATTTGTAACGAAGGTGGTCTTATGTTTATCTTTTGGTGCAATTCTAATATGATGGTATCCTGAAAATCCATCTATAAATGAATAGGCTTCCTAACCTCCTACGTTGTCCAATACTTAATTAGTGAAAGGAGTAGGGAATGGGTCATGTGGACATGTATCATTTAACTTCCTTAAATCAACACAAATATTGATTTCTCCTTGTTTTTTCTTTACTTGTATCACCATAGGACTTACCCACTCTGGTTCTTCCACAGTTTCAATGATTCCAACTACTATCATTTTATCAAGTTATTTCTTCACTTTTTCTTTGTACTTTGGATTAACTCTATAAGGCCTTTTCTTAACTGGCTTCAGATCAGGCTTTAGAGGAATCTTCATAACTCCTAAATATCATACTATGCCCTTCATATATGAAAACTTAGTGGGAAATAACTCTTGGTATTCATGCAGAATATTTGCCACTTTGCTGACTATTCCTTCATCCCAATAATCTCCTATCATTGCAAACCTCGACTCCCCTTATGACCTTATATTCACCTTCTTTTTCTTCAATGGATTTGTTATATCAGGAATTTCTAACTCATGTCCATTTAGTTCATGGTAGCCTTGAGATTCTGTTATTTCAATATTTCGAGGGTCTTCATCTTTTTCTACAGTGATGTTGTAGCATTCTAGTATATTCTGTAGCTGCATAGCCCAATTATGCTGCCAAGTGAGTGGAATTTCATTCTGAAAAATATTCTTTTTAACTATCTGAAGGGATGAATCTATATATGGAAAATCATCTTCAAATCTAAATGTAAATATAAGCCCATCAACCATCTCTGCCTAGTTACATTATCACGTCAAAGTTTTGTTTCCAGGCACTAGTTTTGAGGAATTGTCTCCAATGTATGGATGAACCCATGCACGCATTCTTCTCAAGGAATCTCCTTCCATGCTATCATGCAAAGTTGTATTTTCTCTCTAGGATCAACTTGACCATCATATTTATCTACCACCTTTGTTTCTACCTAAACAAACCTTATCCATATCAACCTTTTACATTCTTTCCAAGTTCTATATTCTTCTTATGTGTACCCCACCATCTAGCAGGAGTAGTTCTTAGGGCTATATCTAGAGCTAACAATATTTGACTCTCTAGCACCTATTCTTCATATTCTTCAAGAAAAATATTTATATCACCCAAACCATCATAAAAAGATAAGTCACATACCTCATCTTTCATACAATGAACTGCTTTAGTAACTCTTGCACATCACCTTGTAGATACTTCATGTAACTTGTTTCGCCAATTTTCCAATTCTTCTTCTAAATCTGAAGCACACGAATTGTCATGCCAACTCAACTTGCCTTCAATAGGGGTAACACAATATTTCTCTTTTGTTGTCATTTGATAGATGTTATTTATATTAGCTATGTTGTACTCCTCTTTAACTTGTTCATTATACCTTGCTCCTTCTGATGGATCCAAGTGAACGATCACTCCCATATTGTTGCTTTCAAATATCATTTTCCTTTTCTTTAAGTTGACTACAGCCACGTTGGAAAATGCCCAATCTAGTCCAAGTAATGCAGGATAGCGGTTACTGTCAACCATAATTTCTATTACTTTAAAATCAGTAGTAGTGTGCACCCCTTCAATGTCCATTGTAATTCCTGATAATCTTCCTAGAGGAACAATATTTTGTTGATTGACCATTCTTAGCTGAATAGGCAACCATTGCAACTTTGGTTTACCCATTAACTCCCATGTTTTCTTTGTCATGACATTAGGTTCAGATCTAAAATCTAAAATAACTTGGTCCATGTCATATTCTCATATTTTTTCACTAAGCCTCATTTCCTTTCCGATTCTCTTTTGTCCATGTAAATTGTTAACTGCGCACATCTCACTCCATGGTACATATTTACTAATGCGTAGGAATTTATCAATTCTTGAATTCCTTCTACAACTCTTTGATCTCGAAACAATTTCATACAAGTTTGAAGAAATGATTTTAAAATATCTACCTTATATGCTGCATCCTATTATTATATTGTTAGAGCTTGGCTTTGTGTCCAAGATGATTCACCACACCTATTCTTTTAAATCTGCTGTGTTCTAAATGTCGAATCTCCTGTATCCATAAAGCTTCACTTTTCTTCCATAAATAATTTTTTTTCCTTTTGAATATCAAACACATGGGCTTTTTCAGTAGTCTTTCTAACCCATGTAGCTTCAACTTCCTTCTTTCCATTTTCTTTGTCACCTCCAGTCGCAATTCCACTCCATGTTACAATACTAACGTGAGGTTCATTGGTCCTCGATTCCATAGTCATCATTTGGATGTTTTGTGTCGGTTGCTAGTTTCTTTTTTCTTGCATTTTTTCCATAAGTACCAGAGACTATTCAATTACATGATCAAATGATTTACAATACTTACATGTGGTGGTGGGATTCTGACAGTCTCTCGTGAAGTGTCCTCGATGGCCGCAGTTATAGAGCAGGTAATTTGTCCTCGTCCTCAACCAACTCCTCCACCTCAACCTCTTCCTTGATAACAACCTTGACCACTACAGTATCCATTATCTTCGTGTCCATGTTCTTCCACTTGAATTATATATGCATCGACACTTCGCCTCATCATTGGTTCATAAGCTCGACAATTGTTTTCATCATGTCCTACTGATTTGCAGAACTTGCAGTACAGATTCCTTGGGGTTTACACAAATTTTTGCAATAGATAACAATCTTTAATTCTATGTTCATCTCTAGTTTTACATATCTCGCACCATAAACTGGATCTGACATTCAAAAGATTTGGTGCTTCACTATCCATGTAGTTTCTAAAGAGATGGCATTGTTCATTAGAATGGCCTTCTGATTTACATTTTGTACACCACAATTCTTCTCTGACTTCCTTACTTTTCTTTATATCTTGTATCTACAAAGTCAAATTTTCCAGCTGACTCTAGATCTGCTGCATACCTGCATTGATATCCCTTATAGGTGAAGCTTCTAATTTCATAACAAGTTCTAAAGCTTCAACTTGAGTTTCTATCTTCTATTGCAATAAAGGAAATCATATATGTGGAAGCAAAGCAACTATAAACCATTATTTATGATGCTCCAAATCTATTTAGAAGCTCACATGATCCAATAATACTTTGAATCTCTGATCAAATTCATAAAGAGACTCAGTAGACTTCTATTTGATTTCTTTTAGCTATGTGATGCATTGCAACTCAAACTTCAACTTCTTAAATTATTTTACCTACGTAGTTTTAATGTTTGGTTGCTCGAATATTTCATGTACCATGTCAGCGCTCTATCTAGGAATGTCGTGACAAGTTGTGCTTTCTTTATCTTTTCATCGTGGACCTGCTTCACTATCCATACTACTTCATATAAAAAGCAGAATTTCTTCAGATTCTTTGATCTAGTTCCTTTAAAGACATGTATCTTAATATCATCGACCATATTTCTTCTTCGAGGGGAAGGGGGAGGGGGAGGGAGGGGGATTCGTAAGGGGAGGGGGAGGGGGATTCGTAAGGGGAGGGGGATGGGGGGTAGGAGGGGTAGGCGGGGTAGGGGGGAGGGGAAAACCAAAAGTACCTTGATTATTACTTGATTCTAGCTTTGACGAACTTTCAGGCTGGAAGGGTGAATACTATAGAGTTACTTCAAGGTCCTCAAGGCGGTTTTCTTCACTTTTAGACTCACTTAAAAGAGGGCTATAGTAAGTTTCTATAAAATTCATTGGATATTGGCCATGAGATCTCTTCCTAGTGTCTATTCTATATATTTTTCCACTTTTCATTGTTCCAGTTTCTTCTTTGGATCTTCTCCCAAACATAAGTAACTAATAATCTGACTGCATTCATAAAATTCCCTTTTCGCACAAAAGAATCTTAATCCAAAGTTTTAGAGATCTCAATAACTTACCTTGCAGTCCTTTAAAAAAATTATGTTCTGCTTCACTATTGGACACAATCGAGTCTACCGTGAACTCAATAATGAATCCTCCTAAGATGATATCAATCCATAAATCAATAGCTCTTGAGATCCTATTGTCAATGTTCTTGAGTCGATGTATCAATTTAGGAGTCCACTCCTGAGGTTCATCTCCTTTAAAACAATCCTTTCTCTTGGTCAACCTTGATATCCACTCATATAGCTCAATATGAAACGAACTGAAGAAGATTTCATAATGATCTTCAAAAATATACTTCTCCAACCAACTTTTAGATGATAGACGAGGGATTATATTCCCTTTTTCTACAAATTCATGTTCCTTCTTTTCTACCCAATGTTGAATTTCTTTCTTTGATGGATTCCACATAAACATATCCCACAAATAGATCCCGGTACTAGCAATGAAACCATTTGTTGGCTTAAGCTGGGCTGGCTGAGGTTCGGATTTTACTGCACACCAACAAAACCCTCAATCACTGCCCCTTTTGGCAACAACCTTCAAGCAAGTCGCAGTCTCACCTAAAGTGACTATGGGAGGTTGCATAAACAAGTCTCTGTAGCCTTGAGGGATACTGCGATGTGGAAATTTTGTTTTTTCTTATGCTTTAACACTTATAAACTAATTTCATTCATGAACTACTTCTCACTTATATATTACTTTGCAGAATTACATTCATTACATAAACATATCATAAACATCCATAAAATTCATAGTACTGAAATAAAGTGCAGATAATAAGTAAATCAACACATGAAGCCATAAATTTTACCATGGTTCATCCCAAATTGGGACTAATATTGCTTATAATAGAGAATTTGGTACAACAAACGGTTCTTCACCTGTGCACACAACTGTAGGTTGTATGCGCACTAAGCTATAGAGGGTCTGCGCACTAAGCTACAGACCCACACCTCTGCGCACTAAACTACAGAGCCTTGCCCCTTTCTCAGAAGTACATATCATAAAAATACAACCATAAACATATATCTGGATCCAATTCATGCCTCCCTTATTTATTAGTCATCCCTATATATACTATTACATTGACGGATTACATCGCTACATTACCATGGACCCAATACCATGGTTTCCAAAATACAAGGGAATATGGTCCAAAAGCATTCAACTTTTACAATATTATTTTCTTTTAAAGAAAGGGAGGGGCTTCGCCACGAAGCCCCTATACTACGTGGTGAGTTTGTTGTACAGTCCTCATTGTGCTCCGCTACTTTGCTACGTGGTCCACTTCACACTCTGTGACATCCTTTCTACTATGTGCTCTACCCACACAATTTCTATTCCTTGCCCAAAATCTGGCCAAGTTGGGTTGCGCCCAACATCCATGTGAATAAGAGTCCCCAGTGCTGTAATATTTTATATGTGTGGCCTTGAAAGCATATCGGCAAACTTGCTTGTGCTTCCCTTCTTATACTTGATGACCAAATGAAATTGTTGTAGAAATCCCATCCACTTGTAATGCCTGGTATGCTGTAGCTTACTCTGGGCCTGCAAGTACTATAATGAATGGTCATCTATCTCGATTACTATCTCTTTTCCCATCAGGTAGTCCTACTTTAGAATGGTAGCAAACAGACCTTCCTCCTTGCATCAAGACAAATCCCATCGCATACCCACTCACATCTATCTCCACTTCAAAGGGCCACTTTAATTTTGGTAATGCTAGAACTAGTTCTTGACTGATCTTATTCTTTAGCTCCTCGAAAGCCTTCTACTGACCTTTTCCCCACTGGAAACTCTTACCGCTTGTTGTTATGGCATGGAGAGGTGCTACTACTACTAAATTTGAGGCTATGAATTTCCTCAGGTATTGTGCTACCCCATTGAAAATCCTTACCTCAAAAACATTGATAGGCACCGACCATTTCATGATGGCCTCCATATTGGAAAGATCTAGCTTTGTTCTCCTCCACCAATCACATACCCTAGATACACCAAATACTTCTCTGCAAACTTGCACTTCTTGAGATTTGCTAGCATTTGGTGCTTCTTCAATGTTTCCAGCACCTGCGTCAAATGTGACATATACTCCTCCCAAGTAGCACCATATACTAGTATATTATTGAATTAGATAATAACAAATGAATCTTTAAAAGGGCGCAATACATCATTCATTAGTCTCATAAATGTAGTTGGTGAATTACATAGACCAAATGGCATAATTAACCACTCATACAAACTTTTCCTAGTTTTGGAGGTGGTCTTCCATGTATCTTCTTCTTTACTCAAACCTAGTGATATCTAGACTTCAAGTCCATCTTGGTTAAGTACTTTTCTTGCTGCAATTGATATATAAAATCGTCTATCTTGGGCAAGGGGTATCTATTCTTGAGCATGATTTTATTCAACACCTTGTAATCTATACATATCCACCAAGTCCCATCCTTCTTTGGCACAATGATGATGGGTGACCCACATGGTGATGTACCTAGTTGAATGAAACCTTGTTCCAACAAATTGTTGGGCACGGGTCCCCTAGGTCTAATTTTTGTCCAAAGCATGTAAAGAATCTACATTTTGACGATAAGAGTGCCATTAGCATAGTGTTATATGAGTCAAAGGTGCTTTAGGATGGGTCAAAGCCCCTTATTTTGTAAAGAAATGGGATTACTTAGAGGATATTGAGCTCTTCCCATGGTTTGTGGATGATAGTCTTGTAAGGTCAGAAGCATATATAAAGGGATGATTTTGCAAGTCTAAGACATGATTAATTGAATTGATGAAACACTTTGAAGTATGTTTTGTATGATCTTTCTATATTCAGGTGAAGGGGAAGACTCCTACAGCTGTGTGCAAGGAGACCTTGGTAAGTTTGTAGTTGAGTGTGCAGGCCCCTGTCATTGTGTGTGTAGGGTCAAAAAGATTATATTTTGAGAAGACTTGACTAATAGAGAAGAAAATTGAACATAAATTTGTCTATTTCTATATGTTCGCATAGTTCTGTCATTTAATCTATTTTGGGTTAGCTTTATATATTTATTCTGCAAATTGCATTGCGAAGGTCCAAATACTGTTTTATATGATAAATCATGCATGTTAGTTTAGTTTTGTGCAATTATCTAATATGTTAAAGTAGAGAATGCTTTACGATTGTAATATTAAGGTTAAGATTTCGCTAATGTTAGATTAAGTCCTAAATTGTTAAAAGCCTTAAAAACACACTATATAGTCCCTCTGGATGCAGAAACTTGGTTCTAGCATCCCCCAATACCACCTCGGGTGAGACTATGGTCTGCGCAAGAAGGTTGTTGCTGAAAGGGTCGGTGGTATAGGGTTTTGTTGGTTAGTGCAACTAAATCAGAACGTAGGTCTAAGCCCCTGAAGCCAACAAATTGTTTCGTTGTCAGGACCTATTATATGGACCCCATAACTAATTAAGCGACTTAAGGAGTCTGAATATAAGGTTGCAAGAGATGTTGATTACTGGGTTGATATTATGCTCAGAGGATTTATCGTTGAAATTGTAATTGACACAATAGTATCCTATAGTGAAGCTAAGCGTATAATTTTCAAAGGACATTGATTCCCCATTTATAATCAAGAAGTGGAAGAAGCAGAAGTCAGATAAATCTGCGAGCATTGAAGCTTTGGTCCTCACTAAGGTTACTTTGATGAAATTGCTGACATTGTCTGCACTGCGACGGAGGAGATGTGGGGGAACATCGAGGATCAATACAGGTCAGTTTTGACAAAGTTACAACAAGGCCTTAAAGAATTGTAGGTGCAGATGAGCATGCTTCAAGTGAGCATGGTTCAGGCGAGCCCAAATCAAACGAGCGTGGTATCTTTCGGTGAGCTTACCATAAACCTTCGAGTAGTCCATTTCCCAGAAGGATCACTGCACGTTGAAGATGCAGAGGAACGAAAGAGCGCACAAAAATTGAAGAACGTAAGCTTAAATCTTGTAGCGCCGTCCCTTTAGACGTTGCAATAGCTTCATCAAGGTGTCACCGATGAGCTCAAGATACAGGAATAGCAAGCTCTGTTGGTCATCAATGAAGTCAAAATCAATAACAACATAAGTTCGAGGAAAATAATAAAGAAATGCAAGATCGCGAGGAGGTAGCTATGTAGAACCAATAGCTAGAAGAGGCAATAGCCAAGGTATGTAGTGAGCTTATAGAGCTCTAGATCCTACCCGAGGTAGCTTCAGCAGAAAAGATTCAGAAACTAGCAGTAGTAATTAAAAAATTCAAGGAAGAGGTGGGTAAGGTTTGCTTTGAACTACAGATGCAAATTACAAAGCTTTAGATGAAGCTGCAGCCTACAACGCCACTGGAAGTTCGTGAGTAGAGTGGAGTGGCCATAAAAAATGCTAAGGGATAGACAGAGACTGTAATCAAGGACTGTAGTCAGCTTTTTGAAGATACAATGGAAGTGTGGGACTTGCTGTAGGAGGACCCACATGTGCAGAAGATCGAATCCGAGATTAGAGATAGACAACTACAATTCATTGACCTTAAAGCCATGGTGCAGACCTTAGCATATGTGCAAAGGTTCACTCGTCTCCAAGAAGGAAAAATCCTAAAAAGATATATCAATGAGCTTTGGAGACAGGAATAGATCATCTCCATGTAGATGCAACCTTGGGCAGATGAAGCCCGCCAACTTTCAAAGGACATAGAAGGGAAACTAAATAGTATGCAGCAAAATCAGAGAATAATCGATCTCATAGTAGAGGGGCTAACGAAAGAGAAGCTCATGGATGAAGTTTAGTAGGTCGCAGAACAATGCACAACAATGCTCAATCCATTATAGACTACCTACAAGGCCCTAAAAGCCAAGATCGAGGACATGCTAGTTGAGTGACTCAAGGACGAGTCACATCTTTGTGTTGGGGGCCTATTGGATAGGGGTCCCCTAGGTCTAAGTTCTGTCCAAAGCAAGTAAAGACTCTGCATTTTGAGGAGAGGAGCGAAATGAGCACAACATTATAAGAATTAAAGGGGGCAGGTCAAAGCCCCTTCTTTTGAAAAGGGATGGGATTACTTGGAGGATTTTGAGCTCCGCCCATTGTGTGCGAACCATGGTATTGTAAGGTTAGAAGCATATATAAAGGGATGATTTTGCAAGTCTAAGACATGATGAATTGAATTGATGAAACACTTTTAAGTCTGTTTTGTAAGATCTTTTTGTAGTCAGATGAAGTAGAAGGATCCTGTAGTTGTGTGCGCAGAGACCTTGGTAAGTCTATAGCTAAGTGCGTAGGGTTAGAAAGATTGTATTTTGTGAAGACTTAACTAATAGAGAAAAAAATTGAGCACAAATCTGTGTATTTCTGTATGTTCACATAGTTCTGTGTTTAATTTGTTTTGGGTTCGCTTTATATATTTATTCTGCAAATTACATCGCGAAGGTCCATATACTGTTTTATATGATGAATCATGCATGTTAGTGTAGTTTCACACAGTTCACTAATCTGTTAAAGTAGAAAATTCTTTACGATTATAAGAATAAGGTGTTGGCTTGATGGGCCTAACCCAGGTTCAACGTTATTTGCACTAACCAACAAAACCCTAACTGTTGGCCCTTTCGGCAACAACCTGCGTAGTGCAGGCTATAGTCTCACCCGAAGCAATATTGGGGGATGTTAGAACCAGGCTTCTGCATCCAAAGGCCTGTGTGATGGTTTCCTGAAGTCCCTATGGCTTAGATCTACCTCGCAACTCTAATCCTTTCGAACATATAACTACTGCAAATCTTTCTAAATGACTTCCAAATCTTTGCGAAGGTACTTAATTGTACTTATCATGCATAAAGATTACAAATCTACCACTTTCAGGCAATAAAAAAGCATTAATTCATATAAAATATATCACATAGAGAAGATACATGAACTTAGTAGAAGTAAACAATAAGACACATATGCATCAATTTTAGACCAAACAACATTTATTAAGTATAAGTGTTCAATTACAAACTTCGTTTCCCTATGCACTCAGCTGTAGGGGCCCACGCACTCAACCTACATACTTACCAAGGTCTCTGTGCACTCAGCTGCAGGATCCTTCCCCTTTCATCTAAGTAAAGGAAACAAACTTTTCCTACCTTAACACCTTGCCCTTACTATGATTCTTCACTATAAGTTACCATCTAAGACTCATTATGACTTATCTATATGTAGCATTTTATTTACAATACCATGGTTCCTGGACCATGGGCGGGTCTCAAAACAACTCTATCACCTACCCAACTAAGGGATTAAATCCCCTTTGACTTCTACTAGCTTCGCACTTCACTTCCAAATTTCACGGAGACTTTACATTCGATACAAAAAGAAACTACAAAATTTACTTAAAAGTTACTCAATTGACCCCAGGCACCCTTTCCCAATAGGCCCACAACACAAATTGGGTGACTCGCCCTCGAGTCACTCAGCTGGCACATCTATCTTGTTGTGAAGGTCACTAAACTCCACCTTCAACACCTCTATGTCAGCAGAACCCTACACCGTGACCTACTGCACTTCCTATACAAGCTTTTATGTAGTCGTTCCTTCCATCGCGAGGTGCATCGTCCTTTGTATCTGTTGGAGTGTCTTCAACTTCTCTTGGCTTCATTCCCCTATCTATGGTTGTATTTTGGCCTTTAAGACGAACTCTTTTATCTACAACTCTTCAATTTGTGATTGTAGTCATTTTCCTTCTTGCAATTGAGTGAAGTGCTCGACTGTTGCTGTTAGGCAGTGGAGGCCCCGAGTAAGGGTTTTGGGGCTTAGAACCCGTAATTTAGGGTAATGATATTGTAATAGTTCTGCGAATTGCCCGAGATGCGAAATGTAATAGATCAATTCAAAGGGTTGTCTGCCCAAAAATAATATAAAATAATAGGAAGTGAGTCAGCCTGCCCATGGTCTGCGGACCATGGGAATGTATAAATAGAGCGAGGCTCTAAGGGTAGAAGTAGCTTTTGGAAAAAGATCTAATGTGTTATGGGTTGGTGAAAGCAATATTTGTTCTGTGTCTGTAAGTTCGAGTCAAGGGTGTTAGTGGTTGGATAGAGGCTCCACAGCTGTGTGCGCAGAGGCCTGATAGAGTCCGCAGTTGTGTGTGTGGACCCCTAAAACTGTGTGCATAGGGCAGAAAGAAGATTGTACTGAAACGAAGATATTAATAAAGATAAGTTGGTTCTGAAACATTGCATTGATTCTGAGTTATTGCGGATCTGGTTATATTCTGGTTTATATGTTTGTTATATGAGTTTTACCCTGTCTTTATGAATGATAATGATGCGCACTGGGTAATATTGTTAAATGTTTGCTTAACAACCATAAGAAGTAGAGTAACTCTATACTCAATTCATTAATAAGAAAACACGCCTGTACGGATCTACGTGGAAGCCCCGAAAGCAGTACAGAGTAGCGCGAGGCAACAGAATGGTTCGTGACCCCTCCAGACCACATCAAGACATCCCAAGGGTGCAAAAACCTAGTTCCAGCATCGTCCCCTGCTACCTTCGGTGAGACCTCAGTCCGTGCTCCATGGGTTGTTGTCGAAAGGGCCGGTAGCTGTGGGATTTGTCTGGCTAATAACTCTTTCGAACCTGGGTCAGGGCCCAATAAGCCAACAAATGGTTCTATTGCTGAGACTGGGATCTACTTGAGGGATGTTTGATGTCTGAAGTTTGGAACCCTACGAAAAAAAAGATTGAAGATTGATTGGATTAGAAGTGGTACGAGTTCATAGGTGGCCTTAGTACACCTGCACGCAAACCAGAAGTTTAACATGGCGAACACAATCAAGTTGCCTGTATTCAAAGGAGTAGGAAGTGAAGATCCATAATAGTTTTGGTTCATAGTAAGGGAAGTATGGGAAGCACATGGAGTTATGGATGATAACATTAAAAAGGCTACCCTGGTAAGTGCACTAAAAGATCGTGCGCTGACTTGGTATATTAAGCACTCTAGCAATCACCCCAATGCCAAAATAACAAAGATCTAGGATGCGCTAAACAAGGAGTTTAGTTGGATGAAATCAGAGACGCAGTCGATCATAGGGTTCAAGGAGATCATGATGCTGCCAGGTGAAACCCCTTGAGATCTGGATCAGAGACTAAAGAGTACGATCCGAGAGGCTAACATGACACTAACGGATGCGCAGCACCGCACGTGGTTTTTGGTGTCTTTAACGCCGCACCTGAGGACAGCGTTGTCATAGCAGAATATCTCAACCTAGGCTGAAGCATTAGAAATAGCGATGAGGTTGCATGAGACTCCAATACAGGATACTGGGTTGGGAGTTTAGCAGATCCACTGCAAATAAAAAATCTATGCTTGGAAATGCAGAGTTTGAAACAAGAGAAGGCACCCAGGCCAGAAGTGCGTGAGGAGGTGTGGTGCATGAAATGTAAAGGCCAGGGCCACAATAAGGATCATTGTCCAATATTCACAAACTATTTGGTAGTGGGGGACCAATGCCATTATGACCAGAGGCATAAGTGGGGCCAAGTGCATCACCCTTGCTCTGGTGCGCAATCTGTCATGTGGGAGGAAAGCACAACATGTACAACTGTCACCTACTGCAAAATTTTACCCAGACCCCCCAGTAGCTATTTTGCATTTTTTGCAGATCAGTGGGCCACGATGAATGAGACTGTCATAGTTATGAATTATTGATGGATCGAACACCTGCCTATATGATGTAGATTGAGGCGCGAGGTCAGGATCCAGCCACATCGATAGTGCGCAGTGGGTTCCAGGATGAGGATGAGGACGGGGAGGAATGGGGCTAGTAAGGGGCCATGGGCAGCTAATCTGTTACAACTGCAGAGGACCAGGGCACTACGCGCGTGATTGTACCAACCCAACCCGAATATCGTGCCCCTACTACAAGCAGTTCGGTCATGAAATGATAGATTGCCCCACACTGATAGCACAGATACGTGAGAAAAGGGCAGCACAACCTATAGCGACATAGAACGTCCAAATGATGAGGTCTGAACTGCGCGAGGAAAACCCCAACGTAAACATGATGCTCAGAAGTGGCACGACCATAGGGGAGGATAAGGGGAAACTAACTAAAGAAGATGTAGGGGTTCACAAGGAGACAAGTCTAGAAGCTAGGAAGAGCTTCGCGGAGGTCTCTACCTGAGGTAGTAAGGATCAAACTGAGTCGGAAAGGGATCCCTCGATGCTAACTACCTTTTTAGAGACATGCATGAAATTGATTCATGATAATATGGTGGTTAAAGGATTACAAGAGCTGATAACTAGGTGTGTAGGGTCAAATGAACCTCGCGTGATCCGAAAACTGGGAAAACATGCTTCACGTAATGGACGGGAAATGCGATTAACAGCGCAGATTGACGACTATGAGATGGATCAGATTATTCTGGACTTAGGCTCAGATGCAAACGTGCTACCTAAATAGACTTGGGAGCGCATGGGCAAGCCCACACTGCAATGGTCTCCTATTCAATTGTGGATGGCAAACCAATAGAAGATCCTGCCCATGGGGAGATTGCAAGGAATCACAGTAGATATAGAAGGCGTGAGCACACAAACGGACTTTGAGGTAATAGAAATCATGGATGATAGTAGCCCCTACCCTATGTTGTTAGGGATAGACTGGGCCACATATATGAATGGGGTCACTAATTTAAAGAAGCGGAAAATGATATTTGATAAGAAGTCACTCCACGTAGTCTTTCCGCTCGACCTGGCAGAAGGAGCACTTTACACTGAACCAGTGTGCGACGAAGGAAGTGATGATGAACTGGATTGTATCTACAAGATCACTACACGAAATCAAGATTGGGTTAATCCGATTGCAGAAGGAAGAATATCATGGGAGCGTGCAGACCCTTGCACTGCAGATTCATATGAGGAAGATGAGCGATGGCATAAGCAGTTGAACGGAGTAACAACGTTAAACTGCAACATGATGACTAGGTCGTTGTATCGAGAACTGCCAATGTATGATGGGCTGATAGCAGTAGATGAATTCCTGATCAAGTTTGAAAGCGCGGTACCAGAGCACTAAAGGTTCAATGCATTAAAATGGGCATTGCGTGCGACGCCTGCGCATTGGTGGGGAACATATGAAGGAACCTTTGAAGACTGGCGTAGCTACAGACAGATGATGCAGATAAGGTTTGGGAAGCCAGAACTATGAACAACTAAGAAATACGATGGACGTGATGACCCGCGCATGCACCTCACCAGATGGACCCAGGCCTATGGAGAAGAGCCCCAGCCTGAGTGCGTACACTTATTTTATCATACCCTGGATGCCATCCCAAGGAACTGGTATACTAAAATAGAACTCCGACATGGTACAGGCGAATGGGATATCTTGTGCGAAGGGTTTTTATTGACACTCCTATTTGAGGACCAATGGATGGATACTGTCGACGATGCATTACAAGTTCTGAAGGCTGCCATTTTCAAAGTATCACTAGAACCAGAAGAAATAGTGCAGCCAGTTTGTTCGTTTCTGCTGAGCTAGGCCCTAGAATGTTACAATGTGTAGATAGAAGATGATGAGGACGACCCCAGAAACAGAGCGGAGTCACGAGGTTCACGGACCAGCGATCGAGGACCCTGACATCACTGTGCTGCTGAAAATGAAACAAGTGAACATTGGTATGAAGGAGGCGCCGAAGTATCCAATGCTTGGGGACTATTGGGATGATGCCACAATGGATAATGTTGTCGAGTTACTTTGCGAATATCAGGGTTTATTCCCGACCAAAATCACGGAGTTAAAAGGAATCCTCGGTGACTAGGAATGATGAAGATAACCTTGAAGCCAGGTGCAAAGCCAGTCAAGCAACGACCTTATCGGTTGAATCCAAAATATAAAGCAAAGGTCTGCGAAGAATTGGATAAAATGCTCGCAGCAGGAATAATTGAACTAGTGGAGGAATCCGACTGGGTAAGTCCTATGGTTGTACAAGAGAAAAATAGAAGGGAGAAATTCGCATCTGTGTGGATCTCAGGAAGCTCAACGATGCATGTGTTAACGATCCATTCCCAATGCCATTTACAGATGAAGTACTGGAAAATGTTGGGGGATAGGAATCCTACTCCTTTATGGATAGTTTCTCCGGGTACCACTAGATCAAGATTGCGCTGGAGGAGAGGTGTAAAACAACATTTGCTACCAAATGGGGCTATTTTCAGTACATGGTGATGCCTTTTGGACTAAAGAACACATTGGCAATATTCTTGCGCGTTGTGGTAGTTGCACTCAAGGAATTTATACATAAGTTTTTAGAGGTATATCTTGATGATTGGACCGTAGTTGGGCTAGTTAAGAAACATATCGCGAGCTTACGGTTAATGTTGGATACTTGCCGATGGCACCAGATTACACTAAATCTAAAGAAGTGTACTTTCCTCATCCCCTTCGGGATCTTGCTTGGCCATGTGGTCTACAAGCAATGCCTGAAGGTAGACTTGGCGAAGATTACTGTCATACTCAATCTACAAGTGCCGCGAAGTGTCAAATGGTTGCGTGCCACGCTGGGACACACTAGTTACTATCGAAAGTTCATCAAGAGCTACGCGTAGATCATGGCACCTATGGAACAATTGTTGAAAAAGGACACTACTTATTGTTGGAATGAGGAATGTAACAAAAGTCTAGAAACTCTCAAGGAAAAGATGGCATCAGCTCCCATTTTGATCTTTCCAAAATGGGACATCGAATTTCACGTGCATGTTGATGCATCGAGTATCACGCTAGGCATGGTACTCACATAGGAAGGAGTGGAAGGAATTGATCACCTGATCGAATTCGCAAGTTGACAGTTGTCCAAAGCTAAAAAGAACTACTCCACTACTGAGCGGGAGGGGTTGGTGATGGTATACGCACTCCAGAAATACCGCCACTATCTACTTGGGGGGACACTTTAAGATGTATACTGATCATTCCGCATTAAATACTTAGTGAATAAGCCTATGTTGGGGGGACACATTTGTAGATGGTTGTTATTGTTTTAGGAATATGATTTTGAAGTCATCCTAAAGCAGGGCCATCTAAATGTAGGCCCAGATCACCTGTCCCGAATTGAGAATGGTGAAGAACTGACAAACCTAGAGGAGGGACTACCTGATGCACAACTCTATGCAGTGTGCATCACGGATGGCCACTTTGAGGATATAATCCGCTTCTTAACCACAAGAACTGTGCCGTATGGGTATTCGGTTTAGCAGAAGAAAGAGCTGGTGATACGCGCAGTAGACTTTACTATTATTGCAGGGCACCTCTACAAAATGGGCAACGATGAAATATTACGATGATATGTACTAGAATTTGAGTGAGGACAGATACTTACCGAAGCACATGGGGGGGTTGCAGGAGGAAATTATGTGGGACGTGCAACAACACAGAAGATTCTTCGTGTAGGACTATGGTGGCCAACTCTACATCAAGATTCAAAAGCATACTGTTGGGCCTGTGACGTATGTCAACAGACTGGGAAACCATCGCAGAAGAATGAAATGCCACTCAAGCCATAGATGACACTACAACCGTTCGAAAAATGGGTAATCGACTTTGTGGGGCCTATCACACCTCCAGGAAAGACGGGTGCATGCTATATTGTGACCATGACAGAATACTTGACCCGATGGGCGAAAGCACAGCAGGTTAAGGACTGCACGACCACTACAGCTATGAAATTTTTGTTTGAGAATGTGTTAACGCGGTTTGGATGTCCAAAATTCTAATGAGCGACCACGGAACGCACTTCCTAAATGAGACTATCAGCATGATCACTAAGGAGTTCTAGATATATCACCAATAAAGTACACTGTACCATCCACAAGAAAATGGAACTGTTGAATCTTTTAATAAGATTTTGGAGACTGCATTGACAAAGGTATGTAATGCACAACGGAACAATTGAGATTTGCACATACCTGCTATGCTATGGGCATACCAAACAACATGCAAGAAGTTGATGAGCCAGACGCCTTTCTGGCTAGTCTATGGTAAGGAAGCCATCATGCCAATGGAATACATTGTACCTAGTTTGCGAATAGCAATGACAACAGGTATGGCAGACCACGGGGTTTTGGAAGAAAGGATCGCACAACTAGAAGAACTTGAGGAGGAATGATTTTTGGCAGGATTCCACCAGCAGGTACAAAGGCAGCGGGAAAAAGTTTGCCATGATCACCATATCAAGGTGTGGATGTTCAAAGAAAATGATCTAGTCTTACTATATGACAGCAAGTTCAAGAAATTCCCTAAAAAGCTCTGAATGCATTGGTTGGGACCCTATGTAGTAAAAGAAGTCACCGATAGAGGCATGGTCCATCTTGCCAATTTGAATGGAGAACCTTTCCCAGGTAGAGTAAATGGCAGTCACCTGACGCTCTACATGGATGGGCCAATGGCCTAACTAACTGACCAAAGGACAGTCTCACTGCTCCAACCAGTTGAAAGAGAGTGCAGGATGATAAAGAAGTCTAGGGAGGATCTGTGCAACAACAAGGTTGTGGGTAGAAGTGATATGTCACAAGGATTGCGGTTGCGCGGAAGGAGCTGCGTCGCTACGTGGACAGGCCGAAACGTGACCATTGCTGTCACTGTTCATGACAAGATGTCTGAGTTATGGTGAAAAGGAGTGGGCGGTGGGCAATTAAGAGACGAGGTATGAGCCAGATCCAGAACGATATGCCACAGGCTTCACGTTACGGCGCAAGAAAAGGAGGGAACCGCTGAATTTGAATTTCAAAATGCTTATAAATCACAGGGGGGCATTTGCCAAACAATCTGTAGTTTTGAGAGAAGTAAACTATTGTGCCTTTCCATCGGTATGGAACTATTCATCATTGACACTCAAGGAGTAAGCCTGGGGTTTGTAATGTGGCCAATAGAGTTGCAGGACTTTCTAGATAGTGTGGTGTCGACGGCCACGGGTGCCATGCAAAGTTCAAACCAACAGTAAGGGATGTACCAGAAATTCTTAGACACGAAGCAGAACTGGTTCGGATGCTGCTGCCTAACCCATGGGTTGGCTGGCGACCCATAAAAGATAGAGGAAAAAATGTGAATATGGAGACAAATGATGGAAGTATAGTTAACAGTTCGTCTCTGATGCCCTTGAAGATTGGGATCTCATGGAAAACAACAATTTTCTTGCAAAATCACAACACAAGTTGCAACAGACAATGTGTATAGTAGACTAGAAATTGGAAATTTGCTGCATTGGCACAAAGAGTTCCTGTATGCGGCACCCCATCTTGAGATAAAATCATATGAGGGGGTGTTCTGTGTTAATGGAGCAGAGAAGAATGAGCATCATCGGTTGCATGAATTAGTAGAGGCAATGGAGCAGAAGCTTGAAGAAGTGTTGCAGGAGACAAAGAGGGAGCAGCAGAATGAAGTGCGTCACTCACAGGGATGGTGGACCGCGAAGCCTTGGCAGCAGGTATCGCTGTACCACCTAGTGACTCGGGACAAGTCATGATGATTGTGTTGGGGGCCTGTTGGGAAGTGGAGACCCTGCGTAAGGGTTTTGGGGCTTAGAACCCGTAATTTAGGGTAATGATATTGTAAAAGTTCCGCGAAGTGTATGAGATGCGAAATGTAATAGATAGAGTCAAAGGGTTGTCCGCCCAAAAATAATATAAAATAATAGGAAGTGAGTCAGCTTGCCCATGGTCCGCGAACCATGGGAATGTATAAATAGAGTGAGGCTCTAAAGGTAGAAGTAGCTTTTGGGAAAAGATCTGATGTGTTATGGGTTGGTGAAAGTAATAGTTGTTCTGCGTCTGTAAGTTTGAGTCAAGGGTGTTAGTGGTTGGATAGAGGCTCCGCAGCTATGTGCATGGAGGCTTGATAGAGTCCGCAGCTGTGTGCGCGGACCCTTGCAGCTGTGTATGCAAGGCAGAAAGAATATTGTACTGAAACGAAGATATTAATAAAGATAAGTTGGTTCTGAAACATTACGTTGATTCTGAGTTATTGCGGATCTGGTTATATTCTAGTTTATATGTTTGTTATATGAGTTTTAGCCTATCTTTATGAATGATAATGATGCGCACTGGATAATATTTTTAAATGTTTGCTTAACGACCATAAGAAGTAGAGTAACTCTATACTAAATTCATTAATAAGAAAACAAACCTGTACAGATATACACGAAAGCCGCAAAAGAAGTACAGAGTAGCACGAGGCCACAGAATGGTTTGTGACCCCTCCAGACCACATCAAGACATCCCAAGGGTGTGGAAACTTGGTTCCAGCACCCTCACCTGCTACCTCGGGTGAGACCTCAGTCTGTGCTCCATGGGCTATTGCAGAAAGGGCCAGTAGCTGTGGGATTTGTTTGGCTAATAACTCTTCCGAACCTGGGTCAGGGCCCAATAAGCCAACAGTCGCCAAAGTGTCTGCAGCTGAGTTCATCAAAATTTTACTACATCTCCCAGATATCTGTACCCAGTTTCTGTAGGTTTGGGTCCTCCTACAGAGTCATAGTTCCATTTCCTACTCGAAGATTAGTGTGCATCCTATGGCTGCTGCATCCAAAGTGGCCATGCTCTCCCTGATGCGTGTTGTGCGCTACTCCCGAACTTTTAGTGGAGTGGTTGGATGCAATTTCAACTTTAGCTCTGAGATCATCATTTGGAACTCAAATCTTACTCTACTGATCTCAACCTTCGATTCTATAACTATGACAACCAACTTCTGAATCTTCACTGCTGCATCTTTTGGAATGTGAAGTTCTGGCAGCATATTTCATGCCTGTGTAATTTCTCCCTCCAAGATCTGGCTTCGCATGACTAGTTCTTGTTGAGAATGCAATAAGATGATGGAGCTTAGTGGAAAGAAGTCGCCTTCACTAAGTGGGCCCGTAGGCTATTTTTGGCGCAAAGTCTATTTTTAGACTATGTCTATTTTTAGACATATGGATCATGGTCTATGAGTTGCAGGATGTTATTTGTGGATGATTGGTCATGCTGGTAAAAATAGATGGACTTCTATTTTTAGACATATGGGCAGAGTCTATTTTTAGACTGCAAGGCTAAAAATAGAACAGTCGAATATTATTAGCTCATAATAATATTTGGACTATAAACATTATCTTATCCTCTTGGAGCACTTTAGTTTGAGCTACAAATGTGGCACATGCAGCTGTTAGAAGGAAATATGCTTTTCTTGTGGGTCAGTTGAGCTATTGCATGATGGACTTCAATTAGAACTCATGTGGTTGAGTTTGGTGGAGTTGATTGAGGAGTTGATGTAGTTGTGTTCAGTTTGACTTGGTTGAACTAGTTGTATTTAGTTTAACTGCAAATACACTAGTTATGAGTGAAGTGAATTAATTGTTAATTAATTCACTAATTATTAACTCATAAATCAACTAAAGAATACATCAGTTAACTCAGTGCATGGATAGTTCAGTGGAGACAAGTGTTAGAGGTTGAGATTGCTACTAGTTGTGACTATAGTTGTGCATGAGATTTGCACAATCAATGGATTGAGTATTTCCAATGAGGATTGTGTGGCCCAACCAAGGAAATATGAGTTTGCTCTAGCCATTCTCATCTATTCTCATGTAGGACTGCGCAGTGGAGGCAGGCAAGTAGTGGAGGAGATTTGAACCTATGATTGATTTAGATCTGAGCTAGTTTGTGTATAATAGGTGGAGATAGTACTGAGTACTTGTGAGGAGTATTGTACTATGTATTGTTACATGTTCTCAATCATTATAATATACAGATAGTGTGGGGCTTTCAGCTGTATGTTTTTCCCGGATTACATACTGTGTTAATGTGCGCATGCGATTGATGTTTCATTATTTTTAATGCTGCAAGATTGATGATCAACGTAGAGGAGGTTATGTGTTATGCATGCATTCCGAAATAGTGTATAATCAAGATAATCTCTGTGAATAAGTGTCATATTATTCAAAATTTCTACATGGTATCAGAGTAGAGTTGATCATCAGATCTATTATTCAGAAAGTGTTTACATTTTATTTCTTCAGGCAGAGTCTGTAATCGGGCTAGGTAGCCTCTGGATTCATCCTTCCTTTGGAAGGTGAGATGTCCGATAAAAGCCCATACAGTCAATCTCTGTACAAGAAATACTTTATTCTCATGAATTTTAGATCAGAAGCAGTTGAGTTTTGAGCTAGTGGAATTCGAATTTGCAGCAGTGTTTTCTTGGTGTCAAAGTTGAAATGTCTTTCAACAGATTGCGATTGGAGTATGCTCTTGAGGGTAGCTCAAATTATATTGCATGGAAAGACAGGATGAAGGCGGTGTAGATGATAATGGGTTGAAGGAGTTCATAGAGGCTGAGGTCCCAAAGCCTACTGATACTGCTCAAGTTGATTCTTGGCAAAAGAAGACAGCAAAGTGATGAAGGATTCTGTTGGACGGTGTCAAGGATCACATTGTGTCGAGCCTGCATGGAAAGGCTTCTCCATACTTGATGTGGAAAGCGTTGATAGATCTATTCCAATGCAAGAGTGACCAGAGGAAGTTGGTGCTCAAGGATAAACTTAGAAACATTAAGTGTGAGAAAGGAGACAGTATGCCCAAGTATCTCACGAAGTTCACTTAGTGCCGGGATGAGCTGGGAAGTGTGGGGGTGACTGTCGATGATGAGGACTTACTGAGCTTGGCTCTCCTTGGTCTTCTAAAGAGTTGGCATTCCTATCAGGACTCTGTCAATGGTTAGGAGAAATTGCCAGGATGGGAGAGACTTTGGTCAAATCTTGTGTAGGAGGAGATCAGGCAGAATACCAGGGACGGATCTTCATCAAAGGCAACTGATGAAGAAAATTGCGCTTTGGCTACCAAAGAAAAGAAGGGAAAGAAAAAGAAAGATTATCATTCCAGTGCGAATGGCAAGAAGCAATACATGTCCAAGGTGAAGTGCTTTCACTGTCACCAGCACGGACATTATGCCACAAATTGTCCGCAGAAGAAGAAAAATAAGCAAGCTACTGGATCTGCAGCGGGAGAGGCCTTAGCCTCATAGTTTGAGCTTGATTTTTCATTGATCACATGCTTGGTATCAAGTGTGATGGGATCGTTATGGTTCTTGGATAGTGGTGCATCTTTTCACATGATAGGAGATCGAGATTTGTTTTCTGATCTGGAGGAGAAAGATCTTGGAGTGCACATCGAGATGGGTGATGATGGTAGATACAGTGCGACTGGTATCGGTACCATTTCCTTTGAGAGGGAGTCTGGTAAACCCTTCGTATTGAAGGAAGTGATGCATGTTCCAGGATTGAAGAAAAATCTTATCTCTATGGCGATGTTAGAAGACAAGTGATATGATGTTGTTTTCAGCGAGGGAAAGGCTTTCCTGCGCAGTAAGACAACTGGAGAAGCCCAGAAGATAGGGGTTCAAGTCAGGAACCTTTATCAGTTGCATGTAGATGGTTGTGCAGCAATGGCATGCAAGGTAGAAGTATTGGTGAGCCAAGATGATGGCGAGCTGTGGCATAGGAGATTGGGCCACCTTCACCATGGAGCCTTGAAGATGCTACAGCAGATTACTACTGGGCTTCCTAAAGGCACTCTTGCGCAGTCAGGTTAGTGCAAGGGGTGTACTTTAGGAAAATTTGTGGAAGCCACCTTTCACGAGAAGGATAGTCGCACCATGATGATCCTTGAGAGAATTAACACAGACGTGTGTGGACCTTTCTCAGTAGCTTCGACAGCAAAGCACAGGTAGTATGTGATCTTTGTTGATGATTTCTCTTGAAAGTGCTGGATCTTCTTCATGCAGAAGAAGAGCGAGGCATACTCAAAGTTCTGTGAGTTCAAAGCACTGGTCGAGAAGGAATCAGGGAAGAAGGTGAAGGCTCTTAGGAGCGACAATGGTGGTGAATTCATCTCTAGCGAGTTCAAGGACTTCTGCAGTGCAGAAGGGATTTGAAGAGAGCTCATAGCTCCCCATAACCTACAGCAGAACAGGGTTGCTGAGCAGAAGAACAAAACGATCGTGGGTGCTGCACGGGCGATGTTGCATGATCAGAGCCTACCCCTTCACTTGTGGTCAGAAGCATGCAATACTGTAGTATATGTGCAGAACTGTTGTCCTCACAGGATACTTGGCATGAGTACACCCGAGGAGGCTTATTCTGGTAAGAGGCCTGATATTTCTCGTTTGAGGATTTTTGGTTCTAACATTTACATGCATGTGACTAAGGATGCCAGGAAGAAACTGGAGCCAACCGTAGAGGTTGGTATATTTGTGGTGTACACTGATACGCCCCACAACTATCATGTGTATTTGCTAGAAAGTCGCAAGACTGTTGTGCGATGGGATATAAAATTTCAGGAGGAGAAAGCCATGAAGTGTTTGCTTGAGAGGGAGCCACACTTACATGCAAATGAGGAGCTATTAGTTCCTAAGGATGAGCTTCAGGATGTGGATCAGCCACAGGATGAAGTTCATGGAGTGGAAGAGACCACTCATGCAGCGCCAACCATCAGAGGGCAAAAGTGCATTACAGAAGCTGAGCGACTGGCTCAAGATGCAAAGAAGGTTGTAGGACCACCTACAACTCAACGTAGACAGAGACAGTCACCGGATCGGTACACTGGATACATGGCTCTTGTGAGAAAATGTGTCGTGACTGAGCCATCCTCTTTCGAGAAAGTTGTGGAGGACCCCACATGGGTAGATGCCATGGTGGAAAAGTATGATTCGATTGTCAGAAACAGTGCATGGGAGCTTGTCCCAAGACCGGAAGGGAAGTCAGTGGTGGGTTTGAGATGGATCTAGAAAGTGAAGCAGGTAGCTGACGGGAGTGTGCAGAAGTACAAGGCAAGATTTGTTGCCCGAGGCTTTTCATAGATAGAGGGGATCGATTATGAGGAGACCTTTGCACCTGTCGCAAGGTATTCTTCCATACGGACGATTCTTGCTCTCTCAGCGCAGATGGGGTGGCAAATTCATCAGATGGATGTGAAGACTACATTCCTCAATGGAGTCATTGAGGAGGAGGTGTACATAGAGTAGTCCAAAGGTTTCGAGATCTTCAACAGCGAGTTGCATGTGTGCAGGCTCAAGAGAGCGTTGTATGGGTTGAAACAAGCACCACGTGCTTGGTACACACGGATAAACAATTATTTCACTGGACTTGGATTCTCCAAGAGTGAGGCGGATCCTAACCTATACTAGATTGTGGTGGAGGGTAAGTTTCTTATCATTGTACTTTATGTAGATGATTTGATTCTGATAGGTGATGAGCTGTTGATACTTTCATGCAAGGATGATCTTGCTAAGGAATTTGAGATGAAGGACTTGGGCCTCCTTCATTATTTCCTAGGATTAGAAATTTGGCAGCACAGTGATGGACTATTTGTTTCTCAAGGTAAGTATGCTCGGGTGATATTGGAGAAGTTCAACATGCATGGCTGCAAGCCTGTTGATACTCCTATTCCTGGAGGTTGGAGGAAGGAGGATGCTACTTCAGCGGAGGTAGTGGATGCCACTGTTTATCGACAGTTGGTGGGGTCGCTTATGTATCTGGTCAATACACAACACGATATATGCTATGCTATTAACCACCTTTCACAAGCTATGGTTAAGCCAACCAAGCTCTTCTGGAAGGCAGGAAAGCATGTATTGCGTTATCTCAGAGGCACATCGGGATATGGATTGTGGTGCAGACAGGAGGATGAGGTGAAGCTATGTGGCTTCACGGATGCAGATTGGGCAGGGAACCCAATGGATAGAAAGAGCACATATGGAGGGGTCTTTAGTATCGGGTCGACAGCAGTTTCTTAGTACAACAGGAAGCAGAGATCCGTGGCACCCGGTTCAGTAGAGGCCGAGTATATGGCAGCAAGTTTGGCTGCATGCGAGGCTATATGGATGAGATCCTGGTCGGGTTGTTCGGTTCATACTTGGAGCCTACAGTGATTTATTGTGATAACCAGAGTTGCATTAAACTCTTGGCTATTCTAGTATTTCATGATAGATCCAAGCACATTGACATCAGGTACCATCATATCAGAGATTGTGTGCAGCGGAGAATCATGTTACTTTCATACATTCCAACAGAGGATCAGGATGCTGGTATCTTGACGAAGGCGCTCACCAGGAGCAAATTCGAATACCACCGAGGCAGGATAGGGGTTGCTGATAATCCATATCTTGTTGAGAGGGAGTGTTGAGAATGCAAAAATATGATGGAGCTTAGTGGAAAGAAGTCGCCTTCACTAAGTGGGCCTGCAGGCTATTTTTGGCGCAAATTCTATTTTTAGACTATGTCTATTTTTAGACATATGGATCATGGTCTATGAGTTGCAGGATGTTATTTGTGGATGATTGGTCATGTTGGTAAAAGTAAGTGGACTTCTATTTTTAGACATATGGGCGGAGTCTATTTTTAGACTTCTAGGCTAAAAATAGAACAGTCGAATATTATTAGCTCATAATAATATTTGGACTATAAACATTATCTTATCCTCTCGGAGCACTTCAGTTTGAGCTATAGATGTGGCACATGCAGCTGTTAGAAGGAAATACGCTACTCTTGTGGGTCGGTTGAGCTATTGCATGATGGAATTCAGTGAGAGCTCATGTGGTTGAGTTTGGTGGAGTTGATTGAGGAGTTGATGGAGTTGTGTTTAGTTTGACTTGGTTGAACTAGTTGTATTTAGTTTAACTACAAATACACTAGTGATGAGTGATGTGAATTAATTGCTAATTAATTCACTAATTATTAACTCATAAAGAAACTAAAGAATACATCAGTTAACTTAGTGCATGGACAGTTCAGTGGAGACAGGTGTTAGAGGTTGAGATTGCTATCAGTTGTGACTATAGTTGTGCATGAGATTTGCACAATCAATGGATTGAGTATTTCCAATGAGGATTGCGTGGTTCAGCCAAGGAAATACGAGTTTGCTTCAGCCATTCTCATCTATTCTCATGCAGGATTGCGCAGTGGAGGCAAGCAAGCAGTGGAGGAGATTTGAACCTGTGATTGATTCAGATCTGAGCTAGTTTGTGTGTAACAGGTGGAGATAGTACTGAGTACTTGTGAGGAGTATTGTACTATGTATTGTTACATGTTCTCAATCATTATAATATACAGATAGTGTGGGGCTTTCAGCTGTATGCTTTCCCCGGATTACATACTGTGTTAATGTGCACATGCGATTGATGTTTCATTGTTTTTAATGCTTCAAGATTGATGATCAATGTAGAGGAGGTTATGTATTATGCATGCATTCCGCAATAGTGTATAATCAGGATAATCTCTGTGAATAAGTGTCATATTATTCAAAATTTCTACAGTTCTTCCCTTTCCTTCAACGTCTAATCCTTTTATATGAAGATCTATTCATTGTTCATCTTTACCTCCCTAATAACTAATAGTGCGCGCTGCTCCCTGATCCTGAGATCATCTGATACCCCGTGGTGAATCACGTGGAGGTTTGGAATAGGCAGTGCGGTTAAGTTGACACCCACATCCTTGAGCTATCTGTGATGGGTGTTTGCTTCATCTACCTCTACGCGCAGTGATCCCTCTGATAATGGAATGACTCTGAGGTCTAGAGTCATATCTATTTCTAGCAAAATCGTGCTCACTTGCAATAGTCTCACTTGAATCTCTCTCGCTTGTCTCACAGTCATCTGTAGATGACCTATTTGAAGCTGCAACTCGTGTAGATTCTTCTGCAATTTCGCTAGTTTATGCTGGTATTGTTTTTCAAATTGTGTCCACATATCTGTCATTGTGTCGCAGACCTTGTCTCCAATCTCATCCAAGTCCCCCTCAGTGAGGACCATTGGATCTACATGTACGTGCTTGTTCGATTTCTTCTTCTTCCTAGGTTTGGAAGTCATCTCCTTCTGGTGCTTTGTGATTATGAAAGGAGTGCTTTTCTCCTCGCCACCAACTCCTTCCTCCTTAGACCCTTCCTTGTCCACAGTATGTTGAGAGGTAGACTCCTCAACTTCCATTGTGGTTTGCTTCGTGATGTGCTCCTTTTCAGCAACTGCCTTAGCAATAGTTTCTTTGGAAGCAAATTCCTTCTTTTTATGTGCGAATTTTTCTCGGGCTGTTGCCTGCTCGGCCTCTTTCTTTTTCTGCTCTGTTGTGGCCTGCATGGAGGAACTTTCCTTAGCCTTGCTTGTACCTACATGGAGATCTGAAGGTTGTAGCCACTCACCTAACTATTTTCCCACAATCTCCTGTGCATCTACCTCATTCACTAGGTACAACAACTTGTACCATGTTTGCCTCGAATCCTTCCTCGTGTGGATAGACACATTGTGAAAATTTTCCTTGAACTCTGCATAGGCCTCTAGCTACTCAAATAGGGTTGGTGACAGCCTCGACTTCTGGCTGTTCACGGTGTGGAGCTCCATCTCTACCAGCGCCCTAAACATATTTGTCTCCATGAACCTCTCCGGATCCTTTGTTTCCCACAGCGAAGCAAACTTCAAGGCTTCTGGTAAATCGACATCCTGTGGAGGGAACTAACTGTCTTTTGGTAGCCTCCATGCAACTAGGGAAATTAACAAAAACAACCAGGCATAGTGGAAAGCCTTGTTGTCATTGTTGGTTGCATGGGGCCTGATCCAGGTTCAACTTTAGTTAGCCAAACAAATCCCTACACTACTAGCCCTTTTGGCATCAGCCCATGGAGCGCGGACCGAAGTCTCAATCGAAGTAGTATGGGTGGATGCTGGAACCAAGTTTCCACACCCTAAGATGGTCATGATGTCGGTTTATACGCTCTGTTCCTACTTTCGCACAGGTCACTAAGCTTTAGGTGTTGGAAATTGACAACTAATTAACGTAAAATTGTGTAAAATTGTATTAGTTATTGACAAGTTAGTTTTATACCGAAACAATAGTTATGTAACTGAGGAGGCTCATATAAAACTAATGAATGCCCGAACTATTGTAATGGAGAATAATTTATTGATTGAGTAGAATTTCCAATCCCTTGCCCCGTGGATGTTTCCTTGACACCCTGTCAGGGTTTTACCACGTAAATCTTGAGTTTTTACTTGTGTGGTTGTATTCAGTTTCATTTTCTTTCTTGTTTAGTAACCTATCGTAACTACAATTGGTATTAGATCCAAGTTAAGTTGAGTTTGGATGCGAATGCATCGAGGAAGCCAGAGGCCCCTATGAGAACTGCGTGGACCCTCTGCCTAACTGCTGAGACGCTGCATGAAAACCTACCCGTCATGGATCAAAGGAAGAGCCGTCATTGCGTGGAACGAAGAGGCCCTATCCAGAACCTGCAAACCCCTGTCCATAACCTATGTGGAGGCCCATTTCTGTTTGCTTCTTGTTACAAACTGTCGAGGAGTTGTGTGTAACCAACGCCCTATCCAGAACCGGAGCAAGGAGTCTAGTGTGGACCACCATCCTGTTCTGTGTGTGCTTGGTGCGCCTGTAGCATTTGCTTCCCATTGCCATCTATCAAGGAAGCATTTTAGCCTGCGTGAAGCCAGAGCTTTCTCTTTGATCTCTGTGTGTGCCTGGACCAGAGCCGTCGAGGGTGTGAAGACTGTGTGAAGAATCAGAGTGCCTTTGCATGCTGGTCGAAGAAGCTAGAGTGCCATATGCATGTGAACCTAAGTGGCCACCATTGCTGGCCATTCAGAGAGTGCCTCTGCATGCTGGTCGAAGAAGCCAGAGTGCCGTATGCGTGTGAACCTGAGTGACCACCGTTGTTGACCGTTAAGAGAGTGCCTCTGCGTGCTAGTTGAGGAATCTAGAGTGGCTCTGCATGTTGGTAGAGGAAGGAAACCCACTGCATTTAATGAAGGCAGGAAAAATTAAGGTAATAATATGATTTTTTTTTTCGAGCGTTGTTGAGCGTTGGTGAATTTGAAAAAAAAAAGAAATAGGGTTTAAATTTTTTGGGGCAATTTCAAGAAATTTTTTAAGAATATTTGGAGGAAGCTTGAAAAGAAATTTTGGAAATTAATCAAGAGAATTTTAGAAATTTCTTAAGAGTTAAAAAAGAAGGGCAATAGAATTAGATTTTGTGTAGAAAATCAAATTAGAAATAAATTTTGATTTGTGTAGAAAATCAAAATCAGATTTTTTTTTTGAAAACCCTAGTTGGAAGAAGGAAAATCAGAATATTTTAGTTGAAAGATTGAAACCCTAGGAGGAAAGAAATGGCCAAGATGACAAATGCAAAGTTCGAGGTGGAGAAATTCATCGGCAAGAACAACTTTTCTCTTTGGAAACTAAAACTTAGGGATTTACTAGTGCAACAAGGATTGCACAAAGCATTAGACGAGGAAAATAAGAAACCTGCTAGCATGAAAGATTTGAACTGGGAGGACTTCGATGCTCGAGCTCTCAGTACCATTAGGTTATGCCTGGAAAATGAAGTTCTCTTCAACATTGTTGAAGAGAGTACAGTTTTAGGCTTATGGGAAAAACTGGAAAAACTATATACGACAAAGTCGTTAACCAATAGAATTTATTTGAAAAGACAATTGTACAATCTTCGAATGAAGGAGTGTTCAAAAGTTGCAGAGCATTTAAATGTTTTTAATACACTTATTTGCCAATTATCAGATATGGAAGTTAAAATTTAGGAAGAAGACAAAGTTATAACCTTGTTGTGTTCTCTGCCCGAGTCATGGGACCACTTCGTAACTTTAATCAGTTTGAGCACCGTTGATTCTTTGAAATTTTAATCAGTTGTGGGAGCTCTCTTGTTTGAATAAGTATGAAGGAAATCCAGTACTAAAACAACTGCACTAGAAGCCATGATAGATAGAGGACAATCAAAGGAAAGAGGAGAAAAAACAAGGGGGTCTTCCAGATCTAAATCAAAGGGAAAGAAGTGTAAGGCAAAATTTTGGCACTGCAACAAAATTGGACACCTTAAGAAAGACTGTTGGAAATGAAAAGAGTCTGATAACCCGAAGAAGGAAGCAAATCAGGTTGATTCAGGTATGACAGATGACGTTTTATCTGCTGAAGAATTATGTATGATAGATGAAACTTTACCTGTATGTAATGTCTCTCAGGGTTTTGAAAGTTGGCTATTAGACTCTGGTGCTTCTCATCACGTGTCCACACAGAAATTGGTTTACTTCATATGAAGATGTAAATGGTAGTTCCATATTTATGGGTAATAATGTAACATCTAAGACTGTTGGGTTGGGAAATATCAAGATTAAAATGTATGATAACACAATTAGAACATTAACTAGTGTTAGACATGTACCTGAATTGAAGAAAAAATTGATTTCTTTGGGAGTGTTGGATTTGGATGGTTATAAGTTTACAGGTCAGAATGGAGTGCTGAAAGTCTCTAAAGGCACCCTAGTTGTTATGAAAGCAGAAAAGGTTGGAAATCTTTATAGACTCAAAGGAAGTACTCAGGTCAGTGAAGCAGTGATTGTGTCAGAAAAAGAAGAAGAAGGTACTCATCTATGACATCAACAATTGGGTCAGATGAGCGAGAAAGGTCTTCAGGTACTGATGAAACGTAAATCACTTCTTGATCTGAAATCTTTGAAGTTGTATTTCTGTAAACATTGTGTGTATGGAAAACAGTGTAAATAGAGATTTAAAACTAGAAATCATAATAGTAAAGATATTTTAGACTATATTCATTCTCATCTGTGGGGATCATCTCCTGTTGTATGATATGGAGGTGCTCTATATTTTTTAATTTTTATTGATGATTTCTCCCGTAAAGTTTGGGTTTATATGCTAAAAAAGAAAGCTGATGTATTCAATATATTTAAACAATTTAAAGCAATGGTAGAGAAAAGAACAGGAAAATCAATTAAATGTTTAAGAACTGACAATGGTGGTGATTTTACTTCAATACAATTTGAACAATACTGTAAGGATGAAGGAATTGTTAGACACAAAATTGTTGTTTATACTCCTCAGCAAAATGGTGTTGCTGAACGTATGAATCAGACTCTTATGGAAAGAGCCAGAAGCATGGTCAACAATGCTAACCTGCAAAAGGATTGTGGGTAGAAGTAGTATCCACTGCTTGTTATTTAGTTAACAGATCACCTTCAGTAGTACTTAAATGTAAAATTCCTGAAGAAGTTTGGTTAGGTCAGTCTTGTGATTATTCACATTTAAGGATATTTGGTTGTGATGCTTATGCTCTTATTCCTAAAAATTAGCGTTCGAAATTAGATCCAAAATCGAAATGTTATGTCTTTGTTGGGTATGACTATCTAGTGAAAGGATACAGGTTGTGGGATCCTACATCGTTGAAGATAGTCATTAGTAGAGATGTAATATTTGGTGAATCTTCTTTTTTAAAATCAAATGTTGAAAGAATTGAACAGGAGAAGGTATCGCCAAATGAAAAAATTCAGTTGGAGGATAGACCTTTCGGTGACAGTCAAAAGGGACAAGAGACTTCTGGAGAAAAAGGTGTTGAAGATACAAAGGAAGCTGTTGAAGTTTCTGAACCAGTTCAATAACCAATCACTCTAAGAAGGTCTACAAGGGAAAGAAAAACTCCCAAAAGGTATGAAGATTTTGCTTCATTTTTTGCTTTGATTACTGAAGATGGGGAACCTTCTGGTTATCAGAAAGTAGTAGATGATACAGATAGCGAAAAATGGAAAACATCTATGGAAGAAGAAATGGATTCATTAGCCAAGAAAAATACATGGGATCTTGTAGAAGTTCCTGAAGGGAGAAGTGTTGTTGGATGAAAATGGGTCTTCAAACTGAAATGAAAAGTTGATGGCAGTATCGAAGGGTATAAGGCAAGACTGGTAGCAAAAGGGTATTCTCAGGTTGAAGGTATCGAATTTCATGAGATTTTTTCACCAGTTATAAAACTTGTTTCTATTCGTACTGTGTTGGCACTAACTGCATTACTTAACCTTGAGTTAGAATACTTAGATGTTAAAAAAAAAATTCTACATGGTGATTTGAATGAAGAGTTATATATGGAACAACCAGAATGTTTTGTACAAGGTCGCAACAGAAGATTAGTTTGCAAGCTCAGGAAATCATTGTCTAGTCTGAGGTGGTATCCCAAACAATGGTACAAGAATTTTGACTCCTTCATGGTGAGCTAGAACTTTATTAGAAGTGAGTATGATCATTGTGTATACTTCAAGAGTTTCAATGGCATATTCATTATCTTAGCTTTGTATGTTGACAAGATGCTTATTGCAAGCAAAAGCATGGAATAGATCAACAGGTTAAAGGCTCAACTCTCTAGGATGTTTGATATGAAGGATCTTGGAGCAGTAAAACATATCTTGGGCATGGAGATACACAGAGATAGGAAAAATGGTAAGCTTTGGTTATCAAAACAGGAGTATGTGGAGAAAGTACTTGAAAAGTTATGTATGAACAATGTGAAACCTGTTAATGTTCCATTAGCTTCCCATTTTAAGCTTTGTTCGGTTTTGAGTCCTAGAACTGATGAAGAAAAGCAGTATATGTCTCATGTACCATATGAAAATGTTGTAGGAAACTTAATGTATGTGATGCTATCTACAATACCTGACATTTCACATGCAGTTGGAGTTGTCAGCAGGTTCATGGCAAATCCAGGTGAAGAACATTAGAGAGCAGTGAAATGGGTGCTTCGATATCTAAGAGGCACAAATGACCATTGCATCATCTTTAATGGTAGTGAAAGATCAGTCTGCGGATATGTAGATGCTGATTATGCAAGTGATTTGGACAAAAGAAGATCTACTACAGGTTATGTCTTTACTCTTGCAGGTGGAGCAATTAGTTGGATGTCAAAGCTTCAAGAAACAGTTGCGTTGTCCACTACCGAAGCAGAATATATAGCTGCTTCAGATGCCCATAAAGAAGCAATATATTTAAAGGGTCTACTTGATGAGATTGGAAGGACACAGGAGAAAGTGAATGTATTTTGGGATAGTCAGAGTGCTATTCACTTGGCTACAAATCCTACTTATCAAGTAGAACCAAGCACATTGATGTAAGGTATCATTTTCTAAGACATGTGATCGATGGCAGAAAAGTATCTCTTCAAAAGGTCCATACACGGGAGAATTGTGCAGACATATTCACAAAGCTAGTTATAGTAGAGAAGCTACGATGGTGTTTAGCTTCTCTTGTCTTGCAGAAGAGATGATGAATGGGCATGGACAAGGTATTAGGAAAATTGTTGTCAAGGTGGAGTTTGTTGGAAATTGACAACTAATTAATGTAAATTTGGGTAAAATTGTATTAGTTATTGACAAGTTAGTTTTATACCGAAACAACAGTTATGTAATTGAGGAGGCTCATATAAAAATGATGAATGCCCGAACTATTATAATGGAGAATCATTTATTGATTGAATAGAAATTCCAATCCCTTGCCCTGTGGATGTTTCCTTGACACCCTGTCAGGGTTTTACCACGTAAATCTTGAGTTTTTACTTGTGTGCTTGTATTCAGTTTCATTTTCTTTCTTGTTTAGTAACCTCTTGTAACTACATTAGGGCTCTATCAGTCTAGCCTTTTATTCTGCTCTTCAGTACCTCCACGAAGATGCACGATTGACCTTCGTACAACCTTAACCCACGATCCAGGTAATTTCGCGCTGTTATGGCAGCATGTTGTATACGTTCCCAAGTTAACTTAAGTGTTTTACTTATCTTACTAAACAATCACAGTTAGTGCTGCATAAACTAATATTCTTACTTGCCTTCAGTTAACCAATATCATCACACAGATTCATGCATCACATAAACATTGTAATTTAATCCCCAAATGCAATATAACCAGATGTATAATCAAGAAATAAATACATAGAAATTGCAGAATACTTCTCTTTATTGATATCTTCAGATTATTACAGACTCTAACTGCCTTGCACACACAGTTGCGGGGGTTCGTGCACTCAGCTGTAGACTTCTACCCTAGGCCTATATGCACTCAGATATAGAGCCTCTACCTACGCTAAGACCCAAAACACATAGAAAACGCTACCAAGACTCCAAGACTTCTTTTCTTCTTAAATTAACTTAAGACTACTTAGAGCTTACTTACTTAGCTCTTTTTATACAATCCCATGGTTTGTGGACCATGGGTGTATCTTTACAACTAAATTTACACTTTACAAAATAAGGGAAGAAAACCCTTTATGACTCTTGACACCTTCGCGCTGCATGACCAAAAAATGCAGAGACTTTACAAATTTATTACAAAATTTGACCCTAAACATGGGCTTTTATCCCCAAAACTATCCTTAGGGGATCTCGTTCCGAGCAGGCCCCCAACATAAACATCATTACTTGCCTTTGAGTCACTCTACGGGTGAGGAGATCTTGGAATAAATACCTCCCAACTTGACCTATATGACCACAACCTTGACAGTGCACTGTGCGGCCACCTGCTTCGTTTCTTCAACCAACTATTCGGTCACTACTCCTGAACTATCAACCTGAAGCTTCTGTTGAATTTCTTGCAGATTCACAACCTTTCCTTCAATAGAGGCCATAATCGCATAAGCCTCATCCAACCAGGGCTTCAGTTGCACCTTCAACACTACCTCTTGTGATGCGCTGCATCTACCTATTCTTTCAACTGCTTGGCCTCCTACAGCTTTTCTAGTCTCTGCGTGAGTACGATGGTTCACGCTGTGCCTTTTACCTCATGATAGCACTGCTACAGTTCTTACTCTCCAGCCACTATACATTAGGGTACTCTTGCAGGATTTTCAGTACCTCGAACAACTGTTCAAAACGTTGTGTGCAGTGTGCTACTACACTGTCAACGGCCACTCTTGCCTCTGTGACAGTGGTTGCACACTACTCCTTTACTTCTGGTGGAGTTGAAGGTTGGACCTTCAACTGTAATTTGGTAATCTATAGGTTCTGTTATCACTCAGATTTTCCTTGAAGTTGTTAGAAGAAGGGAAGGGGTCCGAGGTAACCACAAACCAACTTTTAAGTACAAAATCTAGCCACTCTGTACTCAGAGAGGGCTCTCTCTTTAAGATTTAGATTTGTTTTATGGGATATTAGGCTAGTTATGAAAGCTTGGGGGTTTTGATTTTGTTTGGTGGTGGAATTCAGGAGCAGAGTATCTCAGGCCATTGGGTTATGGAGTCAACTGCAGATGGCTAAATTGGATTTAGATGATTCAACGAAGGAGGGCTTCACAGGGAAGGATAGCTAAACAGGGGACAAATGGTAACTTGAAAGGGTGATATGGTCTCAAAAGGGAAGAAGGGCAGTTAAGAATCCTTCAACAAATTTTAAGAGGGAAAGTGGGTGATCACTAATAAAAATCAATTGAGAATTTATTATTAAATGACCACAATGATAAACTAAGAAACAAGGAGCAGTTAAGAATTCCCTGCCTATGATAGTTTAGAAGAAAAAATTTAGAATAAAAATGATTTTAAAGACAAAATGCAGTAAAGCACTTTTGAAATATACTTTGTCGTTTATTATTCAGATATGAAACACAAGTGAAATATTAAACCAAGAAACAATAAAACACATGAGATATAGAATACTTATTTGTCCAGTGTTTGACACATGAATCCTGTAAAAGTCCTTTGGTTTATTTCTTCATCCAGCCATCCATACAAGATTTGTTCAACAACACTTTATTCCAAAATAATAAGTCTAGACAAATGTTTAAGAATCCACACCAAGTACTTCGAATGAGGAAGTACTTATACAAAAATTTACAACAAAATATCTCATAATTGAGAGAGATATAATCTAGGAATACTAACTATATGTTACATAAAAGTAGAGACAGATGGTCTCGAAGATAGAAGCTAAAGTGAACTGATGGCTTGCTGTCCCTGTTTTTGTGAATCAGCTGGAGGTAGGCCCTATGTTTGAGCATCTTGATATCTTGCCCGTAATTTTGTGCTGGCTGTTTGCTTTTCATCTTCTTATTGATACTCTTTGAGCTGTTCTGATACTCTTTACCTATTTTTATCCCTATTTACCTTTTTACCAAAATTGACCATGGTAAATATTTCAATCTCACTTTTTACCAAGGTAATTCATAAAAATTTTGTCATATCTGTCCACCAATCTTCCCTTGGTATCCTAGTCCTTTGAAGCTTCCTGAAGATTTCATCAGCCTCAGTGTATTTAACAAAATTGGGTTGTACTGGAAACAAATGTTTTAATTCATGCTCAACATAAAAAAGGTTCTCTAGACTGTCATAGAGAACTCTGCCTATAGGGAGTGCCTTGGGTGCAGATGCACTAGCTGATGAACTGGCCTGGTTATTTGCATACTGACCCAATTTTTCAATATAATCCTCATGCCTCATCAATTTATCATTAATCACTAGAGGACTGGGAAGTCCTTTGCTCTGTAAAATGCCAAACTTTTCCATAAATTCATCAATGTCCTCTTGCATGTTCTGACATTTTCTTTCTAAGTTCTGCATCAGAGACCTTTTGGTCAATACCTTCTTGATTTCTAGGATAGTCCCAGTTCTATCCTCAATATTCAGCTCTTCTAGCTGGTACTTATTTCTGTTGTTCAAAAAGTTTATTAGCCTGATAGCTTCCTCAGGCTTCCCTCCTAGCTCTTCTTTAGTTTTCTGAATATCTTGAAGAGCTACTTTCACCTGGTCAATCTGTTCAAAAATAATTTGTATGGATGCCCAAACATCATTTATTGATTGAGTGATGTTGGTCCATGGAATTTTTTTGATATCTGTTAGATGTTTTTCAAAAGTGAGGTCCTTCTCCAATGTTTTTACCTGCTGAGCCAAGCCTTTATTCTTCCTCACCTCTTCAGCAAAATTAATCTTTTAAACATCATACTTTTGCTATAAGGTGACAAATTTCTCTTTTACCTTCTGGAGTTTAGAAACGTGGAGTTTCATTTCCTCCATTGCCTTGATTAATTCTTCTATACTTAGACCTGAAGTTTTTGCCTGTGTTATGCCTGTGCTTGTACCTGTGATTGCTTCTGCTGTGACCAAAGGGACATTTGGTGCCAGAGTTGTTGCAAGTGTTGAAGGGACTACTGTAGACACCACTGGGATTACATTCTGAGGTTGGGAGGTCAACTCACCCTACCTGCTTTTTACTGATTTTTCTAGTTCTTGCTCAGTCTCCTTTAATTGTTCATTGAGCTTGAGGAATAGGTCCATAAGCTCTTCTTCAGATTTCTTTTGAATAACTTCAGCATTTTGTGGATGCCTTGATGGAGGCAACTTTAACTGCTTTCTCAAGGCAGCTATGTCTTCATCTTTTTTATTTATCAATGCCTCTACAGTTTTTACATCTTTTGTGTTATGACCCAATCCAATAATCAACTCCTCTAATGATTTGATTCTATTGTCTTTTGCCTGTGAGGAGGTTTTTTCTAGCTGCAGTTGGGCAGTGATATTGTTCAATGAATTCTCTAGCCTGTGTGCCATCATGGCCTTGCTTGTCAATGTTGAATATACCATTTCCCCTCTCTGCTTATGTAATTCAATTTGATCTAGGGGGTGAATGTCCTTGGCCATGACCTCAAAATCAGTGTTGAGGTAGTCTGCAATTCACTGAGGCTGTTGTACTTTTGGGTTTAAAAAATCTCATCTGCATTTTTCCTTTCTTGATGTCATAGGCTGACATCAACCTATTCTGATTGGTAGGAGCCATATTTAAATACTGATCGTAGACCTGGACCCTTAATGGTTCATTTCTAGCCTTTATTTCTTTGAATTTATCTTTAATGTATAGGGACTAATTAGCTGAAGCCCTGAAGGATGACACTTCAACACTTTGATGTCTTTCTAGCTCTTGTCTTTGTGAGCTAGAAGGTGTCCCACCTGCTGGGAAGGTATGCTGACTATCTGCCCCTTCTTTCCTCTGACTCTTTGTAGTTTCTTTGAAAAATTCCTCCTCTGAATGGGGGTTTAGTCTGTGCCTCTTAGCACCAAGTTGATTTGCAGGACCATTGGCAGGGGTAGCTACTTCCTTGTCTCACTTTAAGCTCTTTTCCTCATTCAGGGGAGTCTGCAAAATTGGGGGGTCTCCCAAGTTAACTTGAGTTGGGTGGGTCTGTGTTTGAGCCTGTTCTTGAGAGGTTTCAGGCTGCTTTGACATACTTGATTGCCCTGTTGCTGGAGTGTTGGTCTCTTGTTCTCTTCCCTGTGATGTCTCTACAAGTGGTGCACTAGTCTCCTGTGAGTGCCTTTGAGAGGTATCAACTGTTGAGGCAATAGTCCCTGATGCTGGCTTGTGAGAAGTCTCAACTATCACCTGTTCAACAAAATCCAGGTCAAATTTCTTTTCTAGGTCTTCAAACTGAAATGAAAAGTTGATGGCAGTATCGAAGGGTATAAGGCGAGACTGGTAGCAAAAGGGTATTCTCAGGTTGAAGGTATCGACTTTCATGAGATTTTTTCACCAGTTGTAAAACTTGTTTCTATTCGTATTGTGTTGGCACTAACTGCATTACTTAACCTTGAGTTAGAATAGTTAGATGTTAAAAAAAAAATTCTACATGGTGATTTGAATGAAGAGTTATATATGGAACAACCAGAAGGTTTTGTACAAGGTCGCAACAGAAGATTAGTTTGCAAGCTCAGGAAATCATTGTCTGGTCTGAGGTGGTATCCCAAACAATGGTACAAGAATTTTGACTCCTTCATGGTGAGCTAGAACTTTATTAGAAGTGAGTATGATCATTGTGTATACTTCAAGAGTTTCAATGGCATATTCATTATCTTAGCTTTGTATGTTGACAAGATGCTTATTGCAAGCAAAAGCATGGAAGAGATCAATAGGTTAAAGGCTCAACTCTCTAGGATGTTTGATATGAAGGATCTTGGAGCAGTAAAACATATCTTGGGCATGGAGATACACAGAGATAGGAAAAATGGTAAGCTTTGGTTATCAAAACAGGAGTATGTGGAGAAAGTACTTGAAAAGTTATGTATGAACAATGTGAAACCTGTTAATGTTCCATTAGCTTCCCATTTTAAGCTTTGTTCGGTTTTGAGTCCTAGAACGGATGAAGAAAAGCAGTGTATGTCTCATGTACCATATGAAAATGTTGTAGGAAACTTAATGTATGTGATGGTATCTACAATACCTGACATTTCACATGCAGTTGGAGTTGTCAGCAGGTTCATGGCAAATCCAGGTGAAGAACATTAGCGAGCAGTGAAATGGGTGCTTCGATATCTAAGAGGCACAAGTGACCATTGCATCATATTTAATGGTAGTGAAAGATCGGTCTGTGGATATGTAGATGCTGATTATGCAAGTGATTTGGACAAAAGAAGATCTACTACAGGTTATGTCTTTACTCTTGCAGGTGGAGCAATTAGTTGGATGTCAAAGCTTCAAGAAACAGTTGTGTTGTCCACTACCGAAGCAGAATATATAGCTGCTTCAGATGCCCATAAAGAAGCAATATATTTAAAGGGTCTACTTGAATAGATTGGAAGGACACAGGAGAAAGTGAATGTATTTTGGGACAGTCAGAGTGCTATTCACTTGGCTACAAATCCTGCTTATCAAGTAGAACCAAGCACATTGATGTAAGGTATCATTTTCTAAGACATGTGATTGATGGCAGAAAAGTATCTCTTCAAAAGGTCCATACACGGGAGAATTGTGCAAACATATTCACAAAGCTAGTTATAGTAGAGAAGCTGCGATGGTGTTTAGCTTCTCTTGGCTTGCAGAAGAGATGATGAATGGGCATGGGCAAGGTATTAGGAAAATTGTTGTCAAGGTGGAGTTTGTTGGAAATTGACAACTAATTAATGTAAATTTGGGTAAAATTGTATTAGTTATTGACAAGTTAGTTTTATACCGAAACAACAGTTATGTAACTGAGGAGGCTCATATAAAAATGATGAATGCCCGAACTATTATAATGGAGAATCATTTATTGATTGAATAGAAATTCCAATCCCTTGCCCTGTGGATGTTTCCTTGACACCCTGTCAGGGTTTTACCACGTAAATCTTGAGTTTTTACTTATGTGCTTGTATTCATTTTCATTTTCTTTCTTGTTTAGTAACCTCTTGTAACTACATTAGGGCTCTATCAGTCTAGCCTTTTATTCTGCTCTTCAGTACCTCCACGAAGGTGCATGATTGACCTTCGTACAACCTTAACCCACGATCCAGGTAATTTCGCGCTGTTATGGCAACATGTTGTATAGCTTCCCAAGTTAACTTAAGTGTTTTACTTATCTTACTAAACAATCACAGTTAGTGCTACATAAACTAATATTCTTACTTGCCTTCAATTAACCAATATCATCACACATATTCATGCATCACATAAACATTGTAATTTAATCCCAAAATGCAATATAACTAGATGTATAATCAGGAAATAAATGCACAGAAATTGCAAAATACTTCTCTTTATTGATATCTTCGGATTATTACAGACTCTAACCGCGTTGCACACACAGTTGTGGGGGTCCATGCACTCCGCTGTAGACTTCTACCCTAGGCCTATATGCACTCAGCTATAGAGCCTCTACCTACGCTAAGACCCAAAACACATAGAAAACGCTACCAAGACTCCAAAACTTCTTTTCTTCTTAAATTAACTTAAGACTACTTAGAGCTTACTTACTTAGCTCTTTTTATACAATCCCATGGTTTTTGGACCATGGGTGTATCTTTACAACTAAATTTACACTTTACAAAATAAGGGTAGAGAACCCTTTATGACTCTTGACACCATCGTGTTCCATGACCAAAAAATGCAGAGACTTTACAAATTTATTACAAAATTTGACCCTAAACATGGGCTTTTATCCCCAAAACTATCCTTAGGGGATCTCGTTCCGAGCAGGCCCCCAACATAAACATCATTACTTGCCCTTGAGTCACTCTACGGGTGAGGAGATCTTGGAATAAAGACCTCCCAACTTGACCTATATGACCACAACCTTGACAGTGCACTGTGCGGCCACCTGCTTCGTTTCTTCAACCAACTATTCGGTCACTACTCCTGAACTATCAACCTGAAGCTTCTGCTGAGTTTCTTGCAGATTCGCAACCTTTCCTTCAATAGAGGTTGTTACGCAGTAAATTGTCACTGTCTCCTTGTCAGTCTCCTTACTGTGTCATGAAATCAAATGCACCATGCTCATGCTCTCTAAACTGGCCAAATGACCCACTTTGCCAAAGTTAATTGCATCAGCGCGACTGTTATTAAAATAACCGCACTGACTGGCGGCTGATAATGCAACTGATGCGCTGCCAGCGTGGAAGCACACGGGTTTTCCGTGGTGTTCGAATTTCATGAGCCAGCGCGTCCTATGATTGTACTAAGTCACGCTGACACAGCCTGCTCCGTTATTGAGATGCGCTGTCAGCGCTCGAGTTCAGTGTTACACCCGCTCTGATCCAGTTTGGGCGAATTTGTTCTAACAACCAGCCTTCCAGATGACTCCAGACCTGGTTGTTAGCCTTGTGAGTATCGCCCTCCCTCCTATGGCATGTCTGTTCGTCATTTGGAACCACCTTCCTTGGAGATAAGCTTATCCTCCCACCATTCATGGAGACTCCTTCTCCTATTTAAACCTCCACCATTGCCATGAGCAGCTAGTTTTGGATAGTGTGGAATTCATAGTGCTTAGAGTGCTGCTGCAAATAGGTAGTTGGTGTGACAAGTGTGGATTTGCTAGAGGAAGCTTAAGGAAGGTTGTGAGTGTTGCTTGTGTGAGAGAGAGCTTTTGCTTTGGGAGAATCTACCTCCAAGGGTGAATGCTTAAGAGACTTGCTGGCTAGACCCTCTAGAGAAGGACTCAACGTCAGAACTTTGGTTGTACCTTTCTCTGTTATTGATTAATAATAGATGACTACTGTTATGGTTCCATTCTCATTTATCTTCGTAATGGTTAATGTGAATTACATCCTTTCTGACTGATGTATAATTGATTTTATTAGATTTCACGCTTGTGTTTGTCTTTCTCTTCGTGTGTGCAGGTATCTATTCACGGAGATCGTGGAGGATCGTGACCGGCCAGGGTGAAGGAGCGAGAGCGGAATCTCTTCATCAAACAATAGCGTTGTAATCCAAGTAGGTGTTCATTGCCTCTCTTTTATTTGCAATTAGGAACTTGCACAGTAGCATTGATTGATTGTTGCTAGACCCATTCTGGGCTAGTAGGGATCGCCTCTATCCGTAGAGGGGATTTACCTCTCCAACAGAGGCCATAATCGCGTAAGCCTCATCCAACCAGGGCTTCAGTTGCACCTTCAACACTACCTCTTGTGATGCGCTGCATCTACCTATTCTTTCAACTGCTTGGACTCCTACAACTTTTCTAATCTCTGCGTGAGTACGATGGTTCACGCTGTGCCTTTTACCTCATGATAGCACTGCTACAGTTCTTACTCTCCAGCCACTATACATTAGGGTACTCTTGCAGGATTGTCGGTACCTCAAACAACTTTTCAAAATGTTGTGTGCGGTGTGCTACTGCACTGTCAACGGCCACTATTGCCTCTGTGATAGTGGTTGCACGCTACTCCTTTACTTTTGGTGGAGTTGAAGGTTGGACCTTCAACTGTAATTTGGTAATCTATAGATTCTGTTATCACTCAGATTTTCCTTGAAGTTGTTAGAAGAAGGAAAGTGGTCCGAGGTAACCACAAACAAACTTTTAAGTACAAAATCTAGCCACTCTGTACTCAGAGAGGGCTCTCTCTTTAAGATTTAGCTTTGTTTTATGGGATATTAGGCTAGTTATGAAAGCTTGGGGGTTTTGATTTTGTTTGGTGGTGGAATTCAGGAGCAAAGTATCTCAGGCCATTGGGTTATGGAGTCAACTGCAGATGGCTAAATTGGATTTAGATGATTCAACAAAGGAGGGCTTCACAGGGAAGGATAGCTAAACAAGGGACAAATGGTAACTTGAAAGGGTGATATGGTCTCAAAAGGGAAGAAGGGCAATTAAGAATCCTTCAACAAATTTTAAGAGGGAAAGTGGGTGATCACTAATAAAAAGCAATTAAGAATTTATTATTAAATGACCACAATGATAAACTAATAAACAAGGAGCAGTTAAGAATTCCCTGCCTATGATAGTTTAGAAGAAAAAATTTAGAATAAAAATGATTTTAAAGACAAAATGCAGTAAAGCACTTTTGAAATATACTTTGTCATTTATTATTCAGATATGAAACACAAGTGAAATATTAAACCAAAAAATCATAAAACACATGAGATATAGAATACTTATTTGTCTAGTGTTTCACACATGAATCCTGTAAAAGTCCTTTGGTTTATTTCTTCATCCAGCCAACCATACAAGAGTTGTTCAACAACACTTTATTCCAAAATAATAAGTCTACACAAATGTTTAAGAATCCACACCAAGTACTTCGAATGAGGAAGTACTTATACAAAAATTTACAACAAAATATCTCATAATTGAGAGAGATATAATCTAGGAATACTAACTATATGTTACATAAAAGTAGAGACAGATGGTCTCGAAGATAGAAGCTAAAGTGAACTGATGGCTTGCTATCCCTGTTTTTGTGAATCAGCTGGAGGCAGGCCCTATATTTGAGCATCTTGATATCTTGCCCATAATTTTGTGCTGGCTGTTTGCTTTTCATCTTCTTATTGATACTCTTTGACCTTGTTAACACTCTGTTATAGACATTTTTGTGCCTTACAGCATTGAGCATGAAATGTCCATAATTCAAGGGATCCAAAGTCCCTAAATGAGTTGTTCCTACCCCTAAAGGAATAAGGTCAACCAAAGACAGCTTCTCCCAGAAGTTCTCCACCAAAAATCACTTAGAAATGGTCAAATCAGGATCAATTCAGTAGCTCCACTAGCTGCCTGCGTTGAAATGCAGAGGTTACACTGGCCAGTTGCACTGCAACGTAGGTAGAAGCACTACCAGGGTGCGCTGAGCGGGAGGTGACAAATGGCAAGTTCATTCAACGAGGTGGAAAGACCCTGGAAGATTCCAGAATCTTCCTCAATGACACTTGCCTCAATGAATTCGACCAAGTGATGAGTAAGAGGTTCTCAACCTCCAAGTGGAAGCAAGAACTGACAGAGAGAAGCCACAAGTCAAAATATGAGCTGACTCATCCTCTCTGCTCACATCTATATATGGATCTCTCACCCAGAGGTTCAGGAGGCTGGAATTTGGGTATTTGCAGAGAATTGCTGTTGGTTTGAGATTGAGATTAGTAAATTGGGTGATTTATGCTTTGTTGGAGGAGAGGAAGGGACTCCTTTGCTGGGAGGTAGATGCTGGATCGGGCCTCACTTGGTTGTATCTCCTCTTGGACTTTATTACTCTATCAATAAACTATTTGAGTTTCTCCTACATGCTGTATACCAATGATGTTTTGTTATGCTCACATGTTTAGCTTAATCTGATCTTGAGCTTTTTATGAATGTATATCTGTATCTTCTTGTAGTTTCCCTCTCTTGTGATCTTGCAGGAATTCTATGAAGCTGGGCCGGTGAGAGAGCTAGGAGCTGGGAGCTACTGAAGGGAGAAGCGATTGGATCAACAAACTTGCGAAAGACACAGGTTAGTTAGATCTTGCTTCCTCATTTACATTCCATAAAGAAGAATACTCGAATAAGTTTCCTTGTTTGTTGCTAAGGCACTATCACCTCTTAGAGTGGGATAGGGGCATTCCGAATTGGATACTTTTCCCAACAACAAATTGGTGACTCCACTGGGGATCGTATCTTGTTGGTTTATTTGTGTTTCTATTCTTGTTCTTCTCATAAACTCACGAGTGCCGAATCGAAATGCATTTTCCATTTTCAAATGCAAAGTAGAGATCTGCCACTCTAGTCCACTCACTGGGCATGTTTTTATGATCTGAACAAATTGATCCAGAAGTGCTCTAACAGCCCTTTGTGATAGATCTTAGTCCTCCTATAAATCATCCTCCTAATTGTACCTAATTGATAGCTTTGATCCGGCCAAAAACTGTAGATTTAACTGCAAACCGTAACCCAGAACCCAGAAACAACTCTCATTTCTGCTTTAGCGCAGACTCTGTGAAGAGGTTCTGCATTTCAACGCAGGTCCCGTGAAGGATACCTGTGCTGAATGTCAAAACCTCTGTGTTGGGAGTGCGTTGATCAGTCTTTGCCTTGTGCAGCTGTGGTTCCCTGCTTCCTTTTGCTCAGTTTTATCTCTGTTTTTTGCAGCCTGTTATCAGTCAGTGTACCTATCTGAAACCCCTTTTCTTTGCTTCAATTCCACCTCAGTTGTATAAGGAAACTGTATTTGTTCTTTGTGTATTTGTTACATCATTTGCAGTTTCCCATTACAAAAGTAAACTAGTCATACTGACGCCCTTAGATCTAGACCTATTGTAAGTGTCGTTTTGATCTTAGGAGTGAGTTTGTTTGCTGTTCTTAGTTGATTGAGCTTTTACTTTTGTCGTTTGGTTTGAATTTATGCATTTCTAGTGTCGAAACAAGTAAATCATAAAGTGTCGTAATCATAATTTTGATTTTGAAAAAGGAACTTGTTTATGTTTTCACTTGAAATCGAATTCAAATTTGTACAACAGCTTTCTTTTTAGGCATCAATATTAAGAAAGCGAAAAGAAATACATGCATTTGTGCATTTGCATTTTGATAGTTTGCATGTTGATTTAGGAAAAGTGCATTACAGTATGCTCTATGCTCTTTGAGAAAAGTTTGTGTCTTCCTTTTCCCTTTGTAGCTAGGATTTTCATTGTTGAAAAGATATAAAAGCTTGCTTATCATCTTTAGACTGCATTTAGGAATTGTATCATACATCTCGTGGTGATCCAAAAAGGAAAACTTCTAAGAAAGATCAACCTAAAATAAATTGAATGAACTTAACAACGCTTTGTAACTTAACGCACAACATAGAGGTCTAGGCTAGAGACGTGTTCCGGCGTCGTAAAGCCTGGTGACTGTCGATCTCGCTGATGGTGGGTGATTCCTCTTGAGGGACGATAGCGCCAGTACGGATTGTGCTCCCACGTACCGTCGAGTATATATTGGGAGACCCCTATAGGCATAAAACCTTTATCCTTAGGAAGCCGTGTCGGCCACCCTACTGATCGCAATGCATTGAACACAACATTCAGGAAGATTGACCGCCCGTACCTTAAAAAGTATTCTGCGGTTTTGCGAAAAGTTTGGCACACCCTCTACCTAGAACTCCAGAGCAGTTCCTTTTGGCCTTTTTCAGACTCTATAACAGAAAAAGTCCATCTGAGCATTTGTCACTTCGGGCTCGTTAAAACTTCGAAGGAGACTAGAGTCATCTTTAGCTTTTTCTCGACTCCTTAAAAATGAAAAAGCAAGTTGTGTCTAAAGCATCTGAAAATTCATTTAATTCGGAAACACATTTTCCCCTTTTGGTATTTTGGTTGATCAAGTAATCCGCAATCATGGAAGAAAGTCAATTGAAACCCCGTCGTTCGCGGAGGCTTACGAGTCAACCATCTTTGTCTCTAGAATCGAAAACAGTACGGACAAAGCGAACTCGTTTAACCGGTTCAAAATCTCCTACCAAAGTTAGAACAAGTGTTCCAACGACATCTAAGATTCCGGTTACTCCAAACATTTCTGGAAACCCTGCCTCTATAAAAGAAGTTCAACAGCCACAGAGGGATAGTGATACTGATCCTAGTCTGAGAGCGAATACTTGCGTTACTGAACCAGTTCCATCTGCGACTGGTTCAGAGAGTCTTGCTCCTCAAACATCTGTCGCTGTCGATTCAACCCCTTCTTTGGCGCCAGAAATATTTTACGGACCTGACGGTCGTCCCCTTCCACCTGGTTTGATTGCGATAGAGGAAATTATAGAAGATCCGCAAGCAAATACTCCAACACATTTTGGAGTCGGGGTCACTCTATTTCCTTCAACATCAGAAGTTAGTCTACCACCAGTGGAAGTTCCTGTAGAATCGCTAGGCAATCTATTGGATAGACTCAAAATGTCTGAACAACCGTCAACATCTAGGACTATGTCGAATGACACAGCGACAACAGAACTCCCTGTCGTCACTCCGACAATGTTTGTCGGCATACCATCTGTCCCGACTAGCTCACAACCGCTAGAAGGAGTCCATCTAGGGACTATTTCGACAGTGTGGTCCGTTCCTGTTTGTTCCTCCGGAATAATATCCGGCAACTCTTATGTTGAGACTCGACAAATTGATCCATTTGGAGGTCAATTTGGGCCATCCAGTCCCCAAAGGCAAACAATCCCCTTGAGCTCCGGATTACCACCGTATGGGGGGCAGTATGCCCTTTCATTACCCCCTCCGAGAGGATATCCATACGGAAGTTCTCAACACTATTCAGGTTATACTGGAGTTACGACAAGTGGTTGGGTACCTATGCTACCCCAACAACCAAGAGTTGTGTATTCTATGCAACAATGTGTACCTATGTCGAACATCCCGACAACACCAGCTATTGTAACAATGTCACAAGTTCAAACGATGCCTGTTGTATGTCAACCTCAGATTTCTCAGGCTGTAATGCAATAGCCCCTTGACCTTATGACTCAACCACAATCGCCAACTGGTGGGGCGACATAGGTCCAAACAGGTACAATTACCCCACATCTTGGTCCAACGGTGAGTATAGCACAACAAAACATGGCTTCACAACCGTGGCTGGTGCAATACCAACAACCACAATTCCAACAAGTGTACCAAGGTTCTGAGCAGCAGATCTTTGCGAACAGTGGACAACCGTACATTCAAAACGGTCAAAATCAACCACTTTACAGTGGTCAAGTCCACCAACCATATCAGTCATACTAGCATCAATTACATTATGCCGGTATGCAAAGGCCAACTGCTCAGGCAATTCCATCGTACCCCGGGTATGCTTCACCTAACCTGAATCAACAGTTACCATTCGTGGCAACTTTAGAGTTACCCGATTTACACCGGTTAACAAACGATCCGATTGCTTACGCCCCTTGGTGGCCAGCGATTCCTCACAAACTTCCATCAGACATTCCTAAATTTAATGGAAATCCAGGTGAAGACCCATCGAATCACGTGATGACATTTCATCTGTGGTGTCCATCAAACACCCTAAACGATGATTCGATAAGGCTTCGCCTTTTTCAGAGGACGTTAACGGGTCCAGCGGCAAAATGGTATATTGAATTACCTAGAGCTTCGTTCGACAATTTCAGCACCTTAGCCACGAATTTCTTAACCCATTTTCAATTACCGATAAGGTATGAAACGGGAACGGAAATCTTAACCAACTTCAAACAGACAACGGCCACTCACATATCCGATCATATACATGAGTGGCGACGTCGTCGTAGGATGGTAAAAACGTACGTCCCCGATCAGCTATTAGTTGAGTGGTTTATCAAGTCGTTACTTCCTGCCATAACGGAAGATGTGGCGAAAGGAGGAGTCGTAACGGAAGAGCAAGTTATTGCTCGTGCGCAATATCTAGACTTGGTCTATACTCAGTCTGGCACGCTCTACGACAAAATACCTGATGCCCCTAGACCGGAATTCTCAATTCCTCCTCCTCCTAAATCGAACAATGACTCTCACGCCAGCGATGGCGTGATTGGCACGACAAACGCGAAATCGACAAAGGCTTCGTCCAAGAAAGCCCGTAAGACTTCAGATCAAAATGCAAAAGATGAAATTCTTGCTTCGGAAGTAAATGCCGTATCAGTAGATAAAGGCAAAGAAACTAAACAACCACAAAGCAAGAAGAAACAAAGCAAAGGGAAGAAGAAGAAACAGGGTGAGCAATCCCCTCAAAAACCTTCTTCAAACCCTCCTGGAAATAGGAAACTAAAATATCCATGTCAAATATGTGATGAGGATCATCGGACAGGAGATTGTCCATACAAAGCTGAGCTTAAAAGATTCTTTAAGAGTTCACAAACCTCAGCTGTGTTGACTGATCCGTTTCCAAATCCAGGACAAAATCTGGTTGATAGTGGAAATGCTTCCCCATCGCAAGTGCTTATGTTGTCGACTTCGAAGCAACAAAATGATGCTTTGATTTCGACAAGTAACAAAGATTACGGGAATCCGCAGCTGTCGAACGACAAAGGTAAAGATCAACCAAGTAGTTCGACAACAACTTCGACAGAAGTTGTACCACCCATCATTCCTGAATTAACAATAAAACCGCCAAAGGGAGTAGTACACAAGTCGACATTTAATCCTCGCGCCAGAGCGGCGCAGCATTATAACATAGTGGAAGATTTGGCACAATCGCCATCCGCTATGTCGACTCTTGAAGTACTACAAAATTGTCCATCCCAAAGGCAGGCTTTGTTATCAGCCATTGGGGGGGTTGATCCTAAGGACTCCAATCTTGTATCCTTCGACCACAAAGGATACGATCCTCAGTTACCAGCTCAACTAGCTTTCCTTATCCAAGTGAAAGCCCTCAACAAAACTGTTCATCGAACAATTATTGATGAGGGGGCATCTACATGTATTATGTCGATGAGTTGCTGGAAAACTTTAGGATCTCCAACCTTGTCGCGATCTTCGACGACATTAAAAGCATTCGACGGAAGGACATATACCCCATATGGTATCCTAAATAACTTGAAGGTTGAACTAGAGGGAAAAACAGTAGAAATAGATGTTGAAGTCATCGACGGGAATCTTGATTACAACATCCTACTAGGAAGACCATGGATCTATGCCATGGCAGCTGTTGTGTCGACCTATTTTAGAAAGATCGCATTCCCCTTTCAAGGGGGGATTACGATCGTCGACCAACAAAACTTCCTCCCCAATGGTTCACAAGTTACAGGAAGCATTCCCATGATCCATGGAAGCCCCCATTCGCTTCAGAATATCGGAGTAGGCCTACTGAAAGATCCTATACTAATGGGAACTTTCGCTCTTCCACCTCCAATTGATTTGGCGGAAGTAGCGTCAATAGGTACTTGCAATATGATATCTTCCACAAAGATCTCAGATGACGATATCAACATGGATCATGCAATGGTTTTGCCCCCAAGCCCAATAGAAGTATTGTAGCAATCAATGTTTCGGGCATGGGAGGCGAACCCAAATCAACGCTCATCAAGCATTTGGGTAGATAGGTCTAGAGAATATGGTACCCCTTTAGATCCTTGGTCGAGAGTGCATGAAACCGACGAAGGAATTCTACAATCAATGTTGATTGAGGGGGCACCATGGAATGATTGCCACCATCGTTCCCTTCTTCGAGATTATGAAGAAGATACTCAAGATGACCTTTATCACCCTTCAGTCTTTGAATTCCTATCAAATACTGTAAATACGGTGGATTCCGAGCGAAACTTATCCAATATTGAAGAGACTATAGCCATAAATATCTCGACTAAAACAAATGTTGTAGAGAATATTTATGTCGGCAAAGGTTGTTCACCTTCAGAACTGGAAATATATAACGCTCTTTTTCGCGAGTTCAGAAATGTCTTTGCTTGGTCATATGATGAAATGCCGAGCATTGACTCGAGTATCGTTGAACACAAAATTAAGATGTATCCAGATGTCAAACCGGTACGACAACGGCTCAGGCAGGTGCACCCCAAGAAAGCCGCTGCCATTAAGGCAGAAGTTGAAAAACTTCTCCATGATGGTTTCATCTACCCGGTTCCTCTAACCGATTGGGTATTGAATATTGTCCCTGTTATGAAGAAACAAGGGACAATTAGAGTGTGTGTCGATTATAGGGATGTAAACCAAGCTTGTCCTAAAGACAACTACCCTACACCCTTCATCGACCAGATAATTGACGAATGCGCTGGATGTGAAATCTTTTCATTCATGGATGGATTTTCTGGGTATAATCAAATAAATATCCGCCCACAGGACCAGTCAAAGACTGCATTCATTTGTCCGTGGGGCACATTCACATATCGAAAATTACCCTTTGGTTTAAAGAACGCAGGGGCGACGTTTCAGAGGGCAATGAATTATGCCTTCCATGACATCAAGAACATCGTTCAACCATACCTCGATGACCTTTCGTCTCATTCACGAAAGCGGACTGATCATCTGCAGCATTTAAGAGCGATATTTCTATGTTGCCGACACTACAAGATAAGACTCAATCCACACAAATGTGTATTTTGCGTCAGTTCTGGTCGTTTACTTGGCTTTGTAGTCTCCAAGGATGGGATTCGTCTCGACCCTTGCAAGGTTCAGGCAATCATCAATTTGCCTCCACCTTCGAATTTGCTTCAGATTTAGAAACTCCAAGGGAAAGCAAACTTTCTGAGGAGGTTCATTCCAAATTATGCAGAACTTGCTAAAGGTTATACTCATCTTTTGAAAAAGGAGGTACCCTTCGTTTGGGATCAGGTTGCGCAAGCTTCCTTTGATGCTTTAAAGGATTCCTTAATAAAAGCATCATTAATGTACGCCCCCGATTATCAAAGAAATTTTAACCTGTATCTGGCTGCAGCAGATACAACCATCGCAATGGTTTTAGTTCAAGAAGTCGACGGAATTGAACATCCTATATATTATTTAAGTAGAAACTTAAATGATACAGAAAGTAAATATTCTTATGTTGAAAAACTAGCGCTTGTAGCTGTTCAAGCGATGCAAAGGTTTCGACATTATGTCCTCTTTCGGAAAACTACCATTCTGTCAGATTGCAACCCCATGACTTATATATTATCGTGACAGTTGCTAGGGGGAAAATATTCAAAATGGATAGCGATCCTTCAAGAGTTTGATCTGGAATTTGTAAAATCCAAATCAAAGAAAGCTCTAGTTTTCGCAGAATTATTGTGCGATCTCCCATCGTCGTCCAACGATGAAACATGCGAAGAATCAATCGTGGATGAGAGTTTGTTTCTGATATCTACAAGAAATGAGTGGTATGGAGATATAATAATTTATCTCCAAACCCAAAAGTTAAGGCCTAACACCTCTCACTCATAACAGAAACGTATACGATACCGAGCAAAAGACTGCATGATCGTCGGTGATACACTTTACTGTCGTGGTATCGATACAGTTCTGAGAAGGTGCCTCACCCATGAGGAGGCCGAAAAAGCCCTGAATGAGTGTCATTCAGGCGCGTGTGGGGGACATCAATCTGGATATGCAACAGCACAAAAAATCTTACGAGCAGGATACTTCTGGCCAACCATGTTCAAAGATTGCATAACCGCAGTCAGAAGTTGCCATGCTTGTCAAATCTTTGATAGCAAAACCAGAAGACCACCCGCACCTTTACAGCCGATAGTTGCTATTGGGCCTTTCGCCAAATGGGGCATCGATTTCATGACATGTAATCCCACCTCTACCGGGGGGCATGGGTATATTATAGTCGCCGTTGACTATTTTACCAAATGGGCCGAGGCGATGCCTACATTGGATAACACTGGTGAAACAGCTGCCATTTTCTTTTTCAATCATGTAGTTTCTAGATTCGGCATACCACAGGCTATAGTTACAGATCATGGATCGCATTTTCGCAATCACATGATGGTTGAATTAGCTGCCAAGCTAGGGCTATCTCAAGACAGCTCTACCCCGTATTATCCGCAAGCCAACGGACAGGTTGAAGCAATCAACAAAGTCTTGAAGCGTATGTTGCAAAGGATGATCGGAGTTCACAAAAGAAGGTGGCACCTAATCCTGTACTCAGCCTTGTGGGCTTACCGAACGTCAGTAAGGAATGCGACCGGGTTCACACCTTTCCAACTGGTGTATGGCCTGGAAGCAGTCTTACCAGTCCAGTGCGAAATTTCATCTCTTAAGCTCGCAATCGATCTCCTCCCCGGAACTTCAGAAGAAGAGGCCCGTTTCTTGGAATTAATTCAATTGGGTGAAACCCGTCGTGATGCTGCTTTGGCTAACGAAGCCCATAAGAAACGAGTCAAGGCGCAATTCGACAAAAATGTCAAACCCCGTGTCTTCTCAGAAGGTGACTTGGTCTTGCTTTTACGACCAAGAATCTGATAAATTGGGAGCAGGTAAATTTAATTCTTTATGGATGGGCCCCTATATTTTTAAACGTGTGTTAGCAAAAGGATCCTACGAGTTAATGGATTATGACGGAATTCCACTGGCGCAACCTCACAATGGGTTGTACCTTAAGCGTTACTATGCTTAAATAGTAACCAATATGCTTTTGTTGTATTTTGTTTTCGCTAAAGTGGTCATTCTGGTTGAGTAATCCACCTTTTTACATTTATTGCAGATGTCAAACCTTTTGGAGACATGTGTGGGATATGCCGACGGAGTGAGTCGTAGTTCACGGAACTTGTCCTCCGTAGCCTGGGCCATTTTTGATCCAAGCGACGAGTTAGTAAGTTTCAGAGGTGTATGTATTGGTCAATCAACGAATAACATCGCTGAATATAGCGCGTTGATAGAACTACTCTCTGATGCCATCACCCATGGTATACGCCGACTAATCGTCAGGCTAGACTCACAACTCAATGGTATATATTCTGTCCGCAACCCAGCTATTTATCGCATGTTCCTAAGGGTTAAGATTTTGGAAAGACAATTTGATTTAATTCAATACCAACATATTTCCAGAAACTTAAACACATTAACCGACTCATTAGCAAACTATGTGTTAGATAGACATTTGTGACATTTATAAAAAAGAAACACATCATCAATTTTGTACATATGGATCATATAACTCAACCAGAATAAAACCCCGAAAATCAAAATATACATATACAAGCTGTTTATGGTTTACATATAATGTTCTGTAACCAAGACAAAATCGGTCACATGACCCAAAAACTCAAAAATGCTAGGGGGCACCCTAGTCTAGTGATGCTCATGATAGCACGTCATGGCCTGTGCGATCATGCGTAAGAGACGAGTCCATCGTCTAGGCACACCAGTAGTATGCCGCTGCAACTATAGAGGTAACTCGTCGATCCTCACATCCGAAATGCCAAGAGTAAGGCTCTCAACCTGCTCCTGCACAGCTGTAAGGGTCTCGGCCACATCAAGGTCACGAAGAATAACCCTCCCGGCAGTCTCCCCTACTGGGACAGCGGCTGGCGCTCTCGGGCGAACTGCTGGACGAACAGGACCAACATCTGCATGCACATATGAGTTTGATTAAAAGTCTTGATAGAATAAAGCACAAGGACATTATAAATAAAAGCAGTAAATAGTGATATGGTCGAAGATTTTACCAATAGCGCCCCACTGCTCGCCGTGCGGCAGTACCAAATCCGGATCACCCCGGAAGTCCATGCCAACATATGGATACTCGAAATAGACCATCTCCTGACGCTCGAACCACCTGAAGAAGGTATCAGAGAAAGAAATCTGAGATTGACCAGCATGCCTAAACATGGGATCAACCCACCTCTGCATGCGGGGTTCAGTAGGAGAAGGCAAGTCGAGTGCAATGTACTGTGGCTGCATCAGTGGTATCTTCTCCAAGGCGAAGGCAGTCAAAATAGAACCGAATCCAAAGTTCTTCAGCTTCCCGTCCTTTACCTTGGTCAACTGACTTTTCATCTGAAGAAGTACTGCATCACACCAGTTGAATATTTTCGGTTGGAGACACTCCAAGGCATGCTGCACATAAGATCTGTTGACAACGTGAAGAGATGCACTACCGGCCATCCTACCAATAGTATACAGAATGGACCTGAGAGACCTGTCAGCAACCTCACGGATAACGATCTTGCCATCTTTACTCGGCTGAGATCCTTCCCTGCAATACTGGCGGACATAATCTCTCACGGAGTCACTCCCTCGGGCCGAACCTGACAAAGAAATGGGGGCACCCCGCCTTGACAACCCAGTCAAGAAGTAAATGTCTACTGTGGTCAAGGGGATAGATTTGCCCCTAATCTGGAATACTTGATTGATAGGATCCCAAGCGTCGAGCATATACTGCAGTAGGGAGATCTGCTGTCTCATACTAGAGATACGGAAGAACTTCAGCAGACCACAGTTCCGCAGCGCGTTCACTGTGACAGGATCATGTAGGGAAATCATGTCCTCTTCTTCATGTTCTCGTTCTCACCATGTAAGGGTCATTTTGCTCCAATAATCTCTGAAAAACAAACATGAGAGGAGTTAGATCCTGGATTTGATGAGAAACTGGCAAAATTTTCATCAAAAACTGTGCAACAAAACTCTTTTTCTGTGCCCAACGCACCTGCCCAGTGTTCCACCTGCGTTGAAGGTCAAACTGCCTTCATGCTGCTTGACATTCAACGCAGGTTTTGAATGCACTAGGTGCGCTGATGGCAGAGTGACCCCATCAAACCCCAGGGGCTCAGAAAAATAGGAAAACAAGCACAGAATGCAGAAAGGAAACCATGAATAGAAAGAGCTCAGGTTTAGCTCCTACCTAGTCCAGACGGCGCCGAGAATCGTCCACAGAATCTCCCGAAATCAGCTGATGAAAATCAAGGGGGAAGAGGCACCTCCAAAGCTCCAACAAACCAAGTTCAAATGAAATGGTAAAATGAAACGTAAAAACACTTTTTAATAGCTTTTTACATAGTTCAAAGTGAAATATTAGTGTTTTAATCTCATTTTCAAGCAAATGTTATTCATTTCTAACTAGTTTGATGCAGCAATTGAGGGTACAGTACTATCTTTGAAAAGAACGAAGCTATTTATGGTAAAAAATCAAAATTAGACCATGTTATCGAGCAGTTTTAGCACATAGTTCATGCTCGTTAAAAAATAAACATAAGATCGAGCAATGTTTTTCCGCGTTTAAGCTTGTTAAAAAATGAACTACTCTTCGGTAAATAACCACCGTGAATGTAACATTATCAGCCATTAAAGCCTTGGTCGTGTTTGCACCGTCACCTCCACTTTTCCATTGGCCGATCATTCACCTCCATTTGATTATTTACCCATTTTGAGGAACAGCTGCGAAGAGTGATTTCACTTAGCCATCCTTGTGACACTGTCGTGATTGGAAAATTCCAAACCTTACCTGGAATCAGCTGCTACCCGTTTTATCACTCGTTCCTCAAAACATGAGTCTTCTTTAAGCTCTTTTCATCTGACTCGTAAAATATGAAAATATTGCCGAGTTTTGGCCTTCCAGCTCGTTAAAGCGACCGGAAGTGCTATCCCTCCTCTAGATTTTAATCTTTTTGGACCTGAGGGATTATTGCACAAAACGATCGAGCGCTTGTGTTGTTCGGCTCGTTAAAACTATCGGAAACCCATCCCTTCTGTATTGTTTTATACTTTTTCGGACTTAAGGGATTAGATGACGAAAAAGGAACTTTGGAGTTATCTTTACGTACCTTTTTAGACTCTCTAAAAATGAAAAGGGACCGAGTTATCTTTGTCGTTAAACTCGTTAAAAAACATTAATAGCGACAAACTTGTCTTTAGACGAGAACGAGTTTCACTATCGCTAGGCTCGTTAAAACATAGCGATGGGTTTGCCCGAAGGGAAAATTATAGAACAAGCATATGTTATCCTCCTCAAGCTTGACAAAAAATAAAGAGGTACTGGTCAGCAATGACTGGGGAAAAATTGGGAAGAAACTCAAAGAACTTTATTGGTAGCAAGTCGCTCTTGAACATGACACTTCCACTCCGTGCCTGAGTCGGGTTGGGTTGTTTCATTCACTAGTCACATCGCCATGGTCTCGCCATACCATCCATCTTTGGGGTAAATGCTACCAATCCATCACACAAGTGTCGCCGATATGTTCAAGAGAAGTCATCCAGAGAAGTCAACCGTGTCCCATCCACTACCATACATTGTCCTTCATCCTTTCATGACCGCCAACCTGAACTATATATCATCAGATCGTTTTCACCTCCATCAAAATCATTTGCTCCGTTCCATGTCACTGATGTGGGATACATTAAGGCCCTCCTTTGATGGATCGCTTCTTGTCGACATCAGCTCATTATCCAAGAAGTTGATCTAGGAATACCCCCTTCATTACTTTGAAGCTTGCATGCCTCAATGGCAAGTTTCTCACTTCCGGCGACAGGTATACATCAATGACCTTCGACCGAAAGATTTTACGTGGTGTTCGACGCCAAGTCCTTTATTCACACCACGTGAATTGTACTACAGTACCTTGAGGATCATTATCATTATCGGTGATTCCTCTCGCGCTTGTTAACGGTTTACATCATTGACCGGTAATCAAGCGATGTCTTTTCAAGTTCGACTTCAGAACATTTCTCACATGGATCGACTTGTACTTAGAGTGAAGATCGGACGAGATTGAAGACCCCGGATCTAGTTTCATCCATCCAGGCTGCGATATATATTCAGGAAAAATAAAGGCATTGACATGTACAACATTGCAGCAGATAATCATCCTACCAAAAGGATGATGATTTCGTCAAAATCATCAGTCTACCATCAGACGATTGTCTGTTCTATGTACAGAAAAATGAATTTATAAAGCTGAGCATGGGAATGCCCGCCTCAGCTAGATCATGAAAGCAGTATGAAAAATAATGTATTGTATTGTATCTTATTACAGGTCTCCTCCCAGCATTGGAAAAACTTCGGATCCTCCTAATAAAGCATTTCACCCGATAAACGGCCTCATACTTTAGGGGGCAACTATTATAGACATTTTTGTGCCTTACAGCATTGAGCATGAAATGTCCATAATTCAAGGGATCCAAAGTCCGTAAATGAGTTGTTCCTACCCCTAAAGGAACAAGGTCAACCAAAGACAGCTTCTCCCAGAAGTTCTCCACCAAAAATCACTCAGAAATGGTCAAATTAGGATCAATTCAGTAGCTCCACTAGCTGCCTGCGTTGAAATGCAGAGGTTACACTGGCCAGTTGCACTGCAACACAGGTAGAAGCACTACCAGGGTGCACTGAGCGGGAGGTGAGAAATGGCAAGTTCATTCAACGAGGTGGAAAGACCTTGGAAGCTTCCAGAATCTTCCTCAATGACACTTGCCTCAATGAATTCGACCAAGTGATGAGTAAGAGGTTCTCAACCTCCAATTGGAAGCAAGAACTGACAGAGAGAAGCCACAAGTCAAAATATGAGCTGACTCATCCTCTCTGCTCACATCTATATATGGATCTCTCACCCAGAGGTTCAGGAGGCTGGAATTTGGGTATTTGCAGAGAATTGTTGTTGGTTTCAGATTGAGATTAGTACATTGGGTGATTTATGCTTTGTTGGAGGAGAGGAAGGGACTCCTTTGCTGGGAGGTAGATGCTAGATCGGGCCTCACTTGGTTGTATCTCCTCTTGGACTTTATTACTCTATCAATAAACTATTTGAGTTTCTCCTACATGCTATATACCAATGATGTTTTGTTATGCTCACATGTTTAGCTTAATCTGATCTTGAGCTTTTTATGAATGTATATCTGTATCTTCTTGTAGTTTCCCTCTCTTCTGATCTTGCAGGAATTCTGTGAAGCTGGGCCGGTGAGAGAGCTGGGAGCTGGGAGCTACTGAAGGGAGAAGCGATTAGATCAACAAACTTGCGAAAGACACAGGTTAGTTAGATCCTGCTTCCTCATTTACATTCCATAAAGAAGAATACTCGAATAAGTTTCCTTGTTTGTTGCTAAGGCACTATCACCTCTTAGAGTGGGATAGGGGCATTCCGAATTGGATACTTTTCCCAACAACACACTCAGGTTGTTCCCTTTGACTCCAAAGGGAATACGGCCGAGGTAACCACAAACCAACTTTGGATTACAGGTTCTAGACTACCTGCAATCAGAGAGGGCTCTCTCTTTTGATTTAGCTTTGTTTTTAGGATTTTAGGCTAGTTATGAAGTATAAGGTTTTGTTTGAATTTTGGTTGTCATCTGTTGTCTGAAGAAGGGTTTGCAATGATCAAAGAGGGTTTATTCCATTGGGCAAATGATGTCCATGACTGATTATTACTTAGTGTCTGTGATAAAAGAGTGTTACTGCAGAGCCAGATAGGTATCCATGATACAAACCTTTGATTTGAGAAGAAATAGTATAGAATCACACCATGAAAGGCAGCAAAGATTTCTTTCTTGGTGATATAGAACATAAAGGCTGAATCTTATTCAAGAGCAAAAGAGAATTCTCGAATAGAATTTACCATAAAATTAGAGTAAACAGGAGCATTTAAGAATTCCATATTTACAGCTAATCTTGAAGAAAACATAGTTAGCAGGAATGATTGAGTTTAGGGTGTCTTACTGGACAAATCCTGAACTATTCATTTTCCTTCCTACTAAGATTACCAAACATACATCATAGATGAGGTATGTAAACATATAAAACATAGAGACAGTTAGGAAAACACTTATTATATCATGAGAAAACATGGGAGTTCTGCAATAGCCAACAATCCCATCACAACACGTCCAAGCATAGCCAAGTTGAGAAAACCAGCAGCTTCTTGTATTATACTTCTCAGAATATGCAGCCGAGTTCTTCAGAACAAATAAACAACAAACCCCAAATAAGCTAAGCGGGGCGTATATATACAAAATTATCTTTACAAAATATCTCAAAATGAGTCATTGACTCATAACTTTCTCTACCAGCTCTCAGAAATAGTGGATACAATAGTTATTTCTATTAAAGAAGATTGATTACAGCTAGTCATTCCTGTCAGAGATCTTTTGACTTTTGGAGCGTCCTGGTACGGCTTAGCACCTTTGCATTGATTTTAAGAATTCTTGCGTTTATGCTGTCCTGTCATGATGTTGCTGTGTTGGACACATTAATTGCATTATCCAGCTGTACCCAGACACTGTCTTTTTTATCTAGTTGTCTTCCACTGTTGCTTTAAGTAGATTTGATACATGAGTCATTTTGAAAATGCTGAATTTAGGCCAAAATTAATTTATCAAAGTATAGTTTCTATCATACTCCTCCACCATTCTTCAGTGGGAAATTGGTGTCTCTGTATTTTGATTAGAATTTCAGCAGCTTCAGTGTATTTGTAATAATTGGGAGTAACTGCAAAAAGGTGCCTGATCTCATGCTCAATAAAAAATAGATTTTCCAGCTTATCGTAAAGATCCTGCCCAGATGGGGGCCCTGCTTCCTCTGGAGTGCTTGCAGATGCTGTTATTTGATTTGTTGCAAAGATGTTGACCCTTTTGGCATAATTTTCATGTGATAACAATCTTCTTGCACTGGTCACCAAACTGGGGAGGCCCCTGTTATGTAGAACTGTGATTTTTGTAATAAATTCATTCACTTCTGCTTGTATTTCCTGACACTTTCTCTCCAATGTCTGAACATAACTTCTCAAGGTAAGCACCCTTTTTATCAGCAGAATAGTATTAGTCCTGTCTCTAATTCCCATTCCTACTAGCTGAAGGCCAGTCTGATTGTTAAGGACATTTATCATTCTGTTGGCTATATCAGGCATACTCCCTAAAGATGCCTTGGCTCTTTGATTTTCAGCTTGAGCTCTGCCCAGAAGATTCATTTGTTCATGAACTATTTCGATGGACTGCCATTGGTCTATAATAGATTGGCCAATTTTAGCCCATAGAATTTTCTTTACATCAGCTATAGTTTTGTTCATGGTTAATTCGTTTTCCAGCTCCTTTATCTTCTTTTCCAGGGTTCTTATTTCCCTTGTCCTTTCAGCCACATTCTGCTTTGATTTATCATATTTCTCTTCCAGTGTAGCCAATTTTTCTTTTGCTACCTTTAGTTCTACCATCTGTGCCTCAAGAGCCTCCAGTTCCTTCCTCATATTCTGCATGTCAAGGCCGGGTGCCTGCTTTGGTGCTGCCACATCTGGTGCTGGTGCTGAAGGGCCTGCTTCTGATGTCCTTTCTAGGGGAGGAATTATTACTTGAGGAGTATCCTTGTTGTGGAGGTAAATCCTCTCTACGGACAGAGACAATCCCTACTAGCCCAGACCGGGTCTAGCAACAATCACACAATGCTATCACGCAAGTTCCTAATTGCAAATAAAAAGTAGATGGTGAGAACCTACTTGGATTCTAATGGTAGTGTTCATTGAAGAGATGTCGCCCTCGTTCCTTTGCCTTGGTCGGTCACGATCCCCACGATCTCCATGATTGGACACCTACACATGCAAAGAACAACACGAAAACAAGCATAAAATCTAGTAGATGCAATTATATATCATTCAGAAAAGATATAACTCAACATCAAACATAAAACAATGAGAGTGGAACCATAATGATAGTCATCTATTATTAATAAATAACAAAGAAGAATACAACCATAGTTCTGACGTTGGATCCTTCTCAAGAGGGTCCAGCTAGCAAGTCTCTTAAGCATTCACCCTTGGGGGTAGATTTCCCAAGACAAAAACTCTCTCTCACACAAGTTTACACAAGAAAGAAACACTTCACAACCTTCCTTAAGCTCTCTAGCAATCCCACACTTGTCACACCAACTACCTATCAAGTTCACACACTAGCAGCAACACTCCAAGCACTATCAATTCCAAACTAGCTACTCATGGCAATGGTAGAGGCTTAAATAGGAGAAGGAGTCTCCACGAATGGTGGGAGGATGAGCTTATCTCCAAGGAAGGTGGCTCAAATGATGAAACAGACATGCCAGAGAAGGGAGGGCAACATTTACAAGGCCAACAACCAGGTCTGGAGTCATCTGGAAGGCCGGCTGTTAGAACAAACTCGCCCAAACTGGATCAGCGCGGGTCCATAACTGTACTGGAGCGCTGACATCGTAGCCAAAGAACAAAGAAGGTCATGTCAGCATGATCAAATATGAATAACAGGCACGCTGTCTCATGAAATTCGACCGGCACGGGAAACACGTGTACTTCCGCGCTGGCAGCGCATTCGGTCTGTTATGGAGTGCCCATCAGCACGGTTATTTTGACAAAAGTCGCAATGATCGTCTCTGTCCAGCTAGCAAGTCTCTTAAGCATTCACCCTTGGGGGTAGATTTCCCAAGACAAACTCTCTCTCACACAAGTTTACACAAGAAAGAAACACTTCACAACCTTCCTTAAGCTCTCTAGCAATCCCACACTTGTCACACCAACTACCTATCAAGTTCACACACTAGCAGCAACACTCCAAGCACTATCAATTCCAAACTAGCTGCTCATGGCAATGGTAGAGGCTTAAATAGGAGAAGGAGTCTCCACGAATGGTGGGAAGATGAGCTTATCTCCAAGGAAGGTGGCTCAAATGACGAAAAAAACATGCCAGAGAAGGGAGGGCGACATTTACAAGGCCAACAACCAGGTTTGGAGTCATCTGGAAGGTCGGCTGTTAGAACAAACTCGCCCAAACTGGATCAGCGTGGGTCCATAACTATACTGGAGCACTGACATCGCAGCCGAATAACAAAGAAGGTCATGTCAGCGCGATCAGATATGAATAACAGGCGCGCTATCTCATGAAATTCGACCGGCACGGGAAACACGTGTACTTCCACACTGGCAGCGCATTCGGTCTGTTATGGAGTGCCCATCAGCGCAGTTATTTTGACAAAAGGTGCGATGATGCAGAAACTTTGGCAAAGTGGGTCATTTGGCAACATTAGAGAGCATGAGCATGGATGAATTGGACTCATGACACAGTAGAAAGACTGACAGGGAGACAGTGACAAATTACTGTGTAACAGATGCCCCCTAAAGCATGAAGCCCGAGAGAGTGGGAGGGGTGAAATGATTTACAAAATTGGCTGAACTGGAACACCACCAGGAATAACCTGCACGTATGTACAACTGATATCTCTGATAATCAACTACATGTAGTCTAGGCATGGGCGCAGCCATCCAAAAGACATACAGAGGAGGTCTGTGGTATGGATGCAGCCACCCAGCTAAAGAGGCCATGATGATAACAAAGGTATGGTCGCAGCCATCCATGAAGACTCAGGTATGGGCGCAGCCATCCATCAACGAGTGATGTAATGATCATAATAATCCACAAACTCGCAACCTGGATCTTAATAGACAAAATCCAGGGTCTTGCGCTCCATCTCGACCCGAACAAAGTACAAGTTCAAGCATGTGAATATGGGAGTTGAAGTCGAACATGCAAGAACATCGTCTGATTACCAGTCAATGATGAAAACTATTAACAGACACGAGAGGTACTACCAATAATGACAATGGTCCTCAAGGTACTATGGGTACAATCTACGGCGTGTGAATCAATGAGCTGGCGTCGAACACCCACAGAATCATTCGATCGGAGGCCAATGATGAAAATCTCGCGTCAAACCCGAAGAACCTGTCTTTGAGGCATGCAGGTTCTAAGGCACCTGAAGGGAGTCCCTAGGTCAACGTCCTGGATAATGAGCTGAAGTCGACAAGAAGTGACCTTGATCGAAGGTGGGCCATAATGTTTCCCACATCATCGACACGAGACAGAGAAGGATAAGACATTTTGTGTGAGGTATCAGAGGGAGGTTGAGTATTCTTGCAGAGCTCAACTTCTCTTGAACATATCGGCGGCACGACAGTGGACTTGGCAGTATTTGACATTATATGATCAAGGGTCATGGTGACAAAGAAATGAGCAGATGAAAGGTCAAACAGGATAACCCAAACCCACGGAGGCCAGTGTGAAACAAGATGAGAGGTTCCCACCCAGACACAAATGCGGACAAGTGCCATGTTCAAGAGCGACATACTGCCGACATGACAATGATTATGATTCCATTTTCCCCACCATTCCTGGCGAGTACCCAAATTATTTTTTGATGACAAGCTTGACGGGGATAGCATATGCTTGGAAGGCGTCATTTTGACAGAATCCGATGTCATTGAGTTTTAACGAGTCTGACAAAGGAAGAACTCAACGTCTTTTCCTGTTTAGAGAGTCTGAAAAGACAGCAGAAAAGTAAACTCCAGGGGGGTCCTTTTTCGTAAAGTTGTGTCTCTTGACCCCGAAAAAGTATAAAACAATGCTCGAAAGCACTGCCCGACCATTACGATCAAGGAGTACTTTTCATATATAGTGACATCGACCTGAGAAAAGTAAAAAAGCGATCAACATCACGTCGTTTATTACCCAATAACGAACCTAAAACGACAAGGGTCCGATGATCTTTTCATCTTTAAATAGTTAGAAAAGAGCTGAAAGCAGACCTCCATTTTTATTCTATTTAACGAGTCAAAAAGGGAAAAATACTCGGCAATCTTTTCATATTTTATGAGTCAGAAAAGAGCTTAAAGGTGACTCCTCCTAAAGGAACGAGTGGTATAAAGGTTAGCAACTGGTTCCGGTAATGGTGGAACTGCTCAAAACATGTAATGGTCAAGAGGTTGGCTAATAAAACCACTCATCGCTGCTGTTCCTCAGGAAAGGAAAAACAACCAAGTGAAAGCATATGATTGGCCAAAGAGATGGCGGCGATGGAATGAAAACAACCAAGGCTCATCTAGCAGAATTTAGCGGATAAAAATGGCAATCACGAGATGTAAATCGGGTATGGGTTCATTTTTACACAAGCTTGAACCATGGAGAACTTTGCTTGGATTCGGTTTCATGTTTGCACAAGATTGAAATGAAAAACCATGCTTGTTATGAGTTTGCATGCCCCCAGGCATAATAACGCAAATCGAGGTACATGCTGCCCAAGCTTCATTGCATTCAACAAAGTGGATGGAATGAAGGTTCACTCTCGAGATCTATGAAAGACTCGACTTGTATTTTACGAGATCTTAATCAAAAGACTTGATTTGGAAAGGGAGTTGTTTCATTTTTTAATGAGGTTGACACAGTAAAAGAACTATCCTCATAACCCTTGTTTCATTTTTTAACGAGGTCGCCACAAGATCAAAACTATCCTCGAACTAAGCCTAGTTTCATTTTTTAAGGAGCTTGACACCGGAAAGGAACTATGCTCCAACACCGTGTTTCGTTTTTTAATGAGGTCGACACAAGATCAAAACTATCCTCGGACACCTAGTTTCATTTTTTAAGGAGCTTGACACAGGAAAGCGAACTATGCTCCGACCAGACCTAGTTTCATTTTTTAAGGAGTTTGACATAGGAAAGTGAACTATGCTCCACCCGAACTTCATCATAATGAATAGAAAGTTGGGGCTTCCAAGATTGCCACTCCTGGTGGAAGGGAAACATCTTGGAAGTCAGGGCCCAATGCCCCCAGGACATTATGCACGATGGCGGCATCACTGGATCCAGGCATGGGATAGGTGGCCATGTAGTTGATCTGTGGTGGGGTAGATGTAACTGGTGGATGAAAACTAGGAGGGGACAACAACGGCGCATGAGGCATCGGGGGACTAACGAATGACACTTGATCGATAGTCACAATTCTTCCATCATGCAGAAAGCAAACCACACGGAAAAGCGAAGAAACGAGGGCCCCCATGGCGTAAACATAGTCGCGACCAAGGAGAAGACTAAAGTCTAAAATACCTTGGGTAACCAAGACGTCTATATAGACAGTTTTGCCTCCCAAAGTAATAGGGAACTTCGGGAGAACTCCTAGAGATGGACAGGCTCCTCCGTCGAAGGCCAACAGATTCTGAGTGACTAGCCCAAGCTGCGGGGAACCTAAAGCTTGCCAAGTAGTGTACGGCATAAGACTGACAGACGCTCCTTCATCTAAAATAGTGCCAGGTACTGCCTTAGCACATGCATGTACTGTGATCTGGAAAGGCATATGGGATGGGAGGGGACCGGCGATCAGGCGATTCCAATCAAAGGAAGCGACCAGACTACTTGGTGGGGGAATCGTATGATTGCCCCCATGTGCTAAAGGAACCGAAGGAGAACCTTCGGGAGCAGCTGGGTTAGGAGAGTCATTTCGAGACTCAGGAGAATCTGAAGAGACGAGAAGAACATGGGCGTGATTCTCTTCCGAAATAGAGTGAGCGAGCGACGGACTTGAGTCAACACTCTTTCCGACCAATGGTTGGTCTCGAACAGGCTGGGGGCAGCCAGGTTTGGGAAGAGGGGCTTGGACAAGAGAAGAATTTGAAGCAATCTCTTTGTCAGCAGGGGGACGATCTACAGCTGCAGAGAGACGTTGATATCCAACGAGTAGTTGGGGTGAAGGAGCAGTAAGACTTGCCAAAACACCGGAGGCTTTATCCATGAGTTGACAAAGGTGAAGGGGATGATTCCCTTCACAAAGTCTACAGGGGATTCGAATCCTCCCTTTCTCCTTACCTTTGTGAGTCGATAGGGGAACATCACCTTGAGCCTCAGTGGATGATGAGGGGCGGGCCCGATCACGAGACCATACTTCTAAGACCCTGGGAATGCCAGGACAATCACGAAGAAGATGGTCCCCCTTGCATAATCTACAAGGAAATTTGACCTTCCGCGAAGGAGCAAAAGGTGGCCCGACTTCAGGCGTACTCGGAGTAAGAGCTGTACTTCTAGCCTCTCCCTTGGGGGCCTTATTCTTCTTCGTCTTCTTCTTCTTCTTCTTAGCCACCGGGTTACTCGAATCGAGACTTTCACCAGGCGAAGTAGAAGATGAGGATGTAGAAGTAGGCATAGAAGGGGAGAGGTCCACCTTAGAGTCAACATGATGTTGTTCAGGTGGAGGGACTGATTGATCAGACGGTGAGACGACAAGGACCAAAGAGGTTGAGAACAACCAAACCGGCAACCCAAAATTTAACCCTGGGAGGGACAACATTGCCATATAAGGAGCGCCAACATTTCCAAAAGAAGCGAAATGAGCAGGGTTCCCGTCAGAGGGGATCCCTGGGTTGGTGAACCCTAGAAAAGTTGCCATCGAGAACGAAAAGAAGCCTACTCAAGCTAACGCAAACAAGATCCAACCGGGTAATGTTAATCGCAGCCAAATAAATTTTAAGACGCAAGGACACAACTTGACCTTTTCATGTTTTAAGAGTCGAGAAAAGGACAAAAAGGTGACTCTAGTCGCCTTTGAATGTTTTGCGAGACCGAAGTGACAAACTACTCAAGTGAGCCTTTTCTTTTAAGGAGTCCGAAAAGGATCAAAAGTGACTACTCTGGAGAGACTAGGCAAAGGGTTTACCAAACAAATCTGTAAAACTGCATATACACCTTGGTAGTTATATGAAAACCAAGGACTTCCCGTACGGCAGTCAATCTTCCCGAATGCTGTGTTCAGTGCGTTACGGCTTGTAAGGCAGCAGACATGGCTTCCTGTGGATAAAGGATGATAACCTAGTGGGGTCTCCCCTATATACGCGACGGTACGTGGGATCTCAAGTCCGTGCTAGACCACTATCGAGTCACAAAAGGAGGAATCACCCAACCGTAATGTGAAACAACAGTGACTAGGTTTAACGACGCCGGAGCACGTCTCTAGCCTAGACCTCTAAATAGTGAGCGTTATGTCTCAATGCGTTTTTAAGTTCATTCAGTTCATTTTACGGTTGATCTTGAATTAGGTTTCGGTTTTCAGGCCCTACCGTATGAAAACTCTCAAAACTGCCTAAATGCAAACTATATGCCAAAATATGTCATTCCATTCGATGAATCCTAATTACGAGAGAGTTAGAAGGCTTTCATACAAACGAAATGATTACAAAACAACAAACAGCTTCTCTAATGCAGCTAATGGAAATTCACAATCTTTTCGTTAAGATCACTAATCATTAATCAAAAGGAAAAGCTTCTAGTTCTCATTAACCAATACAAAGCAAAAGAGATTTTTTTTTTGTTGATGGCAAAGTGCATTAAACAAACTTTTGAGAAATAATAACAAACAAATGTGAAAATAACCGGTTGACCCCAAACAACTGTGATCCGTGTCCGGGTAGTGAGAAGTAATCGAAACAATGCGAAGATTGGTTCAATAACAATAACCTAAACAACCAAGCAAAAGCAAGCAAAGAGGAAGGTTTCGAAAAACCAAAAGCAAGCAGTAAACGAACCTTTGTGAGCGAGTAACCAAGCAAAGCCGATCCAACGAAATTGGAATGATAAAACTAGGTCACAAGACACAAAAAGCAAGATCTGCTCAACAAGACTTCTCAAGAAAGTGCTTCAATCTTCAGACAATGGAAATCAAGTCATAAACTAAGTGAAAATAGCAGGGGATAGCAAAACCAACAGGGTCAGGAGGCAGAATTGAAGAAATTCAATTCTACAAGTATCAGCGCGGGTGATACACAGCAACAATGTGCTGATCAGAAACCACGTGTAGCAACAAAGTGCCGTCAGCGCAGAAGTACACGGCTTAACTGCGCTGGTTCGATTTTCAGAACCGTCGCGACTGTTCAGTGTATAAACTCGATGATCAAGAAGTCAAAGAAACAGCTATGCGATGGCAGCGCGACTATTTTATTATAAACTGCGCTGAAGCTAAAAAACAGGCACAATCAAGCCAAAAACTCCAAAACCAAGGCAATCACTCTTTAAACAATCAAGGCACCTCCCAGACTGAGCCAGGAAATCCAAAAACATAGAACTAATCCCCAAACTTTGAAAAGAGAGCAAAAATCAAACTCAAGGAAAAAAAATGAACACAAAAAGACAAAATCCAGCTCCAAGCTCTTCAGTTCGTAAACCAAACCGAAGATGGACTGAAGTGGCTTTGATCTACTTTGCTAATGCAAAGCAATAGCGTTTCGAAGGCTATTTGGTTGTGCTTCAGGCTCCGTCTAAAGTTTACAAATCAAACAACAAGGCAAAAAAAAACTCCCCAGCAGAGTCGCCAAATTGTTGTGGAGGTAAATCATCTCTGCGGACAGAGACGATCCCTACTAGCCCAGACCGGGTCTAGCAACAATCACACAATGCTATCACGCAAGTTCCTAATTGCAAATAAAAAGTAGATGGTGAGAACCTACTTGGATTCCAACGCTAGTGTTCGTCGAAGAGATGTCGCCCTTGTTCCTTTGCCTTGGCCGGTCACGATCCCCACAATCTTCGTGATTGGACACCTGCACATGCAAAGAACAACACGAAAACAAGCATAAAATTTAGTAGATGCAATTATATATCAGTCAGAAAAGATATAACTCAACATCAAACATAAAACAATGAGAGTGGAACCATAATGATAGTCATCTATTATTAATAAATAACAAAGAAGAATACAACCATAGTTCTGACGTCGAATCCTTCTCAAGAGGGTCCAGCTAGCAAGTCTCTTAAGCATTCACCCTTGGGGGTAGATTTCCCAAGACAAAAACTCTCTCTCACACAAGTTTACACAAGAAAGAAACACTTCACAACCTTCCTTAAGCTCTCTAGCAATCCCACACTTGTCACACCAACTACCTATCAAGTTCACACACTAGCAACAACACTTCAAGCACTATCAATTCCAAACTAGCTGCTCATGGCAATGGTAGAGGCTTAAATATGAGAAGGAGTCTCCACGAATGGTGGGAGGATGAGCTTATCTCCAAGGAAGGTGGCTCAAATGACGAAACAGACATGCAAGAGAAGGGAGGGCGACATTTACAAGGCCAACAACCAGGTCTGGAGTCATTTGGAAGGCCGGCTGTTAGAACAAACTCGCCCAAACTGGATCAGCGCGGGTCCATAACTGTACTGGAGCACTGACATCGCAGCCGAATAACAAAGAAGGTCATGTCAGCGCGATCAGATATGAATAACAGGCGCGCTGTCTCATGAAATTCGACCAGCATGGGAAACACGTGTACTTCCGCGCTGGCAACGCATTCGGTCTGTTATGGAGTGCCCTTCAGCGCGGTTATTTTGACAAAAGTCGCGATGATGCAGAAACTTTGGCAAAGTGGGTCATTTGGAAACATTAGAGAGCATGAGCATGGATGAATTGGACTCATGACACAGTAGAAAGACTGACAGGGAGACAGTGACAAATTACTGTGTAACAATCCTCAAGATTTATAACCTGCTGAGGTGGCTGAGACACCTGTTCTACTTCCTTTTGCTTTAGGGCCACCTCCAAGGCACCCTCTGTTTCCACTAGCCTTTTGTGCAAAGCCACTAGCATGGCCGTCACATCTTGATCTCTTCTTTGCTGGGCAACATCTTCAGTCTGAGGGTGAAGGGTTGGTGGTAGCTTAATCAGCTTCTTCAAAGCTGCTATGTCCTCATCTTTCTTCTTCATTAATGCTTGCACTCCCTTAGGGTCATTTGGATCATGGCCTAGTTCTATGATGATTTCTTCCAAGGACTTGATTCTGCTATCCTTGGCTTGAGAGGAAGCTTTCTCTAGCTCCAATTGAGCAGTAGTGTTATTTAGGGAGTTTTGCAACCTATGTGCCAATAGAGTCTTATCAGCCAATGTAGCATAAACCATCTCCCCTGTTTGTTTGTGCAGTTCTATCTGATCCATAGGATGGATGTCCTTGGCAAAGACCTCTAGGTTAGTCCTAATATAGTCGGCAGATGACTGGGGCTGCAGCATGGTGGGCCTAAAATGACTAAGAGTCATTTTTCCCTCTTGAATATCATAGGCCAACATAAGCCTTTCTTGATTGGTTGGCGCCATCTTGAGCAGCTGGTTATAGAGTTGGATTCTAATTGGCTCATTTCTTGCTTCTATCTCTATAAACTACTTCTTGATGCTAGACTCAGACCTTGTCTATTGCCCTGATGAACTAACTTCTCCTCCATGCTGTATTTCTTGTTCCTGTTGAAAGGAATTGGCTGATGTTTCAATGTTGGGGGGGAGCATGGTACCAGTGGGTCCTTCAGGCATCTCCTCCTCAGAAAAGGGATTTAGCCTTTGTCTTTTCTCACCTTGTTGATCTGTTGAAGTGGTGAGAGGAGTTTCCTCCTGCCTATCTCTCTTCCTTGTTCTTTCCTCATTAGTTGGAGTTTGCAGCACCGAGGTTTCCACTGTTACCTCCTGCCTAGGAGGGACTTTTTCCTGAGTTTGCTGCTCTGTATTTGAAGGTGCCTCAGCCATTTCTTCTTGCCTTTCTGCTTGCTGCTCTATGTTAGAGAGTGGCTCCTCTTGTTGCATCTCTTTTCCTTTAGCTGTAGTTGCTGCTTGTGTAGAGGCTTGGGCAGATTGCTGGGGAGTAGTAGAAGAGGAAGCAACTACTCCAAGATGCTTGAGTACTGGGGAGCAAACCTGCCCAAAAAATTCTAAGTCAACTAATTTTTCTAACTGCTTCATTTCTTTTTGTGCCATTTCTTCCCTAGAACATGCCTCCACTAGGGTGCCCTCCTTCCATTCTAACTGATTTGCATATTTTTCAATGTGTGGGATTCTGACATGGTTATAGCTGACAAGTCTGTATCTGACTCTTCTAAGACTTATAAAATGATTGGGGTCATAGGGTGACCAAAGGAAGCTTGTTTGCAACTGGAAGCTCTTTAGAATTTTATCTGCTTCTTGCCATGCTTCTTCTCTTTTGTTGAAAATGAATGGGCCCAGTTGGTGTTTGATTTTGAGCTGTGCTTTCTTATTTCTGCTATGAAAGTGAATCATGTCTGCATTTCCAAATTGTTGGAAATACTCTAATGTAAAAAGTCTCATGGGGACATACTTTGGCAGTCTGTAAGGGGCTAGCTCACAGCCATATATTCTAATTACTGTGTGGTCTTGGTAGAAGTACCAATCTCCAATGCTATAATTCTTTGAAAGCTGGAGGATCTTCTGCATATCATCGGTGAGTCTAGGAGGAGGAGAACTCTGTAGCAGAGACAAGGCCGGATAGATGAACAGATCAATGAACTCACAATAGCTGTATGGGGAGCAAGAGATATGGTGACAAACTGATGACCAAAATACCACTGACCTCCTGTTTCCTTTTGCATCCAGCTTTCTCAAGGAGACAGGGAAACTATCAGGCTGAAAGTATAACATTAAGTGATATATATAGGAGGTGTACTTGAATACCCTTTCCCTCTCCAAATTCATGAATTGCTCATGAATCTTGTCAGCAATGAATGTGGCATAATCATACTGGGGAGTAGGAGGCTGCCCTGGAGTGAACATGGATAACATCACCAAGGTTGTATCATCCACAAACTCACTGGTATTGAATCCCAGAATGTAGGATATCATGTCCACTAGCAGTCTCCTTGTATCATTGAACCAGACATGCAGATAAGGAGAAGGTTGCCGGGGATGATATTCTAGTTTCATGAACAACTGACCAATCTTTGTGACCTCTGAGCTGGGCAACTTGGCAGCTCCTTGGAGTAGAAAATTCATAGAAAGGGGGACCAGAGGTTTAGTTGGTTTAAAGTTCAGCATCTGATTTATGGATTGTGGAGTGATGTGGAATAAAACATTCCCAGATGCATCCAAAACTGCTCTCTGTGAGGGTTCATAGTGTTCAACACTGATGGATGAGGTCTGGGAACACATTGACTTGAGGTAGGTAATAAATGGGAAAATTAGACTCCCAGATACCTATGTCATCAGCACCACTCATGTATTTATCCCTCAGCTCACAAACAGTTTGTATGTGATATTTGGTAGTTATCTCAACTGTCTCTTTAATTTGATGATCCCGGTCAGCAAGGGCTAGCTAGTCTAGGTTCCTCTGTGGGGCACTCAGGGGAGTAATGTTGAAGGCCACAGGGGTCGCCATGCTTCACTTATCCTCTGAACTGAATTTATACTTGATTTGTGGATGAATGTGGTGAGTTTTGACAGAGAAAGAGATTTTCAGGGAGAAACAAGGTAGCTTTGGCAAAATTGAGGTGAAATGCTGTCAAAAGGGGGTGAAACAAGGTGAATTAACTCGCTGTGGCGTGCCCTGCGACACGAAAACTTTGTGAAGGGTCTGGGTTAAGCACGATGTAGTGAATGAGGGGATTTTGATGAATTTGGGACCTCCAAGGGATACTAGTTCAGTCTTTGAAGGTATAGGAGTTCGGAATGCCGGGTAGTGGTTAATCTGTGTTTTTAGCAGAGGAAGACTGAAAATCAGGTGCGCAGAGGTAATGGTAAATACCTGATTTTTCCACGGCTTGGGGGTTGCTGATAAATGCATATCCTCAGCAGCAGCAGCTCGGGTATGAATTTCTTGAGGTTGGCGGAAGAACGACGTAAATGCATGCAATCAACAGAGTGCTCAAATATATGAAAAATACAAAAAAATATGACTTTTGCGAGATAATATGGGAAAATTGGTTTTTGGCGCCTTTTCGATGGATGATGTCAGCATGACGTCATTGGTGGGGTCAAGTACGGCGGGATGATGTGTCAACTAGTGATTGGGTCGACATGGACGAGCGGCGTGGCAGACAGGTCGGAACAATGGCGGAATGGAAGCTGACGTAACGCTGATGTGGCAATGGTGTGGAGCAGAAAGGGAGAGCGGTAAGCGGCATTATCGGACCGCTTTTGGTACGGCCCCAGTTTGTGTCGGAAGTCGCCCGATCCAATAAGAAATTGACACACGCCTCAGGCCCTACGTCATCCTCTGACACTTTTCGGGCGCTAAAGGACGACGATCGGGGGCGGTCCGAAATTGCCGAGGACCGTCGGATGGGAGGGCCTGGATCCGTCGGATGACGGGACGCGTAGATGGCAGAGCGATGCGGCGGGGCCCGTCTAATAAACAATTGTTATTTCTGGAAAATTGCGTCGAGACAAAACTTTGGAAAAATGAAATTGTGGGTTTTCTGAGGTTTTCGGGGATAAATGGTAAACGATATATCCATTTATAAGGTGCGCTTAGGGTTATTAAATCAACCGGGTGTTGATTCAATTCCCAAAAATAAAGTATGAACAGATATTCCATGGGACTCCGACTTTCTCACACTTCCAAACTTTGGGATATATGGCTAGTTTGCCCAAGGGGGGAAAATATATATATTTCTGGGATTTTTTGCACAATAATGCTATAATAATAGGGAATAGGAGAACTTAGGGAGCTATATAGTAAGTTTAGAAGTTAATATGAATTTTGAGATGTGGAAGAGAAACAGAGAGCTAAGTTTAATGAGTAAACTTAGATTTAGAAGCAGATGAGGGTGAGGAATGATTTTACACAAGAAATGTGGCTTCTTTCAGAGAAGAAGGTCACAATTTGTCATGAATTTTTCAAAGGAGAAATGCAAGGAGGACTATTTAGGGAGATCCTAAAGTCCTCAAGGGGATGTTAGAAAGAGAATCTCTGGGGAAAACAAGGCAAGTTAGACATGCTTCCATATTTTATCATCATACTGCCGCATGGATACCTCTGCAAGTGCTAATATGTGCCTTCTTGATCAAGGCCAAAACTGAATAGAATCAGGCTTCTGCAACTTCTGGCTACCTACCCAGCTTAGTACCTAGCATTTTTTGTTACTTCAGGGAGGGTGCACTTAGACTTGCAAACACTCAGTTGCTCTTTTTCTTTTCTTTTCTTTTCCTTTTGAGTTTCTATCTACAACTACCCTTATCACTTCCAAGGTCCCAGATTAAGCAGTTGGGAACCTTCATTCTCTACCTAATCTACTAATCTCCCAAGATTAGACAGTTTGGACAGATTCTCTTTCTCTATTCTACAACATCAATTTAAACATGGCATGATCCAGATTAGGCTGTTGGATCACCCATCCAGAAGTAGGACACTATCCAAACTATGTACAGACATGTTCTTCCACAGAAATGTGGGATCTTTGCATCATCAAAGTAGAACATATTTGGAATTTCCCCTGCCAATCATGAAAAATGAAACCTATTGGTATAGGAGGCTAACAATGGCTCCACTTGGGGATGGTTTTTCCATATGAAAGACCAAGAACAGCAAGTCAGAATGCCTTGGTCCTTAATTTCTTGCCAAAATTGGGAACTTTGCTTTTGATGATCAACACTGGGGCTTTTCAAAAAATGAGAAATCTTGTAATTATGGCCTTTCCTTGCTCTCTTTCAAAAACTTGTGAAGCTGTAACACCTTTTATCTGCTGAAAACAAACTACTATAATTAAGTAATAATGTACAAGGCAATGTCAGATTATATACATGGAAAATAGTCAAAATAGTGCTTTAACATCCGGCCATTTACAGGGCCCTCTTGAACTTCAGTGTCATCCAAATTTTTCAAGAAATATGTGTTATTTCCTTGTACTGCTTGAATAACAAAGGGTCCTTTCCAAAGGGAATCAAATTTGCCATGTTTTCCCTTATCTTCTCTTCTTGAGTCCCATTTAAGCACTTTATCACCAATGAAAAAGTCTTCTGCTTTTGTTCTTCTGTCAAAGATTTTCTTTAGCTTCTCTTGTAAAACTTGAACTCTGTTGTATACCTGGTCTCTGGTTTGCTGCAAACAGATTGTTTGGTTGATCCTCCTTTGCATATCATTGGGTTCAGCTTGGGTTTCTTGAAGCAATTTGATGACAGGAATCCCTAGTGATGAAGGAAATTTGGCCTCCATTCCATAAACCAACTCATATGGGCTGATTCCAATAGATCTCTTGGTTGTTAGCCTATCTGCCCATAAGGCATTTGCAAGCTTTTTATGCCAATTTTTCTTATTTTCCTCCAACATCTTCTTGATGATGTTAATAAGGCTCTTATTAGATGATTTAGCTAAACCATTGCCTTGAGGGTAGTATGCTGTGGAATGACCCAAGGTAATATGGAACTTATGGCAAAAATTGACCATTTTCTTGGATCTGAAAGCAGCAGCATTATCTGTAATGATCTTTTCAGGGCAACCAAATCTGGATAAAATATTAGTTTCAAGGAACTGAATGATAATGGAATCATTCGCTTGTCTGCATGGAACAGCCTTAATCCATTTGGTAAAATAATCCGTGGCTGTTAAGATCCATTTGTGTTGACCTGAAGATGAAGGATGAATTTCTCCAATGAAATCTAAGCCCCATTGCTGAAAGGGCCTTTCTGTTGAAATAGGTTTCAGAGGTAAGGGCAATAATTTTCTTTTTCCCTCAAACACCTGACACTTATGACATGAAGTAACAAATCTCTTGACATCTGCAAATAGAGTAGGCCAATAGCAACCTGCCCTCAATATCTTATCCATAGTGGACTTCCAATATAAATGTCCACCATAGTCACCTGCGTGAAAATCTTTCATAACATTGTCAGTTTCATTGATTGTTAGACAATTCAACAATATACCCTCATGATTTTTCCACAGTAAATTACCATCCATAACACAAAATCTTGAAGCTTTCATTTTTAAAAATCTACTTTTGGTTCTGGACAATCCTGGGGGAGCACACAGGTTTTGCAATACATAACAGATATCAGCATACCAGGGGGATTTTTCAAAGGCGATATTGATCTGTGGAGTCGCCAGCTCCGGTTCATTGTCTAGTTGATTAATATCCAAGGCTTGAAAGTTTTCTTCAGACATGAATTTAGCCAAACCTTGTCCCTTTATCAGTTTTGTTGGTCTTATTTCAATGTCATATTCCAAGATACTAGCAATCCATTTTCCTCTTTTGCCCTCTAATCCTTCTTGAGTCAATATGTCTTTCACAATGGCATTTGGCACATAAGCAATAACATGAGAATATAGGATATAAATCCTAAAATCTTTGATGGCCTTAACCAGCGCATAAGCCTGCTTTTCCATAATCTGATATTTCAAGGGTGCATCTCTAAGGGCTCTACTAAAGAAAGCAATAGGTTTCTCATTTCCTTGGTCATCCTTCTGTAGTAAAACTGCAGCAATAGTATGTTGGGAGGCAAAAGAGAAGATAATGAAATCTTTATCAAATTGAGGACTTGTAAGAACGGGTGTTTGAGTCAAAGAAGTCTTGATGCCCTCAAAGGCCTGTTTAGCTTCTAGTGACCATTTTACCTTGGAATCTTTTTTCAACATGTGGTTTAATAGCCTTATCAATTCTGCTAGATTTGGGATAAATCTTCTTAGAAAGTTGATCTTTCCCAAAAAGGCTTGTAATTCCTTAATGTTTCTTGGTTGTGGGACTTCTAGAATAGCCCGAATTCTGTCAGGGTCAATTCTAATTCCCTCTTTAGAAATGATATGACCTAGCAACTTACCCTCTTCCAGGCCAAACAGAGACTTCTTGGGATTTAAAGAAATACCATATTTCCTACATGTCAGAAACATTTGCCTCAGGTGTCTAAGGTGTTCTTGGTCAGATTTAGAAAAAGGAGTGAGGTCATCCAGATAAACAACTAAGAAGTCATGAATCTCCTTGGCAAAGGCCATATCCATTGCTCTTTGAAAAGTAGCTCTTGCATTTTTCATTCCAAAAGGCATTTTGACATATTTAAACGTTCCCCAAGGGGTTGTGAACACTGTTTTATCCTGGTCATCAGGATGGACCAAGATTTGGTTAAAACCTGAAAATCCATCAAGTAATGAGATTCTAGAAGCCCCCACCACTCTTTGAAGAATGTGATCCATTTTGGGTAAGGGATAATTGTCTTTGAGGGAAACTTGATTCAAGTTTCTAAGGTCAACACAAAGCCTAATCTCACCAGTTTTCTTCCTTGTAGAAACATGATTGGATATCCATTTTGAAAATCTGATGGGTGCTATGATACCTTCTTCAAACATTTTTTGCACCTCTTTCTCAATTGAAGGGAGAAGTATAGGATTAATTCTCCTTAATTTCTGCTTGAAAGGCTTTTGATTTGGTTTGAGAGGAATAGTGTGTTGAATGACTGAAGTATCATAGGATTTTAAATCCTCATAACTCCATGAAAATACATCTTGGAACTCTTTAAAGAGGTCAACATACTTGGGCTTCTGATCAGGGGGCAAAGACTTTGATAATTTTATTATCTTGGGATTTTCAATTGTTCCAATGTTGCACTCTTCAATGACAGCATTTAGGGGCTGCATCTTTGGTTTCCTAGGAATATCATTTGAATCAAAAATGTCTTCCAAAGGGGTCAGGCCTGTGGGTAAAAAATTGTCCTTTAGTTGTATGACCTCAGCCTCTGCTCCAGCTATTTCATCAAGATTAATTTGTTTAAGCTCTTGTACATTCTTATTATCAAAGGTTGTTGGGTGAAGTATTTGATTAGCTGTTTTGACTGATATAGTTGTCTGACCTTGGTTGCTCTGTGGTTGGGAGTCTTCTACAGCATCAGTATCAACATTTAAGCCCGAAAACTCTTGTTGCAGAGTTAAAAAGTTATTTATTTGTGTATCATCTTCAAATACTTGCCAGTATTTGACATTGTTTGGGATGGAAGGTCTGTGTTTTATCTCAGCTGTTAAACAATGGTTGGGTTCAAAGGGTAATTTACAAGTACTAGCAAAAGTAGCTAGACTGTGTGCATGAAGGTTGTGGCTTCTAGATATTTTGGTCAGTTGAAATTTAGTAAAGACATTAAGTATTTCAATAGCAACAGTTCTGTAAGACCTTAGCCTTTTGTCATTGGTGACGAAATTGCCTTTCATTTGTTGGATAATGAGGTCTGAATCTCTTAAGATTGACACTTTGGTTGCCTGTAAGGATTTGATCAGTTTGAGGCCTAGTAAAAGAGCTTCATATTCTGCCATATTATTAGTACATCTTAAATTTAATCTATAAGCTCGACCCTCTGCATGATTGTTTTGTTTATTGTGGATCCACACTCCTGCTCCTGCCCCTAACTTGTTAACTGATCCATCTAACTCAAGAAACCAAAGGATTTCTTGATTTAGAGCACAATTAGGAGAGTCATTAGGACTTGGAATCAGGAGTTGGAGGTCTTGTTTTTCATCTGATTTATTTTCTAGAACAGTTTGATCAATTGATTGCCTAATTTCAAGACCTTGGGTAACTGATTGCTCATTTGTATGCATGTTTTGTTCCAGAGTGAAAGGTTTGTTATCAGCTGTAGGACATGTGTTATCATTGAACAGAATGAAGGAATCCATATCAGAATGGACTGCATAGATGGGAAAATTTTGAGGTTTTTCTTCACTGCTCACCATATATTTCATGAGTGTCTCTCTATATAGCCTCTTTGGTTGCCCAAAGATAAAGATAGTTGCATAAGACATGTCTAATTGTAGGGACCCTTGGAGCTTGGCTCCCCATGATCTTGATAACAACATTCCATATTTAGGTGGGATATCAGCTACCACCACATCCATTAGAATAGTTTTATTTGGATATTGGACAAGGGAAACACACAAATCTTTAATCAGGCCTAGGCATTTGACTTGGCTGGAATCAAATGAGAATAGGTCCTTATACGGCCTTGTGATGTCTAGGTTTAGTCTCTCCATTATAGATTTAGGCATAAGATTATGTGAGGCGCCCAAGTCAAACATTGCATTGTGTAGTATCTTGTCATGAATGTGCAAGCTAACATAAAAGGGTAAAACTCCTGTGCTTATTGTTTTCCCATCAACTTCTGGGCCAAAAAGTACCTCTGGTGTATCATCCAGCACATTGACATCATCTTTATTCTGAGTTAATTGGAGGGATTTTTTGATTTGCTGCTTGTAAATGTCATGCTTAGCCAGCTCTGAAAGAGGGATGGCTATCTTCAACTTACCAATTTCAGCTTCTAGGTCAAAAGGTTTGTCAGATTGGGTCTTGGCATTGTGGTTAGCAGCTGTTTCTTTCTCAACTGATTTTACAGAGGCACCCTCTTGGGTTTGAGTTTTATCTTGGGGTTTATCTTTTTTACTAACCTTTTGAGGACTATTACTTTGATTTTGCTCTGAAGGAGATGTTACTAGTTGCTCTTACCTTGGGGGGTGTATTTCAGTTACATCCTCCACTGTTACTTCATTTGTAATAGAGCTGGTTTTGTCAATTGGTTCTGTAACAGTGACCTTCTCCTTTGACATCTTGGGCTGTTGGTTATCTTTTGTTTTTACAGGCTGTGGCACATTTATGGTCCTGCTTCTCAGCTTGTATTGTTTATGAACTTCAAAAACAGCAGTGTCATAGCCCTGCTTGAAGTCAAATGACTCACCAGATTTGGTTTGGAACTGATCAACCTCATCATCTTCCTGATCTTCTTGACTGAGAAAAACATGCTGTTCATTATTTAGACCCATCAGATTAATGTGAGTATCATCTATCTGTTCACTAGAGGTGGATGCTTCAGCATAGTTTTCTTGGAAAGGAGGTCTTATGTCTTGTTCTGGGCTGGCCCTTCCAGCATTTGGGTTTTGGTTTCTTCTAAAGCCAGGATTTCTGACCGCATTATTTTGTGGTCCCTCCCATGATGATTTCCTTTCAACTGATTCAACTCTATCTCCAAGCCTATGCATACCAGTGATTATTGCATCTAGTTTCTGATCCCAACATGAAGGCTCTTCTTTGAAGGTAGTTTTTCTCTCGGTCCTTGCCCTATTTCTCTTGGCTATCAGGTTGGCTTCCACACTGACTGCTATATCTTGCATCTCAGCTAAAGTTTGGGGGGCTCTTTCTCTCAATTGGTATGCCATGTCTGAGTCAAACCCATCAGGAAAGGTGTACAAGGCCAGATCAGGTGGAGGCCTCAGATTCTGGGGGATGGCGTTGTATACATTATTAAATCTAGCACAATAGTCCAGGACACTTTCTTGAGGACCTATTTTAATAGAATTGTACTCAGACAATATGTGAAGGGGGTCTTTCTTCTTTTCCCATCTGTTTAGGAAAGTTTGGTAGAGGGCTTCTGGGTTAGCAATAGAATTCGCTGGAAGAGATCTGAACCAGGACCTTACATCTCCTGTCAAACTTTGAACAAAAATCTTCATTCTAACCCCCTCATCATCTATCTCATAATTTTCAAGGTAGTCCTGCATCTTTTTGGTATGTTGCAAGGCTGGATAGGAACTAGCACCATCAAAATATGAGATCTTGGTCTGGTAATCCTGAGGCATAGCCCCTAGATTTGTTGGTAAGTGTAAAGGGGCATACCTGTTAGCCATGTTTGTTGAGATAACTTGAACAACAGGAACAAACGGAACAAGTGGAGGGAAATGGATGAGAGGGGTGTGTGTAGTTAATGGGGGAGTTGAACAAGGGCTATGTGAAGTAGATGTAGAACTGGGAGACTGTGAATTCGTGATATGAGGATGAAGGGAGACTTTAGTAGGTGTAGGAATGTTACTCTGAAATCCTGCTTCAGGGCTTGAGTCTGGACTAGTTTCTTCCTTTTCTTGTTTCCTAAGAGTCCTCGAAATAAGGTTTGGATTTTCAAATACAGGTGATGGATTTGGATCCGGATTAGATCTGGTGTAGCGTGTCTTCTTCTTGGGAGCCAGCTTCTAAGTTTCCTGACCTCTTTGAAATTTTGTATAAAGTACTGTGAATCGGGCAGTGGTTAGGAAATTAGTTTAGGGTCCCCAGTTGAGTCGCCAATTATGTTAACATTCAGGTTGTTCCCTTTGACTCCCAAGGGAATACGGCCGAGGTAACCACAAACCAACTTTGGATTACAGGTTCTAGCCTACCTGCAATCAAAGAGGGCTCTCTCTTTTGATTTAGCTTTGTTTTTAGGATTTTAGGCTAGTTATGAAGTATAAGGTTTTGTTTGAATTTTGGTTGTCATCTGTTGTCTAAAGAAGGGTTTGCAATGATCAAAGAGGGTTTATTCTATTGGGCAAATGGAGTCCATGACTGATTACTACTTAGTGACTGTGATAAAAGAGTGTTACTGTAGAGCCAGATAGGTATCCATGATACAAACCTTTGATTTGAGAAGAAATAGTATAGAATCACACCATGAAAGGCAACAAAGATTTCTTTCTTGGTGATACAGAACATAAAGGCTGAATCTTATTCAAGAGCAAAAGAGAATTCTCGAATAGAATTTACCATAAAATTAGAGTAAACAGGAGCATTTAAGAATTCCATATTTACAGCTAATCTTGAAGAAAACATAGTTAGCAGGAATGATTGAGTTTAGGGTGTCTTACTGGACAAATCCTGAACTATTCATTTTCCTTCCTACTAAGATTACCAAACATATATCATAGATGAGGTATGTAAACATATAAAACATAGAGATAGTTAGGAAAACACTTATTGTATCATGAGAAAACACGAGAGTTCTGAAACAGCCAACAATCCCATCACAACACGTCCAAGCATAGCCAAGTTGAGAAAACCAGCAGCTTCTTGTATTATACTTCTCAGAATATACAGCCGAGTTCTTCAGAACAAATAAACAACAACCCCCAAATAAGCTAAGCGGGGCATATATATACAAAATTATCTTTACAAAATATCTGAAAATGAGTAATTGACTCATAACTTTCTCTACCAACTCTCAAAAATAGTGGATACAATAGTTATTGCTATTAAAGAAGATTGATTACAGCTAGTCATTCCTGTCAGAGATCTTTTGACTTTTGGAGCGTCCTGGGATGGCTGAGCACCTTTGCATTGATTTTAAGAATTCTTGCGTTTATGCTGCCCTGTCATGATGTTGCTGTGTTGGACACATTCATTGCATTATCCAACTGTACCCAGACACTGTCTTTTTTATCTAGCTGTCTTCCACTGTTGCTTAAGTAGAATTGATACATGAGTCATTTTGAAAATGCTGACTTTAGGCCAAAATTAATTTATCAAAGTATAGTTTCTATCATACTCCTCCACCATTCTTCAGTGGGCAATTGGTGCCTCTGCATTTTGATTAGAATTTCATCAGCTTCAGTGTATTTGTAATATTTGGGAGTAACTGCAAAAAGGTGCCTAATCTCATGCTCAATAAAAAATAGATTTTCCAGCTTATCATAAAGATCCTGCCCAGATGGGGCCCCTGCTTCCTCTGGAGCGCTTGCAGATGCTGTTATTTGATTTGTTGCAAAGCTGTTGACCCTTTTGGCATAATGTTCATGTGATAATAATCTTCTTGCACTGGTCACCAAACTGGGGAGGCCCCTGTTATGTAGAACTGTGATTTTTGCAATAAATTCATTCACGTCTGCTTGTATTTCCTGACACTTTCTCTCCAATGTCTGAACATAACTTCTCAGGGTAAGCACCCTTTTTATCAGCAGAATAGTATCAGTCCTGTCTCTAATGCCCATTCCTGCTAGCTGAAGGCCAGTCCGATTGTTAAGGACATTTATCATTCTGTTGGCTATTTCAGGCATACTCCCTAAAGATGCCTTGGCTCTTTGATTTTCAGCTTGAGCTCTGCCCAGAAGATTCATTTGTTCATGAACTGTTTCGATGGACTGCCATTGGTCTGTAATAGATTGGCCAATTTTAGCCCATAGAATTTTCTTTACATCAGCTATAGTTTTGTTCATGGTTAATTCATTTTCCAGCTCCTTTATCTTCTTTTCCAGGGTTCTTATTTCCCTTGTCCTTTCAGCCACATTCTGCTTTAATTTATCATATTTCTCTTCCAGTGTAGCCAATTTTTCTTTTGCTACCTTTAGTTCTGCCATCTGTGCCTCAAGAGCCTCCAGTTCCTTCCTCATATTCTGCATGTCAAGGCTGGGTGCCTGCTCTAGTGCTGCCACATCTGGTGCTGGTGCTGAAGGGCCTGCTTCTGATGTCCTTTCTGGGGGAGAAATTATTACTTGAGGAGTATCCTCAAGATTTATAACCTGCTAAGGTGGATGAGACACCTGTTCTACTTCCTTTTGCTTTAGGGCCACCTCCAAGGCACCCTCTGTTTCCACTAGCCTTTTGTGCAAAGCCACCAGCATGGCCGTCACATCTTGATCTCTTCTTTGCTAGGCAACATCTTCAGTCTGAGGGTGAAGGGTTGGTGGTAGCTTAATCAGCTTCTTCAAAGCTTCTATGTCCTCATCTTTCTTCTTCATTAATGCTTGCACTCCCTTAGGGTCATTTGGATCATGGCCTAGTTCTATGATGATTTCTTCCCAGGACTTGATTCTGCTATCCTTGGCTTGAGAGGAAGCTTTCTCTAGCTCCAATTGAGCAGTAGTGTTATTTAGGGAGTTTTGCAACCTATGTGCCAATAGAGTCTTATCAGCCAATGTAGCATAAACCATCTCCCCTATTTGTTTGTATAGTTCTATCTGATCCATAAGATGGATGTCCTTGGAAAAGACCTCTAGGTTAGTCCTAATATAGTCGGCAGCTGACTAGGGCTGCAGCATGGTGGGCCTAAAATGACTAAGAGTCATTTTTCCCTCTTGAATATCATAGGCCGACATAAGCCTTTCTTGATTGGTTGGCGCCATCTTGAGCAGCTGGTTATAGAGTTGGATTCTAGTTGGCTCATTTCTTGCTTTTATCTATATAAACTGCTTCTTGATGCTAGACTCAGACCTTGTCTGTTGCCCTGATGAACTAACTTCTCCACCATGCTGTATTTCTTGTTCCTGCTGAAAGGAACTAGCCGATGTTTCAATGTTGGGAGGGAGCATGGTACTAGTGGGTCCTTCAGGCATCTCCTCCTCAGAAAAGGGATTCAACATTTGTCTTTTCTCACCTTGTTGATCTGTTGAAGTGGTGAGAGGAGTTTCCTCCTGCCTATCTCTCTTCCTTGTTCTTTCCTCATTAGCTGGAGTTTGTAGCACCGAGGTTTCCACTGTTACCTCCTACCTAGGAGGGACTTTTTCCTGAGTTTGCTACTCTGTATTTGAAGGTGCCTCAGCCATTTCTTCTTGCCTTTCTGCTTGCTGCTCTATGTTAGAGAGTGGCTCCTCTTGTTGAATCTCTTTTCCTTTAGCTGTAGTTGCTGCTTGTGTAGAGGCTTGGGCAGATTGCTGGGGAGTAGTAGAAGAGGAAGCAGCTACTCCAAGATGCTTGAGTACTGGGGAGCAAACCTGTCCAAAACATTCTAAGTCAACTAATTTTTCTAACTGCTTCATTTCTTTTTGTGCCATTTCTTCCCTAGAACATGCCTCCACTAGGGTGCCCTCCTTCCATTCTAACTGATTTGCATATTTTTCAATGTGTGGGATTCTGACATGGTCATAGCTGGCAAGTCTGTATCTGACTCTTCTAAGACTTATAAAATGATTGGGGTCATAGGGTGACCAAAGGAAGCTTGTTTGCAGCTGGAAGCTCTTTAGAATTTTATCTGCTTCTTGCCATGCTTCTTCTCTTTTGTTGAAAATGAATGGGCCCAGTTGGTGTTTGATTTTGAGCTGTGCTTTCTTATTTCTGCTATGAAAGTGAATCATGTCTGCATTTCCAAATTGCCGGAAATACTCTAATGCAAAAAGTCTCATGGGGACATACTTTGGCAGTCTGTAAGGGGCTAGCTCACAACCATATATTCTAATTACTGTGTGGTCTTGGTAGAAGTACCAATCTCCAATGCTATAATTCTTTGAAAGCTGGAGGATCTTCTGCATATCATCGGTGAGTCTAGGAGGAGGAGAACTTTGTAGTAGAGACAAGGCCAGATAGATGAACAGATCAATGAAATCACAATAGCTATATGGGGAGCAAGAGATATGGTGACAAACTGATGACCAAAATACCACTGACCTCCTGTTTCCTTTTGCATCTAGCTTTCTCAAGGAGACAGGGAAACTATCAGGCTGAAAGTATAACATTAAGTGATATATATAGGAGGTGTACTTGAATACCCTTTCCCTCTCCAAATTCATGAATTGCTCATGAATCTTGTCAGCAATGAATGTGGCATAATCATACTGGGGAGCAGGAGGCTGCCCTGGAGTGAACATGGATAACATCACCAAGGTTGTATCATCCACAAACTCACTGGTATTGAATCCCAGAATGTAGGATATCATGTCCACTAGCAGTCTCCCTGTATCATTGAACCAGACATGTAGATAAGGAGAAGGTTGTCGGGGCTGATATTCTGGTTTCATGAACAACTGACCAATCTTTGTGACCTCTGAGTTGGGCAACTTGGCAGCTTCTTGGAGCAGAAAATTCATAGAAAGGGGGACCAGAGGTTTAGTTGGTTTAAAGTTCAGCATCTGATTTATGGATTGTGGAGTGATGTGGAATAAAACATTCCCAGATGCATCCAAAACTGCTCTCTGTGAGGGTTCATAGCGTTCACAACACTGATGGATGAGGTCTGGGAACACATTGACTTGAGGTAGGTAATAAATGGGCAAATTAGACTCCCAGATACCTGTGTCATCAGCACCACTCATGTATTTATCCCTCAGCTCACAAACAGTGTGTATGTGATATTTGGTAGTTATCTCAACTGTCTCTTTAATTTGATGATCCCGGTCAGCAAGGGCCAGCCAGTCTAGGTTCCTCTGTGGGGCACTCAGGGGAGTAATGTTCAAGGCCACAGGGGTCTCCATGCTTCGCTTATCCTTTGAACTGGATTTATACTTGAATTGTGGATGAATGTGGTGAGTTTTGACAGAGAAAGAGATTTTTAGGGAGAAACAAGGTAGCTTTGGCAAAATTGAGGTGAAATGCTGTCAAAAGGGGGTGAAACAGGGTGAATTATCTTGCTGTGGCGTGCCCTGCGACACGAAAACTTTGTGAAGGGTCTGGGTTAAGCACGATGCAGTGAATGAGGGGATTTTGATGAATTTGGGACCTCCAAGGGATACTAGTTCAGTCTTTGAAGGTATAGGAGTTCAGAATGCCGGCTAGTGGTTATTCTGTGTTTTTAGCAGAGGAAGACTGAAAATCAGGTGCACAGAGGTAATGGTAAATACCTGATTTTTCCGCGGTTTGGGGGTTGCTGACAACTGCAAATCCTCGGCGGCAGCAGCTCGGGTATGAATTTCTTGAGGTTGGCAGAAGAACGATGTAAATGTATGCAATCAACAGAGTGCTCAAATATATGAAAAATACAAAAAACTATGACTTTTGCGCGATAATATGGGAAAATTGGTTTTTGGCGCCTTTTCGATGGATGACATCAGCATGATGTCATTGGTGGGATCAAGTACGGCGGGATGACGTGTCAACTGGTGATTGGGTCGACGTGGACGAGCAACATCGTGGACAGGTCGGAACAATGGCGGAATGGAAGCTGACGTAACGCTGATGCGGCAATGGCGTGGAGCAGAAAGGGAGAGCGGTAAGCGACATTATCGGACCGCTTTTGGTACGGGCCCGGTTTGTGTCGGAAGCCGCCCGATCCAATAAGAAATTGACACGCGCCTCAGGCCCTACGTCATCCTCTGACACTTTTCGGGCGCTAAAGGACGGCGATCGGGGGTGGTCTAAAATCGCCGAGGACCGTCGGATGGGAGGGCCCGGATCCGACGGATGACGGGACGCAGAGATGGTAGAGCGATACGGTGCGGCCCGTCTAATAAACAATTGTTATTTCTGGAAAATTGCGCTGGGACAAAACTTTGGATAAATGAAATTGTGGGTTTTCTGAGGTTTTCGGGGATAAATGGTAAACAATATATCCATTTATAAGGTGCGCTTAGGGTTATTAAATCAACCGGGTGTTGATTCAATTCCCAAAAATAAAGTATGAACAGATATTCCATGGGACTCCAACTTTCTCACACTTCCAAACTTTGGGATATATGGCTAGTTTGCCCAAGGGGGGAAAATATATATATTTCTGGGATTTTTTGCACAATAATGCTATAATAATAGGGAATAGGAGAACTTAGGGAGCTATATAGTAAGTTTAGAAGTTAATATGAATTTTGAGATGTGGAAGAGAAACAGAGAGCTAAGTTTAATGAGTAAACTTAGATTTAGAAGCAGATGAGGGTGAGGAATGATTTTACACAAGAAATGTGGCTTCTTTTCAGAGAAGAAGGTCACAATTTGTCATGAATTTTTCAAAGGAGAAATGCAAGGAGGACTATTTAGGGAGATCCTAAAGTCCTCAAGGGGATGTTAGAGAGAGAATCTCTGGGGAAAACAGGGCAAGTTAGACATGCTTCCATATTTTATCATCATACTGCCGCATGGATACCTCTGCAAGTGCTAATATGTGCCTTCTTGATCAAGGCCAAAACTGAATAGAATCAGGCTTCTGCAACTTCTGGCTACCTACCCAGCTTAGTACCTAGCATTTTTTATTACTTCAGGGAGGGTGCACTTAGACTTGCAAACCCTCAGTTGCTCTTTTTCTTTTCTTTTCTTTTCCTTTTGAGTTTCTATCTACAACTACCCTTATCACTTCCAAGGTCCCAGATTAAGCAGTTGGGAACCTTCATTCTCTACCTAATCTACTAATCTGCCAAGATTAGACAGTTTGGACAGATTCTCTTTCTCTATTCTACAACATCAATTTAAACATGGCATGATCCAGATTAGGCTGTTGGATCACCCATCCAGAAGTAGGACACTATCCAAACTATGTACAGACATGTTCTTCCATAGAAATGTGGGATCTTTGCATCATCAAAGTAGAACATATTTGGAATTTCCCCTGCCAATCATGAAAAATGAAACCTATTGGTATAGGAGGCTAACAGTGGCTCCACTTGGGGATGGTTTTTCCATATGAAAGACCAAGAACAGCAGGTCAGAACACCTTGGTCCTTAATTTCTTGCCAAAATTGGGAACTTTGTTTTTGATGATCAACATTGGGGCTTTTCAAAAAATGAGAAATCTTGTAATTATGGCCTTTCCTTGCTCTCTTTCAAAAACTTGTGAAGCTGTAACACCTTTTATCTGCTGAAAACAAACTACTATAATTAAGTAATAATGTACAAGGCAATGTCAGATTATATACATGGAAAATAGTCAAAATAGTGCTTTAACATCCGGCCATTTACAGGGCCCTCTTGAACTTCAGTGTCATCCAAATTTTTCAAGAAATATGTGTTATTTCCTTGTACTGCTTGAATAACAAAGGGTCCTTTCCAAAGGGAATCAAATTTTCCATGTTTTCCCTTATCTTCTCTTCTTGAGTCCTATTTAAGCACTTTATCACCAATGAAAAAGTCTTCTGCTTTTGTTCTTCTCTCAAAGATTTTCTTTAGCTTCTCTTGTAAAACTTGAACTCTGTTGTATACCTGGTCTCTGGTTTGCTGCAAACAGATTGTTTAGGCTTAACCGAGTGATTCCATAGGATAAGCGACACATGGTGAGGGCATTGTTCACAAAACTGCTTTGCAATCGTGCACTAACATTCGGTCATGGAGGGCCGTGCGATATTCTTAACAGCCGTTGGATCTGGGAGGCTTGATCGGATAGCTATCGGGGAGGCGAGGTGATGGGAGTTTAATGAGGGTGGGCCCAACATAATTAAAGGCTTTTTAATTATATTGGGAGTAGCGGGATTGGTCATTTAAGTTATTAATTAACTGTGGGGGTTAATTAATCCTTTTTTTAATGTGGTGGGGGTCATGGTTCTTAATTAGTTACGGATTAACTAATTACTCCCATTTAAAGATGTATTATGGTTATATTTTAACCGAGGGTAGGATATATAAGAATTTGGGGTTTTTACATAGTTAAAGTAATACGAGAGTAGGTAACTTTATAGGGGAACTATATAACAGTATAAGTTAGTAATTAATATGAACAAATGAATGGAAAAAGTGCTAAGTCTAAAACATTTCCTTGTGTATATTTAAAACTTAGGTGTCAGTCCATAAAAAGGGTCTTTTTCACCTCTAATTACCTCACATTAACTTGTCAATCCAGGAACAATTTGTTATCTCAAAGAGTGTACTTAGTTTGAGGCGGTCATTTGTCAGAGTAATGCTAGTAGTATAGTGCTCAAGAAAATACAAGAGTAAATGGATGCTAAAAGAAAATATACTTACAACAAAGCAATTTAAAGCCTAAATCATGCATTCAGAAGACTAAGTAAATTATCAGTCAAGGGTATAGTAGCAATAACTCATCCCTCTGTAAACTGATGTAACTGAAGAAAATCAAGGAATAGATCGTCAATCTGGGAACTACACAATGAATGTCAATTCTCGCCACAGTTTCAGATCATTCAATGCAATGGCAATGCAAATAACAGAAAATGGAACAACAACTATAATTGAAACAGAAACTAGGAAATGAAGCTGTGACTAGTCTTGATACACAGCGAAACCTTACGCTAAGAAAATGAAGGCAGCAATCGTAACCTACAGGAATCGAAGAGAAATCCTTACTTTAAGAATAAATCAGATAGCAAATAGAAATGGAACAGCAACCAATTAGAAATGAAATATAGAATAGCACTTAGAGCCAATTGTGAAGATACAGTATTGAAATAAATAAAACACAAAACACACATAGATATTAAGAGAAACAACAATCTGACTCTGATACCACAAATATTGATCTCAATTATAAAGGATAACGATTGCAATTCATAATGGAACAACAATGTCAACTGAACAACAATTGTAATGAAGTATAAACCATAGACTAATACAGTAATACCAACTTAAGAATATTACAGCTCGGTTACTCTGTAATTGAACAATGATAGCATTCTGTAAAGAATAGTAATGTTACATTAATGACTTAAAGGAACAACAATATGTTATGAAGTCAGAATGAACAATATGACCTTCTTGTTACAGAGACGCTATTGTAAATATAATAGAGCTATAATAAAATAACAAAACACACCAGATTACCGATCAAAGCTGATAATGGAAACCACACATGAACTAAAGATAATGGTACAGGAGCAATTGTTCCACCAGGGCCAGGTCCTTAGCCTCCAGGGACACACCACTTGAAATTATTCTAGGATCAAAGATGGAATAGCAACCAGATTTATATTAAAGCATTAAAATAGAGTTACAGTGGATTACTTCTAAATGAGAGTCAATGATAAAAGTTTTGAATACAACGAGAATTACATAAAAGTAACAACAACTTGTCCCCTAGGCTAGCAGTGCTACCCCTTTTTATAACAGCCGGGTGGAGATATCAATGATGCAAAAGTAGTTAAGATTGCAATCCCTCAGGATTAGAGGATCTTGAGGGATTTGCCAAACTGTTAATTCCAGTTATCCCTTTGTTTTCTTGCGCTGATTCGATATCTCCTTTTCCTTTCCTTGGCTAATATGCTTCAGTTTGGATTGCCGTGTCTGCATATGGTTTCCTGCCATAGGGACAGTGGTTAACTCTGCTCTATCTTTTTCCTTGGGATGACAATCTTTCATTTTTACCTTTTTCTACATAAGAAAATGGCGATTATTAGTTATCTTGCGTTACATACAATTCTCATAGATTTTGCCATATTTTTTTATCAATTACCTAGTTCATGATGCAAAGGGGTTATAAGTCTTTAAAGAATAGATGACAAAATAATCAATAAAACATACCTTCTTTAGTACTCCACACACTCTCCTACTTACTCTTTTTCATGTCCTAATGAAAACATTGTAGTTGACATGTAAGGCAGTGAGAGAGTAAGCTAGAGATAGAATCTCATGTGGTGGTCTACAGCCATGATGCCTAACTAGGTGTTCAAAAAGATGGCCTGTCTAACCCTCAAGCATCTCATACAGGGCTTGGTATCCAGGTGCAGGGTGCCAAATAACCGGACTCCGAAACCTATATCCTAACCAAGATGGCCCTACCCTCAAAATAAGTTCACCATAAAGGCTCAAATGATCAATGACTAACTTAAAGTTCCCGTAATTAAATGGTTCCCTAAGTTGGATGTTTCGATTAGAGGTCTGATATCGAAATTTAGCAGCTGCAATGGCAAGGTCCTTAATGGTAAAAAAGTATTCTATCCCTTGTCGATTGATTGTTGTATGAATGGGTCCTAATGCGTCAATCACACTTGGAGTCCTCATGAGGCTCCTATGTTTGTTCAATAACTGTAATGGATCTCTAGGCTCAGCTCTTACCCATAAGTATAATCCGTTTTCTTGTCTTTGGAAGGCATTATAGGCTTTAAGCCATTTGATTTGATTAACTCCAAATGAAACAAATGCCTGCAGTTGGATATCCCCAACGAAAGGGCCAGGGTTCTGCTCTATCTCCTGACCTAATACGAGGTTATGGAGATAGAATTCACACAATAGTATTTGAATGTTTACTCCATAGTGCTTGCAACAATTTATAAAATCGTCAATGGTATTAATTTGTATAGGGGCTACTGCTTTGACGGCCTTAATTTTCAATTGCAAATATCGTTCCATTAAAAACAAGGCATAATTCTTGGCAGGGGCTCTACATGCTAGGATGTCAGTGTACAAAGAGCATAAGGTATCCATATGTATAATAACTACATCTAATCTATGAGTTACCTTTGTGACTTTTTCTTGTTCCTTTCGCGATCCTTTAAAGGCTTGGCTTTCGGATAAATTGACATTCCTTAGTTGTTGTTGTAATTCTTCATACTTTTCTTGAGAAACCATTTGTTCTGTGAGTTTTTCTACTGCTTTCTGAGCTTGCATCAAACCCTCTCGTAGGGTTATTGTCCTCGGATCACTGTCCCATGTAGTAGTGGCCAGTTGAAGATTTACTTGAATCTTCTTATTGCATTGCCTCGTGTTTATAGTCTGCATTCCTTCAGAGGAATGTGCCTCTGTCTGAACTTCTTTGTCACAGTGGGCAACAGTGGAATGATATTCCTTTTGCTTTTGAACGACAGTCTATACTTCAACAATGAGTTTGAATAGCAGACTATTCTTCAAGAGCAGTTTGAACAGCATACTGTTCTTTGACAGGGTTTTGAACAATAGGTTGAACATGGGTCTTCCGAACCTTTTTCTTGGGGTGTCTCACCAAAGTGGTTGCATGTCTTATCCTTGAAGTCCTTTTTGCTCTCTTTCTCATTCTCAAAACCCTAATTTTCTGTCAAATTCGAGCTATCACATTTAGTAATCTTTATGGTTCTTTTCGTAATCATTTAATTTCTTCTATTTCCTTAGAAGGAACAACTGTCTATTTACTCAGGCCTAGAATATTATCTTGGCAATTCCCTGGTTTTCTTCTTGGGGTGCTCCTTTGCTGTTTTCTTCAGGTTGCTTAGGAGTAGAAACCCTAGCTGGCTCTGTTATTTCGTGGGTAGCTTCTTTGTCCACCCCTTCTTCTTCGTGCAATTCTTCCGGGGTAGTCTGGCTGGGAGCGGATTGTTCCCCTTCTATATCTTCATCATTTTCTTCACCTGTCATATTTTCATCATGAACAGAATGATTCTCTTCATTTTCTTCCTCATCGCACAATTCTTCGAGTGCATTTTTGTCCTGAGCAGAATGCTCTTTTGATTCTTCCTCAATCTGGAGGCCTAGCGAGCTAACAAGTTGCGCATATTCACCCATATTGGCCAGAATTTTGGCTAATTTGTCCTCTTGCAATGGATTTTGCAATGGACTCTATTCGCATTACTTTGTCTCCACCTGCACCTACTCAGGTTGCTTGGTCTCTTCCTCTGTTTCTCCTTCCTCATTTCCTCCCAATTCTTTCTCATTCTCTTCTCCTTCCAATTGCGGGGGTTGCTCGTCCCCTGAGTCGTCTATCTCCATAGGTTGGCTGGTATTACCTTGGGTATTTTCCAACCTCTCTCTAATCTGCGCCAATCTAACTGATTTTCTCCATTTTGATGGTCTATCCGGTGTACCAGTAGTATGTTTGCGTTTTGGGGCTGGCGGAGTCGGTGCCCCATCTATTGTAGCAATTAGCTCTTCCTAGCTGCTTTGCTGCTGAGCAAGACTGTGGCTAACTATCAGCTGTATCAGTCCATGGTGACTTACTACCGATTCTACATCTTGTAACTTTTTCATGCTTTAGGCAACATCATGAAGTAATGAATTTAAAAATGCAGGTAGGTTCATAGAGCATTTCTCTTTTAATACAACTAAGAGTTTAAGGTGTCGTGGTCTTACCACGTCTTTCCTGCCTTCACAGGTGATGTAGCTCTGGATTATCTTTGCCAATTCTGCCCACGACTCTCCTAATGCTACTGGTAGGACTCACTTTCCTCTGATTGTCAGGTTCTGGTCTTCATCCTGGAAGATCTTCATGACCTTTTGCAGTCTCTCCTTAATTAGAGTCCACACAGGTCCAGTGGCTGGCAGTCCCGAGACCTCTGCAATTACGTCATCGGTGACTGCTATGTGTTTTCCCCTTACTATGGAGTGATATTCTTGTAAGTTTTGCAAGAATTCTATTGCCACGGTCTCATTGGATTGCTATAAATGATTAAGATAGAATAACCATCCTGCTCTTACCAGGATTTCCCGTGCAGCATCAGAAACTGTCAATACCTATGGTTCTCTTCGAATTGACCTTCCTCCCATGCTTTTAGCTCACTGTAAAAACGCAGAGACGGCAATGGAACAACAGGCTATTCAAACTATTAAAAACATAGAGAAAATAATGAAACGGCAAGGCTTGTTCAAATCTTACTAATTGTTGTAGAGTATAATGCGGAAATAGCTTTGGGATAGCAAGGCATGAAATTGAAAAACAAGATATTGTTAAGCCTTGTTATTCCTAAGTAAAAGTTTGCTGAATAATAGTCTGACATGTATGCTTGTAAATTATGAGGTCAAGCCGTCAAATGAGGGAGCGGCGTGCTGAAATTTCTTGGTACAGAGTCATAAAGGAACAACGTATGTGGAAATGCCATGTTTACAAAAGGAGCAAGTTATTGAAATCAAGGCGTATAATAAGATTTCTTAACAAATAAGAGAATGCTATGATATGATGTGAGGCTGGGAGGATAGGACAGCTGACGTGCACAACCAGTCTAATGCGGTCATTATCAACTTTTCCGTCATGATTGGTTATGATAGACTTTTCATGCGTTTAATGTTTTGGGGAAGTGAAAGACATAATATTATTTGACGGATTACAAAGGTATAAGATAGGGAAGGGTGTTAATGATTGCTATTGGTGTATAAAGAATGTGACTTCAATACCATTAATAGAGCTTTGCTGCCGACAAGTGTCCATAACCTTGGAAGAGTTGTTTATTTCACCCATGGAACCATGATCCTTTGTGTATGCTTAGGAAGTGCTATACAATGTCACGATTGAGGCCATTATGCTGGCTTGGTAACTATTTAAATCATAATTCCATTCACCAGGAAGGAGTGAAAGGTGAGCATGCCGCCTCGTGATGAGACCTCCTGTTCCAAGGACTCTTTTATTTCTTCTGATATGCCTCTTGGATCATATCTCTGGTGTGGAGGCCATAGTGGGAATGCCACTTCACTTTCTTCCTTATGATCATAGTAGACTAGCTCTTGATGAGACCCCCTATCCTGCATTTGACAATTCAAAACATTCTTCTTTTTTTCTTTTTCTTTTTCTATAAAATGCTTCCCTATCTATACACAAAGGGTGGTTCATCCCTCCTTAAGAGTAGGAATGGTGGAAGAAGTCTTAACATCTCAATAGAAAAATATAAACCCTTTGTTCTTATTCCTTAATAATGATCAAAGAAGATTATGGGAATTTAAAAAGAACCAGCATGATAAAGATGACCAATCATGTTAGTATTAGTAGGACAATGACAGCAAAGTGATGAATAATTGTGTCCTTTCTTCTTTCCTCTTTATCAATTCACAACAATTTCTTGTAAAAGTAGCGATTTTATATAATTTGTTGATTTTAGTATGGTCTAGCTTTGTATCCATTGCATGAGTGTATAGCTGTGTTCCAAAAGACCTGAAACAAGAGGAACAACAAGTATCTTTAAGCATAAGTAAAAGGAATACAAGAATGTTGTTGTTTGAAAAAGGAAGGGCAAAAGAATACAAGGGTTGTTCCTTTGAAAAAGGAATAGAAAGAAAACCAGAAGTGTCGTTCCTTTCGAAAAGGAACAACAGAAACGCAAATGCAGTTCCTTTGGAAAAGGAACAACAAAAATTAAAAGTGCTGCCCCTTTGGAAAAGGAAAAACAAAAATCAAAAATGTTGTTCCTTTGGAAAAGGAACAACAAAAACGTAAAAGTGTTGTTCCTTTGGGAAAGGAACAACGAAAATCAAAAGTGTTGTTCCTTTGGAAAAGGAACAATAGAAAACTCAAATGTCGTTCCTTTGGAAAAGGAACAGCAAAAATCAAAAGTATCGTTCCTTTGGAAAAGGAACAGCAAAAAACTCAAATTTCATTCCTTTGGAAAAGGAACAACAAAAATAAAAAGAGTTGTTCCTTTGGAAAAGGAACAACAAAAAACTCAAATGTCGTTCCTTTGGAAAAGGAACAACAAAAATCAAAAGTGATGTTCCTTTGGAAAAGGAACAGAAAAAAAGCAAAAGTGTTGTTCCTTTGGAAAAGGAACAACAAAAATCAAAAGTGTTGTTCTTTTGGAAAGGGAACCGTGGAAAACTCAAATTCTGTTCCTTTGGAAAAGGAACAAAAAAAATCAAAAGTGTTGTTCCTTTGGAAAAGGAACAGCAGAAAACTCAAATGCCGTTCCTTTGGAAAAGGAACAACAGAAATGAAAATGAAAAAGGAATGGCTGAAAAAAAAGGTGCTGCTCTTTTGAAAAAGGAACATCACACAAAAATGTTGTCCCTTTGGAAAAGGAACAGCAGTAACGATAAAAGTGCACACAAATGCTGCGCCTTCAGAAAAGGAACAACAAAAATGATAGTGTTATTTCTTCTGAAAAAGGAATAGCAGAAAATAAATACAAAAATATATACAGAAACTGATTTAACAAAACAAAGAAATTATGTACAAAGTGTAAAAACAGATCAATTACTTAATGACTCACAGGTGAGGAAGATTTCTCTTCCTCCTATAAAATTCGCATATCGGAGTCTTCGTGTAGTTGCTGGTAGAAGGATTCCGGAGTAAGTGGTTTGTGGTATAATCGAACTTGGTGGCCATTTACTTTAAAGGTATGTTTAGATCCGTCAATAGTGACTAGAGTAAGGGTGCCATTATCATGTACCTTTTGGATTTCATATGGCCCCAGCCAGCAAGTCTGAAGTTTCCCAGGAAAGTCCTGAAACCTGGAATCGTATAAGAGCACCTAATCTCCTTTGCGAAAGACTTTCTTTTTAATGAGAGCGTCATGCCATTTAGCTCGCTACTGTTGGATTAATGCAGTGTGTTGAAGGGCAGAGAGCCTGATTTCATCTAGCTCATTGATCTGTTGTAATCTATTAATCTGTGCCTCATTTAGATCTAGGGCGACTTCTTGTGCTATTCACAGTGTTTGGATTTAGAATTCTATGGGGAAAATAGGTTGCTTTCCAAACACCAATTGGTATGGTGAATAGCTGGTATTGTTTCTCCATGTTGTTCTATAGGCCCACAAGGCTTCTGGTATGCAGCCCAATCGCGTCTATGTGACGCAATGGTTTTTGTCAAGATTGCTTCTATTATTTTGTTACTGCTTTCTACTTGACCGTTTGCCTGTGGGTGGTATGGAGTAGCAATTTTATGCTGGATATGATAGTTTTTAAGTCTTGTAGCAATCTTGTTACCAGCAAACTGTGGTCCATTGTCTGTAATTATGTCTCTTGGAAGCCCATATTGCAAAAATATATGAAACAAGAACTGTATAACAGAATCCTCTGTAGCTCTTGGCAATACTTCTGCTTCAACCCATTTGGTGACATATTCTGTTGCCACCAGAATATATGTTTTTTGGTTCGAGGATGGGTTAATTGGACCAAAAAAATCAAGTGCCCATTTGTCGAATGGTTCAATAACTAGCTGTGGGTTCAGGGGCATTTCGTCAGACTGACCAGGGCGTCCTGCTCTTTGACAACTGTCACAAGCTTGCACAAACTTCTTTGCATCTTTGAAGATTGTAGGCCAATAATACCCTGTTTGCAGCACCTTATGTCTAGTTCTCCGATTGGAAAAGTGTCTGCCACATGGTTTGTCGTGACAAGTTTTCAAAATATCAAAAATTTCATCCTCCTGGACACATCTCCTGATGTTCATATCTGCTCCTGTATGGAATAGGTAGCCCCAATCTAAGAAAATTGAGCACTTCGTTGGACAATCTGTTTTCGTTCATTGGGGGTCAGATGTTTTGGTAATTTACCTACTGCTAAGTAATTCACAACATCAAGATACCAGGGTGTTTTAACAGTGACAACAAACAAATGCTCATCTGGAAATTGATCTTCAACTGCTACTGCGTCCACTAGTTTTGGCATTCGCGAGAGAAAGTCAGCTACAGGATTTTCTTTTCCAAGTCTATCCTTGATTGTAATATCAAATTCCTGCAATAAAATCAGCCATCTAGTTATTCTACCATTTGTGATTGGTTTATTTGCTAAATATTTTATGGCAGAGTGATCTGTATACAAGATAACATGATATCCAATAATGTAATGCCTGAACTTATTCACAACATGTATTACAACTAGAAATTCTTTTTCAGTAACAGTATAATTCAATTCAGCAGGGGATAAATTCTTGCTATGGTTTTTTATGTTCTTCCTGCCCAAGGACTGGTCCAATAGTTGTATCTGAGGCATTTGATGATATTTGGAATGGCAGGTCCCAATTTGGTCCTCGAAGGACTATAGCTGTGGACACAAGCTTCTTCAGATCCTGAAAAGCACGGTCACATTTTTCTATCCAAAGAAAGTCAACATTACCTGTCAGTGCATATAGAGGTGCAACAATATGTGAAAAATGTTCTAAAAACCTTCTATAATAACCAGAGAATCCAAGAAAACTTTGTACCTCTATTTGAGTGGTAGGAGTGGGAATTAGCAAAATTATTCGAATTTTGGCTAGGTCTACTTGTATGCCAGCTGTTGAGATATAATGGCCTAGAATAAGTCCTTCAGTCATCATCATATAGCATTTTTCATGGCTTAAGCAAAGCCTAATGGCAATGCAGTGCTGTAGGACTTTTTCCAGCGTGTCCAATGCTAGGTCAAAATCATCTCTATATGGTGTAAAATCATCCATGTAGACTTTGAACCCCTCATTTATTAGTTCTGAAAAATTTTTGAGGATAGCTCTTTGAAATGTGGCAGGAGCATTGCATAAGCCAAAAGGTACAACTCTGTAGGAAAATGTTCCCCAAGGACAAGTAAAAGTGGTTTTGTCTTGGTCTTCAGGGGCAATCTGAATCTAATTATATCCACTAAAGCCATCTAAGAAAGAAAAGAATTTCTTTCCTGCTAGAGTGTCTAATACTTGATCGATGAATGGAAGGGGAAAGTGGTATTTTTGTGTTGTTTTGTTTAACTCTCTATAGTCTACACAAATCCTCCACTTTCCATTCTTCTTTGGTACCACAACAAGTGGAGAGACCCATTTACTATCGGAGATAGGATAGATGAAGTTAACATCTAAAAGTTTTTGAAGTTCAGCTTTTACAATGTCTTTTAGATGAGGATTAAGTCTCCTCTGTGGTTGGAGAACAGGTCTCGCATCCTTTTCTATGTAAATGTGGTGTGTACATAACTGGGGATCAATTCCTTTCATATCAAGATAGTCCCATGCAAATGCTTCTTTATATTTCCTCAATAGTTGGATGAGCTTCTTTTCTTGTCTAGAAGTTAGGTTGGAATTAATGTTTAAAGTCTTTCCTGGCTCAATTTCTACAATTTTGCTATGTGAAACAGAAGTAGTAGGTATTGTTTGATCATGTGTATCTTTAAGAGGGTCCTCTTCTAATTCATTATCAAATGCTGCTTCTATCATGTGACATTGTATGTGGGATTTGGGTTCAGCTTGGCTAATGAAATTATTAATGGCATCATCTTCTGTTTGGTATTTGAAATCAAGGGCCTCTTGTATGGTTAATGGAGATCTAATATTTTCGGTGAGGTATGATACAAGATTCTTGTTAGTTTTTATTATTGTGACACTTGGTTGCTCTAGGGGGTATAAAGCTAGATTCTTAATATTTGCCCCCCTAGTAATGGTCATATTACCTTGTCGGCAACCAATATAAGCATCGGCAGTTGCGAGCCAAGGTCTGCCTAATATCAATGGATGTCCATCAAGTCGATTTTTGGGGTTTATTATCAGGAAATCGGCCAGATACTCCCAGGAGTCAACGGATAGCATAACATCTTGTAGTGTGCCTTCTGGCTTAACTATGGATCGGTCAACCAGTTCTAATAAAGTGGAGGTCGGTTCTACTGATGTAATGCCCAGTTTTTGGCAAGTAGTGGTTGTTAAGATGTTAATTGCAGCTCCTAGATCAACTAAGGCATTTGAGAAGGTTTGACCATAGATTTGTACGGTTACTATTGGATTTCCTGGGTCTTCGTATTTAACGGGTGTTTCTTTTCCTGATAATAGGTTAGATAAAGTGCCAACTACTTGGACTTTTGGGTTATTTGTTATTTTCCTCCTTGGTTTATTTATACATAATTCTTTAATAGTTTTTCATATATCGGGATGTCTTGAATAGCTTGGAGGAGTGGAAGTTTTATGTATAGGTTGCGTAATTCTCCCAGAATGTCAAAATCAGGATATTGTATCAGTCGAGGTATAATTAAGGATTCTGGGAATGGAGGAGAGGATGTGGTTGCTGGATCATGAATTTGTTGTCTGGTCACGTCCTCTTCTTGTAATGGTTGTTCTACAGGTAACTGATTTTCAACTTGAACTGTTTTATCTCCCTCTATTTCAATGATATGCACAGATCTTAATTGAAGGTCATTACACTCCCTTAGATCAGTTCCTATCTCTGGTGTTTCGATTATTTGAATGGACTAGACCGGTCTGTTATTTGGATTAGTGTCGGGTTGGGCTGGGAGTTGCGGTCTCAAGTTACACTGGGGGTTTTGTTGTAGGGCTGGCAGTGTAGGTTGAGGGAGTGGGATGGTTCCTACTAGCTGATTCATTGGTCTTTGCTAGTTTGTCTACCAGGTTTGACTCTGTGAAGTAGGAGGGGTTCATTGTGGTGGATAAACATTGTTTTTCCAATATGGTGGGGTATAGGGAAAATTTAGCCAATTGGGTTGGCTTGCTTGATTCAGCCACGGAGATGATGAAGGGAATGATTGTTGTGACCAATTCGAGAAGGGAGGTTGATTTTACCACATTGAATTATATTGTTGAGCATGATATTGCGGAGGCTGGAAAGAAGAAGCTGGGTTTGAAAACATACCTGTTTGTCGCGGCTGCCATTGACGGCGTTGATTAAGTAGATACATCGATTTTGGTTCTTCTTCTTCTTCTTTATATACTGCTTTCAATCCAGGAAGTGAGGGGTAGCTCTCTGTGGAGTGGTCTTTTGTAAAAATGGCACAAACTTGGACTGCATCTAATGGACACTCCTTATGGTTATGTTTCTTTCTGCATCTGGGATAGAAGATTGCCAAATTTTGTTCTGCTTCTACTTGCTTTTGTTTGGCCTGCATAATATCAAGTTGTGTTGTTAGTATCCCCAATATGTCAGTTTTAAAATTTTGTAACAAATTTCCTATTTCTGCACAAGTTACTCCTTCTACCAAAATTCTACTATCTCTTACAAACCGATCATGTTCTGCTGGTTTTAACCTTGTGCTGCCTCTCGAGCTCCTGATACATAAATCAATAATGTCAACAAAATTTTCCTGATAAATATCTCCTTTCCCCATAATGTTTAATGTCTCAATCCATTGTTCCTTCATTCCCCTAATTAATGCTATTTTTAATACATTATCAGGTAAGGGTAATGATGCATAAGGAGATCTTTGAAGATTATACTGGAAACGTTCAACATACTCTTCTAATGTTTCATTTGGTTTAGCTACCATCTGAAATATTTCATCTTTTAACTCTCGAGACCTGCAATAGTCCTGATATTTTTTTAGAAAAGACTCTTTCATTTGATCCCAATTATTTATAACACCACCACCTAATCCCATAAACCATCTTAAAGCAACCCCTTTTAATGTAGAGGGAAATAATTTCAGTTTTTGGGGATCGGTGGTATAGTCATATCCTCTACACAGCACATCGAATTCAAACAGGAATGCATCTAGATCTTCTAATGTAAGGCCATGGAATGTGGGGATATGCTGAAGAGGAATTGCTTTCATAGGTGCATTAGCTACAGTATCCACAATGGGGTATTGTAGTGTAGAGGTTTGGGTGTTTGGCTAGTTCTGGGCCATTTGGTCAAATATATGCCAATAGCCTTCTCGGATATGTAGGAGGGTATTCCTAGGTTGTCGAGGGGGAGTGGCTCTAATGGGAATGGCCTTGACAGCACTTCCTTTATCTGGGATGATGAGAGTGCCTAAGTTCTGGGGGGATTTAGGTTCTTCAACTTCGTTATAAATGGTTTTTGTAGCGCTTCCCTTATCTTGGCTACTTAATGGCTGAATTATCCTAAGAGGAGATTTTGGTTCTTCAACTTCTCCTGTTCCTCCTCTTCCTTCACAGAGATTGCTAAGGTTCCCTTCTTGCAATGATTTTAGGCTAGAATTTTCAATTTCTTGAAAATCTTGCTCTTTAGTTTGACTATGCACCTCAGCAAAGACTACAGATGGTGATCCTGTGGCCTGAAGGGAACTAGTAGGCTGCCTAGAAGTAACTTTTCTAGGTCCTACTGAAGGCTAAGATTCTGCTTTCGTAAGGATTTCATCTATAAAGGTCGATTGACCAAGGGTCATCGGCCCCTTAGCTTTATCAGGCTTAGGTAAAGGTTTGGGATTCTTTTCTGGCTTTTTCTTCTTAGTCATGCACACACAAATCAACTGCTAGGTTCTACCCAAACAAAACAACAACAATTCTGCAGGAAAACGAGCAGGGGAGTAGGGCTATTACATACTCCACACACGGGTTCTTTCCTAACAGGTTCTTACACTACTCTGAAAAAGAAACAAATGGCTACACTCTTCCCCGGCAACGACGCCAAAATGTCAGTTCGTAAAACGGGTCTTTTTCACGTCTAATTACCTCACATTAACTTGTCAATCCAAGAACAATTTGTTATCTCAAAGAGTGTACTCAGTTTGAGGCGGTCATTTGTCAGAGTAATGCTAGTAGTATAGTGCTCAAGAAAATACAAGAGTAAACGGATGCTAAAAGAAAATCTACTTACAACAAAGCAATTTAAAGCCTAAATCATGCATACAGAAGACTAAGTAAATTATCAGTCAAGGGTATAGTAGCAATAACTCATCCCTCTGTAAACTGATGTAACTGAAGAGAATCAAGGAACAGATTGTCAATCTGGGAACTACACAACGAATGTCAATGCTCGCTATAGTTTCAGATCATTTAATGCAATGGCAATGCAAATAACAGAAAATGGAACAACAACTATAATTGAAACAACAACTAGGAAATGAAATTGTGACTAGTCTTGATACACAGCGAAACCTTACGCTAAGAAAATGAAGGCAGCAATCGTACCCTACAGGAATCGAAGAGCAATCCTTACTTTAATAATAAATCAGAAAGCAAATAGAAGTGGAACGACAACAAATTAGCAATGAAATATAGAACAATGCTTAGAGCCAATTGTGAATATATAGTACCAAAATAAATAACACACACAACACACATAGATATTAAGAGAAACAGTAATCTGACTTTGATACCACAAATATTGATCTTAGTTCTAAAGGATAACGATCGTAATTCATAATAGAACAACAATGTCAATCGAACAGCAATCGTAATGAAGTATAAACCATAGACGAATACAGTAATACCAACTTAAGAATATTACAGCTCGGTTACTCTGTAATTGAACAACGATAGCATTCTGTAAAGAATAGTAATGTTACATTAATGACTTAAAGGAACAACAGTACGTTACGAAGTCAGAATGAACAATACGACCTTCTTGTTACAGAGACGATATTGTAAATATAACAGAGCTGTGATAAAATAACAAAACACACCAGATTACCGATCAAAGCTGATAATGGAAACCACACACGAACTAAAGATAATGGTACAGGAGCAAGTGTTCCACTAGGGTCGGGCCCTTAGCCTCCAGGGACACACCGCTTGAAATTATTCCAGGATCAAAGATGGAATAGCAACCAGATTTATATTAAAGCATTAAAATAGTGTTACAGTGGATTACTTCTCAACGAGAGTCGATGATCAAAGTTTTGAATACAACGAGAAATTACATAAAAGTAACAACAACTCGTCCCCTAGGCTAGCAGTGCTGCCCCTTTTTATAACAGCCGGGCAAAGATATCAATTATGCAAAAATGGTTAAGATTATGATCCCTCAGGATCAGAGGATCCTGAGGGATTCGCCAAATGGTTAATTCCAATTATCCCTTTGTTTTCTTGCGCTGATTTGATATCTCCTTTTCCTTTCCTTGGCTAATATGCTTCAGTTTGGATTGTCGTGTCTGCATATGGTTTCCTACCACACAGACAACGGTTAACTCTGCTCTGTCTTTTTCCTTGAGACGAAAATCTTTTGTTTATCCCTTTTTCTGCATAAGAGAATGGCGATTATTAGTTATCTTGCGTTACATACAATTCTCATATATTTTGCCATATTTTCTTATTAATTACCTAGTTCATGATGCAAAGGGATTATAAGTCTTTAAAGAAAAAATGATAAAATAATCAATAAAACATACCTTCTTCGGTACTCCACATTAGGCTAAGTGAGAAATGAGAGTTTTTATGGAAAATATTTTAATTTCCCTAAGTAAAATAGGATTTTACTTAGGAAAAGATTTATCAAGGGAATGAATGATTTATGAAGGGGTGTGATCTTTGATGAATGGGTTTAAGTACTTAGGAATTATAAATCATTAGGCTGAGGGTCTGGTCCCTCCAGAAGTCAGAGAAATGCTTTGAGCCCCTCTAATTTGATAGATACCTTGGCACTTAGGGGAAATTAGTAAAAATTTAGGGGAAATGAGTAGGTGAGTTAATTATTTTAACTTTGCTTGCTTGATGTGCCTTCCATGTGATGTATGCCTTTGCCTTGTGATGAAAGTAAGAGATTTACACATTTAAACTTATCATTCACCTCATATTATTCTGCAACCATCATCTACTTACCCTACCTACTTAACCTAGCATTTTTACTTCTTTATTAGGGTGCACTTAGAATGGAAAACCCTTATCAACTTTCTTTTCTTTTAAATGGTAATGCCTATCTAAGTCTACACTTATTACATCCAACGGCTCAAATTACACTGTTGAGCTCCTTTTATTTACTCTACCTATCTACTTATCTGCCAAGATTACACTGTTTGGTTAGATATTTATTCGCTACTTCTAAAACATGAAATTGAAAATATGAACTAGTGAAGCTTAAATTATTTGACTATTCATGAATTGTGGCATAGGCGACAAGTTGCACACAATTTTTTATTATACAAAAGTAAAAAAGTAGTGCCATTTGGACTTTCACACTTTCATGGTCTTTTTCTTTTTCTTTGGGGTTCATTTTCTTTCATTTTTTGACCATCTTTTTATTCTTTTCACCATTTGATTTTAATTTTAGGGTATACCCTCTTTACATTTTTTAAATTTTTTGATTTTTCGAAAATATGGAAAAGCTTTGCAACAAGTCAAGGTATGAACATATTACATAGCTCATCCAGTCAATCATGATATATGACACCTATTGGTATAGGGCCATAATTGGTTCAAATCCAGCTGAACCCTAGCCATCTCTGTGCGAGTGTCCCACACCCATGTAGCAAGCTTGTGGACGTGCACCTCGACTGGTTCTTTCTCAGGAATGGCCAACTCCCGGACTGATGAGCCCCATAAATGGGCGATTATATGGGCTCATTTTTCCTCCTAACTTAGCTTAATCCACCATTCTCATTAGTTTATTGCATGTTTTTTTATTATATTTATGCTAATAGAGTGATTTGGGTTGACCATTATGCCATGGAGTCTAATGTGTGTTTAATGCGGATTTTTGGTCAATTTTGGAGACAAAGTAAAATATTTAGTGGACATTTGGCAGAAAATATTCGAAGAAGACAAGGGAGAGGATTTATTCGAGGGTATGTCCCTCATTTGTGACTCCCCACATTGAATTCTCCATCATGCAGCTCGGATGACAAGCAGCCACTTCAATGCACTAAAGAGGCAGTCGAGCAAGTGAAGATAACTTCTGTTTATCTCAAGTTTTGGGAGCCAAGCCTCCCTGATTTTAAGGAAGCTGTTGGGAGCTTCAGTTGTATAAGTAGCGAGGCCTAGGGCCTGATTAGGTTGTTGGAAGTTAGTCAAATTTTCGAATTTTTGTTGCAGCTTTTCTTTGCTCAACTTCGAGCTTACTTTTGTTGATAGTTTCATGTAATCCTATTATTATTTTGATAATGAAGATGAGATCTTGTTGGAGCTAGCACTGAGTTACCTCAGAGGGCTGAAGCTCTTGGGTTAGGGCCGAGTCCAAGCAACCAAGCTCCTCTTGTTTTGTATTTATATGCTTTGTTTCAGTTTATGAATTAGTGGTTGTTAGATAGATTTTTGTCTTAGTTAAGAATAGGTTGCTTTTGGTTATTTAAAAGGGTTGTTTCCATTTCAGTTTTCTATAGTAGGTTGAATAGTGATAGGAAAAAGATACAAAAATGCCATCAATAGAGCCTTGGCCTCCTTTCCTCCCTCTAGGACCATGAACTGAGGCCAAGACCCTCTTGTTGCCACAAAGAAAACACAGATTTGCCTTTTCCATAGGATTCCTGGTGTTGTAGTTTGTTAGAAGGTTAATGCTTTGCTATAGATCTATTTCACCATGCTCATTTCTGTCTTTGTAATAAATTTCCTTACATGCTTTCTTTCCATGTAGCATTCTTCAGCATTTACTTTCCTAGATCAAAATTTAGACTAGCTTGATGCAAATTTCTATTTTTTGATATAGCTAGTTTCCTTGCTTGCTTAATCTCATGATGTGAGTTTCAGTTCTCTTGCAGAAATCCTCTTCTCACAATAAGTCAGCCAATCAACCATCACCATTTCTCTTTTATCTATGTCCCACAGGTCACCCAAAGTCCCTCACAAATCTACCTTAGTTTTTTGCACTTTTCTCATGAACTTTCCTTTCTTTCCTTGAACAAGTCCAACCATCTTTCTCTTCGCTAATCCTTTTTGATGAATCCTAGACACCTTAACACATCACCCTAGCCTTCAGATACCCTTTCCACCCACTTTCCCACCTTCAAAACCTCCAAAACTATTCTCGACATCCTCTTGTAGACCTCCTATAGATCCCCTGCAGCCTCCTGTAGATTTTCCTATAGGTGTCTTTTTGAAGTTTGATTGTAGGAAAGGCCTCCAGAAGACCACCTGGGACCTCCTCGGACCCATCCACACCTTCCTACACCTCTGTAAACTCCAAATTCGTCCTCCATCACCACCTAATCACTGTTATATTCACAAACAAATAAATTACATGCATGACAATTTCACCTAAAAATACATAAAAATCCAAAAAGATGTTTTTTCACATTTCCTTCTAGAAATAGCTTGAGTAGATGTTGTTTACTTCCTAGGTTAAGTAATGGCATTCATTTCATGGTTTTTATCTCTCTTTCTACAAAAGTAGGATTAGTTGGTTAATTAGGGTTTGCTAGGTTTACCTTACATTTCAGTCTTCTTCTCCTTTCTGCAAGTAGAGTAGCCTCTGTAGAGTAAGCTTTCCTTTCTTTCATCACATATAGAGCTTCTTCTAGAATCCATAGAAGTTGGCTTGAGCTCCTAGTGATCTTGCGCCAGCTGACCAAGTGACATCCTGTAGTAAGAACTAGTACTTGTACATACAACACCGTCGCTTCCAAGTTTGTTACGAACTACCGGGTTGATAAAAGTAAAGTAGGAAGCCTAGGAGTTGCAGTATTATTGCTGCAATACTAGCGCTCACCACTTTTTGGTGTCGTTGCCGGGGAAGCGTCAGAGTATTTTGTGATTATTTTTTTTCTTCTATTTTCTACTGCAACATTCTACTAAGTAGTTTATTTAAGCAAAAGTAGATTAGTCATTTCCCTTCTTTCCTTTCAATTCTGCAATTTCCATTTCAGAAAAAGTAGATTAGTCATTTCCCTGCTTTCCTTTCAATTCTGCAATTTCCATTTCAGCAAAAGTAGATTATTCATTTCCTTGCTTTCCTTTCTGCATCTAATTTTCTTTCCTTTTCAGTTCTACAATTTCATTTTAGCAAGTTCATTTTAGTTAGTTGCAATTTGTTTGTTCAATCAATTTCAGTTTTGCAGGTACAAGCAGAAAAAAGCAAAAATCAACCAAAAGATTTATTTTCATGCCTCGTAGGAACAGAGATAATTCAAGAATATTCTTGCCCAACACCCCCACCACATCACATAGCCACCCTTCTCTCTTCTTCGGTGGTAGTGATCAGGAAGAACCTTTAGGTGAAAAACCAGAGATATTTGAAGAACCTATAGGGGAAGAAAAAGAAGAAAACATCCCTCCTGAGACAATGGCTGAAAACATAAATGCTAGGGGGAATGGAGAAAGTGTAGAGGGTACTTTTCCCATCCGAGAAACCAATGGGGACACTAAAATGAAGAACATAAGCCCTTCAGCCCTACCTCACTTCCATGGATTGACTACAGAAGATCCTGACACCTTTTTGTTTGAGTTTGCTGTTATCTGTCGAACCTATGACTATGCAGAAGATGAGAAAAAGTTGAAACTATTTACTTCTAGTCTCAAGGATGCAGCATTGCGCTGGTTCATGGGGTTTCCTGACAATAGCATCATAACTTGGGCTCAGATGCAATAGGCCTTTACTAACAAATATCGAGACTATTGTAGGTTAAGAGACACCAAGGAAGAAATCTTCCGAATGACCATGGGAAGTGATGAATCTTTGGAAGATTATGAAGAGAAATTCCAGCTCAGTTATAAAAGGGCCAGGTGCACACTTGACCTCGAATCTTTGAAGTTGGTCCTGGTCAGGGGAATTCCGGAAGACCTTCTAGACACCCTCCATCTACTGGCTAGAGGAGATATCTACCAACTACCATATGAAGACATAAATACTGTTTTTAGAAAGCATTCTAGGGTAGCCAGAAAGAGAGGTAGGGGGAGTCAACCCATAGCCAGTACCTCCTCATCCTGTTCATCCCTCAAAGGTGAACTTGGAAACATGCTGGAAGACTTCAAGAGTGAGATGCTGCAGACTCTTGCCATGCAAATGGATACCTTGCATATCAAAAGGAAACAAGAGGAAGTAGAGAGGGCTTTGGCCATTTTCTGTCCTAGGTGCACGAGAAGGCATCCTAGGAACAAATGTCCATTGAACTATATAGAGGTTTGTTTGGTTTGTGAAGAAGATCATTCTACAGATAAGTGCCCTTCCTTGCCCAGACTTAAAGCTGTATACCAGGGGGCCGAAGGAGCCACTGAACCACTTTATTTCATGAACCAATGGAGACTGCATGGACCTAAACCATACTAGCAAGGGATGCAAGGGACATCTCATGCATACTACAACCCCAACCAAACCACATCCATATCTTCTTGGGGCCCTCCTACTCATCCTTCCTGGTCCACACCTCCTCCTTGGTTCTATCCATCTCAATATCATTCCCAACTAGCTGCTCATGCATTTCAATCCTATGCTCAGCCACAACCACAGTGGAATGCATCTCATCAGGGGTGGAGACCCCAGTACAACTCTCCTCCCACTCTTTTGCCTCCACCACCTACTCAACCACAACCATTGCCTCCTGCTCCACCAAGGCAACCCCAAATCCTTGCCCAGCAGAACCCGAACCCAAACAATAGATAGGCCTAGCAATATATAGTGGGGAACCATCATGCCCAACTTATGTTGTGGAGATTCAGGAGATTAACCTATGATCTAGGAAGATTCTCCCAGATAGCCAGCCTCCCTCTCAAGAGGTTGAGGAAGATAAAGAGGAAAGTGAATCGAAAGCAATTCCACCCTTTCCTGAGAGATTATCCGGGACAACACAGCCCACCCCAAAAGAAACTGAACTTTTGGGAGAATTGAAACAGTTATGTGTAAAGATACCACTTCTCCAAGCCATAAAGGATGTGCCTATATACAATGAGATGATCAAAGAGAAGTGCTTTAGGCATCTAGGTAGGCGCAAGAGAGATGCTCCAACCATCAATTTCATAGGACAATTGTCCGACCTGATGTTGGGGCAAGTAATCTGTCCGAAATATCTAGACCCCGATGTTGGGGCAGGTAATTTGTCCGAAATATCTACACCCTGGAAGCCCAGTAGTTGATGTCCACATCAATGACACCATGATCCCACATACCTTGATTGATCTGGGAGCTGCCATTAATGTGATGGAAAACGACACCATGCTCAAACTCAACCTCCAAGGCTCCTTGAGGAAGACCATGACAGTACTGCAGCTAGAAGACTGCTCCACCGTGACCTCTGAAGGGATTGTGGAGGATGTGATGGTCTCCATTGATTCTTGGGAGTACCTTGCTGATTTCTTAGTTCTCCAGCCAAAGGCAAAGCTCACTGGGTATCTTCTCATCCTGGGAAGACCCTGGTTGGCCACTACCGATGCTTACATCAGTTGTCGGGCTAGGAACATGACCATCAAGAATGGACATATGTTCAAGCAGCTAATCCTATACCCTCCTGCCCAACCCTTGCTAGAACATGATCTACCTCTCTGGTTGGAGGAGGAGGATGAGGATGAAGTCTATTCTGCACCACTGTGTGCAGTAGAAACTGTCATGGGGGGAATCGCAAAATGAGGATGATATCATTGAAAATTTAATTCAGAATCCACCCCCTAGTATTTTTCCATTAGAAATATAGTGAAAGAAACCCAAGACAATCCCTTAACTAATCTCTGTATGGCCGATTCGACCTCTCTACATGTTAAGAATATAGAGTTGGGCCAAGAAATAACTTTGAAAATCAACTCATTCCTATCCACTTCCCAGAAGAGGGAATTGTGCAGCTTATTGAGAAAACATTTAGATGCCTTCACTTGGAGTTATAAGGAGATGAAGGGAGTGCACCCTTCAGTATGTACTCATCATATATACATTAAGGAAGATTGCAAACCAGTCAGGCAGCCTCAAAGGAGGATGAATCCAGCCCTTAAAAACATTGTTAAGGAAGAATTGCAAAAATTACTTGATGTAGGATTCATCTACCCCATCTCTGACACTGAATGGGTCTCTCCTTTGGTGCTAGTTCCAAAGAAAATTGGTAAGTGGAGAATCTGTGTCGATTATCGGGAACTGAACAAGGCCACCAAAAAAGACCATTTTCCTTTGCCTTTCATAGATCAAGTGTTAGATGGTTTGGCGGGAAAAAAGTTTTTCTCCTTCCTAGATGGGTTTAGCGGGTACAATCAGATTCAAATAAGCCTGGAAGACCAAGATAAGACCACTTTCACTTGTCCTTGGTGTACCTTTGCATATCGGGTCCTTCCTTTTGGTTTGTGCAATGCTCCAGCCACTTTCTAGAGGGCAGTATTGAGTATATTTTCTAAACTGGTTCATGATGCAATGGAAATATATATGGATGATTTTACTCCTTATGGTTATAACTTTCAAGAAGCTTTATCTAACCTAGGAAAAGTTTTGGACAAGTGCATTGAATTGAACCTGTCCCTCAGTCCAGAAAAATGTGAATTTTTGATGACTGAAGGGACTGTGCTAGGTCATGCAATATCTCAACAAGGATTGCAGGTGGACCCCAACAAAGTTTCCATCATCCAAAGGGTCCCACCTCCTCAAAAGGTGAGAGATGTCCAAATTTTCCTAGGCTTAGAAGGATATTACAGAAGATTCGTTAAAGATTTTAGTAAGTTAGCCTCTCCATTGTTTGGTCTTTTGGGAAAAGATGTCGAGTTCATATGGATTGAAAACTCTCAAGAGGCCCTAGATACCTTGAAAGGCAAACTTGTCACTGCCCCAATTATGAGAGGCCCAAACTGGGCCCTACCTTTCCACATTCACAGAGATGCCTCGAACAAAGTAATAGGAGCAGCCTTGGGACAAATTGATGAAAAGTTACCTTATTCCATACACTTTATAAGTAAAAATTTGTCAAAGGCAGAGTTAAACTATACGGCAACCGAGAAGGAACTCCTAGCTATAGTGAATTCCTTAAATAAATTCAAAAATTACATCACAGGCTATCAAACCTTTGTACACACTGATCATGCTGCAATTAGGTATTTAATGAATAAACTAGATTTAAATGCTCGCATCATTAGATGGTTGCTTTTACTGCAACAGTTTGATTTAACCATTGTTGATAAGCCTGGTAAAGAAAATGTTGTTGTTGACTTTTTGTCTAGAGTAACTTTGCCTATAGGTGAAGAAGGAATGGTGGATGATCAAATGCCAGATGAACACCTATTTGCTATCTCAGTACTCTCTCCATGGTTTACTGATATAGCAAATTACTTAGTTTTAGCACAGTTCCCACCACACCTGTCCTCAAAAGAGAAGAGCTAGATCATGAGGAAAAGTGCCCTTTTCACCTGGATTGGGAGCAATCTCTTCAAACTTGGCCCAGATCAGATCTTGAGAAGATGTGTCAGGGAGGAGGAAGTTTTTGACATTCTCCTGACCTGTCATGACGGGCCTTGTGGAGGTCATTTTGCAGAAAAGAGGACTACCTTCAAAATATTGTAGGCAGGATACTATTGGCCCACTCTTCATCAAGATGTGAAGAGATTTACCACCCAATGTGATCGGTGCCAAAGGATGGGGAAATATACTCCAAAGGATGAGATGCCCTTGCAACCTCAAGTGACCTTTGAGCCATTTGAGAAGTGGGGCATGGACTTTGTGGGTCCTATCAACCCTCCTTCAAAATAGAGGTAATACATCATTGTGCGCACCGATTATCTAACAAAATGGGTAGAGACAAAAGAAATCAAGGTAGTAATAGAGGAAAAAGTAACTGATTTTTTAAGAGAAAATATATTCTATAAGTTAGGGTATCCAAGAGAACTGGTCACAGATCAAGGTAGTCAGTTCACTTCCAATTTGATTGAAGACTTGCTCACACATCATAAAATCAAGCACAGGACTTCCACCCCTTACCATCCACAAGCCAATGTGCAAGTGCAAGTCACTAACAGAGCTTTGGAAGGAATTCTGACCAAGGTAGTGAGCAACAACAGAAAATATTGGGCGGATAGACTAGTTGAGGCCTACAACACAGCATGGAAGACCACCACAGGGTTCACACCCTATGAATTGGTCTATGGGAAGAAAGCTTTATTGTCAATAGAATTTGAATACAATACACTAAGGATGGCAGCTCAGCTGGACCTAGACCTTAGCCATGCACAGAGGGAAAGACTACTCTAGCTCAATGGATTGGATGAACAAAGATTGCAGACCCTTCTCCACACAGAGGTAGTTCAGCTTCAAAGGAAAATATGGCATGACAAAAATATCAAGGAGAAGCAATTCCAAGAGGGAGATTGGATACTGCTCTATGACTCAAGGTATAAAGACTTCAAAGGCAAGCTGGGGACAGGATGGTTGGGACCCTACACTGTGGAAAAATGTAATGAAAATGTTTCAGTTTTGATTAGAACCATTGATGAGGAAGCCATCCCTATGCTTGTCAATGGACATAGGTTGAAAATTTACAAGAAGCTCATTTCCAAGCGAGAGTTCATTGAAGATCTGAATAAGACAGTGTTGGTAGTGGAGTAGGTCTTAGCCTTCAATCCACCCATTCATTGAAGAATCAGAAAAAAGAAAAAATAATAAGGATTCACGTAAAAACCTCCATGGGGCACTTGAGTCCCATCATTGGGTTGAAAACCTATTTTGAGGCGGCCCAGTGATGACAAAAATAGAAAAAAAAGAAAGAATAAGATCCCTGGGTGAAAACCTCCCTTGGAGGTGCCCAAGGCAGATAATTATGGTGAAAACCTCCTTGAGGAGCCCTAGTTGTCTTTCAAAAAAAAAAAAAAAAGAGAGAAAAAAAGAAGAACAAAAAATAGAAAGAAGGAAAAGGAAATTGAATTTTAATGTACATTGCAGGTTACAGGTGGACCACAGGAGCAAGAGAAGATGCCACTAAGCCTATTTCATATCCACCACACTCTTCTCCATCGTTTCTGACCTTCATTCCACTTCTTTGTGTTTTTTTCCGAAGACTGTGTATCCTACAAGAGGCCCTGTGTATTCTACACGAGGCTCCTGCAAAAATCACAGAGAACCAGAAATGGTCTCAAAAAGCAGTTTCAGGGGCTGAGAGATTTCATGAAGAGCATGTAGGCCTTCCTATAGCTATCCACCCTCCTAGCCATCCATCCCACACCTGCACCACCTCATCCTCATCGATTTCTTTCCTTCCTGTCAAAAAACACAAAAAACTAGTTTTTTAGAAAAAAACAAAAAATAAAAGGAACAACACCTCCAAATCTCACCTACAGCTTTCCAAGTACCTGTCTATCTTCATCAACATCTCCAATATCATCCTCACAGCTCCCAGCAAAAAAATCAGCTAAAAATTTTAAAGGGAGAAGCAGCTACAGGAGCTCCTGTAAGAATTCCTGTCGGAGCTGATCCCATTAAAATCAAGCCACAACAGCAAAATAGGTGCAACCATAGGATTGACGGGGACACTTGAAGCCAGATCTAGCTAGAGGATACCTACACAAAGCACACAAGCCACACATCAGGGAGTAGAAAGCATACAGCAAAGGAGATACAGGCATGCAGCAACAAAGGAACCAAAATGCACCACAACACACACATTCGACTTGTAGGTAAGTGTCTAACCCTCTCCTCTGTTGCATTTGTGTAATTCAAAAATATGCATAAGTGAATGAGATGGTTAGGGTTGAATGAGAAAAGGTGGGCAGTTAATTGGCCACCCTCATCTAGTTGATTTCGCTCATCTGGAGATGCCACCACACGTGTACCTAGTCAACTCATAGAAAAATCCAAAGGACAGGTAGTGGGGGGTATACAAACTCCGATGCAATGATGGGAAGTGATTTTGGGAAAGAGTCATGATGACAAGGTAGTGGGGACCAATAGTCCAAATATGGCAACGTACCTTTTTTCCAGCTCACCCCATCACCAAAAATATCTCAAAGAAGACATAAGTACTCCTCCATGAAACTCCTTCACCACCTTTTCTTCCATTTCATCCTCGTCCACTTAGTTGCAACAAGCTCTATACCACCTCCATAGCCTCAAAACCATCGTTCTCTATCATTTTCAGCCATCCTCCTACTATCGGCATTCTATAGGAGCAGTAACAGGCTCTATAGGAGCACCTACAGGCAGTTCTACAGGAGCGGCAATAAGCAGTTTTTAAGGAGAAAACACAAGATTTTTGCTCGATTTATGGCTTGAGTAGGTAGGTTTTGTGCATACCCACCTTGATTATTAATATGTGAAAGGAGTGATACATTTTTAAGGAGGAATTGAGCTTGTAGGAGAAGAGGAATTCCATAAAAAAATTCTGCCTATTTTCTTAAAAAAGACATAGTTTTTCTCTGTTTTCCTATTCCTTCAAAACTCTTGTCTCCATCTCTATTTTGGGTGTTCAAAGGGGGTATAAGAAAAATGATAGGGGCATTCATGAGGAAGGAGCCCACAAATTCAGCTAGGATCCATGAGCATCCCGAAGTAGTAGCCATTTTTACCAGAGCAAATTGGATGCCATTCTTTGAAAAATTCTGAGGGTTTGATGAAGAAGTGGCTCAGGAGTTTGCCCTTTCTTTAGTCCCTCACTCAAGGACCCATGCCACTATTACTTTGAGGGGTCTCTCCATGGAAATCACCCCAGAATTTATCAGTAGGGTTACCAGCCTTCCCCTTGGATTACCTTGGAGCAAAGATGAAAAGCCAATTGGGCAATATACCAAGAAAAACTTCTTCCAACCAAATTAACATCCTGTAGAAGACAAAAATGGCATTAGAAGAACAAGCATACCTTACCCTTGGGATGAGGTTAGTTACCAAATTATCATGTATATGTGAAAGAAGGTATAGCATAGTTTATGGCTATCATTTTAGACTCTTCCATGAGTTGAGATATGGCATGGACACCCCAACACCCTAGAAACTAAGCATTCCCTATTTTCTCTTGCAGTCCCTTATAGACTCCAACATTAAGTTGAAGGCAGGAGGTCCATATCAGTTGGCTCACCATGGGTTGATTAAACTATTAGTGGAAGAAGGCCTCCATACCTTCACAATCCCCATAGCATGGGAAATCTTCAGAAACATGACAGAAGAAGATGATATAAAGGCCCTCACATATGATCACAGTCCTTCTGATAGTGAGGGGGAAGAGAAACAAGGGGAATAAGGGGAGGAAACTGAGGAACAAACAGAGGAGGAAGACACCAAAACAGAGAAGGAGGAAACTAAACCAGAGGAGGAAGAAACCAAAACAAAGCAAGAGGAAACAAAACCAGCAGAGACAGAGAAGACAAAAGGAGAGGAAAAAGGGGCAGAAAAGACAGAAGTGTCTCTTGAGACCCTAGAAAGAGAGGAAGTAGCTGCCCTCACTTCGCTCAGCACCCCAATGAAACTGAAACAAAAGAGGAAGAGGCGAACATCAATGTATTTTAGGGATCAGAAGAGCACAAGGATAAAAACAGGAAAACCATAGCCATATTCAATAGTGCCTATTGTAATTGAAGATTCACCCACTGTCAAAGGGGAAGAATCTCCCTCTAAAACCCCCATCACATATGAAAGAGGAAGTCCCAGATCTTCCACCTGGAAGGAAAGAGTGCAACTATAGGACTCAAAAACAGCTCTACAAGAGGCACAAACTGTTCTACAGGAGACCCTAACTAAGCTACAGGAGACTGAAAAACTTGAGAAAAGGGTAGAAGAATAACCAAAGGGGAAGGAGGAAGTAACAGAGACTCAAGAACCTGACCCCCATCCTAGTTTGGGCTCTTACTACAATCTTCTTGAGGGGGGGAAATCATTCCACAGAAATTTGCAGTCCCACTTTTCTTTGAGTTGGAAAAAGAAAGAATAAGGAGCCATAGATGGATGTAAATCACCAAATCCAAGGGGGTACAGGATATTGGCCACATGGAGAACAAGCTTAGAGAAATGGACAGGGAGTTAAGTGCTGTAAGACATAGAGAGGCAATCACAAGAAGTCACTTGGAAATAGAAAATGAGTTACTAAGAAGACAGCTGCAAGAAAAGGAGACACAATTGGCATGCATAGCCAGTATGTCTATGCAAGCACTATAGTGCAGAACACCAGCAAAATCATATGGAGTATACCTCAAAGACCAATGGTTGCAGTTTTAGATCAAGACTTTGGCATAGAGAGGCATAATGCCTTTCCAAGATTATAAACAGTTTACAGACCTATGTGACCAAAGTTCAACAGAAGACAAGGAAAAGATAGCAGAGTTCTATTTGCATAACATAGCCCTCACCAATATGAACCTATGGGACCCCAATGCTAGGCTAGGGGACTTGCAACTGATGTCCATGGCATCATGGATGAATCATGAGGAGAAAAGGGAAACAGAAATCAAAAAGTCGATGGCAAAAGAGAAAAATGAACCCTTAATGATCAGATCTAAACCATTAGACCCCATGGCTCTCATCAGCACACACCAACTACTTGCAAATAATCCTCAAAGTGCCCCTAAGTATATCAATGATCAGGCTTAGGCCATTGTACATTTTGAGGACATGGAAAGATTACCTGGGGAAGATTGTATTCATGCTTGTATGAGGAGGTGGAACACTCTCCCACACAGTCTGCAAATCAAGGAGTATCACTCCCCAACAAGAACGAAAGAAGCATTAAGGAGAGTGCTATTGTACAAGCACTCTAAGTAGAGTTTGAAGGCCAATTGGACTAGCCTCAAATTGAGTCCCCCACTGCTGCTAGGCCTACTGGAAGGTAGAAAAGAGGAAGAAGAACAACAATAGTGGGAAGAGGTGGACAGAAAGGCAAGATTCCATGACATAGGAGAGAACCTCACATCAGAAGCATGGGATGTCAAGGAGGCCATCAGGGCCATCAAAGATGAGGAGATGGACTAGTTGCTCAGAGGATGAGCAACACATTCAGTAGGGGGGTGAAGTTGAGCCCCATAAATGGGTAATTATATGGGCTCGTTTTGCCTCCTAGCTTAGCTTAATCCATCATTCTCATTAGTTTATTGCATGTTTTTTGATTATATTTATGCTAATAGAGTGAGTTGGGTTGGTCATTATGCCATGGAGTCTAATGTGTGTTTAATGCAGATTTTTGGTCAATTTTGGAGACAAAGTCAAAGATTTAATGGACATTTGGTAGAAAATATTCGAAGAAGACAAGGGAGAGGATTTATAGGAGGGTATCCCCCTCATTTATGACTCCCCACTTCGAATTATCCATCATGCAGCTCGGAGCACAAGCAGCCACATCAATGCACCAAAGAGGTAGCCGAGCAAGTGGAGGATAACTTCTGTTTATCTCAAGTTTTGGGAGCCAAGCCTCCCTAATTTTAAGGAAGCTGTTGGGAGCTTCAGTTGTATAAGTAGAGAGGCCTAGGGCCTCATTAGGTTGTTGGAAGTTAGTCAAATTTTCAAATTTTTGTTGCAACTTTGCTCTGCTCAACTTCGAGCTTACTTTTGTTGATAGTTTCATGTAATCCTATTATTATTTTGATAATGAAGATGAGATCATGTTGGAGCTAGCACTGAGTTACCTCAGAGGGCTGAAGCTCTTGGGTTAGGGCCCAATCCAAGCAGCCAAGCTCCTCTTGTTTTGTATTTATATGCTTCGTTTTAGTTTATGAATTAGTTGATGTTAGATAGATTTTTGTCTTAGTTAAGAATATGTTGCTTTTGGTGATTTAAAAGGGTTGTTTCCATTTCAGTTTGCCGTAGAAGGTTGAACAGTGATAGGAAAAAGATATAAAAAGGCCATCAATAGAGCCTTGGCCTCCTTTCCTACCTCTAGGACCATGAACTGAGGCCAAGACCCTCTTTCTACCTCAAAAAAAAACGCAAATTTGCCTTTTCCATAGGATTTCTAGTGTTGCAGTTTGTTAGAAGGTTAATGCTTTGCTGTAGATCTATTTTTCCATGCTCATTTCTTTTTTTGCAATAAATTTCCTTCTGTGCTTTCTTTCCATGTAGCATTCTTTAGCATTTACTTTCCTAAATCAGAATTTAGACTAGCTTGATGCAAATTTTTGTTTTTTGATATAGCCTATTTCCTTGCTTGCTTAATCTCATGATGTGAGTTTCAGTTCTCTTGCAGAAATGCTCTTCTTACAATAATTCAGAAAATCAGCCATCACCATTTATCTTTGATCTATGTCCCATAGGTCACCCAAAGTCCCTCACAAATCTGCCTTAGTTTTATGCACTTTTCTCATGAACTTTCCTTTCTTTCCTTGAACAAGTCCAACCATCTTTCTCTTCATTGATCCTTTTTTATGAACCCTAGACACCTTAACACATCACCCTAGCATTCAAATACCCTTTCCAACCTATTTCCCACCTTCAAAACCTCCAAACTGCTCTTGGCATCCTCCTATAGACCTCCTGTATATCTCCTGCAGCCTCCTGTAGATTTTCTTGTAGGTGTCTTTTTGAAGTCCAATTGCAAGAAAAGCCTCCACAAGGCCACCTGGGACCTCCTCAAACCCATCCACACCTTCCTACTCTACAAACTCCAAATTCGTCCTCCATCGCCACCTAATCACTGTCATATTCACAAACAAATAAATTACATGCATGACAATTTCACCTAAAAATACATAAAAATCCAAAAAGATGTTTTTTTCTCATTTTCCTTCTAGAAATAGCTTGAGTAGATGTTGTTTACTTCATAGATTAAGTAATGGAATTCATTTCATGGTTTTTATCTCTCTTTTTGCAAAAGTAGGAATAGTTGGTTAATTAGGGTTGGCTAGTTTTACCTTACATTTCAGTCTTCTTCTCCTTTCTACAAGTAGAGTAGCCTCTGTAGAGTAAGCTTTCCTTTCTTTCATCACATATAGAGCTTCTTCTAGAATCCATAGAAGTTGGCTTGAGCTCCTAGTGATCTTGTGCCAGTTGACCAAGTGACAGCCTGCAGTAAGAACTAGTACTTGTGCATACAACACCGTCGCTTCCAAGTTTGTTACGAACTACCGGGTTGATAAAAGTAAAGTAGGAAGCCCAGGAGTTGCAGCATTATTGCTACAATACTAATGCTCACCAGGGAACATTCACCATGCCTCCTCCATGACTTGAATTATACGGTTGTTTTGGTTAGTTACCTCAGTCACAGTGGTGATGGAAGAGTCTCGTTGTAGGGCCATCTGCTCATTATTAATCCTCTGCTCTCTGATTAGTTGTAAAGCGCGATGTTCACAAGCCCTCAACTCTGTGATCACTCCATCCTGCAATAGGTGGAGCACCTCACTAAGGATCACTACCAGATTCAACCCCACTCCCTTAAGGGCGTTGACAGTGGGCCTATCAGCTTCATTCTCCGTGGTTTATGCTCCATCGAGAAGCACTATCGCACTAGAGACCTTCGTGCACAACATCTCGCCATCTTCTAAAGTGCCGATAGCGAGGCTGGTGGACACTGTGCTAGCCTATGACATGTGGGTTTGCAACTCCGACAGACTTGTCTAGATGGCCCCCAATATTAGTTGTTGTTGCTACTCAAACTGTTCTAGGGCCTCCGTGGGGACATCTCTTACTATGTCTCCAATGTCATGCAAATCGCCTATTGTGAGGGTGATTGGGTCCAACGATGTCTTATTGGCCTTGGATTTCTTCCTCGACCCTCCTTTCTCTTGTTCTGATGGATGCTTGATGTGGGCGGACGTCGCTTGCAGGTCCACGCCATGCTGCTTTGTTTGCTATTCTGTCTCTTCCTTTGTCTCGGGTGAAGGCGAGCTCGCTCCTTTGTCAGAGCTCCGCTCTATTCCAACTGTTTGCTTCTCCGTCTATGGAGTGGAATCATGCTCTGCTTGGGCGTTGTTAGTGGCCTCCTTCCTCTTCTCGGCCAGTTGTGCCATCTCAAGCTTGGCCTCCTCTTTCTTGCACTGTGCAGCAGACTTGCTCACCCCCACCGCCAAGTCTGATGTAGTGCGCCATTGTGCCGGCCAGCGATCAATTACTGCATCAATGGTGTCATTCGTTGCCATGTAAGGAAAGTCATACCATGTCTGCGCAGGGTCCTTCCGTGCCTTGATTGACACATGGTGAAAATCTTCCTTGAACTCCATGTAGCCCTACAGGTTGGAAAACATAGTAGGCGACAACCACGGTTTGCGATTGATGGCCATGCGGATGTTCATCTCCATCAAGATCCAGAAGAACTTGCTATCCTTGATGCACTACGCATCCTTCGTCACCCACAGTAAAGCGTACTTCGCTGCTTCTGGTAGGTCTAGCATGACCAAGGGGAATTGATTGTCCTCTGGCAGCTCCCATGCTACTAGCACAATAGACAGCAAGAGCCACGCATAGTGGAAAGTCTTGCTGAGCTCCTGTGCCTCGCGGTAGTTCACAAGGAACTCACCACAGAGATAGTGTGCCCAATTGAACTGGACTCCTTTGACACATTGGGTTTCTAGCGCGACAACAGGTGTTGGCACCTCATCTGCGCGACACTTCCTCATCACCTTTCCTGCCAAAATATGCATGGCCACATTGACTGCAAGGTCACTAATACTTGAGATGGCATAGCCTCGTAGCTTCTTCACAAGCTTAAATTTTTCCTTCATGGCCTCCATGAGGGCCTGCTTGCCATCTTTTCTGCCAAACATCATGGTTGGATTTTCTCCCATGTAGGGCAGCTGCGTGATCCTATGGATCAATATGTTAGTGATGGGTATTGGCTCCTTCAATGACAGACACCCATAATGCACCAAGCATAACAGTTGCTTGATGACCAATATTGTAATCGGGGTGCGGTTGTAGTGCGACACCCATAGCAAGTTGAGAAAACCCACCTTTTCTACTCCCCTAGGCCACTTCCACAACTCCAATGCAGTCATTCTGGTGGTTGTGTAAATAATGTGGCACATTAGCTACTCAGTCACCAAATGTGGGAACTTCTCATGGTTAGCTAAGTCCTAGTATTCGAGCTTTAACAGAGGAACCCACCCCAAGCATGGTCCTTCAAAGACAATCTCATCCACCAACAGAGGGGTTTGCAAGGGGACATTGCTCTTATCAATGTCCTTCGGCACCTTAGTCTTGCCCTTGCATGGAGGGATGTACTTAGGCAACCGAGTATAGAGTCAACACCCTGGACTTCAACTTCCTCCACATCTATCCCCAAGTCCTCATCATCCATCGGGATGTCTTTGATTTCTTCCTCCTCCAGCTCCATATTGATGGCTTTACCCTTTCCTTGTGCGATGGGCTTGTCCTTTGGTGGGTTTCTTCTCGGTGATGTGCACACCGGTATCGCAGGCTACTTGCTCTTCTTATCCTTCGCACTCTCCTTGGTTGGGGTTGGCTTCGGTCTAGGTGTCCATGGTGATTTGGGAACTTCCACTAATACTTCTACAACCTCTAGGGCAACTTCTTCTGCCTCCCTAACAACTTCTGGCACAGCCTCCTCAGTTGTCATTGCTTTGGTGTCCATATCTTCTGCGGGTGCCGACATGACACTATTCAACAATTCTCGTGTCACCTCTGGTAATTACTCAAATGCCGAACTCACTATCAGAGCTTCGAAGAATTCTCGGTTCACATGCGCTTGATAGCTGAACAATGCAATTCTCAAAATGCCAAGTGATTTTCGTTAGGCAGCCACCTATAATTTATAGGGCATTTGAATTCAAATCCGACTGTTTCCCCCACATTTGGTTCATTAATGCCAGATTGGCGGAATATTTTCAAGGATCTGATCCATAAATTTCATCTTAAATGCCAGGTGCCCGCTCCATTTGGCTGCATTTCTATTATTAAATCATGAACAATGACTTTAACGGTCACTTTCTGGCCGACCTGCGCGATTTCTCCCTGGGTAGTGTAGCTCCCTTCACGCCGTCACAAACCCTGTGACACTTCCTTGCTTCGCACAATCTTCCAATCACGCAGCGCCCCAACCCAGGTAGTGTAGTTTATAGTCCCGCTCTTGCTTTCTATTCTAGCTCCATTTACCATCCCTAGTATTTGTGATTCTTGGTTTATGGCCTAGGGCAACCCCTCCTTCTAGACTTGGTCTAAATATTTTAAAAAACAATGTTTTATTCCCTGTACACTACTTTACCCTGAGATAAAAGCATGTACATCCGGGTTCATGAATACCCAACCCGCGTATATGTGTTAAAACACTTAAAATTAAATTTCCTTAATTATGGGCGGAGTTCACAGGTTTTACTTCTTGATTACCTCCTAGTTCCTGTGGCCCAACTGTTTCTCAACTAAAAAACTAATTGGGAGAAGTATAAATAGACGTCTATGGGAAGGCCTTAAGGAGGAGAAGAGATAGAATTACTATACTGAGATTATCCCTGACTGAGTTTGAAGTATCCCTGTGCTTCAAGAACTTCCCCAAGTTTCAGGAAGCCCTTATTTCCTTGAGTGTTGATATTCTCCCACTTACTCGAGATATCATGGTATTGGTTATGGATTGAGGTTGTTGAAGACTGGTACTAGATGCATCTGGAGGACAGTTCCGCTTGGAGTCGGAAGAAGAAGACTCAGGTGAAGTCTCTTCATGTTAGTTATAACTTTCTACAATAAAAAGAAACGATATCTTGTTCCTGAGATTAACTTTGTTTATGCATAAGATATTGTTGTAATTCATCTATGAATCTTATGTTGATGTATAAATAATCATTTTCTTATATGATATAAAGTTATTTTCATTAAAATAATTTATCTATATGCTGCGATGTATGTTTGAATTGGTTGATTTGCAGATTCAAAGATCATCAGGAATTGTAGAGGGTCCGAACCCTGCTAGAACTACCCAAACGAAGGACATACGGGTATGGTCGCTATCATATAGTTTGTTTATATAATAATGTTGCCTAAGTTATATGAGTGTTTCTTACTGTAGTTTGCTCTTGCTCTGTTGGGGTTCCGACCCAATGCCCTAGGGTACTTATTCCCGTAACAAAATTGGCGACCCCACTGGGGATAACAATCTTGTTATTTTGAGTTTGGGTTGTTTAGTGTCAATCAGGGCTCAGTTCTTAGTTTCCTTACTGTGACAGTATTATTTGGTCCAGTAGAATCTCAGACCTTAAGTCTGATCTTTTTGATCTGGCTTTTTTATTTTATTTTTTTTGCAAAGATTTGTATACACACTTTAGTCTGTTTATAGTAATGTACAAACGCTAGTTTCTGTGAATTGGACCCGCATATACACAAGTTTCCTTTATCAGAAGCTCATGTACACATCTCTGTGCTTAAACACAGTCACGCATACCATTTTTTGCATTGCGTTTTCAAATCTCTCTTCCCAGAAAGATTTGTTTCATGGTCTGTTTGGTCTCTGAGTGGTCAATTTCTGTCTTTAGAATTTTATTATTCAGTGAGCTTACTTGTTTGAATTCTCTTCCGCTTTGAAAATTTTTGGCCTAGGTTTTATTTTGAGTGAGTTTTATGATTTGTGTTTTGACACAAAAGACTTCTTATAGAGGTTCTTGATTGTTCTAGTCCTCCAGAACAACAGATTGTTTTCAATCTTAGTGTTAAGCTCGATTATTGGTATACTTGCTTTTCTTTCCGTCATTTCGTGTTCTTACACCTTTTCTTGCTTTCTAAAAGTTTCTTTTTGAAAAATTTGAAAGTGTTTCTTTCCTGACTTCTTGGTTAGTTTGCCAAAGCTCTTTGCTGCCTTTTGGGTCGTTCAATACAAGTTGAAGCCCTTTTTGTTCAAGTTTTCATTCGTTGTCAAATTTGTGACTTGCAAAGTTTCCTTGTGCTCTTCTTTCGTCTTTGAGTCTTTGGTGGCATTTAGAGTGCTTTCGAAAGGTTGTTTTCATTGCTTCTTGAAAAAGAAAGGTTCTTAAAAAAAATTGTTTTTGTCTTCTTTTTCCAAGTTTGATTTTGGTTTCTTTTGATTTTTTGAAAGTGAATTGTGATCTTTTTGGATTTTTCCTTCTTGTTTGGAGAAGATTTTGTATTCCAAATTTGTATTCTTTTCAAACACTTAAGTTGGATTATTGATAAATTATAAACAATTGCTTTCGTTCTTTTTAGAGTAATCTAGGATCTTGCATCTTCATGTACACCTTGCATTAGGGTAGTTTTGCATTATTAAAGCATCAATAGTCTTTTTAGTTTTTGTGAGTGTGAAGTGTGCTTTAAGAAAAGAAAAGAATTTTTTTTTGCTTTATAGAAGTTTCGTAGAACCCAAGTAGAAATTTCTTTTCATCGAAGAACAAACGATTGCATTCATATAAGTTAGTTTTTCATTAATTTCTTTTGCGTCATACAAACACCATTGGTTTCATTTCCATTTATCCCTTTGACTTAAAAGAAACAACCATTTCAAATCAAGTGATTAATAAAATAAACCAGAACTTTTTGTATTTTCATCAGAATACACCAATAAGTTTAGGTTTATTTAGGGCCTTGGATTAGGCGAGAGGAGAGTAAACTCTCCAAGGCTGCTCTAAATTGTAAAACATAGAAGTCTGATTAAAGAATGAAATCCAATAGCGTTAGGGAGACCAAGAGAGCTCCATGAATGGGAGTTAAGCACGAGGGATCATGAAGATAAGGACGAGAGATACCCCCTCTCTTACTTGTTGGATCCTACCTCACGACTGTTCCACCCAGATTCTGATACGAGTTGGTGTCCATAGTTGCCTATCCTAGGAATCCACACAGGTGGCTGCGGAGGGGAATCCTGTGGCACCTGAGGTTGACGTTGTATCATGTTCAATAGTACTTCTGGAGGGAACCCTTGCGAAGCTTGGGGGCTTGCACTGGCAAAGGCTATTGTCTAGAGGTCAATGTAACTACCTCTTATACCTTCACTAGTAGGCCTGGGGCGTAATTACCCCAGTCTATTTTCGGAAGGCCCTTATTATTAACTTTCTTGTATTTTGGTGTCCGGTCCTAATCACCCAGAGCAGAAATACTTGGAAGTTGTTTGATTGCTGATATCTTTAGGGGTATTTTATTGATTTTTCTGTGCTCCTAGTCGGCCTAGCTTTTAATTTTCTTGAGTCTTTAAGTAGATTTCGTAAAATAATTCAAAGTCACTGATCGACCATCTCAATGGTCTGGGAGACTTCATGGGCTTTCACCTATGAGTCCAGAGCCTTCTCCTAGAAGGTGTAGGAGCACTTCTGCCAGTGGTTTCCAACCAGTGGCAGCAAGTGCATCTGAGATTGATCCTCCACTTGGGGGCATTAGTTCACAATATAGACCTGATCCTAGCACAAAGTTAGAGAGGAACACACCAGTTCTTTCTTGAGTACTCTTCCAGTCGGAAGATAGTATTGAAGTAGAAGAGCTTTTAGAGTCGGTTACGGCTCCGAATTCTCCTTTTCCTTGTGATCATCTAGATGTTTTGTTATACGTTGGAACTCTGACTCACAGGCCTTCGAGCCCAGGTCCACATACATCTATCCCTTCGATGACCACTTCTGGACGCATGACATCCATGACGAGTGTTGTGAGCATGCAGACTCCTATATCTATACAAGGGGGAGGAACTATTTCCATCCTTATAACACTCCCAGCACATCCTTATTTGGGTCTACTTCCATTCCGTCGACGAGCGGAAGTTTTCAAGCTAATGCATCTAGTTTTGGATTTTTCACTTTTGGAATTCCCTCTCGAGGTATTCCTTCGGTTCCTTTGAATGTACCATTAACCGCCTCTACATCCATGATGAATGGATTGGCCACTTTTCAGGGTTTCCCGTTTGGAAGTGGTCATATACCACATTCCAATATGACAGTAGGGTCTATGCCTTTTCCTTTTACAAGTCAAGGTAGTAACCCCTTTCAGAGTTGGACAAACCCTGCGGTTAGTGGGATAGGGGCTGGGAATCAGTTTTTCGGCCAACAAGGGAATGTGCAATATTCCTTGGCTAATTCATTTCAAAGTTTTTCACCCTTTGCTAACGTTTGGAACCCTTATCAAGGGCTGTCAGATCCTTTCGATACTTCGTTAGGGGTTAACTTCACCGCTTACGAAGGATTTTCGGTAGGAGTTGGTCAAACTCTGAGTTTTTCTGGACCACAAGGATCACCCTTTTGTTCAGTAGGTTCTATGAGTTACTTCAGGCAACTTGGTGCCTTTCAAAATCCATGTCATTCTTTTCAGACCTACGGGAACCCTGCCTAGTCCGAATGGAATATCCAAGGTCCTCCATGACTTCCTTTTTGGCCAAGCTTAATTTACCAGATTTGACTAAATTGACGAATGATCCAATTAGGTACAATCTGGCTTGGCCTCCGATCCCAACTAAGCTTCCATCGGATATTTCAAAATTCGAAGGGAAGAATGGTGAAGACCTGAGAGACCATGTGACCACATTCCATTTATGGTGCTCATCCAACTCCCTGATAGATGATTCGATCAGGTTGAGGTTATTTCATCGCACCCTAACTGGGAATGTGGCCAAATGGTGTATAGAGTTGCCAGGGGTAACCTTTACTTCTTTTGCTAATTTGGCTAATATTTTCTTGAACCATTTTCAGTTGCCTGTCCGCTATGAATCCGGAACTGAGCTTCTGGCCAATTTTCATCAAGACACGAAAACGCACATTTCAGATCATATCCAGGAAAGGAGACGAAGAAAGAGGCTTATCAATGCCTAAATTCCACCTGAGTTCTGTCTCGATTGGTTTCTAAAATCTCTGCAACTTGAGATCTCCAAGGATGTTTCTCTTTCTGGTGTTTATTCAGAAGAGCAGGCTATTTTTAGAGCCCAACAATTAGAATTGATATATTCTCAGTTTGGGACTCTTCAAAAGATCCTACCTGACGCTCCTAGTTCCAAGGTTGATTTAGCCAAACTGAAGCCAAGCCCTCATGCCGATGGTATAGTTGGATCCATTGACGTGAATACGGTGAACCTTTTGAACCAATTGCAGCAGCTGTCTCTACAAACTACTTCTTCTAACTAGGTAGCACGATCCACACCTTCACCTTCCCAACCTACCTCCATTAATGCTATCTAGGCTTCTAACCCCAAAGGAAATCAACAATCCGATGGAAGAAGAATGGACGAGGTAAGAAGAAGAACTAGGAAGGGAAGGGTGTTAAGTTATGGTATGTTCTATGCTTATAATAGTTTACTTCTTTTCCTTATTATATTCCAAAGATTAGCAATCACACGTACATAAAGTAAAGTGCAGATAGAACATTAAACGATCGACAGAAAACAAGCCAAGACAAGAGACACAAGATGTGGCGGCTAGCCAAGGACAAACCCCACAATGTGTGGGGAAACCCTTTGATCAAATCTTCTTTTATCTTCAATAATTTAGCAGAGAGAAATAGTACAATAAATCTGATTTAGATCAGCAGTATCAAACCCTAGATTAATAGCATCAGCATTAGCGGATTCATTATCAAACTAGGGCAGACGATATCTTGCAAACCGTTCGTCGGATTGACTTCATTCCACCACCAAAAGTTGTGGCTTTCAGAGGAGGTTCAGATGAACCTATAGTGTAGTTACAAAGAGGAGATCTTCTAGGCCACGCAGGTCAATTTTTACTTATGTAGTTGCAACTTCAGTTTCAGCAGTTTCCGGCTTCAAACTAGGGCAGTCGATATCTTGCAAACCGTTCATCGGATTGACTTTTTTCCACCACCAAAAGTTGCGGCTTTCAGAGGAGGTTCAGATGAACCTACAGAACAGTTCCAAAGAGGAGATTTTCTAGGCCACGCAAGTCAATCTTTACTTCTGCAGTTGCAGCTTCAAATTCAACAGCTTCTGGCTTCACATGTGTGAGAGAGAGACCCATTTCAGCGTAGTAGAGAAGAGACTCATTTCTGCATAGTAGAGAGAGAGAGATGTGATGAGATGAGTGAGTTCAAATGAATAAAGGTCCTCTTATATTTATACACAACGTTGGTGGGTGAATAGATGCAACTATTGGGCTTCTGAGCCTACATGAGTTGTAGGTCGGCTTGATAATAATTCCATAATAAAAATAAATTCATATCTCCATGAATACCTATTGGAATCGGATGATCTTTATATCAATCCTACAACTCTCAACGAGAGGAATCTAATAAAAATATTATTAGCTATGAATAAGATGACCCACAGGAATTTTTACCCTAGTTTCCAATTTTAACACTCCCTCTCAGCCATGGAGAACTTCATTTGCAATCTGTCTATCGGTCGTTACTATTCATCCATCAAATGCACTGCCCTGTACAGCCTAACCCTTGCCCTGCTCTACTCTATTCTGCCTGTTCTGCTTTGTCTTGTTCTGCCCTGCACTGATCTGTACTGTTTTGCTCTGTTCTGCTCTACTCTTTCATTGTTCTGTTCTGCTCTTCTTTTGTCCGAATTATGAAGAAGAAGAAATGATCTAGGATGTATCATACTGAATCAAAGTCAGTCTCAGAGTATGTACCATTGGTCCCAGACCAGTCTCAACCAACCCGAAGTCAACGTCATAGTGAGTACAACTCCACTGGTCCTAGACCAGTATCATCCTCCACTGACCCAAAGTCAGTCTCATAGTGCGTACCACTGGTCCCAGACCAGTCTCAGCTGACCCGAAGTTAGCATCATAGTAAGTACCACTCCTACCACTGGTCCCATACCAGTATCGCAGTCTCAGAGAGTGTACCACTGGTCCCAGACCAGTCTCAACTGACCCGAAGTCAACGTCATAGTATGTACCACTCTCACTGGTCCCAGACCAGTACTGCACTGACACAAAGTTAGTCTCGGAGTATGTACCACTGGTCCCAGACCAGTCTCAACCGACCCGAAGTCAGCGTCATAGTATGGTACAAATCCTACCACTGGTCCCAGACCAGTATCGCAGTCTCAGAGAGTGTACCACTGGTCCCAGACTAGTCTCAACCGACCTGAAGTCAACATCATAGTATGTACCACTCTCACTGGTCCCAGACCAATACTGAACTAACATGAAGTCAGTCTCCGAGTATGTACCACTGGTCCCAGACCAGTCTCAACCGACCCGAAGTCAGTGTCATAGTATGGTACAACTCCTACCACTAGTCCCAGACCAGTATCATTGATCGCAGATCAATGGAGGTCATCCTAGTGTAGGGAGTACAGTAGATACAACGATGCATCCATCGGTATTACTATGGTCCCTAACTTCATTTCCCTGCTCATTGATCAGATGAGAGGTACTTCCCATGAGTCCCAGACTGCATGGGTAGGATGCCTCGACAGGAGAACTAATCAATCCTATCCTCACAGGAGAACACATCAATCCTGCTACAATCGCCATGGAGAACACATCAATCCATGCCTCACAGGAGAACTAATCATCCTGCTACACAGGAGAGCGAATCATCTTGTCCCACAAGAGAGAGAATCATCTTGTCCCACAAGAGAACGAATCATCTTGTTCTAGTGTGCACCACCAGGGGAGGGTGAGTCACCCTGTGGTCATATATTGCTCCAGTAGGAACCGCAAGCCCTCAGAGCTCCTAGAGCTCAATATATGCAACATGCAGGACCCTTGTACAAGGGTTTCTTCCTGACTCCAAGTCATTTTGGAAAATCACAGATTAGATCTTTCCTTGGGGCTTTGACAAGGTGTATCAACCTATACATCATCTTAATGTGATGGAGCTTCCTTGCTCATCAACTTACCATATCCCAGATGATGTCTATCTACTGGAGAAATTTACGAATACAGGATTCCTCAATAATCGAATCCCACCTCTGGTTGTTACAAAGAATCATAGTGGTATCCAATGTAAATCCAAAGAGCTCACTGAAAAGCTTTCGCAACCAGACTGACTCACACGAGGTTATCCTAGCAACAATATATCCTGCTTCAGTAGTGCTCAAAGCCACCGACTTTTGCTTCCTGCTCATCCAGGATATCGAAGCAGATCCCAAGGTGAAACAGCACCCGAAAGTGCTCTTATGGTCCACCACACTGCCTGCCCAATCAACATCAGTATATCCAAGTAGTCTCACATCTTCGGCAATGTATCTTAATCCATGAGAGATTGTGTCCTGAAGACATCTCAAAAGATTCTTGGCATCAATCCAGTGAGGCTCAACCAAATATGAGCTCACAATGCTAACTACAAAACATATGTTCGGACTGAGGTTCACCAAGAACATCAATGCGAATGAGTTTTTGAAACTTAGAGGCATTTCCCAAGTCTGGTCTGACATAACTACCATATAACTTCTAAAAATTAAGATCCTTGAGGTAGCCACAAGCTTGCAGTCCATCATACCGAATCTTTCCAATATCTTTACCACATATTTTCCTTGAGATAGGAAAATTTCCCTTGGCTTCTGCCACACTTCAAGTCCTTGGTCCTTCATTTCAAATTCAGAAGCCATCTCCCTCTTACATTTGTGAATGAGAGGGTTTGCACCTGTTAGAAAGAGGGCATCCACATACAACACCAGTATGAGAGGCTTGTCATCTTCAACCTTAAAGTAAAGGTTAGGATAAGCTTCACTCCTAGTGAATCCTAGCTTCATCAAGTAGCTATCGATCCTCTCATACCATGCTCGGGGTGCTTGCTTCAGCCCATAGAGAGCCTTCTTTAACCTGCATACATGAGATTTTCAATCATAAATCTCAAATCCTTCAGGTTTCTACACATAGACCTCTTCTTTGATAGAACCATGCAAGAACGCGGTCTTAACATCCATCTGATGTAGGTTCCATCCTTGTGAAGCCACAAGGGCTATGATCAAGCGGATGGTTGTATATCTGGCAACAGGTGCAAATATCATAGTCTATAACTCCCTTCTGGGATAAACCACGAGCAACAAAATGAACCTTATACTTTTCCATACTTCCATTTGCTGCATGCTTTATCTTGTAAAGCCATTTTGAAGTAACAATTGTCTTGTCCAGGGTTTGGGAAATACTTCCCAGACATCATTCTCCATAATAGACTCATATTCTATGGTCATAGCATCCTTCCATAGTTAATGCTTGATGACATCTGAGAATGATGAAGGTTCATTTTGTATGATCATGCTCAATATGGTCAGGTATCCCTGATACCTGTTAAGTTTCTTACTTTGATGGAAGGTTCCTCAGGGTGCAGCATGTCCTTCAACATCATCAAGTATCCCCCTAAGCCATGAAGGCCTCTTCCTAGAAGAGGAAGGCTCATGTGGATGAGGATCAATCAGGTCCATGGGTTCTTCTACATCAGGCATTGATTCATCATCCTTTTCTTTCGGTTCCCTGGTGTCAGCTTCTTGAGAGCTACTCAAAGTCAGCAGATTGTCCACCTTGTTGAGAGCCATATCTTTGTCAAAGGTGACATCATGACTAATCACGACTTCCCTTTGACTGGTGGTGAACATTTCTTCAGGAGTTTAGGAACCCAATGCTTGATGAGGGCATCGATTTTGTACATATACAGCGGTGATTGTAGTTTCAGCCCATAGAAATTTTGGAAGTCTTTGATAATGTAGCATGGCCCGGACAGCTTCCATCATCGTGTGGTTCTTCCTTCCCACCACACCATTCTGCTCAGGAGTATGTGGTGTAGTAGTCTCCCTCTTAATGCAAACCTCAGGTATGCCTGAGTAAACCAATTGTAATATATCGGAGGTCTTGCTTTGGCTTGAGGGGAATGGTCCCCTTTTGAGCTTTCTTTTGGCACATCCCAGACATACACCTTCTTTCTCTACTTGGAATTCGGGCATCCCTGTTACCATCTGTCTTATATCGGGTAGAGCTTTGTAATGAAGGTGGGCAAACCTCCGATGCCAAAGTTCAGACTAAAGAGTTGTGTCACAAGACATGACACCTAGCGGACTTCCATCGACCTGATATAATGAATCAAGACTAAACCCAAGAGTAAAGGCATCTTTAACATTATTTTTCCATATACATACCTTGCCATTGCTGAAGGTTACCTTGTAACCTTTGTCTTCCCTTGCCAAGATGGACACTAGGTTCCTTTTTGAGGTCAGGTGCATTTAGTACATCCTGGAATTTCTAGCCTTCTTGAATGCTTGTCCTCTTCCTTGATTCCCAGCTCCCCTATTACCTTTGCTATTGAATTTTTCATTCCTTTGATTGCCATCAGAGGGATTTCGATCATCATCACGGTGAGAGTCCTTTCTATCAGGGCATTCCCTTGCATAGGGACCTGCTTTATCGTAGATGTAACATCGTCCTTTTCTTCCACCCTTAGGTCTATCCTTTCCTTTTGATTGAGAAGAAGAGGTAGCAGGAGGACCTTTAGGCATGGGCATTTCTTGCTCTTCTTCCCTTGTTTCTTCTTGAATGCATCTAGCCATTAATTCCTCGAAACTAGGAATTACATTATAGTTCAGAATAGTAGTCCTGAACACATACCATTCAGATGGTAATCCTCCAAGTGTCGTGAGTGCCGTTTCTCTATCAGTAATAGTTTCCCCAATAGATAGGAGATCGTTCTTGATCTCGGTGATTCTTAAGAAGTATTCTTGCATACTTTCATCTTTACCCTTCTTGATTTCCCTCAGCATATTTCTAAGAAACAAAACTTGATTTGCATCATTAACTTTAAATAAACTCACTAGTCTATCGTAGATTTCCTTGGAGGTGTCCAGCTCAGAGACGTAGGCCACCAAGTGCTTGTCGATAGAGTCCCTGATGATCTTCTATTGTTTTGACTTCTCCATTTTTCCATTTGTTCCTGGTAGCAGTGGATGCATTTGATGGAGGCTCAACAATATTGCCTCTCACATGATCCAACACTCCTTGATTCTCAAGGGTTAGATCGATATACATCTTCCATCTGTGATAGTCAGCTTTCTCACAGAGCTTGTCTTCGGCAGGAAATAGTGTTGAGGACCCCATAGTTCTTTTAGGATAGCCTTGCCAATATTCTCTTCGATGCTTGCTCTTGCTCTTGCTTGGGATTTGTCTTCACCTCAGCTTTGATACCATGTTAAGTTATGGTATGTTCTATGCTTATAACAATTTACTTCTTTTCCTTATTATATTCCAAAGATTATCAATCACACATACATAAAGTAAAGTGTAGATAGAACATTAAATGATCGACAGAAAACAAGCCAATACAAGAGACACAAGATATGGCGGCTAGCCAGGGACAAACCCCACAATGTGTGGGGAAACCCTTTGATCAAATCTTCTTTTATCTTCAATAATTCAGCAGAGAGAAATAGTACAATAAATCTGATTCATATCAGCAGTAGCAAACGCTATATCAATAGCATCAGCATTAGCGGCTTCATTATCAAACTAGGGCAAACGATATCTTGCAAACCATTCGTCGGATTGACTTCATTCCACAACCAAAAGTTGCGGCTTTCAGAGGAGGTTTAGATGAACCTACAGTGCAGTTCCAAAGAGGAGATCTTCTAGGCCACGCAGGTCAATTTTTACTTCTGCAGTTGCAGCTTCAGTTTCAGTAGTTTCCAGCTTCAAACTATGGCAGTCGATATCTTGCAAACCGTTCATCAGATTGACTTTATTCCACCACCAAAAGTTGCGGCTTTCAGAGGAGGTTCAGATGCACCTACAACGTAGTTCCAAAGAGGAGATCTTCTAGGCCATGCAAGTCAATCTTTACTTCTATAGTTGCAGCTTAAAATTCAACAGCTTCCAGCTTCACATGTGTGAGAGAGAGACCCATTTCAGCGCAGTAGAGAAGAGACTCATTTCTGCATAGTAGAGAGAGAGAGAGAGATGTGATGAGATGAGTGAGTCCAAATGAGGAAAATTCCTCTTATATTTATACACAACGTTGGTGGGTGAATATATGCGACTGTTGGGCTTCTGAGCCTACATGAGTTGTAGGTCGGCTTGATAATAATTCCATAATCAAAATAAATTCATATCTCCGTGAATACTTATCGGAATCGAATGATATTTATCTCAATCCTACACCTCTCAACGAGAGGAATCTAATAAAAATATTATTAGCCATGAATAAGATGACCCACATGAAGTTTTCCCTGGTTGCCAATTTTAACAAAGGGTAATGCAAACAAGCCCGGCAATGGTGCCGGTGAGGGTAGAAATGAGTCTAAGAAAAGGGTTAAATTTCCGTGCAAGTTATGCAATGGAGATCATTTGACTCACCTCTGCCATCAGATTCAAGATGCCCAACGCTTGTTAGTGTAGCAAGGGTCCTCTAGCTCCCAAGATGTCCTGACTAACCCTTTTCCCCAAGGGTAGAAATTACTTGCTGGCGCAAACTCGAATGTTGGTACCTCTGCAGGGGGCAACCAGGAAGGGGAAATTTCCTCAAACGTGTATATGATGAACTCTCATGTTGATGTTGCCACACGAGAATGTGATTATGGTGAAATAGAAACATCTAAGGGTAAATCTCTTCCCGAAACCACAAACCCGCTTCCTATTGAGCGACCCTTTGTTGAGTCTATACCTCGGATACCAAAAGGTTCTGCAAAGCACTCGACTATTAACTCTAATGCTAGGGCAGCCCATAACTACTTGATTGTAGAAGATCTTGCTCAAAGTCTTTGTGTTATGTCTGCATTGGAGGTACTCTAGTCGTGTCCTTCTCAGAGAAGTGCTTTGCTTTCGGCAATCGGGGTAGCATATCCAAAAAATTCTTTAGTGCTCACTTTTGATATGCTGAATGTCAAAAAGAGACTTCCTCACCATATGGCTTTCCAGATAAAGTCTACTTACTGAAAAACCAATATTTTTTGGATAGTTATAGATGAGGGAGCTTCCACATGTGTAATGTCTATGTCATGTTGGAAGGCCATTGGATCACCTTCAGCTGTTCCTTCACCAACTCTCTTAACAACATTTGATGGTCATTCTCATAGGCCACACGGAATTATCCCAACTTTTCCTATATGTGTTGGAGGAAAGGTCGTTAATATTGAGGTAGAAATCGTTGATGCCAACTTGGATTACAACCTCCTCTTAGGAAGGAATTGGATTTATGAGATGGATGCCATAGGCTCATCTCTATTCCGCATCCTTTGTTTTCGTCATGAGGGGAGCGTTGTTAAAATTGATCCGTTAGATTATTCTCCAGGTGACTCTCGAGCAACTTCGGATTCTACCATTCCATCGGTGGATAATCCCCATCAACCTATAGATAATTTAAGATTTGGGATGTACTCTTCCTTGATGGGTATATTTGATCTTCCCCCTCCTACAACTAGAATCAATGTAATTTCATCCTCCAAAGGGCCTGCACGGAAAGAGTTCTTTCGAACTCATTATTTTTCAGACCCTTGGACATTACCTTCATCTACGACCACATTAGATGGAGGCCAGGTTGGTGGAATGGCATTTCCTATGTCTGCAACAGAACTTGGTTATCAAGCTATCATTAAATCTACAGACAACCATCCCACTCTTTTTTTTGAGGAAGAGTTAGATGGTGATGTGGCTCCATCTTGGACCCTTGACTCTACTTCTGCTCTAGAATGCTTAGATACAATTTTACCATCTGACGAAGCAATTTTAAAAGCGATGACGGGTGTAGATCGACCTTGGAAAGATTTACATCATCATTCATATTTTTGTTCTCCTTTGCATGAAGTCGAATCTAGGTTTTCCAATCTACTTACTAGCGATGTTTGTACAGTTTCAAACCCTTCAGCTCCAGCACAATTATTTACCGAAGGTGATATTTCGGTTATCTCAAGAACTGTACCTATAAACATCTCTAGGAACACGCTAGTGGAGCCCCCAGATGGTCTCTACCTTAAGAAGTATTTTTCTTAGGTTCCGACCGAGCAATTGCTTGTTTGTATATATTTTATTTTTGTACATATTTTGTCGGGCATTTTGTGATATCGATATTTTTGATCTAATTTGGTAGGTGTTGATGGATGACTTGATATATTTCGGATTTGCCGATGGTGCTAGTCAACACACTCAGAATCTTGCTTCCACAACTTGGGTGATTTATTATCCATCTGGTCAGTTGATGGTGTCAAGGGGATTATGTATTGGTCCTGCTTCAAATAACATTCCCAAATATACTGACATTATTAATTTGCTATCCGAATCAATTTCGTATGGAATTCATTCGTTGGTGGTTTATCTTGACTCACAGCGGGTAGTGTCACAATTAAATAACATTTATCGGGTTCGTGATCCTTATTTATATCGCCAATTTTTGAGAGTGAGAGTGTCGTAACGATCATTTGTTTATATTACATATGTGCACATTCCAAGATCTGAGAATTCATTAGCAGACTCTATCACTAATCAAGCATTAGATTGGCATATCAATCATTCGTCAAATTAAGCAAACATAAAAAATTTAGATCTATATATATATCATGAAACTACTTGTGTATACATAAAGTGTTCAAAAAATAATATACAAAATTGGGACTAAATTCCCATAATCATGTCCAGTCTATCTATCGACTTGGCTTAGGATGAGCGGCTAAGAAGTTAACTACTGCATTGGCCACATGTTGAAGTATGCGGACCCAGTCTCGTGGTACTCCTACCACGCAGCGCTGCATATCCTCAGGTAGGTCCTCTATGGCTATCATCGGTACTTGGTGAGTCAATCTCACCAAGTTTCTTTGGACTACATATAGGACCCTCTCTGTCTCAGCCGCTGCCTCTTTGGCACCTCTTCCACGATGCCTGTGCCGTGGGAATCCATCTGGTCTCACTGGACCCACATCTGGAGTATGATCATTTTGTCAGTATTTTGTCCCATAAAAAATATTTCTAAGTTCATTTCATATTTAAAAAAGGAAAAAATCTTAAAAATTTACAAAAACTTAAAAAATTGTTACCTATGTCCCCCCATGCTGCATTTGGTGGCAGCACTAAGTCTAGATCTCCTCGGAAATCCATACTAGCATACAGGTAGTCGTTGACTGCGATGATTTGTTGGTCCCTCCAAGCAAAAAAATCATCATCAAAAGTCATCCTAGGCACGTCCCTACCTCCAAGGCGTTTCATCAAGTCCACCCACCTACCCATCCGTGGATCTCGGGGGCTACTGATGGAGACAGATACCTTGGGATGTGGCCCAACTACTTTCTTGAAGAAGAAGCATCATAAAATAGTCCCATATTGAAAGTTCTTTGTCCGACATTTATGAATGGAGGTTAGCTGGCTTTTCATGTTGGTTATAAGAGGTGTGCACCAATCGAAAACCGTGGTTAGGAATTCCACTGCCAGGATCATGGACACTCGTGAGGCCTGATGCAATGAAGTTAATCTGTTTACCCTCGCAATGGTAAACAACAAAATCCTCAGAGATAAACTATCCACGTGTTTGATTGGAATCTGACTTCCAATCTTTTTTAGATGCCCAGGAGAGTATATATGTACATAGTCTTCTACTGAAAGACTACTCCTTGTCTTGCTGGTTGAATGCACAACCTCCCCTCTTCAGGTGAGACCTGTAATAAAGTAGATGTCTTCCACCTCAATCCTGAGAAGCATCTGATCTATCATGAAGGCATCATCCTCTACACTCCAGTAGTGGATCAGTAATTTGAGCAGTCATGTGTTGGCTTTCATGTTTGGAATTTTGAAGAATTTTAGCAAGGCACACCCTCTCAATGCATCTAGTGCATTTTGGTTGTTCATTACCTCATTGTCAATTGTGGTATGCTCTCTCTCTCTCTCCATGTGATGATCATCCTGAAAAGAAATGAGTTTCAATCATTAGATTTTATGTTTTAACTTCGACTCACATACACGTGGGTTCCCTTTACACACAATCACATGTAGGGATGGCGTATATGCAGGTTGGTCACAACCAACCTGTGTGTATGCAGAGTTGGATTTTTTGACATGAATTCCCACGGTCAAATATTAATGAAAACTTCTAAAAACAATCACAAAACATTGCAAGTATGATATGAGGGTTACCTAGTAACTTTGGCATGATTTGAACGGTCGAAATCTTCAGAGGCAAGTTTGCTCCTTTTTGATCCACAACTTTCTTCCAAATAGAAATGAAAAATTTGTGAGTCTAAAAGACAATATATAACTTTGAAATTTCAAAATTTGTTCTCAAAACTTGATTTTTCGTCTCATGAATTTTTTGACTTGTGGGCTTGGATTTTCGAGAATGGGTTATTGTTTCAGGATATTTTGGACACTTCTTCGAGATCTTATTTTGGTCCCTTGACCGCTGACCCGTCATGGCAGGTATCGTTCACTCACTAGAATATAGGTTAGGGAAAACCATTTTTTCATTGCATCTTGCATGCTAGCCTCCTTTCAGTGATACATTTTCCATAGTTTCGACCCCATCATGTCTTGGTTAGCAAACCATGTTGACTTGCCGATTTTTAAATCATGATGTGATGGTAGAGTCATCCTTTACATGGGCATCTTAGTTAGAACCTCACTGACATTGGTTACCCATGCTATTATACTGAGTAGGCTCGGGATTCCTCTTTAGTCTCACCATGACTTATGCATTGAAGACACATTCTTCTTTCTTCTACACTTACTTTTGGCCTTATACCCTAGAGGATCCTTTGTGTTGAGTTGTACTGCTGCATTGCATTTTGACTATTTGCACCTTTTGGCCTTGAGCCGGTTTCACTTGGACTCATGTTTAAGCCACTTATTTGACCATGAATTCTGAAAAATCAACCATGCAATCACTTATCTTCTACAACTTGACACATCCTTTGACCCGTGGAAGGAACATCCCTTTCAGTGTCCTTGACCAGTTTCGTCTCCCTGCATTGAGCATAGGATTGTTCCCATCCTAGGAACTAGATCATCTATTTCTCTGACACTCATTCTTTCCACTATACTATAACATTCTTTTATTATTTTTCCAGCTTAAAGAAAAAGACAAAAAAATTATATATTCCAAAAATAGCGGGAACGAGGCAACATTTCCATATATTCTTGGCAGCTAGAGTTAATCGTGTCGCCCTTGAACAAAGCAATCAAAAGAAAGTCTCTCCTCCATTTTGGGTGGGATTTAGTTTGACTTAGGTACGCCTTAACCTTGTTATTGAGTCAGTTCTCCTCTGATTGGTTACCTCTTCCAATCATATGAAGAGTTCGCTCATGCCTCCTGCATGATGAAATTATATAGAGTTATCATATGCTACCATATAGTCATCATTGAGTCGTGCTTTTGTTCAAGGGAAGTAAGCTTGAGTCGGCCTCTCTGTGGTGTCTCTTGACCTATTTTTCAGTCGGCCATCCCTAGTTTTCAGTATCATGTTTGTCATCACATTAGTTATATTGGTCCTTTGCTCATGCCAGTTTGAGAAGGTCTCCACTGACTTCTTGTTGGTGGGTCTTGTCCTTATCGACGACGACATGATGCTCTAAGGGTAGGCCTAGAGCTGCACCTTGGCCCTATTTTCATTGTTGATAGGTCACCTTATGCTCAACATTGATCAGTATCATGGGTCTTTGACTGAGTGGTTTCCCATGTGTTCGACATCATATTTCATTATCACACATTGGGATTTGTGCAGTGCCTTGGTTTCCATTTGACCCTATGGGTGGATTCCTTGCCTCTGTGTTAGCTTTCATTATTGGTTGGTTTAGAGAGTTTCTATCGTGCGCTAGCTACATCTTGTGTATGCCGGAAACGTGCTTTAGTTGGGTTACTACATCTTTTTCATCTGATTCCCTCCACATTATTGGCCTACGGGTTACACTCACACTAGATTGATGAAGGATGCCTTAATGCCTTCTTTCTAGCAGATCGTTTCCTATCGATTATGACTCATTGCTCTGGGACAAAGATCTAGACTCCATTTGGCAATACCTTGGGGTATGCAGTCATCAGTGATAGATTCCTTCGCTATCGACAGTGGGAAGCCATCATTGTCCCCTGACTGATAGATTCTTCCAGGTGTTTGACTTCAGCTCATTCATTCACACTTGTTAGATTGTAATGGGTACCTTGACTCTCATTATCATTATCTGTGAGTAGTATCACGTTTGTTAATGGTATACATCAATGACCGGTAATCAAATGATTGCTCACATGGTCGACCTCAGATCATTTATTCCCATTGTGTAGAAATGTACCACGGTGTCCGGTGAAGACCTCGGGTTGCATCAGCATGTTTTGGATCACTTTTCAGTTGCTCCTGCCACTGCTAGTTGACACCATCCACCTTATATGTTGCAATCCTTCATACCGACATCTTATATGCTGGCATCCGAGTTCCGATGTACTATCATTTTATTCCATCATGTTCATTTGGTACTATCAGGATCAGTTTTTGACATCAGTGATCAGATTCATCTTTCAGCTTCATTGATCATCTTCTAATATGTGATATTCAGGCATGTACTTTTTCGATTACGATTAGATGATCCATTATGTACTTGCAGTTCTTTATACTTGTTTACATAGTGGATCCGCTTGTACTTGATATGCAGACATGCTTTACTTTCTCTGAGCATGGGTATGCCCACCTTAGAGAGCAGTTTCTTTCTGATATCTTTTTGATGGCTTGGTAGGGTGAATTCTAGTGAAGTCCTTCTCAGTATCAATAGGTTTCCTTTCCATATAATTAATACATTTCGGCCATCATGTACCACTTCTGACCTCATATATTAGGGGGCATCTGTTATAGCTCCATTTACCACCCTTGGTATTTGTGATGCTTGGTTTATGGCCTAGGGAAACCCCTCCTTTCAGACGTGGTCCAAATATTTTAAAAACAGTGTTTTATTCCCTGTACGCTACTTTTCCCTGAGATAAAAGTGTGTACACATGGTTTAGTCAATACCCAACCCATGTATATGTGTTAAAACACTTAAAAAAAATAAATTTCCTTAATTATGGGTGGAGTTCACGGGTTTTACCTATTGATTACCTCCTAGTTCTTGTGGCCCAACTGTTTCCCAACTAAAAAACTAATTGGGAGAAGTATAAATAGACTTCTATGGGAAGGCCTTAAGGAGGATAAGAGATAGAATTACTATGCTGAGATTATCCCTTACTGAGTCCAAAGTATCCCTATGCTTCAAACACTTCCCCAAGTTTAAGGAAACCCTTGTTTCCTTGAGTGTTGATATCTCCCACTTGCTTGAGATATCATGGTATTGGTTATGGAAGGAGGTTGTTAAAGACTAGGACTAGACAGATCTGGTGGACGGTTCTGCTTGGAGCCGGAAGAAGAAGACTCAGGTGAATTCTCTTCGTATTAGTTATAGCTTTCTACAATAAAAAGAAACGTTGTCTTGTTCATGAGATTAACTTTGTTTATGCATAATATATCATTGTAATTCATCTATGAATGTTTTGTTGATGTGTAACTAATCATTTCCTTATATGATATAAAGTTAGTTTCATTAAAATGCTTTATCTATATGCTGTTATGTATGTTTGAATTGGTTGATTTGCATATTCGAAGATCATCAGGAGTTACAGAGGGTTTGAACCTTGCTGGAACTACCCAAACGAAGGACATCCCAGTATGGTCGCTATCACATAGTTTGTTTACATAAGCATGTTGGCTGAGTTATATGAGTGTTTCTTACTGTAGTTTTCTCTTGCTATGTTGGGGTTCCAACCCAAAGCCCTAGGGTACTTATTCCTGTAACACTTTTAGCTGCCTGGAGTGCTAAGACTAGGCTATCCTCATATAGTCACATGGCCGGACCACTGGTGTATGGCTTCAATTGGTTGCCATTCACCTTTCCTGGGAAGGGATCTCCATTCAATTTAACCAATTGAGCTGCTCCATTTTCGGTAATATCCTTAATGACATAGGGCCCTAACCAGTGCATTCTGAACTTCCCTGGAAATTTATCAAACTTGTTGTCATATAACAAAACCAGGTCATTTACCTTAAAGGTACGCAACTTAATGTGCAGATCATGCCATGCTTTTTCACACTGCTTTTGGACCTGCTGGTGGAATCCAACTAAAAATCTCTCTTCCTCAAGCTCAGCTAGCTGCGTGAGCCTCTCTTCCAGGGCTCCGCGATCCGTCATACCCATTAGTGCCGCTATGCATAGACTAGGCACAATGTATTCCATGGGCATCACTACTTCAACACCATAGACAAGCCTAAAGGGTGTCTGTCCAGTCAACTTCTTGCATGTCGTCTGATAGGCCCATAGTACTGTGGGTATGTGTAGGTCCCAATCACTTCGCTAAGCATTGCAAACCTTGGTCAGCACGTTCTCCAGCACTTTATTGAATGCTTCCACCATCCCATTAGCCTGTGGGTGATAAGGTGCACTTTTCTAGGAATATACCTGAAATTCCTCCATGAGCGCACTAATCGTCTCATTCAGAAAATGCATACCACGATCACTAATCAAAATATTTGGACACCCAAATCGCCTCAGTACATACTCAAAGAGGAACTTTGCAGTAGTCACACCTATGCAATCCTTCATAGGTTGTGCCTCCACCCATCATGTCAAATACTCCGTCACGGTGATAATGTGCCGTGCTCCCATCTTCTTACCTTGGGGCTGAATGGGTCCCATAAAATCTATCGCCCATTTCTCAAAGGGTTCTAACATCATCTGTGGACTTAGAGGTGGCTCATCCCTTTGTGATGGCTTGCCCGTCCTTCGACATACATCACACGCTTTGCAGTAAGATTTTGAATCTTGATGGAGGGTTGGCCACCACAATGCTTCGCGTAGAATCTTCTACATGGTCGCTCTCGCTGTATAATGACCTCCTGCGGTGCCCCCATGAGTGCCTACAAGGATACTTCTCCTTTCATCAGACCCCATTTTGTACAGATGCCTGGCAATGATAGAAAAGTCTTCCTCATTCACCACTAACTCCTTCTTCTACTGGACGGTGTAACCTTCCCGAGCAGTTCCTGTCGTTAGGAAGTGTATGATGTCTTCAAAATGACCATCTGCGACGTGCACTAGAAATAGATACATGTCAAGCAATCCCTCCTCCAAATTAGTGGGCTCTTCCCTTGTTCTGATGCATGACAGATGGTTTGGTCATGCATTCAATTGTCTAGGCTTCACAATAACCTCAAAATCATACTCCTGGAACAATAACAACCACCTACATATTCGCCCTGCCAACACAGGCTTATTGACCAAGTATTTCAATGCAGAATGATTCGTATACATCTTAAAATGGCCTCCCAGCAAATAGTGTCTAAACTTCTGGAGTGCGTATAACATGGCTAACCCTTCGTGCTCGATGGTGGAATAGTTCTTCTTAGCCTTGGATAACCTTCTTCTTGCGAACACTATGGGATGGTCCAATTCTCCTCTACCAGCCTGTGTCAGTACTACTCCCAGTGCTATACATGATGCATCTACATGTACATGAAACTCCTTCTTCCAATCCGGGAAAACTAAAATCGATGCAATGACCATATTTTCTTTCAATACATCTAAGCTTTTCTTATAGTCCTCGTTCCAACAGAACGTGACATCCTTTTTCAACAAATTTTCCATAGGCATGGTGATTTGGGCATAGACTTTGATAAACTTCCTGTAATACTCAGTAAGTCCTAAGGTTGTGCGTAGCTGTTTCACACTCCTCGATGCTTCAAAGTTAAGTATTACCACGATCTTCGCGGGATCTACCATTACTCCCTGTCTACAAACCACATGACCCAACAAAGTCCCAAAGGGAACACAAAACAGGCACTTCTTCAGATTGAGCGCGATCTGGTACCTTCGATAGGTATCTAGCATTAGGCACAAACTTGCCACATGGTGTTTCACCAGCCCAAACACAGTCCAGTCATCAAAGTACACTTCCAGGAACTTATGAATAAATTCCTTGAATGGAGCAATGACTACGCGCGAAAAAATCATAGGTGCATTCTTCAATCCAAAAGGAATTACAGTGTAATGAAATCATCCCCACTCGGTCGCAAAGGTCAACTTGCTTCTATCCTTTGGTGCAATTTTGATCTGATGGTACCCAGAGAACCCATCAGTGAAGGAATACACTTCCTGGCCACCTACATTATCCAATACCTCATCAGTTAATGAAGTCGATAAAGGATCATGTACACAAGTGTCATTCAACTTCTTGAGATCTACGCATATCGTTATTTCATCCTTCTGCTTCTTTTCATGTAAAACCATTGGGATTACCCAATCAGAATCTTATACGGGCTCAATGATGCCTATCTCAAGTATCTTGTCTAGCTCTAAGCGGGCCTTCTCCTTATACTTCAGATTGAGATGGTAAGGTCTTTTCTTAATTGGCTTTCTGTTGGGTTTTAACGTGATCTTCATAACGCCCAGGTCTCCTATTATCCCTCTTAGCTCCATAAAATTGGTAGGGAACAAATCCTGGTATTCGCAGAGCAATTCAGCGACCTTATCCACCATCGCATCATCCCAGTAATCTCCAATCTTCGCGCATTTGGGCTCCGCCTCCGTATCAATATTTACCTGTTTCATTTTCAGTGGCGCGGTTATATCAAGATTCTCAATCTGCAATCCCTCAACCACGTGGTGACCCTCTGTTTCAAAGATGTTAATCTTTCACGGATCTTCATCTTCTTCTTCAGCAGTCACATTATAGCATTTTGGTGCATGTCTCAGCTGAGTCGTCCAATTGGGTTGAATCAAATCCAAAGGATCCTATGGTATCCTACAGATTGCTGCTTTCACTTCTTGTAGTGCTTCATTGATATAATCAAATCTGTCTTCAAAGCTGAATGTCATTATGAATCCTTTCCATGGAATATCCCATTCACCTGTACCATGGCGGAGCTCCATTTCCAAGTACCAGTTCATCGGGATGACATCTAAGGTATGACAGAACAAGTGCACCCATTCTAGTTGGGGCTTCGTTCTATAAGCCTGAGCCCATTTGGCCAAGTGTGCATGTGGATCATCCTTCCCATCATATTTGTCTATCATTCGTACGTTCAGTTTCCCAAAGCATGTTCTCATCATCCTTCTACACTCACGCCAATCATCAAAGTTACCCTTGTGCATACCCCACCATCTTTTAGGCGTAGCGCGCAGTGCCCCTTACAAATCCTAGAAGTGCTTCTTCTCTGGTACTTCCCCCTCAAATGAATCCAAAAATACATCTACATTATTCATGCCATCATAAGTAGGCAGATCTCTTACCTCTGACGATACACAGTGTAGCGACCAGGTCATCATGTTACAACTTAGTGTGTTTACTTCATGTAATCGATTCTGCCAGCGTTGTAATTCTTCATTGGAGTCCGATGTGTAGGAACTCTCGCGTTCGCATGTAATTCATCCATCTGCTATTGGATTCACCTAATCTTGGTCTCACGTTGTTATCTAATATATGCAGTCCAAATCGTTATCATTCTCATAATCGCGGACTAGTTCAGTATAGCGCGATTCTTCAGCAGGATCTAGGGGTATTATTATGTGAAGCAATTTCTTTTCAAATATCATATTTCGCTTCTTTAGGTTGATTACCCCATTCATGTCAGTAGCCCAATAAATGCCAAGGAGTGCAGGGCAGGGGTTGCTGTCATCCACAATTTCTATTACTTCAAAGTCAGCCAACGTGCTCATGCCTTCAATATCTACAGTTACTCCTTGCAGCCGTCCCATGGGGATGATCTTCTACTGATTTTCCATCCTTAACTAAATCAGAGACCACTGCAACATGGGTCTTCCCATCCGCTCTGAAGTTTGCTTTGGTAGAATGTTCACGTCTGACCCTAGATCCAAAATAACCTGATCCATTTGATATTCTTCTATCTACGTAATTAGTCTCATCTCTCATCCTGTCCTTGATTTATGCTTACCAATCTTTCGTACCACACGTGGTTCACCCAGAGTGTTTCTGATGCATCTATTTATAAGCTCACGTAATCCTTTCACAACCTTGCTATCACACAGCAGCTTCATGCAGGTTTCTGGAAAGGTCGTAAGCATAGAAGTGTCTATCTCCTGATCAGGCTTATCCTTACTCCCTGAGGTAGAGGCCTCAACAAAGCTCTTCTTTTCTTCCATGAATGTTTCACGTGCGAGCAACAAATCAAATTCAACCTCCTTCGCCGAAGCTTTGCAAATCCTTGCACTGTCTTTGGCTTCTTTCCCCTTATCATCACCCGTTGCAATTCCACTTTGGAGCAGTATATTCACATTCGGATCCTCCTCACAAGGCTCAGACCTCATCATCTGCAGGTTCTAAATCAGCAGAGGTGGTAGTGTCCCTTTGTCGCGTATCCTTGCTATGAGCATAGTACAGTCCTCTGTCTCATGATCAAGCTGAGTACAATATTTGCATGATAGTTGCGTAGGGTTAGTGCATTCACAGGCATAGTGTCTTGATCCTCTGTAGTGGTAATAGATCAACTGTCCTCGACCTCTGCGAGGTCCTCCTCTACCTCAACCTCGTTTGCGCTCCTAAAAGCCTATTTTCACCATCCCTGCGCTTTGGTCAAGGGGCCACGTTTTCTCCTGAACCCTATAGGTGGGTGTTCTGTCCACCATAAATTCATAACTTCTACAATTGCGCTCATCATGCTGTAACAACCTACAGATGGTGCAGAATAGTTTCTATCGTGTTTGTACAAACTTCTGTAGCAAATGACAGTTATCCATCATATGTTTCCCTGCTACCTAACATATAGCGCACCACAACACATGCCCCACACTCGGTCCTGCTTGAGCTTCTGGCCTCAAAGGCATCGGTCCTCCTCCTGCAATATAGTTCACAAAGGCTGGGCAATGGTATTTTTCATGCCCATGACCTCTACATTTCAGGAATCATACCTCTTCACGCACCTCCGGTCAAACTGTTCTGTCCTGCTTCAAACTTTGCATTTCAAGGCAAAGATTTTGCAACTGTGCATGGATCTATTGAACCCCCAGATTTAGATCTTGCATTGGTGTTTCATGCAGTCTCATTGCAATCTCCAAGGCCTCTTCCTGAGTCGTAATCTTCTGTTGTGACAGTGCAACCCTTAGGTGTGGTAGGAGTGAAGCCATAAACCATTCACAATGCTGTCCATCTATTAAGTTCTTATTAGCTTCACGAATTTTACACTTCAACCTCTGATCCAATTCCTAAGGTGTCTCGTCTGGTTTCATCATGATTTCCTTGAACCCCATAATTGATTTTCCCTCGGATTTAGGCCTATTGAACTCTTTATTTAGTATGGTCTGGATGTCCGCCACTCCAACTTTTGGGTTATTATTAGAGTACTTGATGTACCAGGTTAGCACGCGACCCTGCAAAGCACTAACCAATGTCGCCTTCTTCATGTGATCATCTGTAACACCCTGAGCTTCCCATAAATCTTTCACAACGAACCAAAACTGCTTCACGTCCTCATTTCCCAAGCCTTTAAACAAAGGAAAATTCACTAAATTTTCCATGTTGAACTACGTGGAGGTGGGTGGTATGGGTGAAGTTGCAAGTGATGGTGGTGAAGTTGGAGGTGGCATAGGTGGAGGTGGTAGTCGTGGGAATCCCTATCTTATCAACTAAATTACACTTTGTGGAGAAGCCTGCGCTACTCCCTCTTCATCACCTAATGGGGGTGAAATCAGTGCGCTATACTCAAGACCCTTTCTTCCTTCGTTCCTATAAGACTTTCCACTTCGCGTAGCTCCGAACATCAGGGTAGCTGCATAACCCATTTTTCACACAATAACATCTTAATCTAGGTATTCAAAGACTTCAAGTACTTACCTTGCGGACCCTTGAAAAATTATTTCTTCGCCTTGCTATAACTATTAGTTCTAGTCTTCGCAGTCTGTCACTAGGGATCAACATGAGCTCTTACTAGGTTTGGTTTGGTTAGATGTTTTGCACATGATATTCAGCACAAAACATGTCACAAGTGTGTCCATCAGAAGAAGCTTTGAAATAGGTTTCCAATGGAATATCACACTACCGTAACCGGTTTCTGGATCAAAAGATATGATCGAAATGAATGATTGATTCCTAGTCAAGCATGTTTTGAGGTCAGTTGCTGCACACAATGACAAGTTTAGTACAAGATCAGTTTCTGAAATAATGGTAAGGAATTTTTCAAAAGTGAAAGAGGTTTTTGTCCACCGCATACCACGTAAAAAAAACCTCCTTCAGTTTATGCACAGGTTCTACTATGTGGGAGCTATGCAGTGATATTTGGGGCCTACATTAAAACAAAGCAATTTTTTCATATTTTTTACTGTTTTAGTCATTTTAGTGCGGTGCCATTTTACAAAATATGGAAAGTAATTTTGAAAAACCAAAGGAGGTTTTTGTTAACCATGATCCATATAACAAAAACCTCTTTCATTTTATTCATAGGTTTCGTGAATTTGAATATGTGACTAGATATTTACAACTCATTTTGAGTGATTTAAGTTTTTAATGATTTTCTGTTTTAGGGATGATGTTGTGGCATAGATTCTGAGCAAGTGGAAATGAATTTCCAGAATTTGAGAGAGGTTTTTCTTGAACATGACCTTGTCTACAAAAAATCTTTCAGTTTTGTAACAGGTGCTATGGTTTAGGAGATACGAGTTCATCTTCAACACCTATTTTCAGACATTCAGTCCAAGTTTAATGTAACTGATTCTATTTGGAAGAAGATGGTTGAGCTCAATTCCCTTAATATAAGGGTGAGATAAATGTATAAATTTTATGAATTTCATAGTGTAGAGGTTGGATTTTGGTAGCAAAGAAGCATTTGGACTGTGTAAAGTTTTATTGAATATCATAATAAAGCAATTTTTTCCCTTTAGGCCTGGGATTCATCACGGTGCTCAAATGTTCAGTATGTTTTTTCTCCTATAATTCATTTACACATTATGTTTTTCTCCATTGTTTCAGCATTATCTAAGAGAAATGTTAGGAATTAATCCATAATGATGCTCCTTTCATGATGATTTTATTGTTAGTTGTAATGGTAGTTTTAGAAGAATTCATCTGTTGTTACATGCTCTGTTGAGCAACCTAGTTATTCTCTTTCATATAAAGTTGTTGCTGCAGATCCATCCTTTGTTTGATGCCTACAGGGCAATGGGCTTTCTTTCTTATACTTCTCACATTTACAATCGTCACTTAGTTGAACATGGCACTAAATTTGCCCTAGGTTTACAAACAGAAACTAACATTGATGCCATCATCCAAATCATCCTTTCTCTTGCTGTTTCGACCCAAAACAAAAATCAATCAAAAACCCTAGAGCCACTATACCTAGCCTAAAATCTACATTAAATTCAGTCATCTCAAGCCCTAGTTACCATATTCTAATTGATATTGACAAGGAGAGAGCCCTCTCCCGAGCTGGTAGGGCTAACTATCAGTTTAAGCGTGGTTTGATGTTACCCTAGACCTGCCTTCCTTCAATCGCAGGTAGATCAAGGCACTAACATAGTGCCGACCATATTGGGGAAGAGGTGATAGATCTTCTCTGGGAAAGATCATTCAAGTTGCAGATTTGATTGCTGATGGTGGACAATAGTCAGACACATATGAAGGATGAAACATTCACCTGGCGACTCCAACTCAATCCAGAGATTCCAGCGCTCACTGATCCATTCATGCAATAAAATAAAATGGTAGGGTATGTGGCAAACCCTGTGTTTTGTGAAGTTATAAAAGAAGTTAGAGATCAGCTAGTGGATATTGAAATTGATGAATATTTTTCATTACCGTGCTTTAATGTTTGAGATCTTCGAAGTTTCCTCCTAAAGCTAAAACTGATTTCTTTGAGTTAGTTGTTGAAAAATTTGAGAAGGAGATTCAATATTTAAATGATCAGATCCAATCATATGAATTCCGAGATCCCAAAAAGTTCTTGGAAACTCTCCTTCCTTCAAAACAAGAAACAATAGAGATGCTCGTGGATGCTTGCATTGACAGTTTGCAGTTGGAGGTCTGCGTTGAGGAGTTAGGGCAGCAAACAGAGTCTGGTTTCTTTGATCCTATTGTCGCATATATGGAGTATTTTTTCAGTTTGAATGATAAGTTAGATTGTCTTTCACACAGCCAAATTCAGTTTGTGCATGGATGGTTGTCAGCGTTTACATTTGTGTCCTGGTTGAAGCACTTTCAAGTAGCATTTTTGTCATAGTTACTTGAATGGTTGATATGGCATTACAACATCACTTGATCCATTAATTTTGTAGCAAAGTAGGGTAGGTTTATGTAAATAAATAAGCTACCAAAGGCAACATTTCTGTTTGGATTGCTATGAGTTGTTTTGAGTTTGCAGTTGTTTGACAGTATTGCCCAATGGATGAGGCACTTGGTCTACGGTGTTCTTGACACCTCCAAGGAGCTGCTATCCCTAATAAGGATGATGTTAGTTCCAGTCTTCGCAGCCTTTCAGCAGGGATCGACATGAGCTCTTACTAGGTTTGGTTTGGTTAGATGTTTTGCACATGATATTCAGCACAAAAAATGTCACAAGTGTGTCCATAAGAAGAAGCATTGAAAGATCTTTCCAACAGTATATCACACTCCCGTAACTGGTTTATGGATCAGAAGATATGATCGAAATGAATGATTGATTCTTGGTCATGCATGTTTTGAGGTCAGTTGCTGCACAGAATGACAAGTTTAGTACAAGATCAGTTTTTGAAATAATGGTAAGGAATTTTTCAAAAGTTAAAGTGGTTTCTATCCATCGTATACCACATAACAAAAACCTCCTTCATTTTATGCACAGGTGCTACTATGTGGGAGATATGCAGTGATATTTGGAGCCTACATTAAAACAAAGCAAATTTTTCATATTTTTTTATTGTTTTAGTCATTTTAGTGCGGTGCCATTTTACAACAGATGGAAAGTAATTTTGAAAACCTCAAGGAGGTTTTTGTTAACCACGAGCCATATAACAAAAACCTCTTTCATTTTATTCACAGGTGTCGTGAATTTGAATATGTGACTAGATCTTGATAGCTCATTTTGACAAATTTAAGTTTTTAATGATTTTCTGTTTTAGAGATGATTTTGTGGCACAGATTCCAAGCATCTGGAAATGAATTTCTAGAATTTGAGAGATGTTTTTCTCCAACATGGCCTTCTCTAAAAAAAATTCTTTTAGTTTTGTAACAGGTGCTATGGTTTTGGAGATACGAGTTCATCTTCAACACCTATTTTCAGAATTTCGGTCCAAGTTTAATGTAACTGATTCTATTTTGAAGTAGGTGGTTGAACTCAATTCCCTTAATACAAGGATGAGATAAATGTATAAATTTTATGAATTTCATAGTGTAGAGGTTGGATTTTGGCAGCAAAGAAGCATTTGGACTATGTAAAGTTTTATTGAATATCATAATAAAGCATTTTTTGCCCTTTAGGCATGGGATTCATCACGGTGCTTAAATGTTTAGTATGTTTTTTCTCCTGTAATTCATTTACACATTATGTTTTTCTCCTTTGTTTCAGCATTATCTAATTGATATGTTAGGAAGTAATCCATAATGATGCTCCTTTCATGATGATTTTTCTATTAGTTTTAATGGTAGTTTTAGCAAAATTCATCCATTGTTAGATGCTCTGTTGAGCAACCTCGTTATTCTCTTTCATCTAAAGTTGTTGCTGCAGATCCATCCTTTGTTTGATGCCCGCAGGGCAGCGGGCTTTGCCCTTATACTTCTCACATTTACAATCATCACTTGGCTGAACATGGCACTTAATTTGCCCCAGGTTTGCCAGTAGAAACTGACATTGATGCCATAATCCAAATCATCCTTTCTCTTGCTGTTTTGACCCAAAACAAAAATCAATTAGAAACTCTAGAGCTACTATACCTAGCCTAAAATCTACATTAAATTCAGTCATCTCAAGCCCTAGTTGCCATATTCTAATTGAGATTGACAAGGAGAGAGCCCTCTCCCAACCCGGTAGGGCTAGCTACTAGGTTAAGCGTGGTTTGATGTTACCTTAGACCTGCCTTCCTTCAGCCTGAGGTAGATCAAGGCACTAACATAGCGGCGACCATACTGGGGAAGAGGTAACATATATTCTCTAGGAAAGATCATTCAAGTTGCAGATCTGATTGCTGTTGGTGGACAACAGTCAGACACATATGAAGGCTGAAACATTCACCTGGCGACTCCATCTCAATCCAGAGATTCCAGCACTCACTGATCCATTCATGCACTAAAATAAAATGGTAGGGTATGTGGCAAACCCTGTGTTTTGTGAAGTTTTAAAAGAAGTTAGAGATCAGTTAGTGGATATTGAAATTGATGAAGTATTTTTCATTACTGTGCTTCAATGTTTGAGATGATTGAAGTTTCCTCCTAAAGCTAAAACTGATTTATTTGAGTTAGTTGTTGAAAAATTTGAGAAGGATATTCAATATTTAAATGATCAAATCCAATCATATGAATTCTGAGATCCCAAAAAGTTCTTGGAAACTCTCCCTCCTTCAAAACAAGAAACGATAGAACTGCCTGTGGATGCTTGCATTGACACTTTGCAGTTGGAGGTCTGTGTTGAAGAGTTAGGGCAGAAAACAGAGTCTAGCTTCTTTGATCCTATTGTCGCATATATGGAGTATTTTTTCAGTTTGAATGATAAGTTAGATTGTCTTTCACACAGCCAAATTCAGTTTGTGCATGGATGGTTGTCAGCATTTACATTTGTGTGCTGGTTGAAGCACTTTCAAGTAGCATATTTATCACAGTTACTTGAATGGTTGATATGGCATTACAACATCACTTGATCCATTGATTTTACAGCAAAGTAGGGTAGGTTTCTCTAAATAAATAAGCTGCCAAAGGCAACATTTCAGTTTGGATTGGTATGAGTTGTTTTGAGTTTTCAGTTGTTTGACCGTATTTCCCAATGGATGAGGCACTTGGTCTATGGTGTTCTTGACACCTCCAAGGAGCTACGATCCCCAATAAGGCCGATGTTAGTTCCAGTCTTCGCATCCTGTCACCAGGGATCAACATGAGCTCTTACTAGGTTTGGTTTGGTTAGATTTTTTGCACATGATATGCAGCACAAAACATGTCACAAGTGTTTCCATCAGAAGAAGCTTGGAAATAGCTTTCCAACCATATATCACATTCCCATAATCGATTTTTGGATCAGAAGAAATGATCGAAATGAATGATTGATTGTTAGTCATGCATGTTTTGAGGTCAGTTGCTGGACACAATGACAAGTTTAGTACAAGATCAGTTTCTGAAATAATGGTAAGGAATTTTTCAAAAGTGAAAAAGGTTTTTGTCCACCACATACCACATAACAAAAACCCCCTTCAATTTATGTACAGGTTCTACTATGTGGGAGATATACATTGAAATTTGGAGCTTACATTAAAACAAAGCAAAATTTTCATATTTTTTTACTGTTTTAGTCATTTTAGTGCGGTGTCATTTTACAAAATATGGAAAGTAATTTTGAAAACCCCAAGGAGGTTTTTGTTAAACACAAGCCATATAAAAAAAACCTATTTCAGTTTATTCACACGTGTTGTGAATTTGAATATGTGACTAGATCTTTATAGCTCATTTTGAGAGATTTACGTTTTTAATGATTTTCTATTGTAGAGATGATTTTGTGGCACAGATTCCGAGCAACTGGAAATGAATTTCCAGAATTTGAGAGAGGTTTTTCTCCAACATGACCTTATCTACAAAAAAAGAATTTAGTTTTGTAACAAGTGCTATGGTTTAGGAGATGCGTGGTCATCTTCAACACCTATTTTCAAAAGTTCGGTCCAAGTTTAATGTAACTAATTCTATTTTGAAGAAGATGGTTGAGCTCAATTCCCTTAATATAGGGATGAGCTAAATGTATAAATTTTATGAATTTCATAGTGTAGAGGTTGGATTTTGGTAGCAAAGAAGCATTTGGACTATGTAAAGTTTTATTGAATATCATATTAAAGCAGTTTTTTCCCTTTAGGCCTGGGATTCGTCACGGTGCTTAAATGTTTAGTATGTTTTTTCTCTTGTAATTCATTTACACATTATGTTTTTCTCCTTTGTTTTAGCATTATCTAAGCTATGTGTTAGGAATTAATCCATAATGATGCTCCTTTCATGATGTTTTTGCTGTTAGTTTTAATGGTAGTTTTAGCATAATTCGTCCATTGTTAGATGCTCTGTTGAGCAACACCATTATTCTCTTTCTTCTAAAGTTGTTGCAATAGATCCATCCTTTGTTTGATGCCTATAGGGCAGCGGTCTTTCTCCCTTATATTTCTCACATTTACAATTGTCACTTGGTTGAACATGGCACTTAATTTGCCCCATGTTTGTCGGCAGAAACTGACATTGATGCCATAATCCAAATCATCCTTTCTCTTGCTGTTTTGACCCAAAACAAAAATCAATCAAAAACCCTAGAGCTACTATACCTAGCCTAAAATCTACATTAAATTGAGTCATCTCAAGCCCTATTTTCCATACTCTAATTGAGATTGACAAGGAGAGACCCCTCTCCCAACCTGGCAAGGTTAGCTACCAAGTTAAGTGTGGTTTGATGTTACCCTAGACTTGCCTTCCTTCAGCCTGAGGTAGATCAAGGCACTAACATAGTGGCGACCATTCTAGGGAAGAGGTGACAGATCTTCTTTGGGAAAGATCATTCAAGTTGCAGATCTAATTGCTGATGTTCGACAACAGTCAGACACATATGAAGGCTAGAACATTCACTTGATGACTCCAACTCAATCTAGAGATTCCAGCGCTCACTGATCCATTCATGCACTAAAATAAAATGGTAGGGTATGTGGCAAACCCTGTGTTTTGTGAAGTATTAAAAGAAGTTAGAGATCAGTTAGTGGATATTGAAATTGATGAAGTATTTTTCATTACTGTGCTTCAATGTTTGATATCTCTGAAGTTGCCTCCTAAAGCTAAAACTGATTTCTTTGAGTTAGTTGTTGAGAAATTTGAGAAGGAGATTCAATATTTAAATGATCAGATCCAATCATATGAATTTCGAGATCCCAAAATGTTCTTGGAAACTCTCCCTCCTTCAAAACAAGAAACAATAGAGCTGCCCGTGGATGCTTGCATTGATAGTTTGTAGTCGGAGGTCTGTGTTGAGGAGTTAGGGCAGAAAACAGAGTCTAGTTTCTTTGATCCTACTATCGCATATATGGAGTATTTTTTCAGTTTGAATGATAAGTTAGATTGTCTTTCACACAGCCAAATTCAGTTTGTGCATGGATGGTTGTCAGCATTTACATTTGTGTCCTGGTTGAAGTAATTTCAAGCAACATCTTTGTCACAGTTACTTGAATGGTTGATATGGCATTACAACATCACTTGATCCATTGATTTTACAGCAAAGTAGGGTAGGTTTGTGTAAATAAATAAGCTGCCAAAGGCAACATTTCAGTTTGGATTGATATGAGTTTTTTTGAGTTTGCACTTGTTTGATCGTATTGCCCAATGGATGAGGCACTTGGTCTATGGTGTTCTTGACACCTCCAAGGAGTTGCCATCCACAATAAGGACGATGTTAGTTCCAGTCTTCGCAGCGTGTCACCAGGGATCAACATGAGCTCTTACTAGGTTTGGTTTGGTTAGATATTTTGCACATGATATGCAGCACAAAACATGTCACAAGTGTGTCCATCAGAAGAATCTCGGAAATATCTTTCCAACGATATATCACACTCCCATAACCGGTTTCTGGATCAGAAGATATGATCGAAATGAATGATTGATTCTTAGTCATGCATGTTTTGAGGTCAGTTGCTGCACACAATGACAAGTTTAGTACAAGATCCATTTATGAAATAATGGTAAGGAATTTTTCAAAAGTGAAAGAGGTGTTTTCCCATCACATACCATACAACAAAAGCCTCCTTCATTTTATGCATAGGTGCTACTATGTGGGAGATATGCAGTGATATTTGGAGCCTACATTAAAACAAAGCAAATTTTTCATATTTTTTACTGTTTTAGTCATTTCAGTGCAGTGCCATTTTACAACAGATGGAAAGTAATATTGAAAAACTCAACGAGGTTTTTGTTAACCATGAGCCATATAACAAAAATTTCTTTCAGTTTATTCAAAGGTGTCATGAATTTCGATATGTGAATAGATCTTTACAGCTCATTTTGACAGATTTAAGTTTTTAATGATTTTTTGTTTCAGATATGATTTTGTGGCACAGATTCCGAGCAATTGGAAACGAATTGCCCAAATTTGAGAGAGTTTTTTCTCCAAAATGACCTTATCTACCAAAACATCTTTTTGTTTTAATATAGGTGCTATGGTTTAGGAGATACGAGTTCACCTTCAACACCTATTTTCAGAAATTTGGTCCAAGTTTAATGTAACTAATTCTATTATGAAGAAGATGGTTGAGCTCAATTCCCTTAATACAGGGATGAGCTAAATGTATAAATTTTATGAATTTCATAGTGTAGAGGTTGGATTTTGGCAGCAAATAAGCATTTGACTGTGTAAAGTTTTATTGAATATCATAATAAAGCTGTTTTTGCCCTTTAGGCCTGGGATTCATCACAGTGATTAAATGTTCAGTGTGTTTTTTCTCCTATAATTAATTTACACATTATGTTTTTCTCCTCTATTTCAGCATTATCTAATTGAGATGTTAGGAATTCATCCATAATGATGCTCCTTTCATGATGATTTGTTGTTATTTGTAATGGTAGATTTAGCAGAATTCATCCGTTGTTAGATGCTCTATTAAGCAACCTCGTTACTCTATTTCATCTAAAGTTGTTGTTGTAGATCCATCCTTTGTTTGATGCCTATAGGTCAGCGGTCTTTCTCCCTTATACTTCTCATATTTACAATCGTCACTTGGCTAAACATGGCACTTAATTTGCCCCATGTTTGCCGGCAGAAACTGACATTGATGCCATAATCCAAATCATCCTTTCTCTTGCTGTTTCGACTCAAAACAAAAATCAATCAAAAACCATAGAGCTACTTTACCTAGCCTAAAATCTACATTAAATTCAGTCATCTCAAGCCCTAGTTGCCATATTCTAGTTGAGATTGACAAGGAGAGAGATCTCTCCCGACCTGGTAGGGCAAGCTACCAGGTTAAGCATGGTTTGATGTTACCCTAGACCTGCATTCCTTCAGCCCGAGGTAGATCAAGGCACTAACATAGTGGCGACCATACCAGGGAAGAGGTGACAGATCTTCTCTAGGAAAGATCATTCAAGTTGCAGATCTGATTGTTGATGTTGGACAATAGTCAGACACATAGGAAGGCTAGAGCATTCACCTGATGACTCCAACTCAATCTAGAGATTCCAGTGCTCACTGATCCATTCATGCACTAAAATAAAATGGTAGGTTATGTGGCAAACCCTGTGTTTTGTGAAGTATTAAAAGAAGTTAGAGATCATTTAGTGGATATTGAAATTGATGAAGTATTTTTCATTACCGTGCTTCAATGTTTGATATCTCCGAGGTTGCCTCCTAAAGCTAAAACTGATTTCTTTGAGTTAGTTGTTGAAAAATTTGAGAAGGAGATTCAATATTTAAATGATCAGATCCAATCATATGAATTCCGAGATCCCAAAAAGTTCTTGGAAACTCTCCCTCCTTCAAAACAAGAAACAATAGAGCTGCCCGTGGATGCTTGCATTGACAGTTTGTAGTTGGAGGTCTGTGTTGAGGAGTTAGGGCAGCAAACAGAGTCTAGTTTCTTTGATCCTATTGTCGCATATATGGAGTATTTTTTCAGTTTGAATGATAAGTCAGATTGTCTTTCACACAGCCAAATTCAGTTTGTGCATGGATGGTTGTCAGCATTTACATTTGTGTCCTGGTTGAATCACTTTCAAGCAACATCTTTGTCACAGTTACTTGAATGGTTGATATGGCATTACAACTTCACTTGATCCATTGATTTTGCAGCAAAGTAGGATAGGTTTGTGTAAATAAATAAGCTGCCAAATGCAACATTTCAGCTTGGATTGGTATGAGTTGTTTTGAGTTTGCACTTGTTTGACCGTATTGCCCAATGGATGAGGCACTTGGTCTACGGTGTTCTTGACACCTCCAAGGAGATGCCATCCACAATAAGGACGATGTTAGTTCCAGTCTTCGCAGCTTGTCACTAGGGATCAACATGAGCTCTTACTAGGTTTGGTTTGGTTAGATGTTTTGCACATGATATGCAGCACAAAACATGTCACAAGTGTGTCCATCAGAAGAAGCTTGGAAAGATCTTTCTAACGGTTATCACACTCCCATAACCGGTTTCTGAATCAGAAGATATGATCGAAATGAATGATTGATTCTTGGTCATGCATGTTTTGAGGTCAGTTGCTGCACACAATGACAACTTTAGTACAAGATCCATTACTGAAATAATGGTAAGGAATTTTTCAAAAGTGAAAGATGTTTTTGTCCATCGCATACCGTATAACAAAAACCTCCTTTCGTTTATGCATAGGTGCTACTATGTGGGAGATATACAGTGATATTTGGAGCCTACATTAAAACACAGCAAATTTTTCATATTTTTTACTGGTTTAGTCATTTTAGTGCGGTGGCATTTTACAACAGATGGAAAGTAATATTGAAAAACTCAACAAGGTTTTTGTTAACCATGAGCCATATAACAAAAACCTCTTTCAGTTTATTCATAGGTGTCATGAATTTGAATATGTGAATAGATCTTTACAGCTCATTTTGACAGATTTAAGCTTTTAATGATTTTTTGTTTTAGATATGATTTTGTGGCACGATTTCCAAGCAACTATAAACGAATTGCCCAAATTTGAGAGAGGTTTTTCTCCAAAATGACCTTATATACTAAAAATTATTTCTGTTTTGTTACAGGTGCTATTGTTTAGGAGATACGAGTTCATCTTCAACACCTATTTTTAGAAATTCGGTCCAAGTTTAATGTAACTGATTCTATTTTGAAGAAGATGGTTGAGCTCAATTCCCTTAATACATGGATGAGATAAATGTATAAATTTTATGAATTTCATAGTGTAGAGGTTGGATTTTTGTAGCAAAGAAGCATTTGGACTATGTAAAGTTTTATTGAATATCATAATAAAGCAGTTTTTGCCCTTCAGGCCTGGGATTCATCATAGTGCTTAAATGTTCAGTGTGTTTTTTCTCCTATAATTCATTTACACATTATGTTTTTCTCCTTTGTTTCAGCATTATCTAATTTAGATGTTAGGAATTCATCCATAATGACGCTCCTTTCATGATGATTTACTGTTAGTTGTAATGGTAGTTTTAGCAAAATTCATCCATTGTTAGATTCTCTATTGAGCAACCTCGTTATTCTCTTTCATCTAAAGTTGCTGCTGCAGATCCATCCTTTGTTTGATGCCTACAGGTCAGCGGGCTTTCTCCCTTATACCTCTCACATTTACAATCGTCACTTGGCTGAACATGGCACTTAATTTGCCCCAGGTTTGCCGGCAGAAACTGACATTGATGCCATAATCCAAATCATCCTTTCTCTTGTTGTTTTGACTCAAAACAAAAATCAATCAAAAACCCTAGAGATACTATACCTAGCCTAAAATCTACATTAAATTCAGTCATCTCAAGCCCTAGTTGCCATATTCTAATTGAGATTGACAAGGAGAGAAACCTCTCCAGACCTGGTAGGGCTAGCTACCAGGTTAAGCGTGGTTTGATGTTACCCTAGACCTGCCTTCCTTCAGCTTGAGGTAGATCAAGGCACTAACATAGTGGCAACCATACTAGGGAAGAGGTGACAGATCTTCTCTGGGAAAGATCATTCAAGTTGCAGATTTGATTGCTGATGCTGGACAACAATTAGACACATATGAAGGCTAGAACATTCACCTGACGACTCCAACTCAATCTAGAGATTCCAGCGCTCACTGATCCATTCATGCACTAAAATAAAATGGTAGTGTATGTGGCAAACCCTGTGTTTTGTGAAGTATTAAAAGAAGTTAGAGATCAGTTAGTGGATATTGAAATTGATGAAGTAGTTTTCATTACCGTGCTTCAATGCTTGATATCTCCGAAGTTACCTCCTAAAGCTAAAACTGATTTCTTTGAGTTAGTTGTTGAGAAATTTGAGATGGAGATTCAATATTTAAATGATCAGATCCAATCATATGAATTCCGAGATCCCAAAAACTTCTTGGAAAATCTCCCTCCTTCAAAACAAGAAACAATAGAGCTCCTCATGGATGCTTGCATTGATAGTTTGTAGTTGGAGGTCTGTGTTGAGGAGTTAGGGCAGCAAACAGAGTCTAGTTTCTTTGATCCTATTGTTGCATATATGGAGTATTTTTTCAGTTTGAATAATAAGTCAGATTTTCTTTCACACAGCCAAATTCAGTTTGTGCATGGATGGTTGTCAACATTTACATTTGTGTCCTGGTTGAAGCAATTTCAAGCAACATCTTTGTCACAGATACTTGAATGGTTGATATGGCATTACAACATCACTTGATCCATTGATTTTGCAGCAAAGTAGGGTAGGTTTGTGTAAATAAATAAGCTGCGAAAGGCAACATTTCATTTTGGATTGGTATGAGTTGTTTTGAGTTTGCAGTTGTTTGAGCGTATTACCCAATGGATGAGGCACTTGTCCTACGGTGTTCTTGACACCTCCAAGGAGCTACCATCCCCAATAAGGCCGATGTTAGTTCCAGTCTTCGCAGCTTGTCACCAGGGATCAACATGAGCTCTTACTAGGTTTGGTTTGGTTAGATGTTTTGCACATGAGATGCAGCACAAAACATGTCACAAGTGTGTCCGCGAGACAAGCTTGGAAAGAGATTTCTAACGGTATATCACACTCCCATAACCGGTTTCTGGATCAGAAGATATGATCAAAATGAATGTTTGATTCTTGGTCATGCATGTTTTGAGGTCAGTTGCTGCACACAATGACAACTTTAGTACAAGATCCATTTCTGAAATAATGGTAAGGAATGTTTCAAAAGTGAAAGAGGTTTTTGTCCATCGCATGCCATATAACAAAAACCTCCTTCCATTTATGCACAGGTGCTACTATGTGGGAGATATGTAGTGATATTTGGAGCCTACATTAAAACACAGCAAATTTTTCATATTTTTTACTGTTTTAGTCATTTCAGTGCGGTGCCATTTTACAACAGATGGAAAGTAATATTGCAAAAATCAATGAGGTTTTTGTTAACCATGCGCCATAAAACAAAAACCTCTTTCATTTTATTCACAGGTGTCATGAATTTGAATATGTGAATAGATCTTTACAACTCATTTTGACAGATTTAAGTTTTTAATGATTTTCTGTTTTAGATATGATTTTGTGGCACAGATTCCGAGCAACTAGAAATGATTTACCCAAATTTGAGAGAGGTTTTTCTCCAAAATGGCCTTATCTACCAAAATCGCTTTCTGTTTTGTAACAGGTGCTATGGTTTAGGAGATACGAGTTCATCTTCAACACCTACTTTTAGAAATTCGGTCCAAGTTTAATGTAACTGATTCTATTTTGAAGAAGATGGTTGAGCTCAATTCCCTTAATACAGGGATGAGCTAAATGTATAAATTTTATGAATTTCATAGTGTAGAGGTTGGAGTTTGGCAACAAAGAAGCTTTTGGATTGTGTAAATTTTTATTGAATATCATAATAAAACAGTTTTTGCCCTTTAGGCCTGGGATTCATCACAGTGCTTAAATGCTCAGTGTGTTTTTTCTCCTATAATTCATTTACAAATTATGTTTTTCTCCTTTGTTTCAGCATTATCTAATTGAGATGTTAGGAATCCATCCATAATGATGCTCCTTTCATGATGATTTGCTGTTAGTTGTAATGGTAGTTGTTACACAGTAATTTGTCACCGCCCCTGTTACCTCTTCTCCCGCACATTGGAGGACTTATTCCGGGACCTGTGAGAAGTGACATAACCTAAAAACACTTGCATTGTATCCCCTGGAGTATGTACTACATATGCCTTGAAGACACATTCTGCAAAATACCCATAAAAATAGCGCTTTTTCCATTGGCACGGTTCCACTGTGTATCACTCGCGCCAATGGGGGAAATCCTCCAAAGAGGGCGCGCCAGTTGGCGCTCTGTCTCAAGTCGCACTCACGCCAACCTAGTTGGGTAAAGTTTTTAACAAACCAACGTTCGAAGGTTCTTCCTAGCCCACTCATGAACTGGATCTATATTGAGTTGGGTCAGTTTGGCTTCGAATCTCCATACAAGGGAAGTAGTTCTCCACCTCTCATGGAAGCTTCTTAGTGATAAAGCCAATCCCATGAATCTTTTGGATGACCATAACTCCTTCTCCTCTATCTATAAAATCTTGTCCTTTTGCCTTTGACAAGCTAGTGATAGAGTCTCCAAGTTCCAAATTCTAAGTCCCAAAGTCTGAGAATTGCGAAGTTCATGCTACAAGGAGCCTTATTCATTCCCATGAGGCTAAATCTTAAGTGAGGAGATTCTTATCCAAGTGACCAAGGAGAGAGAGGCTTGTTCCCCATTCCCAACAAGCTTTGCAAGGCATGTGTTGCTGATAACCCAGCCAAAGGAGGATTTGACGTCAGAACTATGGTTGTATTCTTCTTTGTTGTTTATTAATAATAGACGACTATCATTATGGTTCCACTCTTATTGTCTTTGTGATGATGTTGAGTTATATCCTTTCTGACTGATATATAGTTGCATCTATTGGATTTTATGCTTGTGTTTGTGTCGTTATTTGAATGTGCAGGTGTCCGTTCACGAGGATCGTGGGGATTGTGACCAGTCGGAGTAAAGAAATGGGAGCGACGACTCTTCTACAAACACTAGCGTTGGAATCCAGGTAGGCCCTCATCATCGGTCTTTGATTTGCAATTAGGAACCTGTGTGTTAGCATTGTTTGATTGTTACTAGACCCCATTTGGGCTAGTAGGGATTGCCTCTATCTGCAGAGGGGATTACCTCCACAACAATTTGGCGACTCCACTGGGGAGTTGGCTTTTTGCCTTGTTGTTTGTTTTGTCTTGTTGTTAGATTTGTAAACTTTGGACGGAGTCTGAAATACCGCGAGATAGCCTTCGAAACGTTATTGCTCCATATTAGCAAATTATATCAACGCCACTTCAGTCCATCTCCGGTTTGGTTTACAAGCTGAACGGCTTGGAACTTGCCTTGTTTCTTGGTTTTTTCTTGGGTTCTCCTACTTGTTTAGCTTTCTGGGTTGAATTCCTATATTGCTTCTTGCCCCTTGGTGTACCTGGGTACTGTTGACTTAGCTTTGGCTCGCTTGTTTTTATTTTTCCATAGCAAACTCGGCTGGCGCTATTTTATAGCGTTACAGTCATGCTAGTTGGTGCATGTTTCACATTGACAACCCGCGCCAATACCAGAAAGGAGCGTTTTTCGGCCTGACAGTCGCACCAGGCCTGGGAAATTTTGAAGTTTGCTTGGCTGTGACCCCTCTGAGCTTGGTTTTTGTTCTAGGTACCTTTTTTAGACTACTTGAGTATGTTGGAGTGTGATTTGACTGGCTTTGATCATTACCCTTTGGGTGTTTTCTTTTTTCCATCGATTTCACATTTCTAGCCCTAGGGCATCTAGTGGCTTTGTGTGTCGAGCCTTCCTCAGGTGTTTTGATTTTCTATTGGTCCAGTCGATTGTTTGATTACTCCCTTGCACTTGTTTGATGGTTGTAAATCATTTTGTTGCGTTATTTGGGTGACTTTCTTTGTCTTCGCTTGAATTTCGCTTCGTCTCACTTTGAGCCTAGATTACACGGCTCATTGGTGTCTTTGGGATCTTTCTGGTTCTTTGGAGTTTTGATTTGTGATTTAGGGATCTGAATGTGCTTGTATTGAATAGAATTTGTTTGTCATCGTTTCTCAAAGTTTGTTTAATGCACTTTTCCATCAACAAAAGAAAAATCTCTTTTGCCTTATATTAGTTAATGAGAATTAGAACTTTTCATTTTGATTAGTGATTAGTGATCTTAAAGAAAAGTTTGTTAGTTTCCATTAGCTGCATTAGGGAAGTTCTTTGTTGTTTTGTGATCATTTCGTTTGTGTGAAAGCCCTCAAACCCTCTTGTAACTAGAATTCATCGAATGAAATAACATATGTTGGCATATAGTTTGCATTTAGGAATTTTTGAGAGATTACATACGGTAAGGCCTGAAAACTGAAACCTAATACAAGATCAACCTTAAAATGAACTGAATGAACCTAAAAGTGCATTGGAACATAACGCACACTGTTTAGAGGTCTAGGCTAGAGACGTGCTCCGACGTCGTTAAAACTAGTCACTTTTGTTTCACTTAAGGTTGGGTGATTCCTCCTTCTGTGACGCAATAGTGGTCTAGCACGAATTTCAGCTCCCATGTACCGTCGAATATATGGGGAGACCCCACTAGGTTATCATCCTTCATTCATAGGAAGCCGTTTCTGCCGCCTTACAAACCGTAATGCATCGAACACAGCATTCGGGAAGATTGACTGCCATACGGAAAGTCCTTGGTTTTCATATGACTGCCAAGGTGTATATGCAGTTTTACGGATTTTTTTGGTAAACCCTTTACCTAGTTCTCCAGAGTAGTCACCTTTGATCCTTTTTCGGACTCCCTAAAATAAAAGGCTCATCTGAGCATTTGTCACTTCGGGCTCATTAAACATTCGAAGGCGACTAGAGCCATCTTTTTGTCCTTTTCTCGATTCTTAAAAAATGAAAAGGTCAAGTTATGTCCTTGCGTCTTAAAATTTATTCGGCCATGATTCACATCTACTCGGTTAGATCTTGTTTGCGTTAGTTTGAGTAGGGTTCTTTCTCATTCGTGATGGCAACTTTTCCGGAGTTTACCAACCCAGGCACCCCCTCTGATGGGAATCCTGGTCATTTCCCTCCTTTCGGAAATGTTGGTGCTCCTTACATGGCAACGTTGTCCCTTCCTGGGTTAACTGTTGGGTTGCCTATTTGGTTGTTCTCAACCTCTCTGGTCCCTACCATCTCAACTGCTGGTCAATCAGCTCCTCCACCCGAACAACATCATGTTGATTCTAAGGTGGACCTCTCCCCTTCTTCGCCTGTTTCTCTGTCCTCATCTTTTACTTCACCTGGTGAAATTCTGGATTCAAGTAACCAGGTGGATAAGAAGAAGAAGAAGAAGAAGACAAAGAAGAAGAAGTCTCCTAAGCGAGAGGTTAGAAGTACAACTCAAGTCGAGCCACCTTCTGGTCCTCCGCGGAAGGTCAAATTTCCTTGTAGATTGTGCAAGGATGACCACCTTCTTCGTGATTGTCCTGGCATTCCCAGGATCTTAGAAGTATGGTCTCATGATCCGGCTCGTCCCTCATCATCCTCTAAATCTCATGGCGATGCCACCCTATCAATTGACAACATTCAGAAGAAAGGGAAGACTCGAATCCCCTGTAGACTATGTGAAGGCAATCATCCCCTTCACCTTTGTCCACTCATGGATAAAGCTTCCGCTGTTTTGGAAAGTCTTACAGCTTCTTCACCCCAACTTCTTGTTGGTTATTAGAGGATTTCTTCAGACCCTATCCCTGTTGACAAAGAGATTGACTTAGATTCTTCTCTTGTCTAGGCTCCTCTTCCTGAACCAGGCTGTGCCAAGCCTGTTCCAGACCAACCATTGGTCGAAAAGAGTGTCGACTCGAGCTCACCACCCATCGATCACTCTATTTCGGAAGAGCATCATGCCCATGTTCTTCTTGTCTCCTCAGATTCCCCTGAGTCCAAAAATGACTCTCCTATCCCAGCTGCTCCCAAAAGTCCTTCTTCGGTTCCTATAGAGCATGGGGGTAATCATACGATTCCCCCACCAAGTAGTTTGGCCATCTCCTTCGACTGGAGTCAACTAACTGCTTTCCGCCTTCCATCCCATGTGCCTTTCCATATTACATTACTTGCCTATGATAAGGTAGTACCTGGCACTGTTTTGGATGAAGGTTTGTAGGTCAGTCTTATGCCGTCCACTACTTGGCAAGCTTTAGGTTCCCCGCAGCTTGGGCCGGTCACACAGAATCTGTTAGCGTTTGACAGGGGAACCATTCAACCTCTAGGGGTCCTCCCAAAATTTCCTATTACTTTGGGAGGCAAAACCGTCTATATGGACGTGCTGGTTGTCCAAGGTGCTTTAGATTTCAGTCTTCTCCTTGGCCATGACTATGTTTATGCCATGGGGGCCCTTGTCTCTTCACTTTTCCATGTAGTTTGTTTTCCACACGACGGAAGAATTGTGACTATAGATCAATTATCGTTCTTTAGTCCTCCGGTGCCTCCTGCGTAGCTGCCACCCCCTCCTGGTTTTTACCCACCGATTGTGTCTGCCCCACCGCATGTCAAATACGTGGCTACCTACCCCGTGCCTGTATCCCATGATGATGTCGTCGTGCATAATGTCCTGGGGGCATTGGGTCCTGACTTCCAAGATGTTGTCCTTCCACCGAGAGTGCCATTCTTGGAAGTGACGACTTCCTGTTCATTATGATGAAGTTTGTTCGGAGCATAGTTCACTTTCCTATGTCAAGCTCCTTAAAAAATGAAACTGGGTCTGGTGGAGCATAGTTCTTATCCTGTGTCAAGCTCCTTAACAAATGAAACTAGGTGTCACGAGGATAGTTCTTTAAGTGTGTCAACCTCGTTAAAATAATGAAACCTGAGCTCGTGCAATTCGAGTGCGATCACAATATTGTCAACCTTCACTCCATTTTCAATGGACTAAAGCTTGGGGGCATGTACCTCGAATTGAGACATCATGCTGGGGGGCATGCCTGTTTCCCTTGTTTTCAGGCATAGTTTGCATGTGTGTGCTTTTAAGCTTGCATAAAAATAAAACCCATTTCCAAGCATAGTTTGCATATGTGTTGTCATGTGTGATTTTAAGCTTGCGTAAAAATAAAATATGTGATTAAATACATTTCGCATTGGGTCGTTTGTTATGCAACTGATACATTAGATTACATTTGTGTTAGACACCTGCATAGCATATAGAAACATCATCACATGTAAACGATCCATCCAAAATAGGCATATATATATATGTGTGTGTGTGTGTGTGTGTGTTGAAATGTTTTGCACAACGTGCATCACATAGCTCAAAAAATATACATGTTCGTCTTAATACATCGGGAGACGACATGTCTCTCAAAAAATATGCATGAAAATAAACCCTAGATGTCTAATCCCTATGGTGCTCATGATAACATGTCACCACACGCACTAGGCACTTCAAGAGATGGTGGATGCGAGTGGGCACTCCCATTGTATATCTCAGGTACGCCGATGGGACATCTGCCAGCCGGGCATAGCCTGGAATCCCCCGGGCTAGCCCCTCGAGGTTCCAGATCAACTCCCCTCCCTCAACACCCTCTAGCTGAAGCTCAACTGCAGGCTAGTTTGCAGGTTGGTTTCTCCACGCAATAGGAGACATGCCAGCTGGGCGTGCTGGGCCAACATCTGCATACACAAATAACTGTTGTTAGAATGAACATGTATTAACAAAAAAAACCATAAAACACAAAAACAAAAAGAGGTCATACCTATCTCCTCGTCCCAGTCCTCCCCCTCTAGCAGTGGGAGGTTAGGGTCACCGATGAAGTCTATCCCTGCATACGGCCAGTCCTCCACCACGATCAAATGGTGGTGAAGCCACACAAAAAACTCGGGTCTAAATGACATCTGCTGACCACCTCCCCCTCTCGGCATCAGTGCCGCCCAACAAGCCAGCCTCGGCTCTCAAGGTCCCAGGTCAGGAACAAGGGCCCCTTGGCCCTGGAAGAGTGCACACGTTCCAATAAGAATGCCACCAAGATGGATCCGTACTCGAACTGCTGCAGCTTGCCGCACTTGGCCTTCGTTAGATGTCTCTTCATATTGGTCATCACAGTTGATGCCCAATTGAAGATCGTCAGACTAAGGCACTCGGTCGCCAAGATCAGGTGGTTCTTTGTAGCTTCGTGGGGCGCCTGTGCCCCCGCAGCTCATGTAATGGTGAATAGTACAGCTCTGAGTGTCAGGTCCTCAACAGTGGGGATATCCACTTTCGCATTGCCTGACCCATATTGTGCAGTTGGGCAAACTCGGGCCTTTACCTCTTCCATCTTTTCTCCAGATGGCCTGCTACCGGTCAATCGGGGCACCGGCCCTCGTCGCGACAATCCAGTAAGGAAGTAGACATCAGATACATCTAATTCCAATGTTTGGTCCCGTATTCGGAACACCTGTTCCTGTTCGTCCCATAAGCTAATCAAGTACTGCAAGAGCTCTGGCTGAGCTCGTAAATAGGACACTAGGAAAAATTTCTTGAGCCCGCAAGCTCTGAGAGCTTCCATGCAGCCCTCATCTGCTATGGCCAATTCATCTACCTAGTCATGCTCCCTTTCCTTCCACTGGATTTCCATTTTGATCGTTTCTCTGCATTCACAAGGTTCAAACACTGAATTAGATCCTTGGAAAAATTAGAAATGCAGTGAAAATTGCTTGAAAACATTAAAATTTGAACAAAAAACCCGCGCGGCCGTTGGCGTGACTGTTTCTAAAGCAGTCGTGCTGATGGGCACGTGCCCTTTGGGAAAGTTGCCCCATTGGCGTGGGTCCGTGCCCGGAACCCATGCCAATGGGTGCAACCCTCATTTTTTAAAGTCCTCTCATAAAGGATGAAAAAGCAGTTTAAAACAAAATTGAAACGGACAAAAATGGAGCAAAGGGGGAGGCCTCTTACCTGACACTGACGACGCTCTGAATGATCAACTGGATCTGTCGCAATCAACGCTTGAAGATCGCACACCAAAAGCCCTAATTTCGCTCTCCAAAGGTAAAAGTGAAAAGTAATTTCTTGTTTTACTATTTTCACCCATTTTATAACTTTTTGACCCTCAAAAAGGTTTTATAAGTCATTTTACAAATATTTTAATATATATTTGTGTGGAAAATGGATTTTACGCTGGGTTTTTGTGCAGCGACAGGTGTTTGTGCGGCTTAGGCGACGAAACGAGTTGTATTTTATACTTTTTCGGACTCAGTAAATACACGAAAAATTCACCCTGGAGTCACCTTTTTGCTCTTTTCTGACTCCCTAAATGTGAAAAGAATGCTGGGTTATTCCTCTCGACTCGTTAAACGTAAATGAGAGGCGGTCGTCTTTAAACTCTTTTCCGACCATGTAAAAATGAAAAGAATGTCCAACCCTTGTCATTTCAAGTTCGTTAACGGTCACGAAGAAACGTGGTTTCAATCGCTTTTTTACTTTTTCAGGTCGAAATCACTACTTATGAAAAGTACTCCTCGATCGTAATGGTCAGGTGGTTCTTTCGAGCATTGTTTTATACTTTTTCGGGCTCAAGAGACACAACTTCACGAAAAAGGACCCCCCTAGAGTTTCCTTTTCTGCTGTCTTTTCAGACTCTCTAAACAGGAAAAGTCACCGAGTTTTTCCTTTCTCAGGCTCGTTAAAACTTGATGGCATTGGATGCCGTCGAAATGATGCTTTACAAGCATATGCTATCCCCGTCAAGCTTTTCATCAAAAAATAACTGGGGTACTCACCAGAAATGGTGGAGAAAATGGAACCACAATTATTGTCGTGTCAGCAGTATCTCGCTCTTGAACATGACACTTGTCTGCATTCGTGTCCGGGTGGGGACATCTCATCCTGTTTTTACACTTGCCTCCGTGGGTTTTGGTTATCCTGTTTGACCTCTCATATGCTCATTGCCTCATCACCATGACCCTTGATCATTTGATGTCAAATACTACCAAGTCCACTGTCATGCCGTCAATATGTTCAAGAGAAGTTGACCTCTGCAGAATACTCAACCTCCCTCTGATACCTCACACAAAACATCTTATCCCTCTCTGTCTTGTGTCGATGATGTGGGAAACATTATGGCCCACCTTCGATCAAGGTCGCTTCCTGTCGACTTCAACTCATTATCCAGGAAAGTTGACCTAGAGACTCCTTTTAGGTGCCTTGGAGGACCATTGTCATTATTGGTGGTACCTCTCACGTCTGTTAATAGTTTTCATTATTGACTGGTAATCAGACGATGTTCTTGCATGTTCGACTTTGACTCCTATATTCGCATGCTTCAACTTGTACTTTGTTTGGGTCGAGATGGAGTGCAAGACCCTGGATTGTGTCTGTTGAGATCCAGGTTGCGATTTTGTGGATTATTATGATCATTACATGACTCATTCACTGGATGGCTGCGACCATGCCTGAGTCTACTTATCGATCCTGACTGGATGGTTGCGCCCATACCTTGGATCTAGATTTTTATGTACTCTGCTATGGATGGCTGCGCCCATACCACATACATCATGTACTTGAGATATCAGTCATACTTCTTCATGCAGGTTCTCCAACGGTAGTGTTTTCAGTTGGCCATGTTCTTGTAAAGCATTTCACCCCTCTCTCTCTCTCGGGCCTCATGCTTTAGGGGGCATCTGTTACAGAGTAATTTGTCACTGTCCCTATTACCCCTTCTCCCGCACATTGGAGGACTTATTCTAGGACCTGTGAGAAGTGACATAACCTGAAAAAACTTGCATTGTATCCCCTTGAGTATGTACTTCATATGCCCTGAAGACACCTTCTGCAAAATACCCATAAAAATAGCCCTTTTTCCATTAGCGTGGTTCCACTATGTATCACTCGCGCCAATTGGGGAAATCCTCCAAAGAGGGTGCGCCAGTTGGCGCTCTGTCTCAAGTCGCACTCATGCCAACCCAGTTGGGTAAAGTTTTTAACAAACCAACGTGCGAAGGTTCTTCCTAGCCCACTCATGAACTGGATCTATATTGAGTTGGGTCAGTTTGGCTTCGAATCTCCATAGAAGGGAAGTAGTTCTCCACCTCTCATGGAAGCTTCTTAGTGATAAAGTCAATCCCATGAATCATGTGGATGACCATAACTCCTTCTCCTCTATCTATAAAAGCTTGTCCTTTTGCCTTTGACAAGCTAGTGATAGAGTCTCCAAGTTCCAAATTCTAAGTCCCAAAGTCTGAGAATTGCGAAGTTCATGCTACAAGGAGCCTTATTCATTCCCATGAGGCTAAATCTTAAGTGAGGAGATTCTTATCCAAGTGACCAAGGAGAGAGAGGCTTGTTCCCCATTCCCAACAAGCTTTGCAAGGCATGTGTTGATGATCACCCAGCCAAAGGAGGATTTGACGTCAGAACGATGGTTGTATTCTTCTTTGTTGTTTATTAATAATAGACGACTATCATTATGGTTCCACTCTTATTGTCTTTGTGATGATGTTGAGTTATATCCTTTCTGACTGATATATAGTTGCATCTATTGGATTTTATGCTTGTGTTTGTGTCGTTCTTTGCATGTGCAGGTGTCCATTCACGAGGATCGTGGGGATTGTGACCAGCCAGAGTAAAGAAATGGGAGCGACGACTCTTCTACAAACACTAGCGTTGGAATCCAGGTAGGCCCTCATCATTGGTCTTTGATTTGCAATTAGGAACATGCGTGTTAGCATTGTTTGATTGTTGCTAGACCCCATTTGGGCTAGTAGGGATCGCCTCTGTCCGCAGAGGGGAGTTACCTCCACAATAGTAATTTTAGCAGAATTCATTCATTGTTAGATGCTCTATTGAGCAACCTCGTTATTCTCTTTCATCTAAAGTTGCTGCTGCAGATCCATCCTTTGTTTGATGCCTACAGGTCAGCGGGCTTTCTCCCTTATACTTCTCACATTTACAATCGTCACTTGGCTGAACATGGCACTTAATTTGCCCCAGGTTTTCCGGCAGAAACTGACATTATGCCATAATCCAAATCATCCTTTCTCTTGCTGTTTCGACTCAAAACAAAAATCAATCAAAAACCCTAGAGCTACTATACCTAGCCTAAAATATACATTAAATTCAGTCATCTCAAGCCCTAGTTGCCATATTCTAATTGAGATTGACAAGGAGAGAGACCTCTCCCGACCTGGTAGGGCTAGCTACCAAGTTAAGCGTGGTTTGATCTTACCCTAGACCTGCCTTCCTTCAGCCTGAGGTAGATCAAGGCACTAACAGTAACTAACTGATGTATCAACATGAATTCAGTCACAAATCCTCCTATGATGTGATCGAGCCAATGATCGACAGCATGGGTGATCTTATCCTCAGAGGCTTTCAGTTTCTGTACTAACTCCGGGGTCTAGACAATAGGACTGTCAAGTCTCCACCTTCCTTTGCTATCCGCTAGCTTCACGATCCACTCGTATAACTCAATTGAAAGGAACAAAAAAAGATCTCGTGGATTTCTGTATATAGGTACTTGTCCATCCACTGTTCCTTGGTTAGTCATAGATTTCTGTTCTCCAGTGCTGTGAATTCGTGGATCTTCCTGTCCAACCAATCTTTAACCTCTTTCTTAGTTGGATTCCAATGATATGACATCACATATCTCTTATGCAGATTCCGGTCCCGACAACAGAACCATTTGTTGGTTGCATGGGGCCTGACCGAGGTTCAAAGCTAGTTAGCCAAACAAATCCCTACACTACTAGCCCTTTCGGCATCAGCCTGTGGAGCATGGAACGAAGTCTCACATGCAGCAGTATGGGGGGATGCTGGAACCAAGTTTCCACATCCTGAGATGGTCATGATGTCAGTTTATACACTATGTTCCTACTTTCATGTAGGTTACTATGCTTTAGGGCTCTGTCAGTCTAGTCTTTTATTCTGCTCTTCAGTACCTTCGTGAAGGTGCACGATTGACCTTCGCACAACCTTAACCTGCAATCGAGGTACTTTCGCGCTGCTATGGAAATGTATTGTATAGGTTCCCGAGTTAACTTAAGTGTTTTATTTATCTTACTAAACAATCATAGTTAGCGCCGCGTAAACTGATATTCTTACTTTCCTTCAATTAACCAATATCATCACACATATTAGTGCATCACATAAATATTGTAATTTAAACCAAAAATGCAATATAACCAAATGTATAAATAGGAAATTAATACACAGAAATTGCGAAATACTTCTCTTTATTGATATCGTCGAATTATTACACTCTGACTGCCCTGCGCACACAGCTGCAGGGGTCCGTGCACTCAGCTGTGGACTTATACCCTAGGCATCTGCGCACTCACGGGTAGAGCCTCTACCTACACTAAGACCCAAAATGCTTAGACTCCACCACCAAGACTCCAAGAATTCTTTTATTCTTAACTTAACTTAAGACTACTTAGAGCTTACTAAGCTCTTTTTATACAATCCCATGGTCTGTGGACCATGGGTGGATCTTTACAACTGAATTTACACTTTACAAAATAAGGGAAGACAACCCTTTATGAATCTTGACACCTTTGCACTCCGTGACCACAAAATGTGGAGACTTTACAACTTTATTATGAAATTTGACCCTAAACATGGGATTTTAGCCCCAAACTATCCTTGGGGGATCCCGTTCCCAACAGTCATCCTGTGCTTCAGGACAATTGAACAAAAACTCTTTACATAGATATTATGCCTAGTTGGACTGTACCCCCTTCGTACATTGTGTAGCAAATGAAATGATTGGAACCAACACCTCATCCACACGACACTTTCTCATGACCTTGCAAGCAAAAATATGAGTGAAATACTGAACTGCCTTGTCTGTGATGGAACTTATAAAGTATCCATGTGACTTGTTCACTAAGTTGTTTTTCTTTACTCTTCGCTCCAAACTCCTCAGTTGGATCCACCCCTTGGTATGGCAACTTTGTGATGTGGTGGATTAACATATCTATAATGCGGATGGGTTCCCCTAGCCAAAGACACCCATCATGAACCAACGTGAGAAATTGGTGTATGCACACCATGTTGATTGTGGTTCTATTGAAATGCAGTACCCATAGCATTATTCAACAATCCGACCTTCTCAACCCCCGTGACCCACTTCATACGCTCCAGTCGCGTGACTCCTGTCTCTTCATAATACATTTTGGCCAAATACTTGTTTGGCGCCAACTATGGAAATTTTTCGTGATCAACTAGATCCCAATCTTCCATTTTAAGTCCAGGAATGCTCCCTAAGAATGTGCCTTCAAATACCATATTTTCTGACAACAGTGATGTAGAGACCATAAACTTACCAGAATCAGGATCTTTCAGGACCTTTGCTTTGTCTTTCCATGGAGGGATATACTTCGAGAGCCTAGTGATATGCTCACCCTCCTCCTCAGCATCCAACTCTTCAACCCCTTCACGAAGCTCCTCTTCATTAAGATCCAGGGGTTCATGTGGCTGTTTGGATTTGTCCATATTCCCTTTCTGCCGAATCTTCGTAGGGTTCTTCCTCGATGACTGCATCATTGAAACAGATTGTGGTTGCTTCTGATTTCCTTTAGCAGTGGATGGTTTAGCCCTAGGTGCCCTCGACACCATAGGCACAGGTGGTGTAGCTTCCATTGCTAATGCAATTTCAGGTTTAGTGGCTGTCATGTTGTCTACAAAGGCCTTTCAAAAGGTTTTAGGTATGTTATCTAGCCTTGGATGCTTAAAAATATCTTCCCAATCTTCTCGATTCATAGACATACAATAATATTTCTAATAGCAAATTCTCTGAAAGAAAAGTGTTGTAATGTAGGCAACATGCTAGATTTATTGGAGATTTCAAATTCAAATCCATCCTTTCCCTCCAGTTTATGATCATAATTTCTTCTTTGGCAACAGATTGCCAAATATTTGCACCATAAATGTAGCTTACCCACTCCTCCTAACAGGAATTTCGCCATTGAATCAGCTACAGTGCACCCAATGACTATTTTTGGACCCTTCTGCACAACCCCTTTACTTCATTTTTCCACTTTTTGGGTAGTGTAGTTTATAGTCCCGTACCTCCTTGTAGCTGCCTCGAGTAAAAATACTGTCCCGCCATCATGTAGTCATTACCCAGGGGTAGGATCCCCTTGATACAATTTCAATCGACTTCCATTAACTTTTCTAGGAAATAATTCCCCATTCAGCTTCGCAAGCTGAACTGTACCACCATCTGTAATTTCATTGACTACATAGGGTCCCAACCAATGCATTTGAAACTTTCCAGGAAACTTTGTCAATTTCCTATCATAAAGTAAGACCAAAGCATTCACCTCGAAGGTGCACAACTTAATATGTCAATCATGGCAGGCTTTCTCGCGCTCCTTTTGCACCTGTTGGTGAAATAATTCTAGAAATCGGTCTTATTCTAATTCCAAAAACTGCGTGAGGTGTTCCTCCATAGTCTCGCAATCGACCATATCAGTCAATGCTGCAATCCACAGACTCAGCACAATATAATCCATGGACATCACAACCTCTATCCCATAGACAAACCTGAACGGAGTTTGGCATGTTAACATCTTACACGTCATCGTTTATACCCATAGGATGCAAGTATGTGCACATCCCAATCGTTCATCTGTGCATTGCAGACCTTATTCAATAAGTTCTCCAATATTTTATTGAATGTTTCAACCATACCATTTGCTCGAGGATGTTAGGGTGTACTCTTTTGATGATAAACCTAAAATTATTTGAGCATCGCGATAATAGTTTCATTTAGAAAGTGCATGCCCCTATCACTCATCTGTATCTTAGGACACCCAAACCTTGTCAAGACATACTCAAAGAAGAACTTCGCGACTGTAGTAATGCTACATTCTTTCACCGGTTGTGCTTTCGCCCATCTTGTCAAATACTCAGTGGCAGTAATAAAATAACGTGTGCCTGTCTTTTTCCCTAGTGGCTGTATTGGACCTACAAAGTCAATCACCCATTTTTCAAAGACTTGTAATGAAGTCTGAGGATTTAAGGGTAGTTTGTCCCTCCATGATGGCTTCCCCATCCTTTGACAAGCATCACATGCCCTACAATATGCCTAAGAATCCTTATGCACCATTGGCCATGATAATCCTACGCGTAGAATCTTTTGCATCGTTGCTCTGCCCTTGCATAGTGTCCTCCCACCACTCCTCCATGTGCTTCGGCGAGCATGCTAGAGCATGTTGGAAATAATACTGAGAGGGGGGGGGGGGGGGTGAATCAGTATTATCAGAAAAACTTTTTCATTTTATGCTCAGAAACATATACGCAACTTCAGTTAAGTGAAACAGCGTGTACACGCTACTGTGTCTAAAGCAACCAGCGTATAACAAGAAAAATTATGATTCAGTAGCTTATCTTCAGTAAATGCATCAGGACATGATAGTAAAACAGGTGCAGTATAACAGAACAGATCATCACACAAAAACCACACACATGAACACCATGATATAAGGTGGAAACCCAATGTGGGTGAAAACCACCTGCTGCAAGTCGTCTCTATCTTTCTTTAGTAAGAAACTTTAGTTTACAATCTTTTGTACTAGTGCAGCCTTATACCAGTACGCAGGCTACAACCTACAGAAGGCTTCAACCTTCTCTCGTTCTCCAGCTTCTCCTAGAAGGGAGCTACAACCCCCTTAGCTCTTGTACTAGCTAAGATACTAGTACGTAGGTGCTGCCCTACAATCTTCTTTCCTTCAGGTACCACCTTTCATACATTTTCAGACTGGATATTCCCGAAGCACAACATTACAATCTGAAGACCACAATTCATTCAACTTTCATAACAGATCATTGAAGCACAAAGAAACCAATACTCGCATCATGAAACACTGAAACACTGAAACATTGTCAACAACACAGTCACCAGAACACAGAGCAGACACAGAACTCTGCAATAACCATCAGACCCATCTGCAACTTCAAATATCAAGCTTTACAATGTACACGCTACTTGGATGAACCCAACCTGCGTGTATACGCCCTCTTTCCAAGGCCAACCCACGTACAGATCTAAAAATATTTCCTTATAACTTTGCAGCTGTACCAAACATCAATCATACTATAACACTTATAGAACATTATTTGCGTCAGTATGCAGATATAGAATAAGCATAATCAACCATATAAAGATAGTTCATTTCAAACCATTTGATCTCGATCTCTCCTTAGATCTTGTTCTCCATCAACCGGTGAGATCTCTCCTTAGCTCAGATCAAGCAATGCATCATCAACCCATAACCTACAAACTGGATCTAATACTTCATCAGTTATTCAAGACATTTCAGATACATTTGCCTAATGATCTTCTTCTCCTTATATAGCCTTAGGCCTTGCTTAATACCACGGGCCAAAACCATAGAAATCCAATACCATCAACTTCAAAACTAGGGATCAACACGTCTGTCGAGACACCATGGTCCAAAACCATAGGCACAACTTCCAAGGAATAACCGCCACAGACCAAAGATAAGTTTTCCACATACATGCTCTTTTACTAAGCCAACCTACGTGTACACGCGACTTGGTATATAGAGAACCTGCGTATACGCGACTTGGTATATAGTGAACCTGCTTGTATACGCGACTTGGTATATAGTGAACCAACGTGTATATATTTCTTCTTCATACTTGTAGTCTGATCATCAATTCCTTGCTGCTATCCTTCTGCACTATGATTTGTCATCAGTGTGATTTTCCATCAAGGACAACACTTGTCTCATAATGCCAACAATCTCCCCCTTTGGACTTGATGGCAAAGCTAACTTGTTACACTTAGAACTATCATCTGATTCCTTTGAGATGTCCTCCATCAGTCACATCTGACATCTCTTCTGAAGATTCATCCAGTTATACATAAGTGAGATATTCTTCTATGAGAGGGTTGCCCTCAAGTACAGCACATGCATCATAATGCCAACAATCTCCCCCTTTGGACTTGATGGCAACAACACCAACTCACTCTCCCCGTTTGACATCAAGGGCAAAGGGTGGACCAAGATATTCTCTTCCTTTGCTGAATCATTCCACTATCCATACTCCCCATGAGTACCTGCTGAACTCTCTGAATAATCTCCCCCTTTGTATATGCCAAGGTGTACCAATCTGTCCATGCTCCCTCTAAGTACATGCTGAATCTCTGTTCTTGCTGAAGTGTGCTGATCATGCTCTTCCTGACTGTAGGCAAGATCTGCAAAAGATGTTCTTCAAGAAGAACATGACTCTATACATCATAAAAGACCTTCCTATCACCAAAGACTCATACATACATCCACTTCCCAACCACGTGGGGATATACTAGAATTGACTCATCCACCCAACCAAGTGGGGATACATCAAAAGTTTACACATGATAAGGCAAGAGCATTACATTTTCATCCCAGGCATAGTGGGGAACCAATATGGGCCGTTACATGACCTTGACATTATGAAAGAGATATCACAAAAGAGATATATGATCAAAATATCTAGAGCAAGACTTTATGAAAGTCACCAATAACTGATATCGCCAGCATCTTGTCAATCACCATTCAGATCAACAACCAAGAGATCCTTTTGTTCTCCCTCTACCTTTGTTTCACCTGAAATCAAAAACAACTTGTGAACTAAAACCAAAGGCTTCTAAGATAATGCCAACAATGCATCATTGGAAGATTATCTGCTCCCTCTGAACCTGTGCCAGATGGTCTCTGTCAGACCCATATCAGAATCTTCTCATTCTGAGTTTGACCCACTGATTTCCTTCAAATTATCATATACGCGACTGTATCTATATAAACAAGCGTATATACGCGGATAGTCCTTATCCAACTCGCGTACACAAATTTCCATATCAGCAACCTGTAAATGTCCTGTAGAGAATAAGTCATCAACCTATAACAAGGTATGTCTGCATCAATTCATCCCTTTGACTAGAATTCAGAGTCATTCACATTATATCATGTGTGAAACCACCATAGCCATTTCATCAAGCTCTACATGATCCAAGTATCATTACTTGGGAACATCTGCATCAACCAACATATGTAAGTATAAACCTATCATCATATAGATACAAACTCATCATCATGTCTCCAATAAAGTGACTTTGAGGAATCATCCATGTATCAGCACTATGTGTCTTGAGCTCAAACTCTTTTGACAAAGCTTCTTGATATTAGCAACAATCCTTATCCACATGAGTGCCTGCATCATAACTGTATGATCTTTATGCATATGACAACAGCAGTATATAAGTGACTCAACATCAAGAAGATGTGAATTCAAGCTAAGTGCTTCCCATGCAAGCATCATTAGAGAATCAACCATAAATCTGATCTGAACATCTTCTATGTAACTTCAAGAATCATATGAGAGTTCATCATAGACAACTCACAACCACATCATAGCAAGATATATCATTTAGCCATATAAGAATCATCACCAAGGATTATTAACCATAATGCCAACAATGAATTACTAAAGGCATATGCTCCCCCTCAACCAGTGCCATCTGTTAGATCTGATCATGCATATATCAGCAATAAGCATCAAGACATCATCATCCTCAAGTTAGGATCAAAACACTTCTAGACATCATACAAGTAACAAAACATTTCCACACATCCTCAGCAGACTGTAACTATTAACCAATAGAGCAAATAATGGACTGAATCATATCAGATCCTTTTTCTGAGCCTGTCCCCACTGCTTTTCCTCAAACTCACATATACGCAACTTTGCAGTGTCTAACTCGCGTATATACGCGACTTCCCTTTAAGGAACTTGCGTATGAGATTCAGGACACTGAAGTTTTACACTTTTAGCTCCCCCTGAGTCTGATATGTCTGTGCTGTGCTGTGTCTCAGTACATTGTGCTGTGCCACATCTTTCTGACTGTACTTCCTTCTTCCTCCATATCTTCAAGTGTGATGATGTTTTCTCCTTTTGGTGTGATGTTCGTCCTTTGTTCCTGCATTCCTTTGCTATATGTCCAAGCTTGTTACATGCATAACATCTTACATGTTTCATATTCCTCCTGTAACAATCAGCCGCTTTGTGACCAAACATATTGCAAGCAAAGCAATATCCATTAAAGTACCTTGAATGTGATGATCTTTCTACATGATGGTCTTGAACCCTTCTTCTTTCACATCTAGCTGCAACATGTCCAAGATTATGACATACATAACATTCAACATTATTCATAGGAGGAGTAAAAGATTTTCTTTGAAGAATTTCTTTCCTTGGTTGATGATGAGATTGACCTTTCATCTCTCTTTTCTCCTTGTTGATCATTTTAGATTTCTCTTTAGAGTTCCTTGCCTCACCTTGTGAACTAGATTCACCTTCAACAGATTCATGAAAACCAAGACCAGTCTTGATAGCAGGAGACCTTTGACTACTAAGAATATCATCCAAGGCTTTAGTACTATCTTGAAATCTCAATAGTTTATCCTTTTCTTCTAATTTACCTTTCAAGATATTTACCTCAACTTGAAGTTGTTCCTCCTTTTCTAGACATTGCTTCTTCATGTCTTCTTCAACTTTCTTTCCTTCTTCCAACTGATGCCTTAGTTTGAGAATCTCCTTTTCTTGTTCTTCATTCAGATCCTGCTGCATTTGACGAATTTTGAAGGCACATTCCAGTTGAGATTTTAAGCTGATAACTTCGTTTACATGTTTTTCAATAGCTTGGAGTAGATCTTTATTCTGCTTCTTTGATTCTTCAAGATCTTCCTTTAGCGAGTGGTTCGTGGCTTCAAGACTTTCATAGTAACTGGATCTATCTCTGAGTTTCTTGATGGTTGTGCTTCTTTCAATGACTTCATCTCTTAATGATGTCACTTCACCCTGCAACTTTTGACATTGATTTTCCTTGTCCTTGAGTGACTTTCTTACCTTGTTTCCTTCCTCTGATTGAGCCTTTAGTTTGGTAACTTCTTCTTTGAAAGCACATTCCCTTTTGTTCAATAGATCTTGTTGATTTTTAATTTTGTGTGCAAGCCTTCTAAATACTGCCTCTATTTGATACTTTTCTTGCTCACCCATAAAAGCATGTTCAGTAGTTTCACTATCACTTTCATCTCTTTCACAAGGAAATATAGCTGGAACATCAGAGGATAACACATTCATACCTGATAATGATTCTGAATCTGATTCTGAATCTGAAGAGCTTCTTATACCTAATCCCCAATCGATTCTCCCACTGTCATAGTCCTTCTGAGATGTCTTTTTCTTCTTATGAGCTTTCTTCTTAATCTTCTTTCCCATTGTTCCACAGATCTCCTTCAAGCGATCAAGCTTCTATCAAAGGACCTGCTCTGATACCAATTGTTGGAAATAATACTGAGAGGGGGGGTGAATCAGTATTATCAGAAAAACTTTTTCATTTTATGCTCAGAAACATATACGCAACTTCAGTTAAGTGAAACAGCATGTACATGCTACTGTGTCTAAAGCAACCAGCGTATAACAAGAAAACTTATGATTCAGTAGCTTATCTTCAGTAAATGCATCAGGACATGATAGTAAAATAGGTGCAGTATAACAGAACAGATCATCACACAAAAACCACACACATGAACACCATGATATAAGGTGGAAACCCAATGTGGGTGAAAACCACCTGCTGCAAGTCGTCTCTATCTTTCTTTAATAAGAAACTTCAGTTTACAATCTTTTGTACTAGTGCAGCCTTATACTAGTACGCAGGCTACAACCTGCAGAAGGCTTCAACCTTCTCTCATTCTCCAGCTTCTCCTGGAAGGGAGCTACAACCCCCTTAGCTCTTGTACTAGCTAAGATACTAGCACGTAGGTGCTGCCCTACAATCTTCTTTCCTTCAGGTACCACCTTTCATACATTTTCAGACTGGATATTCCTGAAGCACAACATTACAATCTGAAGACCACAATTCATTCAACTTTCATAACAGATCATTGAAGCACAAAGCAACCAATACTAGCATCATGAAACACTGAAACACTGAAACACTGTCAACAACATAGTCACCAGAACACAGAGCAGACACAAAACTCTGCAATAACCATCAGACCCATCTGCAACTTCAAATATCAAGCTTTACAATGTACACGCTACTTGGATGAACCCAACCTGCGTGTATACGCCCTCTTTCCAAGGCCAACTCACGTACAAATCTAAAAATATTTCCTTATAACTTTGCAGCTGTACCAGACATCAATCATACTATAACACTTATAGAACATTATTTGTGTTAGTATGCAGATCTAGAATAAGCATAATCAACCATATAAAGATAGTTCATTTCAAACCATTTGACCCCGATCTCTCCTTAGATCTTGTTCTCCATCAACCGGTGAGATCTCTCCTTAGCTCAGATCAAGCAATGCATCATCAACCCATAACCTGCATACTGGATCTAATACTTCATCAGATATTCAAGACATTTCAGATACATTTGCCTAATGATCTTCTTCTCCTTATATAGCCTTAGGCCTTGCTCAATACCACGGGCCAAAACCATAGAAATCCAATACCATCAACTTCAAAACTAGGGATCAACACGTCCGTCGAGACACCATGGTCCAAAACCATAGGCACAACTTCCAAGGAATAACCGCCACGGACCAAAGATAAGTTTTCCACATACACGCTCTTTTACTGAAGCCAACCTACGTGTACACGCGACTTGGTATATAGAGAACCTTCGTATACGCGACTTGGTATATAGTGAACCTGCTTGTATACGCGACTTGGTATATAGTGAACCAACGTGTATATATTTCTTCTTCATACTTGTAGTCTGATCATCAATTCCTTGCTGCTATCCTTCTGCACTATGATTTTTCATCAGTGTGATTTTCCATCAAGGACAACACTTGTCTCATAATGCCAACAATCTCCCCCTTTGGACTTGATGGCAAAGCTAACTTGTTACACTTAGAACTATCATCTGATTCCTTTGAGCTGTCCTCCATCAGTCACATCTGACATCTCTTCTGAAGATTCATCCAGTTATACATAAGTGAGATATTCTTCTATGAAAGGGTTGCCATCAAGTACAACACATGCATCATAATGCCAACAGAGCATCCAAACTTCGGAACATATTGGTGCAGTATTTCATCAGTGCCCATCTTATACAAGTGTCCCACGATCACAAAAATGTCAGCCGTGCGTACCACTAATCCCTTTTTCTGATATGAAGAATATCCTTCCAGGGCTATGCCAGCAGTTAGAAGCTCGATTATATATGAGAAATGATCATCTGCGAGTCACACTGCAAAGACCTGTGCATTTGGAAACCTTTCTTCTAGACTAGTAGGTCCTTCGCCTGTCTTAATCCTGGGTAGATGATTTGGTCCCGCGTTTAATCGTCCAGGCTTCACGATTACCTCAAAATCATATTCCAAGAAAAGCAATAACCATATACAGATATTCTCCCCCAACACAGGCTTGTTGACTAGGTACTTTAGAGTGGAGTGATTTGTGTATATTTTGAAATGTGTGCCTAACAGGTAGTGTTGAAATTTCTGCAGTGCGTAGACCATCACCAATCCTTCGTGCTCTATAGTTGAATAGTTCTTCTCGGCCTTTGACAATTTCCTTGTTGTGAAGGCTATAGGATGATCAATTTTGCCTTCTCCTGGCTGGGTCAATACCGCACCCAACGTAATACATGAGGCATCCACATGTACATGAAACTCTCTCTTCCAATCTGGAAACAACAAAATTGGTACAGTCACCATATTTTCCTTTAAAACATCCAGATTGCACTGACAATCCTCATCCCAGTAGAAAGTTGCGTCCTTCTTCAATAATTTCTCTATCGACACAGTTATCTGTGCATAAGATTTGATAAAATTTCTATAGTAATCAGTGTGCCCCAGCGTTGCGTGCAACTGCTTTATATTCTTCGGAGCTTCTAAATTGGCAATCACAACTATCTTCGTAGCATCTACCATTAATCCCTGCTTGCAGACTACATGGCCTAGCAATATCCCATAAGGCACACAAAAGTTACATTTCTTAAGATTTAGAGCAATTTGGTATCTGTAACAAGTATCTAACATAAGGCAAAGACTTGCAATGTGGCACTTTACCAACCCAAAGACAGTTCAGTCATCAAAATAGACTTCTAAAAATTTATGGATGAACTCTTTAAACACTATAATTAAAACCCTTGAGAAGAATGTGGGTGCATTCTTCAACCCAAATGGCATTACTGTGTACTAGAAGCATCCCCACTCTCTCACGAAGGTCATCTTGCTGTGATATTCTAACACAATCTTAATCTGATGGTACCCTAAGAACCCATTAGCGAGTGAATAAGCTTCCCACCCTCCAACATTCTCCAAAAATTCATCTATAAATGGGGTTAGAAATGGGTCATGATCACATGCATCGTTAAGCTTTCTTAGATCCATGCATATCCTGATTTCACCTTGCTGCTTTTTTTCCTAGACAACCATAGGGCTTACCAAATCAGACTCTTCTACTGGCTCAATGATTCCAGCTTCCATCATTTTGTCTAGCTCTTTGCACACCTTCTCTTTATACTTAGGATTTATACGGTAAGGTATCTGTTTTATGGGCTTTGCATCGGGCTTTAAGGTGATCTTCATTACTCCCAGATCCCCTACTATTCCTTTCAGGACCAAGAACTTGGTAAGAAAAAGTCCTGGTATTCGCGCAATAATTCCGCCACTTTATGAAATGTATCATCATCCCAATAGTCACCTATCTTTGCAAACTTAGGCTGTGCATCAAACCCAATGTTTAATTTCCTAGTCTACAACAATTTTTCTATGTTAGGGTTCACTACTTTGGGTCCTTCAACCTCGCGCTGTCCTTTAGTTTCTAGAATTTTGATCTTATGGGGATCCTCTTATTCTTCTTCTGCAGTCACATTGTAGCATTCCAGCGGATGGCGCAACTTTCTATTCCAGTCTGGTTGAACCCATTCTATCAACTCTTCAGGTGTTGTAAACATAGCGGCCTTAATTTCCTGAAGCGCTTCATCAATGCATTCAAATCCATCCTCAAAGCTGAAATTTAAGAAGAAACTTTCCATCAAGATATCCCATTTGGTCATCCCATGGCGTAGCTCTGTTTCCAAGTACCAATTCATTGGAATAGCATCTAAGGTGTGACAGAAGATATTCCCCCATTCTGGTTGTGGCTCTTCTCCCCAAGCTTTAGTCCATCGTGCCAAATGCTCACGCGGATCATCCTTTTCGCTATATTTTTCAGTCATATGGGTATTAGCATACCCAAACCTCAACATGATCATTCGCTTGTATTCCTTCCAGTCAGCGAAGCTATCCTTATGCGTACCCCAACAACAGGCATGCATAGCGTGTAGTGCCAACTCGAGTGCCTAGAAATGATGCTCTTCTGGCACCTCCCTTTCAAACTTATCCAAAAATAAACTAACATCATCTAAGCCATCATAATGTGGAAGATCCCTTACCTCTATTGATCTGCACTGCAACGATGTTGTCATCATATTGCAACATAGCAGGGAAAATTCATGTAATCTATTTTTCCATTGTTCGAGTTCTTCATCTGAATCTTAGGTATAGGAACTATCTCTATCCCACGTGATTTGCCCATATGCAGTGGGATTGATCCAATTTTCATCGGCGCAGCTATCTTTTATATTTGGTCCAAGTCATCGTCCTCCACATAGTCACGAACTGGTTCAATGTAGCATGCTCCTTCAGCGGGGTCCAGTGGCACGATAACCCTAAGAGCCTTCTTTTCAAATATCATTTTTCACTTCTTCAGATTAATTACGACATCCATGTCGAAGGCCCAATCAATTTCTAGTAGCACAGGGTAGGGATTGTTTTCATCCGCTATTTCAATTACTTCAAAATCGGCCAGAGATCTTGCTCCTTCAGTGTCGACTATTACCCCATACAAGCACCCCATAGGAATGATCTTCTGTTGATTGGCCATGCGTAGCTGTATAGGAGAGCATTGTAGTGCAAGTCTCCCCATCCTCTCCCATGTCTACTTAGAAAGTATGTTCACATCAGAATCCAAATCTAGGATGATTTGATCGATTTCATAGTCCCCGATCTATGCGGTCAGCCTCATCTCACGCATTGTTTGCTTCTTATGTTTACCTAGTTTCCTTACAATTGTTGATTAGCTCTTGGAGCCCTTCCACTTCCTTCTTATCTCTCAACATCTTCATACAAGTTTTTAGAAAAGTGGCTAGTAGCGAGGGATCCATGTCTTTCACTTCACTATTCGAGCCGATTTTTCTTGACTCCCTAACATAGAAGCTTTAGAAAAATTCCTCTTAGCTTCCATAAAAGTTTCTCTAGGTTGGTTGAGATCAAATCCGACTTCCTTTCCAGTAGCCTTACACACCCATCCTTCGGCTTCTGGCTGCTTTCCCTTATCTTCTCTTGTGGTCATACCATTGTGTGTTACGGTATTGAACATATGTTGTGAGGCTCTGCCCTAATCACTTGTATGTTTTGCATAGGTCGTTGTGCCTTTTTCTCCTGCATCTTGGAAATCAGCACTGGGCAATCTTCTATCACATTATCAAACTGTCTGCAATATTGATAAGAAGGATGTGTAGGGTTGTAATAGTCACATGCAAAATGCCCTGCTTCACCACAGTTATAATAGATTATTTGTCCATGACCTCTACCAACCCCTCCTCCTCTTCCTCCTCCATGGCCTTAGAATCCTTCGTGCCCTGCACTCGCACCCTAATGCTGAGGCAAATTTTCTTCTTGCATTCGATATGTAGGGGTCCACTCCATCATCAACTCATAGCTTCAACAATTTCACTCATCATGTCCAATCGATTTACAGAAGGTATAAAACAATTGTTTTGATGTATGAGCAAATGTTTGCAAGAGGTGACAATTATCAGTCGCGTGCTTCAAAACTATCTGGAATATAACGCACCATAATGGTACTCCCTGACTCATTCCTGCAACATTATCAGGTTTTAGAAGCACATGACCTCCTCCAATCAAGTAATTCTAATAAACATGGCAATGATCCTTATCATGTCCCTTGTCTTTGCATTTTATAAACCAGATTTTAGCACGCACCTCCAGCTGAGCTTCCTTCCCCATTTTTAAGCTCTGCAACTCCATGTGTAGACTTGCCAGCTATGACTAAATCTATTGCACTCCTACATTCGTATCTTGTATTGGTGAGGCTTCCAACCTCATTATGATCTCCACGACCTCCTCTTGCTTGTTCTGCGATGATGGTAATCTTAGATGTGGTAGGAGGGAAGCGATGTACCAGTCCCTATGCTGAGAATCATGATCAACATGTTAGCTTGCGAGAATAGGACTTTTAACGTCTGATCGAAGTCCCATGCGGACTCATTTACCTTTTTCTATATCTCCTTAAACTATGTTAGAGACTGCGCCTGAGACTTAGGATTCTTAAACTCATTGTTCAATGCTTGCTGAGCCTCTACCAACGTTAAGGTCTATCTTGACAGAATTTAATATACCAAGTCAGTGCCATATCTTGCAATACTATGATCAGCTGCACTTTCTTTATATTATCATCAGTAATCTGCTACACTATCCACACAACATTTGCAACAAACCAAAATTGTTTGAGGTCTTCGCTTCCTAACCCTTTAAAGATTAGCATCTTCATTGCGTTTGCCATGTTGAATGGTTGATGCGGAGGTGGAGGTGAAGGTGTAGGTGTATGCAGTAGAAGTGGAGGTGGAGGTGGAGTGGATGGGTGAGGTATCCTCGGGATAGCTTGACTTACTTGTTGCACAAAAATATCGTCACCATGATTATTTGCAGTCAGTATGGGTCTATCATCACTTGTACTGTCCTCCTAAGCAAGTCTCAGACCTCAGCTCTGTTAGTGTTAGTCTTTCCAGCCTTCCTCCAGTGATCAAATATGCTCTTACAAAGTGGTCTCAGAGTGTCCAGGTCAAATTTTGTCATTTCAAAGAGTTTTGAAGCAAAATTTGGTCACTAGGCATTAGGTCTAGGGTTTGCTTTCACTCCTTCTAAAGTTGTCCAAATGTCGGTCCATGTCATCATTCAGCTGATTCTATCATCATTCATATGGTTGTTATCATCATGTCAAGTTCCATTGGGTCATTTTACAGCTTATTCATGCTTGAGTTGTGCCTTGGTAAGGTCCATTTCCCTCTCTTAGGGTTTTGGAGGTAATTTCTCTTGGATGGTCAAATCATTAGAAAAACTTGTATCCAGATGTTCATAAACCTTCCCCTATCCTTCATGTACCTTATTAAACACTTCCCATCCCTTAGATCCGCCAAATTCCTCATTTTCGCACAAACCCTAGTTTCTTGCTACAACCTGGCAATGTTCTAGGTTGAGCCTGTGTTTCGCCCTTTTGGACCCCTTCCCCTCACTCGATCTCCACGATTCCACTTTCCACTGCTTCCTAACATCCCTCCCTACTCCCCAAAATTTCCTCAAGAATTTAGAAGCCCCATATCCCCTTCATTTCGCTTTATTTTGACAAAATCCCCTGTTCTACACATCGGGATAGGTTTCACTAAAATGCTGTTTCTGAGCAATAAAAAATGAATTTTGGAAAACTAAGAGAGGTTTTTTTCCAAAACATGCCAAGGAAGAAAAAACTCCTTCACGTTTTACACAGGTGGCATGGGTTTAGAGAAATGTCAAAAATACAATCGCCTCGGGAGAATTGATGCATCTTTGAAGTGACCTTGGGAAAATCAGGTTTTCTCCTAGCTTGGTTGGCCAAATGACTTTCTTGATGAGTCAAATGATAACTAGACACAAAGATATTTCCAATGAGCTATCATGAGCTCAATTTGGAGTTGAGGAAGGCATTCAAAAGTTGAATTCAACAGCACTCTGCCTTGAGGCAGCCTCATTTGGCACATTTTGACCAGTCTTGGGAGATTTGATTTTTGACAAGGCAAATGGACACCAAATTGGAAAATTCCACTTGGGTTGGAAAGTAGACATCCAAAAATTTCCAACGAGCTATTGTGAGCTCAATTTGGATTCTAGAAAGTTCCCAAAAAGTAGGTGGAAAGGCACGCTACGCATAGGGCTCAGGCGCGCTACGCATCAGGGTTTTTTGGCACAATTTGTTTTTTGGCTCAACGCGTAGCGCGCCGCGCGCTACCCTTAAAATTGGGAGGTCCAAATCACAAAAGGTTTGCATTTTTGGATTTTTCATGATGAAATACACCTGCTCAGCCACTTCCAAGGCATTTCATCAAGGTTTGGGTCCCCAAAAGGTCAAAAAACATGCAAAAAATGACCTCACTGCCCCTTTTTGGACACACACGAAGCAGTCTTGGGAGAATGCACTTTTGGAGGAGCAAATGGACATCAAATTGGAAAATTCCACTTGGGTTGGAAAGTAGACATCCAGGGCTTTCCAACAAGCCAACCTGATCTCAATTTGGATGCCGGGAAGTGCCCCAAATACAGGTGGAAAGAGGCGCTAAGCATAGGGCTCAGGCGCGCTACGCAACAGGATTTTTTGTACAGTTTTCACCTTCCAGCTCAGGAATTCGGCCAGTTTTGACCAGTTTTGACTTGTGATGGGATTTTTCACCCTTCTTGATATAATTAATGGAACTTTATGTTGACTTGACACTTATTTACCTATTCTAGATGATTCATTCATAAAATAGCAAAAATTTAATGAATGAATTGGTTTCTTAGCTTATAGAGGCAAGTTGTTTTGACTGCCTAGATTGTAGTGCTTTGTTTAGAATTGGTTGAAACAGCTCCTAGGATGATGCGCTTGACCCCTAGAGGCAAGGGAATGAGTTAGCTTGCCTATATTATGTATTTTCTTAGTCATTTTCATGGTTGGACTCTTTGGGAAGAGGCTTTGAGACTTTATTGTACATTTTACTTCAGCATTTTGGCAAAGGGAAGACCAGGGATTTGCAGCACTATTTGGAATTCTTGTGGCTTTATGTCTTGATGGTGTGCTTCTTTCAGTACTTGTAAGTTTGTTATGTGTATCATTTTCCCTCTCTCATCTTCTGCAATTGAACAAATGAAGTGTTAAGGTAGAATCCATAAATTTGCTATGCTCTGCCTTTAAATTTGTTTAATTTTCCATGTTTTCTTTAGTTTAAGGAGAATCCTTGAGACGTCCTTGCTCTCCTTAGCTCCTCACCTATCTGATCTATTCACCTCATCACTTTAAAAGCATCAAAACAACTGCCTACCTTGCTCCAATCAGACCTCTGCAGAAACTGTGTCTCATCCCCGCACCCAAAATTGCCTTTTCCTTTGATTTGACAAAAACCCCAAAAGATCACCCTTAAACCTCTGTACTTAATACCTAGCCTAAAATTATTCATCAATTCAATCATCTCGAGCCTCTTTGATTACCTTTTTCCGAGATTGACCAGAGAGAGCCCTCTCCTGTCCTCGTAGGGCTAGCTACGAGGCTGAGCGTGGTTTGATGTGGCCTCGAGTTTTGCCTTCCTCAGCCTGAGGCAAATTCGAACGCTAACAAGCTCTTCAAGTCAAGCTTTGAAAATGAGAGAAAGACATTGATAATCAATAAAACTCTGGTTCCGCACTTTCTCTCACTATTGCCTGCGATCCCGCACCTTATGTTTACAAAAACTGCGGACCTGCCCGCTCTGTCCCTAAAGGTGTGGGTGCGGACCCCTGTGAAAGTAAAAAAGGTGCAAGTTTATTCTAAAAAACTCACTTTGGGTTAATTCTAGATGATTCTAGAAGGAATTTTGACATGGATTTGCCGCTCTTAGGTGGTTCATGCATCCCAAAAGAGAAGGAGCTAATCCCTTGATGAGAGGAGCTATCCCTTTGAAGGAGGGCTTTATCCTTTGAAGGAGGACCTAGTAACTTCCCTCCATTGCACTATAAATTTAGGCATTGGGCTGGTTGCTAGGGAGGTTAGAAGCTGAACATTTTTGAGGGTAAATGCTGGTGAAATTAAGACTTCCTAGTTGAGCTTAAGAGGAGAGATCACATACCTTTTTGGCTTCATTGGGAAGAAAGTGAAACTTGTCAAAGTAGGGGAGACTTCTTGCTGGACCCTAGGAGGAGCTTGTACAGTGTCAAGGCACAGGTTGTAGAGTTCTTCTTCTTTTGAATTAATACAATCAAACTCATTTTTCTCAACAAGTGTCTCATGTCATTTGTTTCATGAACTCCTTGACTTTCATGTTAAATATGTTTTATGATATTGGCTTTTCAGGTGCTATTTAATCTGTTTGCTTGTTTGTGTTTGCAGATTCGCAACAAAGGAGCTCATTTGGAATCGAAGGAGCGAAGGCTTCCACAAACTTGCGTTGGACCTAAGGTAGGCCCTAAAACACTTGTTTGCCTTTGTTTATAAAAGCATATTTAGAGAAAGATAGTGTGTGATTGGTTTTCTTGTCATTAGGTCTTCTTTAGATTCTAGGAAGGTCTATCTTGCTCGCAAGATCAACTCATTCCGTGTGACAAAATGGCGACTCCGCTGGGGACTTTATTTTTTCCTTGTTTTTACTTTGACCTGAGAACTGTGTTTTTGTTTATGTTTTTAGCCTGTTGTGTGTGGAATTGGGTAGAGTTTGTAGATCCAGGGTCATTTTTCATTTTTCATAGCTTTGGGAGAGGACCGCACCCTAGCCTTTTGACACAGTGCATACTTATCCGCACTTTTGCTTTTAGCACAGAGCGGGACCACGCCTGTGTTAACTGTGGGCCTGCGGACCCTATCAAAATTTTGAAAAACCTAAGATTTTCTCTATTAGTCAGCTTAGTTTTTGTTTAGAAGTTATTATCTACTACCCAGACCTGCATATAACCTGTCAGAAGCTTTCCTTAGGTTGATTTCATTAGTGTTAGGGTTTTAGGTGAAATTCCTAGGAGTTTTGCTTGTTGGGCTTGTTTTTCATTTTGGTCTTGTAGTAGCTTTGAGCTTAGAAGCTGTAGGGACCTCAGATCACCATGGTGTCTACCAGCCTTCTTATGAGTCTGACCATTTATGAAATCTCCCCTTGTTGAGGAATCCACTTTGTGTTTTCTCTTTACAAAACTTCAAAAAACTTGTGTTTAAAAGTTTGGATTTTCATTTTTAAAAAGAAAACAAGATTGGTTGTTTTTGACTAATTTGTGATTCTGCATAAATTGGTCCTTAGCTTACATCTAGCTAAGTAAAATATCCTTAAAAAATACATCTTGTAGGTTTTGACTTCAAATAGGTTTTTATAGTTTATAGATCTCAAAGTTAGTTCTTTGCATAGTTTTGAGTGTTTTATTAAAAATTAAAATAAAAATCTTTTTTGAAAAAAGTTTGTTTCTTGTAGTGGTTGAGTGCTTTGAAACGAAAAAGGGAAATTTTTGTGAAATAACTAGTTGTCTCGTTTTGAGTGCATTGGAAAGGACAAAAGCTCTTCTTTTAATTTATTTGTTAAGAAAGATTTGTGTTTACGAAGTATTTGCATTCTCAAACTCTTTCTTAGTTAGAAGTTCATCGAAGAGAAAAGGTTGTTTAAATCATCTTAGGTGCATTTTTAGTGATTTTGAGTCGAGTCTTCATACCACGAGTTTCATCTCTGCACCTTTTGACTTAAACAAAAACCAATAAAAAATAACGCTTAAAGTAAAATTCATCTAGCAACATTTTTATTTCTAGGGTTTTGATACACCAACTTAGCTTAGGCTAGTGTCTTGGAGTACGAGAGTAATTAACTCTCCAAGACAGTAAAAACAAACAAGTAGCTGTATCTTGTGGTAGGGAAGAAATCCAATTGTTGCATTTATGCTCTGGGAAAGCTCCTCTTAAAGGAGAAGCACGAGATCGTGTTCGAACCAGTGTGGGAATCAATCCTTCCTCATTGGGAACGATGTCAGATATGCACGTATTAAAAACGGTAAACCTCAGATTAACCATTGTCGAGGAGCCTGGGGTCACTTGTTGGTAAACCTTGGATTATGTCAGGGAGCCTTCAAGGGGATTGAGCTTGCTACTCTACCCTTGCGTGCGTATCTGATCGTAGACTGTTCCCCTAGGTATATTTATTTCAATTGGTAACGTTAGTGGCCATATTCTTTAGGATTCTTCTTGAGGTGACAGTGGTGGGAAGATCCCACTGTACCTGGAGCAGATGTCGGCTAGACTCACTTGGATTTTCGGGGGGGTTCTCTTCACTCGAGACGGTTAAGTGGAGGAACTTGTGCCAGTCTATTCATTAAGTAGGTTGCCGGGGTAACTGTTCCAACCGCCATTTCTGTATTGAACTCTGCGACGTTGGATTTCATCACCAACTAGTGTTTTCAGTATGGAAAGTTACTGTTTGTGTGTGTTTGATCTCCTAGATTCTTTAGGTGTGTGATTCAAATTTGTTTGGTTCTTTAGAGGCTTTAGGTGGTTTTCATTGAGATTTTACTTTGTTTGCGTGTGAAGTAGTTAAAAGTTTTTAACCGTGGCTGAATTACCAAGGAAGTCCCGTAGACTTCGGGGCCAACCTCCTGAGTTTTCACCGAGCCAGCTTGAAGGCTTGAAAGTCCTCGTAACTCCTAGAGACAGTAGAGTTGGGTCACCTGAAGAAGGAGAATCTTCTTTGGTGGTACATCCTGATTTTCAAGCTTTAGCAGCAGATTATAATCCGCAGTCAGTGTCTGTTTCTGAAGTTACTGGTAGCTTTTCATCTACTAGTGATATAGGTGAGGAACTGGAAATATCTGAACTTGAAAGTGAATTTGCTGCTACTTCGACATCGGGGTTTGCTTCTCTAGCTTCTAGTGGTCTTGGTTCACCTGGGGTAGAAAGAGTAATCACCCAAGATCTTCCTTCTGGACTTATAGCTATTGAAGAACTTGCTACTCCGAAAGAAGAAGTAGGCATCCCTATCCCTAAAAATCAACCTGTTATTGAGCTAAGGGAGTGTGAAGCAATTTTTTACAGTCCACCTAGGAGCAGTACTTGGTATCTTTCTTTGACTAATTTCTTAGAAAACCGAGGGTTAAGTTTTTCACCACCTCGTGTTCCTTATCACCCAACACCCATAGGTTATTATCCTCCAGTAAATATGTCAAGACAGTCGTCCATGTTTACTCAATCGCCTGAATCCTTCTTGTATGGTGGTCCTTCTGTTCCCTCTGGGTATCAGTCACTTTCTGGTACTTTTTCAGGAGCATCTCCTCAACCCATTGAGCAAGGGTTATTAATTGGAAGCAATGGTACTAAGTTGTTGAGCGTAGAAGATATTCTCATGATGTCAGGTTCTATTCCCAATCCTCAACCTAAAGGTGGCCAGTTACCGCCTGAGGGGGCAGCATCAATTATCGCCTGGGGGACAACCTCAAGGTACCCAATTTACATCTGGGGGGCAACCTCAAGGACAATACATACCTACAGGACAGTACGTTCCTCAAGGTCAACCCCAGACTCAATATGTACCCCAAGGTCAACCCCAGTATCAATTTATACCTCAAGGTCAACCCCAGTATCAGTACGTGCCTCAAGGGTATCAACCCCAAGGTTAGTACTTGAACCAAGGTTTCCAACCACCCTCCGGTCAATCATATGTTCAAGGAACGGGAAATGTACCTTTGAATTATCAATCTTACCCTCAACCCGATTATGGTCCTCAATATTCTCAACCTGTTATGGGTCCATACCCCGGAATGAATTTAGTGTGGGATCCATCGCAAACACAACAGGTGTTGCAGCCAAATGTACAGTTGTCATCTCAAACTGGACAACCCTTAGTTTCTGGTACACCCCAGCAACCAATCTAGTCTAACATTCAAACTTCTGTACCATCGGTAGTTTCTTAGCCTGGGCCTAGTACGCCTCGTACTCCGCCTCAAATGACTGTTGCAACTATCGCAACATCTGTTCAATCTACCCCACCTACTTCTGGAGTATCGACAGCTCCGGTTTCTACTGTTCCTGTATCTACTCCTCAGACATCTTTACCACCGTCTGGATCCACGATTCAAACTTCGGTTCAAATGTCTGTAGGACAACCTGGTTCAAGTATGGTTGTCACAAGTCAACCACAGTTTACTTATCAACTGTACCAGGGACAATACCAATTCAGTCCTGCTGTGCAGCAGCCAGTCTATCAGTATCAACTGTACCCTGGGTACACTTATCAACAACCTCAGCAACCCCAGTACGATCCAGTTAATCCTGGTTTTCCGGGAGGATACAATATCCCAAATGAAATTCCTATTCCTAGTTATCCTGGATATCCTCTTCCTAGGGCTGGTCTCATGACCCAGAGTTTTAGGGATCCTAATCGTCAATTACCATGTATCGCAACTTTGGACTTGCCTGACTTGTCACGCCTAACGAACGATCCCATTAATTATCTTCCGTTTTGGCCGCCAATGCCGAATAAGTTGCCTAGTGATATTCCTAAGTTCGAAGGTAAATCAGGAGAGGACCCGTCAAACCATATGATGACTTATCACCTCTGGTGTGCGTCTAACTCCATTTCAGATGATTCAATCCGTCTAAGACTTTCCAGTGCACTCTAATTGGTCTCGCGGCCAAATGGTACATTGAGTTACCACGAGGCACTTTTTATAATTTTAGTCAGTTAGCTACCTCGTTTTTAACTCATTTTCAGTTGCCAGTCAGATATGACAATGGCACGGAATTACTAACTTCGTTAAAGTAATCAACGTCCACTTACATTTCAGATCATATTCATGAGTGGAGATGTCGATAGCATTTAGTGAAGGTTTTTATTCCGGATCAGATCTTGGCTGAGTGGTTTGTAAAATCTTTGTTGCCAAAGATCACTGAAGATGTAGCTAAAGCCGGAGTTGTTACTGAGGAGCAAGTAACTGATCAAGCACAATACCTTGATTTGATCTATACTCAGTCAGGTACATTACACGAGAAAATCTCCAATCTTCCCAAGCAAAATCAAATCGTTGTAGCTCCTTCGAGATCTCATGCTGCCGATGGTATGATTGGTCGGTTAACACTAAAAGTAAGAAGAAGTCTTCCAAGAATTCTTCTCCTATCATAACCTTGCTTGATTCCCCGACAGGAGATTCTTCTGCAGAGATTTCTGCTGATATTCACATTGTAGAGTCATCTGTAGCCTAATCAAAATCCGGTGGAAAGAAGAAAGGAAAGAAGAAGAATAAAACAGACAAAAATTCAAAGGAGAAACCTGAAAAATCGGAATCCAATGATGAAAAACGCAAACCTCGTTATCCTTGTCTCATTTGTGACGATGAACATTTTACAAGAGACTGCCCTCATCGTGCAGAGGTTGCGAAGATTGTCAAAGGTTCCCAAACGCCTGCTGTTTTGAAGGATCCTTTTCCAGCTCAAGACAGTAAGATGATAGGTTCTTCCTCGAGTGCCAATGAAGAACCCATCCTGATGATGTCCCATGTTAGGATTGCGACTTGATCGCATGATTATGGTAGTAAAAGTCTTGTTGATGGTAAAGAAGCAGAATCTTCTCATTCTAGTCCATCAACCTCAGCTCCCGGTTCAGATCCACTACAGATCGAGAAACCTAATCCAGACTTGGTAATCAAACCGCACGCCAAGGGTATACTTCGAAAGTCAGCTTTCAATCCACATGTGAGAGTGGCTCAGAACTATAACATTGTTGAGGATTTATCTATTTCACCCTCAGCAATGTCGGCTTTGGAGGTGCTGCAATCATGTCCAGCACAGCGTAAATTACTTTTGTCGGCTATAGGAGCTGTTGACATTCAAGACTCGAACCTAATAATTTTCGATCTAAAAAATAGTAAACCGCGTTTGCCTCATCAAATGGCTTTCCATATTCCAGTGATAGTAAAAAACAGGCCTATTCATCGGACTGTGATTGATGAGGGAGCCTCAATGTGTATTATGTCGATACAGTGTTGGAGATCGCTTGGTTCTCCTTCACTAAATCAATCCCTGACAATTCTAAAGGCCTTTGATGGTCGTGGGTTTCATCCTCTTGGAATTCTATAGGATTTGCCTATAGGGGTTGAAGGAAAAACCGTTAATCTAGATGTGGAGGTGGTTGATGCCCCTCTAGATTACAACCTTCTCTTGGGTCGATGTTGGTCTTATGCTATGACAGCGGTCGTTTCATCGGTCTTTCGGGTTATAAAGTTTCCTCATATTGGAAAGATCATAGCAATAGACTAGCTGGCTTATTTTTCATCTGACCCAACCTCTTCTGAAAGTATTCAGCATGTCGGTAAAACGACTATCCCGTATAAGGATGTTGGAGTAGGACTAGTTAAAGATGTCGGTTTACTGGGAACTTTTCCTCTTCCTACGATCAATGCACCATCTTCATTTGCAACCATTCATATGATTACATCAGACACCATTGTTTATGATGATCCTTGGATCATTCCTTCTGAATCTGAGATAGACTCATTTGGTAATGTCATGCCTTTGAGTCCATATGAAATCGCGTATGAGGCTGTGAAATCGTTTACCGACCCATCTTCAACCGAAATTGACTTAATGAATGTGGTCCGTGAGGAATCACTTTTCACATCAAGCTCGGATTTAATCACGTTTTCTGAACTTGTTCACTTTGATGAACAAATTCGTGAAATCCTATGTGTAGATGATTTACCATGGGAAGATCTCCATCACAGATATTCATTTTTACCCAAGAATGATCATTTTGAAAATGATTTTTCATCAATCTTTACGACTGAATATGTCAAAGGACCTCAGAATCCAATGAAACATCCCGATTGAGAGTTAAATTTGGGAAACATCTCTCGAACTATTCCTATTGACATTTCGGTTAAGCCTGGAATTGTTGAGAACATTCATATAGGTGCCTCGTGTACAGATGACGAAATTCAAATATATAAGGCCTTATTTCAAGAATTCCGCAACGTGTTTGCCTGGTCCTATGAGGAAATGCTAGGAATTGATCCCGCAATTGTTGTTCATGAGATCAAGACTTACCCGAATGCTAAACCCGTCCGGCAATGTTTGCGTCAGATTCACCCAAGAAAAGCTGCTGCAATTAAAGCAGAAGTTGAAAATTACTCAAAGTAGGTTTCATTTATCCGATCCCGTTAACGGATTGGGTATCGAATATTGTTCCGGTTAACAAAAAGAAGGGAACAATAAGAATATGTATCGATTATAGGGACATTAATCGAGCCTGTCCAAAGGACAATTACCCAACCCCCTATATCGATCAAATCATTGATGATTGTGCCGACAGCGAAATATTCTCCTTCATGGATGGTTTTTCCAGATACAATCAAATCAATATTCTACCTGCCGATCAACCAAAAACGACTTTCATTTGTCCATGGGGGACATTTGCTTATTGCAAACTACCTTTCGGACTCAAGAATGCCAGAGCAACTTTTCAAAGGGCCATGTCTTATGCGTTTCATGACATCAAGCACATTGTGCAACCCTATCTCGATGACTTGCCTGCTCATTCATTACATCGAGCTGATCACCTTGTGCATTTACGAGCAATCTTTATGAGGTGTAGGCATTATCAGATTCGGTTGAACCCACACAAATGTGTCTTCTGTATAGAAACGGGTCAATTGCTGGGGTTTGTAGTTTCGAAAGCTGGCATTCACGTCGATCCCTCGAAGGTCAAAGCTATTGTCAAATTTCCTCCTCCTTCGAGTCTTCACCAACTCCAAAGTTTGCAAGGGAAAGCAAACTTTTTACGACGATTCATTCCTAACTACGCCGAGGTTACAAAGGGTTTTACCCGGTTGTTGAAACAGAATACTCCATTCTATTGGGATGAGATAGCTCAAAAATCTTTTGATGCACTCAAACACGCGTTGACCCATGCACCGTTATTGCATCCTCCCAACTACAACCAGGATTACTTCTTGCATCTCGCCGCCTCTCATTCCACCATAGGAATGGTCTTAGTTCAGGAAGATGAATTTGGTACTGAACATGTGATATATTACCTTAGTCGAACTTTAAATCCAACTGAGCTAAAATACTCACGTGGAGAAATTAGCATTCTCAGCCGTTCAAGCTGTCCAACGTTTTCGTCACTAAATTTTACTACGTAAAACTACAGTGATTTCAGATTGCAACCCTATGATCTACATTTTGACCAAGAAATTGCTAGGGGCAAGTACTCTAAATGGATTGTCATCCTGGAGGAGTTCGACTTGGAATTTGAGAAATCTAAGTCTAAGAAATCTTTAGTTTTTGTGGAATTAATGTGTGATTTCCCACGTGCTGACACGGAAACTGTGACGGAGGAGCCCATTGCAGACGAATCCTTGTTTATAATTAGCACTTTAGATCTGTGGTATGGGGATATCATCATTTATCTCCAGACCTAATCCTTTCGGCCAGAAATTTCAAGGTCAGAACGTCGGAAAATTCGATTCTAGTCCCAACAATATAGGATTATTGGAGATACTCTTTATCGCCATGGGGCGAACTCTGTTTTTTGACGTTGTTTAACTCACGAGGAGACTGAAAGGGTTTTAAATGACTGTCACTTTGGAGCGTGTGGTGGTCATATGTCTGGGTATGCCACAGCCCAAAAGATATTGCGTGTTGGCTACTTCTGGCCGTCTTTGTTTAAAGATTGTATTACTGCGGTCTGAAAATGCCACAATTGCCAAATTTTTGATCGAAAGATGCGCACTCCACCTGCTCCTCTCCACACTATAATTTCTGTTGGTCCTTTTTCCAAATGGGGTATCGATTTTATTACATGTAACCCTCACTCGGCCGAGGGGCATGCGTATATCATCCTTGCGGTAGATTATTTTACCAAGTGGGCTGAGGCGATGCCTACATTTGAGGCAGACGGCAAGACAACTGCAATTTTCATGTTCAATCATATAATTGCTAGGTTTGGTGTCCCACAAGCGATAATCACTGATCACGGGCGTCATTTCTAAAACGTTATGATGACCGAATTTTCAGGCCAGCTTGGTTTGCGTCATGATAGTTCAACTCCTTATTATCCGAAAGCTAATGGTCTGGTTGAATCCATCAACAAAGTTTTAGTCATCATGATCTGACGAATCATTGGGATTCATCGGTCGAATTTGCATAACATGCTATTTTCAGCGCTTTGGGCATACCGAACTTCAGTAAAAACATCAACAGGGTTCACTCCTTTCCAACTAGTTTATGGTCTGGAAGCTGTGTTACCCATTGAATGCGAAATCCCGTCACTACAAATGGCCATCGAGTTACTTCCAGCCACTTCCGAAGAGGAAAAGCATTTGTTATACTTGGCTCAATTAGATGAAAATCGAGGTGATGCTGCATTGGCAATCGAAACTCACGCAAAACGTATGAAAGCTCAGTATGATCGAAATGTGACCCCTCGAAATTTTTTGGAAGGGGATCTAGTCTTAGTTTACGATCAAGCTAATGATAAATTAGGCGCTGGAAAATTCGTTCCTATGTGGCATGGTCCCTATGTTGTCAAGCGAAAGCTAGCAAAAGGGGCCTATGAATTGGTGGACTTTGACGGGGACTCTTTAGGTAAACCCAGAAATGGTCTTTACCTGAAAAGGTATTATGCTTAAAAGATGGGTATGGAGATTTTTTAGTTAGGATAGCTTTTCTTTCTAGCTGGTGTGTTTTAGTTTAAATAGTGTGTTTAAGCTTAGAGAGTGTTTTTTTCGTCATTATTCCTGCTTATCTTGGTTTTACTCTTGATATTGCAGATGTCGATGCCTCTCCAAACATACATTGGTTTCTCTGATGGTGCTTGTCGTAATACACAGAACATTTCTTCCGCAGCTTGGGTTATCTATTCACCCTCTGACGAGTTAGTATCTATGAATGGGGTAAGCCTCGGTCAAACAACAAACAACATTGCCGAGTATAGTGCAGTGATTGAGTTATTATCTGAATCTATTTCATTTGGGATTCGGAGTTTGATAGTGAGGTTATATTCTGAACTCGTTGTATTACAGCTTAATAGAGTGTATGCCATTAGAAATCCAGTGTTATTAAGATTATTTTTGAGAGTGCGTCTCTTGGAACGTGAATTTGATTATATTGAATATCAGCATATTCCAAGATCTTTAAATACATTAGCAGATGCAATTGCTTCTCGAATGTTAAGTAGACATTTGCAATAATCATACATGTAAATTTAAAACCATTCCATAACATGATTTACAAGATAAGCCGGTAATAGTGATATATATATATATATGTAGGAGTGTGTCAAAAAATACATCGTCCTCGATCATAGGTTGAAAAACACCTTATGATCGGAAAAAATGATAAGTACAAAAAACAAAATGTCATATGTGCCCACAATAGGCGATCATCCTGTCATTGGTGATGATCTCGATAAGAAACCACTGCACGGGCCACCTTGCAAAGGAACCTCCTAAAAGGTCTTGGGACCCCAATCACATAGCGCTGAAGTCGACGAGGAATGTCATCTATAGTGGTCTCCGGAATATCTCCTGTCAAGCGCTCGAGATGACCCTCCAACTCGGCCAAAACCTCTGTTGATTCGTCCTGTGGGGTTGGCGTGGCTGCAACTAGTTGTTTCCTCTCATAAGGCCGGAGGGCGGCTGGTCGCTGCGGACCCACATCTGCATTTGAAACTTTTGCTATCAGTTTTTGGACGATGGAAAAATAATAAAAAAATTTAAATAGGAAAAATGTTGAAAATAATTTTACCTGAGTCATCCCACTGCTCTTCTGGTGGAAGAGCCATGTTTGGGTCACCATGAAAATCTACCCCAGTGTAAGGGAAGCCCTGAATAGAAAAAACCTAGTTTTCCAACCATTGGAAATACTCAGGTTTGAATCGAGCAACCTCTGTCCTCTCGTCCGGATGATGGGCCATACCTGCGACCCATCGCATCAGTTTGGGCTCTCGAGGAAGCCCAGCTCCGACAGTAAGGTGCTACAGGATCAACATGGAAACCCTCTCCAGACCAAAACTCACAACCAAAGCCCCATAACCAAAGGTCTTTAGTTGTCTGTTCTTGGCCCTGGTCAGTTGGCCTTTCACATTGGCCAACACAGCATCACACTAGTTGAAGATGGTGCCTTGAAAGCAATCAACTACCATACGCATCTGGGATCCGGTGGCAATATGTAATGCGGCACTCCCGCAAAGTCTGGTGACAGTAAATGCGATCACCATGAGTTCAGGAAGGGATATGGTTTCTATGTCTATCCCTTTGTCTCTAGCTTGGCTGTTGCAGAACTCTAGCCGGAGGCTATCGACAGACTGGCCTCCTAGCCTAGCCCCGAATAGAGTCAAGTCTTCGCCTCTCTTAGGCAAACCAGTCAAGAAATATATGTTTTCTGGCTCGATTTCGAGCTGGTGGCCACCAATGAAGAAGCACTGGTCCTGTATGCTCCTTCTATCAACCAGCCACTGTAAGAAATCCACCTAAGCCCTCATGCTAGGAATGGCCCAGAATTTGTACAAGCCGCATGCCTTCAAAGCATCAAGCGAAGGTTGATGATTCCATGCGGCAGCATCCGCGTCCTCATGCTCTCGTTCACGCCAATCTAGCATGATGTACTCTCTGCATCAAGTAAAAAGATAAATTAGGATGCTAGAAATTATTTTGTTTAGGCCAATTTTGAGAAATTTTGGGTTAAAAACCCTTGCGGCGGGGACCGCACCCTCCGGGTTAGACATAGTGCGTGGGACCGCACCTTGTCTACATGGAAGGTGCGGACCCCTGACTTTTTCCCAATGGAGAAAAAGTCGGGGTCCGCGGGTCAGCAGTGGTACACCTGTGGGCCCCCACGCACGGGTTTTAAGCCTAAAAACCCTCCAAAAAATAAAATGAAAGCTTAAAACAAGAAATGAAATGGTTAAAAATGAAGAGTAGGATGATGTGGATTACCTGGAGAAGACGGCGTTCGATTCCGACGGTTGGATTCTCCACAATCTTCATGGGAAGTTTTCTGAACAAAAGCACTATTTTCTCACCCAAAACTCAAACGGTAAAAATGAATTGACGAAGGGCCTTTTTATAAGTTTTTTGAGTAAATAAATTGCAAATTTGTTTATGTTTCACTTTGGAAAGGTATTTTTGCAACATTTTTATCCATTTCAAACAGGTATGAGTAATGTTTGCATTTTTGTTCAGGATAACGGATTATTCAGGCGAAATCTATCATTTTTGAGGAAAAAACATTTAGAGTCACCTTTAAGCTCTTTTCTGACTCCTAAAACATGAAAAGATCGCCGAGTTTTTCTTTTAAACTTGTTAAAACGAAATTTAAAGATGGTCCACTTACAGCTCTTTTCCGACCGTAAAAACATGAAAAGATTGCCGGATTTTTGTCGTTTTAAATTCGATATTGGTTATAAAATGACGTGTTGTTGATCGCTTTTTTACTTTTTCAGATCAAGGGCACTAATTATGAAAAGTACTCCTTGGTCATAAAGATCAAGCGGTTCTCTCAAGTATTATTTTATACTTTTTCGGGCTTGGGAGACACAAATTTACGAAAAAGGTCAACCTTGGAGTCTTCTTAAGCTTTTTCAGACTCTCTAAAAATGAAAGACGCTGAGTTTCTCCTATACTGGACTCGTTAAAATTTCACAGTAAAGGACTTGTTCAATTACAAACAGGAACGAACCACTTCTTCTTAGGGTTCGAATTTAAACTAAGTTGGACTCATCCGAAGGATGAGCTTATAATCAAGCAAATGTTATCCTCCTCAAGCTTGTCAAAAATAAAGAGGTACTTGCCAGAAATGGTGGGGGAAAAGAGAGAAAAATGAGCCTGTTTGTCATACTTTGTAACCACTCTTGAACACGACACTTTTATTCACCTGGGTTGGGAAATCCTTTGCCTAACAGTTGATAAAACCAAATTGAAAGTCTTCAGCCAGTTTCTGGGTATTAACTTTGGGTCAATTGTCACCAAGCCATCTGTCATGTCGTTATGTGTTCAAGAGGTCACTGCCAATAAGCCATTCATCTACAAAATATCTGTCATCCATCTTGACCATCCTTGAGTCAGTCCTTGCAACTAAATTTCTTCAACTTGATCTATGATTTTGTGTTGTGGGCTTGCCTGTGACGAATTGCTTTCTATCGACTTCAGCTCATTATCTAGAAAGATGATCTAGAAATCGTCAGTACCTTGGGATCTGCATGCCTCAATGGCAGGTTTCTCGCCTTTGACGACAGGTTGCATCATAGACCTTCGATCAAAAGATTCCGTGACATGTTTGAAATCAACACATTTATTCACATCTCATGGATTGTATTGGGTACTTTGAGAGCCATTGACATCACTGGTGGTTTCTCTCACGTTTGTTAACAGTTTACATCATTGATTGGTAATCAAGTTGTTTCTACCATGTTTGACTTCAACACATTCATTCGCATGGATAGAATCGTACTGTTTCGGGAGGTAGAAATGAAGACCCTGGATCTAGTTTCCACAATCCAGGCTGCGAGGAATTTTGTATTCATTATATAATGGACTATTCATAAACAGATGGTTGTGTCCATACTGTGTCCACATGAGTCTATACTTGTGATGTATTACAAGATCATTCCTGTATCAGAGCAGTAGTTAGTTTTCTAAGTCAGTTTTGATCTGAGTATTGGAATACCTACCTCAGTGATGATATGATCTCATATATATATCTTGCATTGAATGTTTTTACAGGTTCCAACCGGGCTCTCCACAAGATGATCCTCGAAATGATAAAGTACTTCACTCTTCCTAAATGCAAGGATAATTTTAGGGGCGAATGTTCGCCCTTTGGCGAAATTAAGGGGTTTTAAATTTTTAGTGGGCGAATATTTTGTATCATAGTACATTTTTACAAATCACCTCAAATAGCCCACCTTATTTTAAGGGAGAGGGTAAAAAAGGTAAATTTAGCCCTTGAAATTAGGACTTACAACCTTCCATTCGCCCATTTTCAAGAATAGGTTTTATTTAAGTGAATCCTATGGGCCAAATACCATATTTATAAAAGAGGTATGGTAAATTAATAAAAATATAAATAAATGAGAGGTATGGTAAATAAATAAAACATTTTTTATATTTACTCCATAAGTCACCTTATATACATGTAAGGGTGTAAACAAATAAAAATATAAGTAAAGTGGAGGTATGGTAAATAAATAAAACGTCTTTTTATACTTACTCAAAAGGTATGGTAAATAGTTAAAATATAAATAAACTAGACGTATCGTAAATAAATAAAACCTCTTTTTATATTTAGTCCATAACCCTCGTTCTATTTATGAAGGCTCAAGAAAGAGGTTTTATTTAAGTGAATCCTATGGGCCAAATACCATATTTGTAAAAGAGGTATGGTAAATTAATAAAAATATAAATAAACGAGACGTATGGTAAACAAATAAAACATTTTTTTATATTTACTCCATAAGTCACCTTATATTTACGAACACTCAAAAAATGGGTTATATTTAGGTGAAACCTATGGCCAAAATACTATGGGACAAATACCATGGACTAGATTGTTATTAATACCATGCAAAAAACCATTATTAACCCTAATATTAGAATTAATAAAAATAAAAAGGGCACATGGTATTGACCCATGGTATTCACCAAAATGGCACATGGTATTGACCCATGGTATTCACCAAAATGGCACATGGTATTGACCCATGGTATTCACCTGGAATGTAGCCTATTTAAATGGGGGAATTAAACCAGCATGTAGCCTATGCTAAGATTCACTAGGACTTTACAAAGTTTTATTATTTAGTGAAAGACTCGCCAAGATCTTACAAGATTTTATAATTGAGTAAAATATTCGCCATGCCTGGTGAGAGATTCGCCAAAAAATTATATATACATATTATATTATTGATAAAATCGCCTTCCATTTTTCCTATATACCATGGAGATTCGCCCATTTATTATATTTATAAATTTAGGGGGGGTTCTTAAAATTTTCCCTGCCTAAATGATAAATGAAATCCTCATCTACTACAGACTTCTCACTTTAGGGGGCAATCTGTTGCACAAAAATATCATCACCATGATTATTTGCAGTCAGTATGGGTCTATCATCACTTGTACTATCCTCCTAAGCAATTCTCAGACCTCAGCTCTTCAAGTCAAGCTTTGAAAATGAGAGAAAGATATTGAAAATCAATAAAACTCTGGTTCCACACTTTCTCTCACTATTGCCTGCGGTCCCGCACCTTATGTTTACAAAAACTGCGGACCTACCTGCTCTGTCCCTAAAGGTGTGGGTGCGGACCCCTGTGAAAGTCAAAAAAGCGCAAGTTTATTCTAAAAAATTCACTTTGGGTTAATTCTAGATGATTTTAGAAGGAATTTTGACGTGGATTTTCCGCTCTTAGGTGGTTCATGCATCCCAAAAGAGAAGGAGCTAATCCCTTGATGAGAGGAGTTATCCCTTTGAAGGAGGACCTAGTAACTTCCCTAGAAGCTGAACATTTTTGAGGGTAAATGCTGGTGAAATTAAGACTTCCTAGTTGAGCTTAAGAGGAGAGATCACATACCTTTTTGGCTTCATTGGGAAGAGAGTGAAACTTGTCAAAGTAGAGGAGACTTCTTGCTAGACCCTGGGAGGAGCTTGTACAGCGTCAAGGCATAGGTTGTAGAGTTCTTCTTCTTTTGAATTAATACAATCAAACTCATTTTTCTCAACAAGTGTCTGATGTCATTTGTTTCATGAACTCCTTGACTTTCATGTTAAATATGTTTTATGATATTGGCTTTTCAGGTGCTATTTAATTTGTTTGCTTGTTTATGTTTGCAGATTCGTGACAAAGGAACTCATTTGGAATCGAAGGAGCGAAGGCTTCCAAAAACTTGCGTTGGACCTAAGGTAGGCCCTAAAACACTTGTTTTCCTTTGTTTATAAAAGCATATTTAGAGAAAGATAGTGTGTGATTGGTTTGCTTGTCATTAGGTCTTCTTTAGATTCTAGGAAGGTCTATCTTGTCCGTAAGATCGACTCATTCCATGTGACATTACTATCTGCATCATGCTTTGTGGTGTACTCAGAATAGTTTCTTTATTGTTGCTGGAAGAGGATCCTAACACTGAACTATATTCAGACCCTGATTCTCCATTCCTTATGAAGGGTTTTCCGCTTCGCATAGTCCCAAACATGAAGGTAATGGCATAACCCTTTTTTCACACAACATCATCTTAATCCAAGTTTTCAGAGATTTTAAATACTTACTTCATGGCCCCTTGAAGAGCTTGTGCTCTGCTTCGCTATAGATGATGGTTGTATCAATTGCAAGTTCAGTGACAAATCCTCCTAAGATATGATCAAGCAAGTGATCAACAACCTGTGCGATGTTATTTTCTGAAGCTTTTAGGCACTTCACTAGCTCTGGATTCCACACAATAGGGATGTTAGGCCTCCACGTACCCTGAACATTTTCTAATCTAGACAACCACTCGTACAATTCACAAGAGAAGAAATAGAAGAAGGCTTCGTCTTCGTCTGTCTATAGATATATATTCAACCACTATTCCTTGGATAACTGAAGGTTTCTATTCTCCTGAGATACAAAGGCATGCAAATTCTGATTGGGCCACTTTTCGATTTATTTGTTAGTACGGAACCACTTATTTGACATCACACATTCCTCAAACAGATCGCAGTCCTGAAAACGGAACCATTTGTTGGCTTGATGGGGCATGACCCAGGTTCAGCGTTATCTGTGCCAACCAACAAAACCCTAACTACCAGCCCTTTCAGTAACAACCTGCATAATGCAGGCTGTAGTGTCACCTGAAGAAGCATTGGGACATGCTAAAACTAGGTTTCTACATCTAGAGGCCTGTGTGATGGTTTCCTGAAGTCCCTATGGATTAGATCTACCTTCATGTAGCTCTAATCCTTCCGAACATATAACTACCGCAAATCTATTTAAAGGACTTCCAGATCTTCGCTAAGGTAATTAATTGTACTTATCATGCATAAATATTATAGATCTACCACTTTCGTGCAATAAACAAGCATTAATTCATATAAAATATATTACAGATCGAAGATACATGAACTTAACAGAAGTAAAAAATGAGACACAGATGCATCAATTTCGTCCCAAACAGTCTTTATTAAGTATAAGCACTCAATTACAGACTTCTTTTCCTTGCACACTCAGCTGTAGGATCCCATAGACTTAGCATGCAGACTTACCAAGGTCTCCACGAACTCAGCTGCAGGAGCCTTTTCCTTTCGCCTAAGTATAAGAAACAAACTTTTCCTGCCTTAACACCTTACCCTTATGATGATTCTTCACTATGCATTACCTTCTAAAACTCGCTATTACTTATCTATATATAGCATTTTATTTACAGTACCATGGTCTACGGACCATGGGTGGGTCTCAAAACAACTCTATCACCTACCCAACTAAGGGACTAAAGCCCCTTTTACTTATACTAGCCTCGTACTCCGCTTCCACATTTCGTGGAGACTTTACATTCACTACAAAAGGAAACTAAAAAAATTACTCAAAATTTACTCAATTGACCCCAAGGATCCCTTCCCAACATAAGTTTAAGAGTTCTACTCCATACACACCTGAGCAAAATGGAGTTGCAAAAAGAATGAACAAGGCGTTGATGGAAAGGGAAAGAATCATGCTTAGTGGTGCCAGGTTAGGACAAGAATTTTGGGCAGAAGCAGTGGAGACAACATGCTACCTGGTCAACAGATCACCTTCATCAAGGTTGGAGGATAAGACTCCACAAGAGGTATGGACTGGTAAGAAACCCTCTCTTTCACATATGAGGGTATTTGGATGTGATGCATATGTACATCTTCCAAAGGAGAAACGAACCAAGTTGGATAGTAAATCTTAAAAGTGCATCTTTATTGGGTATAAGGATGGTTTAAAGGGTTATAAGCTTTGGAACCCAGTAACAAGGAAGGTTGTGTACAGCTGAGATGTGGTGTTCAGAGAGGTAAATGATGTTATTAAACATGAAGTCCAACCAAAGGAACCTGAGAAGATAGAGTTTGATCTAAAGGAGGAAAAATTAGACTCTACAGCAGAGAAGGAATTAGAATATGAAGAGCCACAAAATCTGGGTGTGAGAATATCAGTTCGAGAAGGAAGGCAACCAGAAAGGTATAGTCCATATGCTTTCTATTCAAATTTTGCTTTATCTATTACTGATGATGATCCCAGAATTGTGAAGGAAGCCGTAGATTCAGAGGATGGAAAACTCTGGAAAGAGGCCATGGTTGATGAAATGGCATCTTTGCACAAAAATGAGGCTTGGGATCTAGTGGAGTTGCCAGATGGAAGGAAACCCATTGTTAGCAAATGGGTGTTTAAGAAGAATACAAATACAGAAAGAAAGGTGGAGAAATACCAAGATTGGTTGGTAGCAAAAGGTTATTCCCAAGTGTTGGGAATTTATTTTGGTGATATTTTTTCTCCTATTGCCAAGGTAACTTCTATTAGATTACTTTTATCTATTTCTGCTGCTTTTGATTTTAATTTAGAACAAATGGATGTGAAGACAACATTTCTTCACGGGGATATAGAAGAGGAGATCTACATGAAGCAACCTTAAGACTTTGCAGTGAAGGGAAAGAAAGAACTAGTATGCAAGCTAAATAAGTCTCTATATGGGTTAAAATAGTCACCAAGGATGTGGTATCATAAATTTGATACATTTATACGGGGACTTGGCTTCAACAGAAGCAAAGCAGATCACTGTGTGTATTTTAAATTAATTGGTGACTGTGTTATTTATCTTGTCTTGTATGTGGATGATATGTTGTTGGTTGGAAATGACAAAGAAATTATCCAGGATTTGAAGACCCATTTGTCCTTCAAATTCGACATGAAATATCTTGGTGCTGCAAACTATATTTTGGGCATGGAAATGAAAAGAGATCAGACAAAGAGGAAGCTCTGGTTAAACCAGAGGAAGTATGTTGAGACAATATTGTAGAGGTTTAATATGCAGGTTAGTAGACCAGTGAAGGTTCCTATTCTTGTAAGTGTAAAGTTATCTACTGGACAGTGTCCCAAGACACAAGAAGAGGAAGACGACACATCCCATGTTCCGTATGAAAGTGTAGTCTGTAGCCTAATGTATGTGATGGTCTGTACTAGACTAGACATTGCACATGCAGTGGGAGTATTGATCAGGTTTATGTGAAAACCAAGGAAGGAGCACTAGATAGCAGTGAAGCGGGTTTTCAGGTATTTAAGTGGCACTAGTGATTATGGTTTGTGCTACCAAGGAAGACCAGGATTGGACAGAGTGTTAGATATTCATGGATTTGTTGATGCAGACTGGGCTGGAGATTTGGATCAAAGAAGATCTACAAGTGGGTATCTGTTTAACCTATTTGGAGGTGCAGTGAGTTGGATGAGTAAGAAACAATTTATAGTGGCACTATCAACTACAGAGGCAGAATACATGGCAGTCACTCATGCAAGCAAGGAAGCAGTTTGGTCAATGCAGAGATTGTGTTCAAGTATGGGGTTAGTACAGGGAGCTATAAGGATAGACTCTGACAGCCAAAGTGCAATTTTCTTGGCAAAGAAACCTGCATATCATTCAAAGACAAAGCACATTGATGTTTAGTATCACTTTGTGAGGGATATGATAGAAGACAAAAAGGTGTTGTTGGTAAAGGTGGACACTTTGAAGAATACTGCAGATGCATTGACAAAATCTGTGAGCTCTGAGAAGTTCTCTTGGTGTAGAGAAACAATGGGCATTGTAGGGCTGGATAAATGAATGAGCTCTCTTGTGGCACCTTGTGGAAAGAAAAAAACAAGTTGGAGAATGTTGGGTTGTGTTATATTCTTTCCACAACTAGCCCACGTAGTTAACGAAGGGTTTAGAAAGGGGCAAAGCCCCCCCTTCGTTATGCCAATTGCGTAGTGGGGGGAGTCACAGGGGGTTTGAGGGTTGCAGGTAACCCCACTCTATGGGGTTCGGGGCAACGCCCCAGAAAATTTTGGTTTTAGACCCTATATTAGGTTGGGCGAACCTACCTATGGTTTTATGCATGCTTTTCACACATGGTTTTGGACGCGATGGTTTTCGGTCCATGGTTTTGGATGTGATGGTTTTCGATCCATGGTATTGGATGCTTCGGTATGTATAAATATGTATTGTAACATTGAAAGGAACATAATGAAAATCAAGCTGGTAGTCCCAGTTTTGGGATCTAGGGGAAAATCTCTGTGTATATGTGTTTTATGTGTTATGCTCTCACATTGTTTATTTTCTTTCTTTTAGAATTCATATGCAGATAATTTCTGTATAGGGTTAAAACCAACAATTGCAATCACTTTTTTCATGTATTTCTCATTTTTCATGTAGCAGGGTCCATCAAAAGTATTCAACATGGGTACTCCTAGGATTAGGAATCAAATTATGTATCCAATGAGTGTTTCTTCTCAAAATTTGAGTAAACCCACAGGGCGATAAGTTGAAAATACGAGTTCAAAAAATAGTTTTTCCTTTTTTCCCTCTAAAATTTGATGATGTAACCTAATCTTATTTTATTATTTCCACTATTGTTTTATAATTTCCTTAGGAGGCCCATTTTAGACCTCAAAACTCCCCTAATGCATGCAAATGGAAATTATGTAGAATAGTAGAGAATGATAAAATAAGCTCACACACACATAAGACATAAGATATTATCTCTGGGAACCCCTTTCTAGACAAAACCTAGTTGGAAGGTGAGGCCACTTCACTCTCTTTCTTAGTCTGGAAATATGGCTGCAACTAAAACGAAGTAATGCTTGTGTCCTGTGGGCTACTACAGTTCACTGATCCTTTCTGTGTGCTCTAATTCCTATCTCTCCTGGCTACCTTTTCTCAGCTATGGAACAAATTTCTCTCGAAAGAATGGAATGCCTCTTCCTCTTAGTGTCTCGGTTATAATAAAACCTGATAGCCTACTAGTGGTTAATTTTGACTACATCAACTCTTAACTAGAGTGAAAAAATAGAATCTTATAGAGTATTTTACATCAAAAACACATGGCTAGCCCATTTTCCATAAATAATGGGGGTTGACGTGGCATTCCTCCAAACTATAAGTGTGAAAACAAGAAGGTCAACTTCTGTGTGGCATAACTTTTGCCGATTGATGCACTTATTGCACTGTTGGAAAGGTCTCTATGTGTAGAATACCATGAAAAGGTGACATTCCTTTGAGGCAAATATTTACTCCCAAAAAGTGTTGTTTGATGCCTCAAAGTGATCCCGGAAGGTTTCAGACCTCGTTTTGCCAAACTAGGTCCCGTTGGTAAAAATGGTTCCATGAGTTGATTCCTCTGAATTTTCTACTCCAAATGCACTGCGATGGATGAAAAATAATATAATGATCCAAGTCGGATTACACCTTCCCATTTTGGGAGGCTTTTGGTCCCCAAAATCTTTTACTGAATGAGGTGACGAAATGTTTCCTCCACCTTCTCTCTGGTGTACAATTTAGCTTTGCCTGGAAGTTGTCCCTTCAACCCAATCTGCCAAAGGTCATGTTGCCCCTGTATTATAGCTATGGACCTCTTCTGCCAATCCGTATCTTCTAACAACTCTCCCTGAGCTTCTGGTGCCAATTCCTCCACAAACATTAGGACCTATTCCTCTTCCTAATCTAGCATGGAAGGCTCATAGAGTTTCAAATTCTCTACATTCACAACTGAGTAAATAACATATATGGTAGTAAACTGAGTCCATAAGAATTATCACCCACCTTTTCGAGTATCTCAAAGGGACCATACCTTAGAGCCTTTATTTCCTTACCATGCCCCTGCAACCTCTCCTTGTTCAACTGTAGCCATACTCTGTCTCCCACCTTGAATTATTTCTCTATTCTATGTTGATCATGCCTGACCTTATACTTATCCTACGATTTCTACAGTGTTTCCTGTACCTGTAGATGGATTTGCCTAATTTTATCTATAATTTTTTTAGCCCTCAAATCATCTCCTGTAATATCTTCCCTCACTCCTCCTTGGTGCCCATATGCAATATCCAAAGGTGAAGGTGAAAAATATCCAAAACAAGTCTCAAATGGGGACTTTCCTGTAGAAGTGTGGACGGCTCTATTATAAGAATTCTATATATATACCAGGCTTTCATCCCAAGTCTTTGGATGGTTCTGGTTATGGCCCCTTAGAAGCTGCACCAAAGTCTTGTTAACTACTTTTGTCTGTCCATCTGTCTATGGATGGAATGTTATAGATCTCTTCAAAATTGTGTCCGTCTTCTCCCATAATGTAGTCCAGAATTCACTGAGAAATATTGTGTCCCTATTTGAAATGATGCTCCTTGGTATACCAAAGTACACACAAACCTGTCCAAAGTTCAAGTTTGCTACTTCTTGTCTGTTGATGGTATTTTTACAGGGCATCAGAACACAAACCTTGCTGAACCTATCAACTACCACGAATAGGTAGCCATATCCCTTCCTGGTTTTCGCTAAAACTCCCGTAAAGTCCATGGAAATGATTTACGAAGGATGAGTAGGTATAGATAAGGGATGATATATACCTTGTTTCATGTTGCTAGGCTTATTGGTACAACAAAGAATGCATCCTTTTATGAACCTAGCTACCTACTCCTACATTTTGGGCCAATACACATACCTCTACAAGTTAGCCATGGTCTTCCCTACACAAAAGTGTCCCGCATATTTGGAGGTGTGAGCCTCTTTAATCAGCTTCAAGCACTCACCTTTAGAAACACATAGCTTATCCATCTTGTAGAGTAACCCATCATGGAGATGGTAGTCAATGGTGTTGTCGCCATCATGCACATGACTCTGACTCTACAATTGTTAATACCTTCTTGAAGTCCTCATATTCTGAATATGCCTCTTTGTATGCATCATGGGTGAATGGATCCATGAACATAAGAGTCCCCAAAGCTATAATCTTTGATGTGGATGGCCTTGAAAGCATATCGTCCAACTTTTTTGTGCTTCCCTTCTTATACTTGATCACCAAATGAAACTACTGTAAAAACACCATCCACTTGTAATGCCTAGTCTGATGTAGCTTATGCTGGGCCTACAAGTACTGTAACGACTGGTGATATGTGTGGATTATTGCCTCCTTTCCCATTAGATGGTGCTTACACTTCTTCACAGCTTGCACCATGGCATAGAGATCCTTATTGTACGTAGGGTAGTTAAGAACCGCCCTATGAAATACTTCAGAATGGTAGCAAACGAGCCTTCCTCCTTGCATCAAGAAAACTTCCATAGCATACCCACTCGCATCTGTCTCCACTTCAAAGGGTCACTGCAAGTTTGGTAATGCTAGAAATGGTGCTTGAATGGTCTTCTTCTTTAGCTCCTCTAAAGCCTTTGGCTGACCTTTTCCCCACTGGAAACTCTTGCCACTTGTTGTTATGTCATGGAGTTCTGTTGCTACTACTGAAAAATGAGGCTATGAATTTCCTCAGGTACTGTGCTACCCCAATCAAACTCCTAAACTTAGAAACATTAGTAGGCACTGACCATTTCTTGATGGCCTCCATCTTGGAAGGATCTATCTTCAATTCTTCTCCACGGATCACATACCCTAGATACATCAAATATTGCTGCAAAAACTCACACTTCTTGAGATTTGCTGGAAGTTGGTGCTTCTTCAACGTTTCCATCACCTGCGTCAAATGTGACATATGCTCCTCCTATGTAGCACTATTTACTAGCATATCAACCAACTAGACAATAAAAAATTAATTTATAAAAGGGTGCAATACATTAGTCATTAATCTCATAAATGTAGCTGGTGCATTACATAGGCCAAATGGAATAACTAACCACTCATACAAACCTTTCCTAGTTTTGAAGGTGGTCTTCCATGTATCTCCTTATTTGACTCGAACTAGGTGATTTCCAGACTTCAAGTCTAACTTGGTGAAGTACTTTGCTTGTTGCAATTGATCTAGTAGATTGTCTATCCTGGGTGGGGGTTATTTGTTCTTAAGCATGATTTTATTCAATGCCTTGTAATCTATACACATCTGCCAAGTCCCATCCTTCTTTGGCACAAAGATGATTGGTGCCACACATGGTGATGTACTTAGTCGAATGACACCCTATTCCAGTAGCTGCTACAATTGTTTCTCCAGCTCACTTGCTTCTATAATAGGCTGCCTGTACAAAACGATATTTGGCAATGGGGAGTCTGGAAATAGCTATATCCTGTGCTCCACTTCTCTCTTAGGTGGTAACCCTTTAGGCTCTTGGAACACATCCTTGCATGCCTGTATCAACTCCTCCAATTGTTGTTTCTATTTCTTAGTACACCTATCCTGGGATGCATTGCCTCTTATTGACTCCTCTTGAGATTGAATTTCTCTTAAAAATAATAAAACATACTTCTTGTTGGAATTGATCAATTTCTTGGCTTGGTTGGCAGATACTAGTGAAACTTTTGACTTTCCTTTGTGTGTGTTGATGATGAACAATTTTCCATCCTTAATGAGCTGGTACTAGTTATCTCTCCTCATGAATATTGCATCAAACATGTACATGTATGGACTACCAAACACGATTCCGCATACATCAAGGGGAACCAAATCTAGATATACCTCATCAATAAAATCAACACTGATAGCAAATCTAATTTTACACTATTTTGCTACCTTCAACTCTCCATCCTTATGTACCCATCCGAATGGATATGGGTTTGGATGATAACGAATTCCAACCCCAACTTCTTGACCATCTCGAGTTCATTGCGATTCACTTGTAATCCTGAACCAAATAGAGGATCAATCTTTATCTACTTAACCTGTATCTTTATACGGAAGAGTTTGGTGATTTCTTTCTCTTCCCGTTGTTGAAGGCTACTCAGATTCCCCTGCTTCTATAATGACGTAAAAACAATATTCTCATCCACATCCGAGTAGATTTCAACTTGGTTGCTCGAATCATTTTCCATGAGATTCTTCTTCTTGTTATCTTTCTTCTTGTTCTCCGGGTTTAGCTCCGTATGCAACTTCCATAACTTCTCCTCAGTATGGCCATCAATGTTGCAGTGGTTTCTAGGACCTTTGCACTCGTGTGATTTTTCTGTTGTCCTTTTATCTTTTCCCCCTTTTTTCGTCTTCTTCCCCTCCTTAGAAGCTTCCTATTTCTACTTCTAGTTCGATCCACTTGATTGCGCTCTTTTTAGACCTATGTTCTCCAGGTATTGTGTTTGTATACAAGCCTCATCCACTGATTTGGGCTTGAACAACATCACTTGTTCACACAGATGGCAGTGCATACCCCCCAAATACTTGAGGATTACATCTTGGTTCTTTAGAGAGATACCAAACATTATAGCCATCTTTTTGAATTCTGTGGTGTACTCCTACACGCTTTGGCCTAGCTTTTTCATAAAGTAATTCCACTAGATCCACTGGTCCTCCACGTACCCAATGGGATAAATATGTGACTTAATGAGGGTTTCAAAATCCTCCCACTTAGTTATTGGAGGTTCTCCCCCCAACCTAAGGGCTTTTGTGTGGACCTCCCACCAAGTCAGTGTATGGCCCTCTAATTTCAATTATGCGAATGAGATCTTTTTCGCTTCCTCAATATGATGAACATTGAAATAAAATTCCAATTGATGCAACCATTGTTTAGGTTTAGAGCATCGATCTCACCATGGTATGAATTGAGATCGACATTTTCTTCCATTTTGAACAAGGATTGATCCATGACAATTGAACTGGGTTGATATTCTCCGGGTTCTGTCTTTGGCTGGTTCTCCGTGTCTTCTCGATCTCCTGATCCCCCTTTTGATTTTTCCTCTAAATTTGAATCCCCATATTATCCAAATATCCCTAGCTTATTGCTTAGGGCCGCCATGAGGAGGTTTACATTGTGGTTTATGTCCATGACTTGTTGTTCGAGCCATGAAAACCTTACCTTTGAAGGATCATAAGGTTCATTTATAGATTCGTCACCCATGATTAGGGTTTTACAAATTTAGACCCTGTTGACCTAGATCCCCTATAAATATCCACGAATATCTAAAGAAACTTGCTCTGATACCAAATGATTCGTAAAAGTCCATGGATAATCCACTGCACAGTTCGTCACATAAGATATTATAATACTATATTAAAAATCTAAGACTCTAAACTATTACAATTTTATTTAATTTATAGATCTATAGATTTTATTGTAATTAGTGCATTCATGCAAATGGAAATAATACATAATAGTATAAAATGATAAAATAATCTCACACACACATAAGACACAAGATATGCTCTATGGGAAACCCTTTCATGAGAAAACACAACTGGAAGGTGAGGTCGCTTCGCTCTCTTTCTTTGTCTGGAAATATGGCTACAACTACAAAGACGTAATGCATGTGGCCTGTGGGCTAGTACAATGCATAGATCCTATATATCTTCTCTACTTCCTATCTCTTCTGGCTATCTTTGCTCAACTATGTTACAAAATTCTCTCGAATAATGGAATGCCTCTTCCTCCTAGTGGCCCAGTTATAACACAACCCGATAACCTACTAGTGGTCAATTTTGACTACATCAACTCTTAACTAGAGTTACAAAATCAAATCTTCTATAATATTTTACATCACAAACACGTGTCTAGCCCCTTTTCCATAAATAATGAAGGATGATGCAGCATCTTCCCAAGCTATAGGTGTGAAAATAGGAAGGTCAACTTCTGAGTGGCATAAATTTTGTATACAGACTCTGATTGAAGCACTTCTTGGACCATTGGAAAGGTATTGGTGTGTATAATAGCATGACAAGGTGATACATGAAAGTGGAAATTTTTTACCCCAAAAAACGTCATTTGATGCCTCAAAACGCTCTAGAATGTTTCATACGTCGTTTCGTTAAACTAGGTCCTATTGGTAAAAATGGTCCTGTGAGATGATTCCTCAGCTTTTTCCACTCTAAATACATCAAGATGGAGGAAAAACAATATAATGATCCAATTTGGATCACACCTCCCAATTTTGGGAGGCTTTTGGTCCCCAAAAGCATTTACTCAATGAGGTGAGGAAATTTTTCTTCCACCTTCTCTTTGGTGTACCATTTAGCTTTGCATGGAAGTTGTCCCTTCAACCTAATCTACCTAAGGTCATGATGCTCTTGTCTTGTAGTTCTAGACCTCTTCTGCAAAACTATATATTATTTCAACTCTGCTTGAGCATCTGGTACCAAATCCTCCATGTAAGGTAGGACCTGTTCCTCTTCTTGATCTGGCATGGAAGGCTAATAGAGTTTCAAATTCTCTACATTCACAATTGAGTAAATGCACATATATGGTGGTGTTGTGGTAAAAACACAACCCCCCATTTTTGACTTGCCCAACTCAAATAATGGGGACCCTTTCTATAAAACTTTTGGCTAAACACCTTTTTGGATTTTTATTTTAGTTGATTGCCCTACGCTTTTGTTAATTTTTAGTTTTCTTTGGATTCTTGTTTTGATTGCTTTGTTAGAATCGATTTTCTATAAGCTTCCCATTGACGCTTGTTTTGCCTCATTTGGTCAACTGGTTTGAAAATGGCACTCCTTTGAAAGTTTGATTATTTATGTAGCCTGGGTTAAAAAATGCATAAAATGTACAATATCGCATTTTGTAAATAAATTAGTTCAATAATGCATTCAGTTTAAATATTAACCCATAGCGAGTTTTTACTAACATTTTTCCATTTTTAGTTATGCGGCCAAATCATTAATTATCGGGATTGTTAAGAAATTCACTCCAATTTCCAAATCGAATCCTAATCTCAAAAAATCCAAACATTCAAGTGGCTGTAGTTTAGAAACTTGTATTCATAAAAATAAAACAAAAATAAAAATTTATGTTTAAAATTAAATTTTAAATTAATTAAATTAATTAATATATTAAATATAATTAATTTAATTAAATTAAAATTTAAAACAAAAAAATATATAATAAAAATTGTTTTGATCGCATCGGAGATTTTAAATCGCATCGGAAGCTTTGATCGCATCGGAGGTTTCATATGTGACAAGTTTAATGAACCCCGACACTTCCCCCTCCCGATGCCGATCACCGATTAAACAAAAGTTTTTTATATCGCATCGGAGATAAATTGTTTATCGCATCGGGGGCTTTTAAATGGGCACATGCCATAACCCGACACCTCCATTCCTCCGATCGCCGAAAAGCAAAAGGGAATAAATATTTATTTGAATATATCGCGTCGGGGCTCTCATATGAAACAAGTTTAACGAGCCCCTCCATCCTTCCCGATCGCCGATATTTGATGACGAAGACCTCTCCTTCATATCCCCGATCGCCGATCATTAAAAGGTTCTTGTATCGCATCGGGATTTTGGCTTGACACATTTTAAAAAGGCCCCGACACCTCCATACCCCGATTGCCGATGCGATAAGTCAAACATTCATTTTAGGCTCATGGGTTAATTCGATTGTTCTTGAAATGGTTTACGTCACTTTAAAAGTTTATGTGAGCATGTTATCATATGAGGCCTATGTTTTTAAACCCATTCGAATCAGAGTTAAAATAAATGGAATAAAGGTGGAGGATAGTTTGTGTTTTGTTTTTTTTTATATATTAATTTAAATATTAATATTTAAATAATTAATTTTATATTAATTAATATATGTAATATACTTAATTTAAATAAATTAAAATGTAATTATTATTTAGATTAATATTATATAGTTTGTAAATAATTAATTACATATTAGTTAATTAGATTAATATTAATTAATAATTAGTTTAGTTTACGGTTAATAATTAATTAAAATTCTAATTTAGGATTTAATTTTTAATGAGAATTCTGATTTTTAGCCCAGCAACAGAATTTCCAGATTCATGCCAATTTTGACTCATCAACTTTGGAAGCCCATAGAATGAGTTTTACTTGGCCGAATGAGACTCAAGACGGCTCATTGGAAAGAGAAAATCAAGGAGAACATTTTGGAGGAGGTTTCACTAACAGATTTAATCATTTATTGGGTCAAAAATCAGGCAGAAGATCAAGCTACGAATTTTGAAAACAAAATCAATTTTCTGAGTTATTTTCTTCATTGTCATTTGTCCAGAACCTCTTCTAATTGCAAATCCATTGGTTAATCATATCTCTGGCCAATTAAACCATCCCAGACATCAAGAGAAAGTTTATAGTTTATTTTCAATTATTTATTTAAATAGAATTTGATTGGATTTGATTTAAATGCCAGCAATGCCATGATTGATTTTATTGTTGCATTTTAATTTATTTTGATTTCTTTTTGCAGGAAAACAGTGGAAAGAATATGGAGAAAAAGATCTTAATCAATAATAAGGCTCCAACAATTGAAGATCAGGATTTTTGAGCAAATAAAATTGGATTTAACAGATTTCTCTTCAACAAACTCTTCTCTCAAGAATTCCTTCACAAATATTATAAATAATAGATTGCAGAATGTAAAAGGGGCTGCTCTCCTCTGCAATGCTAGACTTCTAAAAAAAGAACTACTGTAATAGGAATTTAGAATTGTAGGAAAGAGGAGAGAAAATCTCAGATCTGGGGATTATTGAGGATTTTTCCTTTGTATCTTGAATTATGTATGAGGGGCAGAATTTTCACTATTGTGGCTTTAGCTTTGAAGGCAGAAGTTCAAGCAATGTAAACGACTGTTGGAGACCAAGATCAGAGAAATGGATGCAATAAATTGGTATTTTTAATACTACTATTTCAAATATCAGTTTCAGTTTTCTGGTAACGGGAATGTCTCATTTTATTCATGTTTGTGCACTATTGTCAATATGGGTAGTTTGTCTCAATGTTGTTATCATGTATCTTTGTTCTTATGGATTAATTTCTGATTTCTGAGTAACTATTTACTCAGAAATCTGCCTTATTAAAACTGATTTATTGAGTGGTAATATGTTGAGAACTATTTCCACATATTATTGTTTAGTTATTGGATTTGCTGATTTGATAATCAATATCATTTATGTGAACTACTTCCTGAGTGTTGTTGGTTTATTATTTCAGTTAAAAGGTCTCAATAGGATGTGTTTTGATATCCATAATATCAGTTAATTGAACTACTTCATTAACTTGATATTCATTATAAACAAGACATATCTAAATCCCAATACTTTAATTATCTTGCTCTTAGTTGGGTTAGATCTATATCTGCCCAATTAGGATATAATTTAGATTAGTTTCTTTTGCTTGCATCATAGAATAAGCTTTCATTTAGAGTAAATTCTACATCCTTTTAAGTCCTCTCCTCAAAGAGGCAAAACTTTAGTTGTGGCTTGGCTGAACCCAAATTAGCTTAAGGGTCATTCTCTTGCTTGATTAGCAAGAAGAAGTGATCTGATGTCCCTGTCTATTGGTAGTTAAAGATACATTATAAACCAATAGCAATAGGGAGAAGGTAACTGGACCTAGTTGAACAGTTGGAGCCACCACACCAAACAGAAAAGGAGCTGCTTTAAGGTCCGGACCGGGTGGTTATCCCCCAATGTTGTTGCAGCGATTTTCGAGGCATCAACAGGTGGTAAATTAAGTCAATAAGAATTATCACCCATATTTTATAGTATCTTAAAGGGACCATACATTAGAGCCTTTATTTTCTTAGTAGCCCCCTATAACCTCTCATTGTTCAACTATAGCCATACTCTATCTCCCACCTTGAATGATTTCTTTATTCTGTGCTGATCATGCCTGACCTTATACTTCTCCTGTGACTTTTGTAGTGTTTCCTGTATCTATAGATGTATTTTCCTAATGTCCTCTATAATATTTTAAACCCTCAAAGAATCTCCTATAATATATTCCCTCACTCCTCCTTGTTTCCCATTTGCTATATCCAAAGGTGAGGGTGGGAAATATATAAAACAAGTCTCAAATGTGGACTTTCCTATAGGATTGTGGGCTACTCTGTTATAAGAATGTTGTATATATACACCAGGTTTTCATCCTAGATCTTTGGATGCTTCTATTTTTATCCCCTTTATTGGGCATGGAATCCCCCAAAGCATGTTTTAGCGCTCACAGCCCAAGTTTTGACTGAATTTTTTTGTAAAGGTCCGCGAATTGCGGGCATGGGGTGTGAAAGTATGATAGAGTCACAGGGTTGTCCACCCTAGTTTTGTATTGTAATGTCAGCTAGATAGACCTACCCATGGTCCGCGGACCATGGGATTGTGTAAATAGAGTGAGGCTCGAAGTGTAAAGGAGAGAAAAAATATAAGGGAGAATAGAGCATGGGAAGTCTAAGTGATTGAGTTGTAGTGTGAAGTCTGTCTTTGGGTCGTAGGGTAGGGGAAGGATCTGCAACTGAGTGCGCAAAGGCCTAGTAGTCCGCAACTGAGTGCGTAGGGTGAGTCGAGTCTGTAACTATGGAAAGAACAAATAAAGAGAATTTTGGTTATAATTTTGTGCATCTGTTCTTGGGTTAATACATGATTGTTAGAACTTGCAAATATACTATTTGTTTACTGCGCACACCTGTATGAATGTTTTATGTTGTTAAGTATAACTCAAAGCACTCAAGTAGACAAAGATAATTAACCAACATTGGAATATAAGCAATTTCTTGGGTAATAGTGCAAAACACGGCACAACCCCTGGATAGGGCTGCGCGAAGGCAGTGTATTAGGTCGCGAGGAATGGGAAGGTGCGTGCAGGGAGAAACCACGGACCAGTCAAACTGATTAGACATCTCCAAGGTGTGGAAACCTGGTTGTAGCACCCTCCCATACTACTTCAAGTGAGACCTCAGTCCGCGCTCCGTGGACTATTGTTGAAAGGGCCAGTAGTATTGGGATTTGTTTAGCTAACTAACTCTAAACTTGCGTCAGGCCCCAACAAGCCAACAAATGGTTCCATTTCCGAGACTGGGTTCTGCATAAAGATGTCTGATGTCATACCACTGGAATCCAACAAAGAAAGGAATTGAGGAGTGGCTGGACAGAAAGATTCACAAGTTCATGGCACAGGAAAACGGGAATCCACAATTATCAAAGGAAGAGTGGTTAGATTGCTACTTGTATACGGAGATCCACAAAACTTTCTTTGCATCCTTCCCCACTGAGTTGTACGAGTGGATCACGAAGCTAGCAGATAGCCAAGGGATGTGTAAACTTGACAAACCTATTGTGTTGACTCTAGAGTTGGTGCGCAGATTAGAAGCATCGAAAAATAGGATTGCACGCGCTATCTATCATTGGTTCGATCTGATCATAGGAGGGTTCATCACCAAATTTTCAGTAGATACTTCGGGAAGCTATAGCGAGGTAGAATGACGCTTCCTCAAGGGACTGCGAGGTAAGTACATTAAATCTTTGAAGACCTAGATTAAAATGCTAATGTGTGAAAAGTGGGTTATGCGAGTAAATTGATGTTTGGGGCTACGTGGAGTGGGAGGATCTATAGAAACAAAGGTAGCATAGAACTAGGAAATAGCCCCTTGATTTCACCTCCATGCGGAGGTGAAGAACAACTCGTGAAGGTTTCACTAAGAAGTGCGATCAATATGATAAATCAGAGGATTTTGTGCATACCACACCCATCCACACCACCACCAGTTTCACCACCTTCACCCCCGACTTTGCCCACACCACCTTTGCCACCACTACGAAGTAGTATGGCTAGCATTATAAAGCTACTAGTGTTCAAGGGAGTAGGGAATGAAGATTTGGACTCATTTTGGTTCATGGTAAAAGCAGTATGGGAAGCACAGCGTGTCACGGATGACAATATAAAGAAGGCAACGTTGGTCAGCACTCTGCAGGATTGTGTGCTGACCTAGTACATTAAGCATTCCAATGACGATCCGAATTTGAGGATAGCAGATATCCAAGCTGCGCTAAACAAGGAATTTATCAGACCAAAATCAGAGGCACAGTCGATCACTAGATTCAAGGAAATCACAATGCTACCAGGCGAAACACCGTGGGAGTTGGATAAAATATTGAAGTGCACAATTCGCAAAGTGAACATGACACTAACAGATGGGCAACATCGCAAATGGTTTGTAGCATCATTAACACTACATTTACGGAACACTTTGTCACAACAAAGGCTAACAACACAAGCTGAAGCTTTGGAGGTCGCAATGAGATTGCATGAGACTCCGATACAAGATCCAAACCTGGGAGTCCAACAGATTCACACGCAGCTAAAAAACTTGTGCCTTGATATGCAGAGTTTGAAACAAGACATGACGACTCATCCAGAAGTGTACAATGAGGTATGGTGTGTAAAATGCAAGGGCCAAGGGCACAAAAAGGACCACTACCCAGTGTTTGTGAATTACCTTGCGGGAGGAGGACCAATTCCATTGAGATCGGAGGCACAAGTAGGACCAAGCGCGACACCTGCATTGTGGTGCGGAATTCCCAATAGTTGTTTTGCAATTTCTACAGGTTAGTTGGTGAGCACCAATATTGCAACAATAATGCTGCAACTCCTGGGCTGCCTACTTTACTCTTATTAACCCGGTAGTTCATAACAAACTTGGAAGCATCGGTGTTGTATGCACAAGTACTAGTTCTTACTGCAGGTTGTTACTTGGTCAGCTGGCTTAAGATCACTAGGAGCTCGAGCCAACTTCTATGGATTCCAGAGGAAGCTCTATATGTGATGAAAGCAAAGAAATATAGATGCTATTCTAACTGCAGAAAGGAGAAAGACTAGAATGTAAAGCAAACCTAGTGAACCCTAATTAACCAACTAATTCTACTTTTGGAAAAAGCGCTATGAAAACCATAAAAGGAATGCCATTACCTATTCAAGGAAGTAAACAACATCTAACTATGCTATCTCTGGAAGTAAATAATCAAAAGACATATTTTTGGATTTTTATGTATTTTTATGTGAAATTGACATGCATGTAATTTATTGTGTGTGAATGTGGCAGCAAATAGATGGTGTTGAAGGAAAGTTTTGGGACTTAAGAAGATGTAGGATGGTGTGGATGGGTCCTATGAGGTCTCAGGTGGCCTTCTGGAGGCTTTTCCTACACTCGACCTTCAAAAGAAAGCCTACAGGAAAATCTACATGAGGACAGAGGAAATCTACAGGAGGAAAACAGGGAATCTACAGAAGGCCTACAGGAGGAGGCCGAGAGCAATTTCCACTGTTTTGAGGGTGTGAGAGTGGGTCAAAAAGGTGGATGAAGGTTGGAATGAGGTGATAGGGCACCTAAGGTCTACCATGAATCACCAAGAGAGAAAAAGATGATTGGGTTTGCTCAAGGAGAGAGGAAGAAGTTTTATGGAAAAATGCAGGAAACTAGGGCAGAATTGAGGTGAGATTTGGGAGACCTATAGGGCATGGATTAGATGGAGGGTGTGATTTTTGATAAGCTAGCCTACTGCTGGTAGAGATCTGATGCAAATAAATAGACAGTTAACCAAGGAAATCAAGTAACAAGTGAAATGAATGCATTTAGGAAAAACAGAGTTTTGCATAAAAATGGTCTAAACTATGATCTATGAAAGGAAATGCTGAGAAATGTTGTAGGAAAGGAAAGCATGAAAGAAGAATATTTCAAATCAAGAAGTGAGCATGATGAAGAATATCTAAAGCAAAGCAAAGCTGGACTATTAACCTACTAAAAAGTTGCAAACACTAGAAGTCCTATGAAGGAGGAAAATCTGTGTTTTTGGGGCAGTAAGAGGGTATTTGCCTCAAATCATGGTCCCAAAGGGAGGAAGAGAGGCCAAGGAACTATTGCTAGCCTTTTGAATCTTCATTGATCACTGTTTAACCTACTATAGAAAGCAAAAATAGAAGCAAACTACTGAATCATCAAAAGCAACCTATTCTTAATCATAAAAGAAATACATCTAACAACAAACTAATCTACAAACTGAAATAAAACATAAAAATACAAGTAAAGAGGAGCTTGGATGCTTGGATAGAGCCCTAACCCAAGAGCTTCAGCCCTCTGAGGTAACTCAGTGCTAGCTCAAAAAGGATTCCATCCTTATTTTCAAAACAATAGCAAGATTACATGAAACTGTCACAAAATAATAAGCTCGAAGTTGGAGCAGAGTTTACATAAGCAAAAATCCAACAAAAATCTAACCCTAGTGAGGCCCTAGGCCCCTCTACTTATACAAATGAAGCTACCAACAAATTCCTTAAAATCAAGGAGGCTTGGCTCTAAAAACTCGAGATAATCATCAGTCATCCTCCACTTGTTCGGTTGCCTTCTAGTGCATGATTCGGCTGCTTGTACTCCAAGATGAATGAAGGGGAATTCGAAGTGAGGAGTAATAAATGAGGGGGATTCCCTCCTATAAGTCCTCTCCTTTTTCCACTTCGAGTTATTGCTACCATTTATCCACTGGATCATTGACTTTGACCTCAAAATCCATCAATAATCTGCGTTAAATACATGTTAGACCACATGGCACAATAACTAACTCAACTCACTCTATAAGCATAAATATAATTAGAAAATCATACAATAAGCTAAGAGAATGGTTGATTTGCCTAGGTTAGGAGGTAAAATGAGCCCATATAATTACTCATTTATGAGTCTCATCATCACCCCACTACTAGAAGTGTTACTCATCCTCTAAAAAACTTAGTCAATCTACTCATCCTTTATGGCCCTAGTGGCCTCCCTAGCATCCCGAGCTTTTGATGTGGTCTGATCTTCTTTGCCATAGAAGCCTACCTTCCTGTCTATCTCTTTCCACTACTCCTCCTCTTCTTCTTCTTTTCTTCCTTCCAGCATGCCTAATAGCAGTGGGGGACTCAGTTTGAGGCCAATCCAATTGACCTTCAGGCTATGCATCGAGTGCTTATACATTGGCACTCTTTTCAATGCCTTCTTCACCCTCATTGGGGAATGGCATTCCCTGATTTGCAAATTGTGTGGTAAGGTTTTCCATCTCCTCATGCATGCATGCACACAGTCATCCCCAAGTAGCCTTTGCATATCCTCAAAGTGTGCAATGGATTGTGCCTAATTGGTGAGATATCTAGGGGCAATATAAGGGTCATTAGCAAGCAGGTTGTGTGTGCTGATGAGTGCCATAGGATCTGATGGCTCAGCTCTTATCATTAGTGGCTCATTCTGCTCCTTTACCATCAATTTTTTTATTTCTTCTACCCTCAATTCTTCATGGTTCATTCATGAGGCCATGGCCATTAATTACAGGTCCCCTAGCTTGGCATTGGGGTCCAACACATTCATGTCTGTGAGGGCCATGTTATGTAGGTATAATTCTACCATCTTTGCCTTATCCTCTGATGTGATTTGGTCACACAGATCCATAAATTGCCTATAATCTTGGAAAGGCATTGTGCCTCTTTGTGCCAGTCTTTATCTGGAATTGTAACCATTAGTCCTTGAGATAGAGGCCATAGGATTTGGCTGGTGTTCTACATTGCAATGACTCCATGGATAAGCTGGCCATGCATGCTAGTTGAGTCTCTTTCTCTTGTAGCTGCCTCCTTAACAATTCATTTTGAGTTTCAAGGTGGCTTCTTGTAATTGCTTTCCTGTCTTTGAGAGCACTCAACTCTCTACCCATTTCTCTGAGTTTGTTTTCCATATGTCCAACATCCTCAACTCCTTTGGATTTGGCTATTTGCATCCACCTATGTGTTCTTACTCTTTCTTTCTCCAATTCAAAGAATAGTGGTATTACAAATTTTTGTGGGATTATCCTTCCTCCTTCAAGTAGATTGTTATAGGAGGCAAGACTAGGCTGGGGATCAGATTCTTGTAGCTCTTGTGTTTCCTCCTTCACCTGTGGCTATTCTTCTATCCTTTTCTCAAGATGTTGGGTCTCCTGTAGTTTTGACAGTGTCTCCTGTAGAACTGTTTGAGCCTCCTGTAGGACTGTTTTTGGGTCCTGTAGTACTACCTTTTCCTTCCATGTGGAAGATCTAGGATTCCCCCTTTCATATGTTATAGGTCTCTTGGAAGGGGATTCTTTCCCTTTGGTAGAGGGTGAATCTTCAATTGTAACTGGCACTTTTGAAGAGGGCTGAGGTTTGCCTATTTTGATCCTTATGCTCTTCCTAGCCCTGAAATACACAGAGGCCTGTCTTTTTGTCTTTTTCTTTGGCTTGATTGGTGGACTGAGGGTAGTGAGGGTAGCTACTTCCTCCTTTTCTAGAGCCTCAAGGGACTCTTCTCCTTGTTCTTCCTTTTCTGCCTCTTTTTCTCCTCCTTCTGTCTCTTTTTCTGTCTCTTCCTGCTCTATTTCTTTAGCTCTCTCCTCCTCTATTTTAGTTTCTTCCTCCTTCCTTTCTTGTTCTACTAAGTCACCAGTGACTTCACCTTCTCCCCCTTGTTGCTCTTCCTCCTCACTGCCAGTAGGATTGACATCATAGGTTAAGGCCTTTATGTCATCCTCTGCTGTCATGTTTCGGAAAACTTCCCATGCTATAGGGAGTGTAAATGTATGGAGGGGTTCCTCCACTAGTATTTTGATTAAGCCATGGTGAGCTAGCTACTTTGAATTTCCTACTTGAACCTTAGTGCTGGAGTCAATGAGGGACTGCAAGAGGAAGTAGGGGATACTGAGCTTCTGAGGTGCTGGAGTGTCCATGCCATACCTTAATTCTTGGAGCATCCTAAAGTGATAACCATAAATAATGTTGTACCTCCCCTCACAGGAAATGTATTTGATTATTGATAGCTAACCTCATCCTAGGGGTATGGTATGCTATCCCTTCTAATTCCATTTTTATCCTCTACAGGGGTTTCATTGTTTTGGAAAAAGTTTTTCTTCGTAGCCTGGCCAATTGGTTTCTCATCCTTACTCCAAGGCATGCCAAGAGGAAGTGTAGTGACCCTACTGATAAATTCAAGGGTTATTTCCATGGAAAGACCTCTAAAGGTAACAGTGGCATGTGTTCTTGTGTGAGGAACCAAAGGGAGGGAAAATTCTTGGGCAATCTCTTCATCAAACCCTCGGAATTTCTCAAAAAAGTTCATCCAATTTGCTCTTGTGAATATGTCCACTACTTGAGGATGTGCATGGAGCCTCATGGAATTAGTGGGATCCTTTCTCATAAACCCTCATGTCATATTGTCTATATTCTTTTGGAAAACCAAATATGGAGGTGGAGACAATGAATTTTGAGAAAAACAGAGAAACAAAGGAGACTCTATTTTTTTTTTAAATAAGCAGAATTTTTTTTATGTGTTTTCTCTTGTCCTAAAGACTTCTTTCCTCCTCAAATTGAAACCACTCCTTTCATATATTGATATTCAATAGGGGGCATGCATGAACCCTACCTCTTCAGACCGGAAATCATGCTAAAACTCATGTTTTCTCCCTTCAAAACAACTTACTACCCCGACTGTAGATGCATGCTGTCCCTTCTATAGAATTCCTGTAGGTGCTCCTGTAGAAAATGCCAAGAGCAGGAATATGGGAGAGATCGATGGGGGGCAATGGTTACAAGGCTATGGGGGCATAAGGAGATTGCTATAGCTGAGTTACGAGGAGAGAATGAAGGAAAAGGTGGTGAGAATGCTCGAGGAGGAGTACTTATTACCCTTTATGGATATTTTCAGTGATGAGGGGTGAGCTGGCAAGGTATACATTGGCCATATTTGGACTGTTGGTCCCCACCTACCTTGTCATCATGGCTTTTCCTCGTAATCATCTCCCATCATTGCATCGGAGTTCACACTTCCTCCACTACCTATCCTTGGCATCTTGGGCTAGAGTTGACTATGCGCACGTGTGGGTGACATCTCGGATGAGTGGAGTCAACTAGATGAAGGTGGCCAAGTTAAATGCCCACCTTTCCCTCATTCAACCTCAACCATCTCATTTCTTTTGCATGACTTCTAATTACACAAATGCAAATAGAGGATCGATTTATTTGCTTACCTGTGATCCGAATGTATTTGCTGCGAGGCGTTGTGGCTCTCTCTCTGCTGCATGCCTTTATTTCTTTTGATGCACACTGTCTGCTTGTTGATGTGTGGCTATGTGCTTGTGCAGGTTCTTCTCTGGCTAGATTTTAGTTTCAGGTGCCTTCTTAACCTTCATGTTTGCACTCTCGTGCTGCTGGTGCTGGATTTTAAAGGGATTAGCTACTACAGGAATTCCTACAGGAGCTCCTGTAGCTGCTTCTCCCCTTGAAGCTTCAGCTTATTTCTATGCTTGGAGCTTTGAGGATGATGCCAGAGGTGTAGATAAATATTGAGAGGTAGTAGGTAGGCTTCAAGTGAGGTGGATGGTGCTGCTTCCTCTCTTATTTTTTCTTTTACTAAAAAACTTTTTTTCTATGTTTTTCTTGGACAGGAAGAAAAATGATGCTTGGGGTGTGATGCAGGTTTGGAAATGATGGCAAGGAGGTTTGAAGATTGTAGGAGGGATTATAGGTCCTTCATGAAGCTTCTTTTTCCCTCAAACTTCCTTCTGTAGCCACTTCTAGCTATTTGTAATTCCTACAGGAGCCTCCTATAGAAAACATAGAGCCTCCTGTAGAAAACACAGTTTTTGAAAAAGAGGTACAGTGGGGTGAAAGAAATGCCAAATATGATGGAGTAAGGTGTGGAGAAGGTGAGATGGATGCTGGTGTGAATGTTAGTGTCCCTTTGGCACCTTCTTCTGCTCCCTGGAGTCCTCCTGCAAACTTGCAATGCAACAAAAATTCATTTCTTCTCTCTCTCTCTCTCTCTCTTTTGTTTTTTTTTTTTTTCAAAAATCAACTAGGGCACCTCAGAGAGGTTTTCACCCTAATTTCCTACCCTGGGCACCTCTAAGGGAGGTTTTCACCTAGGGATCTTATTTTTTTTTTCTCTTCTTTTTTTGACATCACTAGGCCACCTCAGAAGAGGTTTTCAACCCAATTATGGGACTCCAGCGCCTCATGGAGGTTTTCACTTGAGTCCTTATTATTTTTTTATTTTTTCTTTTCTTTAGTGAGTGGGTGAAGTGGAAGCTAATACATGCTCCACTACCATCACTGTTTTATTCAGACCTTCAATAAACTCTCGCTTGGAGAGGGGTTTCTTGTAGACTTTCAACCGCTGCCCATTTACAAGAATGGGGATGGCTTCATCATCAATGGTTCTGATCAGAACTGAACCATTTTCATTCCATTTCTCCATAGTGTAGGGTCCCAACCATCTTGTCCTCAGCTTGCCTTTGAAATCTTTGTATCTTGAATCATAGAGTAGTGCCCAATCTCCCTCTTGGAATTTCTTCTCCTTGATATTTTTTTCATGCCATATCATTCTCTAAAGCTGAACTACCTCTGTATGGAGAAGGACTTGAAATCTGTATTCATCCAATCCATTGAGCTAAAGTAATCTCTCCTTTTGTGCATGGATGAGGTCTAAGTCCAGCTGAGTTGCCATCCTTAGTGTATTGAACTCAAATTCTATTGACAGCAAAGCCTTCTTCCCATAGACCAGTTCATAGGGTGTGAAGCCTGTGGTGGTCTTCCATGTTGTGTTGTAGGTCCAAGTGGCCTCAACTAATCTGTCTACCTAGTCTTTCCTACTACTGCTCACTACTTTGGTTAGGATCCCTTCCAATGCTTTGTTAGTGATCTCCACCTGCCCATTAGCTTATGGATGGTAAGGGGTGGAAGTCTTGTGCTTGATTTTATGATGTGTGAATAGGTCTTCAATCAAATTGGAAGTGAATTGACTACCTTGATTTGTGATCAACTCTCTTGGATATCCGAACTTGTAGAATATGTTTTCTCTCAAAAACTCAACTACCTTTTCCTCTGTCTCTGCTTTGATTGCTTTTGTCTCTACCCACTTGGTCAAGTAATTGGTGCACACAATGATGTATTGTTTCTGCTTTGAAGGAGGGCTAATAGGACCCACAAAGTCCATGTCCCACTTCTAAAATGGCTCAAAGGTCACTTGAGGTTGCATGGGCATCTCATCCTTTGGAGTAGGTTTCCCCATCCTCTGACACCGATCACACTGGCTGGTATATCTCCTCACATCTTGATGAAGAGTGGGCCAGTAGTAGCCTGCTTGCAATATCTTGAAGGCAATTCTTTTTGCTGCAAAATGACCTCCACAAGGCCCATCATGACAGGTCAGGAGGATGTCAAAGACTTCCTCCTCCCTAACACATCTTCTCAAGATATGATCTGGGCCAAGTTTGAAGAGATTGCCCCCAATCTGGGTGAAAGGGGTGCTTTTCCTTACTATCTTTCTCTTCTCTTTTGAGGACAGGTGTGGTGGGAACTGTGCTGAAACCAAGTAGTTTTCTACATTAGCAAACTATGGAGAGAGTACTGAGATAGAAAACAAATGTTTATTTGGCATTTGGTCATCCACCATTTCTTCTTCACCTGTAGGCAAATTTACTCTAGACAAAAAGTCAGCAACAACATTTTCTTTACCGAGCTTATCAATGATGGTCAAATCAAACTGATGCAGTAAAAGCAACCATCTAATAATGGGAGAATTTACATATGGTTTTTTCATTAAATATCTAATTGCAGCATGTTCATTGTGCACAAAGGTTTGATATTCTGTGATATAATGTCTTAATTTGTTTAAGGAATGCACGATAGCTAGGAGTTCCTTCTCAGTCACTGCATAGTTTAACTCTACCTTTGACAAGTTCTTGCTTATAAAGTATATGGCATAAGGTAACTTTTCATGAATTTGTCCTAAGGCTGCTCCTATCGCTTTTTTCGAGGCATCTGTATGAATGTGAAATGGCAGGGCCCAGTTTGGGCCTCTGGGAATTGGGGTGGTCACTAGCTTGCTCTTCAAGGTATCTAGGGCTTCTTGACAATTTTCTAACCATATGAACTCAACATCTTTGCCTAAGAGGCCAAAGAAAGGAGAGGCTAGCTTGCTGAAATCTTTAATGAATCTCTTGTAATACCCAGCTAAGCCTAGGAAACTTTTGACATGTCTCACCTTTTGAGGAGGTGGGACCCTTTGGATGATGACAATTGTGTTGGGGTCCACCTGCAGTCCTTGCTGAGATATTGCATGACCTAACACTGTCCCTTCAGTCATAAAAGATTCACATTTTTCCAGACTAAGGGATAGGTTCATCTCAATACACTTGTCTAGAAATTTTCCTAGGTTAGATAAAGCTTCCTAAAAGTCAGAACCATAACGAGTAAAGTCATCCATGTATATCTCCACTGCATCATGAACTAATTCAGAAAATATACTGAATACCGCTCTTTGGAGAGTGGCTGGAGCATTGCAAAAACCAAAAGGAAGGACCTGATATGCAAAGGTACCCCAAGGACAAGTGAAAGTGGTCTTATCCTATTCTTCTGGGCTGATTTGAATCTGATTGTACCCACTAAACCCATCTAGGAAAGAGAAAAACTTTTTCCCTGCCAGACCGTTTAACACTTGATCTATGAACAGTAAAGGAAAATGGTCCTTTTTAGTGGCTTTGTTCAATTCCCGATAGTCGACACAGATTCTCCACTTACCATTTTTCTTTGGCACTAGCACCAAAGGAGAGACCCATTCACTATTAGAGATGGGATAGATGAATCCTGCATCAAGCAATTTCTGTAGTTCTTCCTTAAAAATATCTTTAAGTGTTGGATTCATCCTCCTTTGAGGCTGCCTGACTGGTTTTCAATCTTCCTTGATGTATATATGATGAGTACATATTGAAGGGTGCACTCCCTTCATCTCTGTATAACTCCAGGCGAAGGCATCTAGATGTTTCCTCAGTAGGCTACACAGTTCCTTCTCCTGGGAAGTGGATAGGGATGGATTGATTTTCAAGGTTCTTTCTGGGCCGAACTCTATATTCTTAACATGGAGAGAAGTAGGATCGGCCACACAGAGATCAATTGAGGGGTTATTTTGGGTTTCTCTTACTATGTCTTCTAATGGTGATACACTGGGAGGTGGATTCTGAATCAAATTTTCAATCATATCATCCTCATCTTGCGGTTTTCCCCCCATGGCAGTTTCTAATGTACAAAGTGGTGCAGAATAAACTTCATCCTCATCTTCCTCCTCCAACCAGTGAGGTAGATCATGTTCTAGCAAGGGTTGGGTAGGAGGATATAGGGCTAACTGCTTGGACATGCACCCATTCTTTATGGTCATGTTCCAAGATCGACAACTGATGTAGGCATCGACTATAGCCAACCAGGGTCTTCCCAGAATGAGAGGATACCCAGTGAGATTTGCCTTTGGTTGGAGAACTAAGAAATCATCAAGGTACTTCCAAGAATCAATGGAGACCATCACATCTTCCACAATACCCACAGGGGTCACTGTGGAATGGTTTGCTAGCTGTTGCACTGTCGTGGTCTTCCTCAAGGAGCCCTGGAGGTTAAGTTTGAGCATTGTGTCCTTTGTCATCACATTAATGGCAGCTCCTAGATCAATCAAGGTATGCAGGATCATTGTGCCATTAATGTGGACATCAACTACTGGGCTTCCAGGGTCCAAATATTTTGGACAGATTACCTGCCCCAACATCAGGTCGGACAGTTGTCCTATGACATTGATGGTTGGGGCATCTCTCTTGCACCTTCCTAGATGCCTAAAGCACTTCTCTTTGATCAACCTATTGTAGATAGGCACATCTTTTATGGCTTGGAGAAGTGGTATCTTCACACATAAATTTTCAATTCTCCCAGGAGTTCAATCTCTTCTAGGGTAGACTGGACTGTTGTGGATAGTCTCCTAGGAAAGGGTGGATTTGCTTTAGGTTCGCTTTCCATTCTATCTTCCTCAACCTACCTAGGTGGAGGCTGGCTATCTGGGAGGACTTTCCTAGATCTCAAGTTAATTTCTTGAATATCCATAGCATAAGTTGGGCATGATGGTTCCCCAATATACACTTGCTGAGCTTGTCTGTTGTTCAGGTTCGGATTTGGCTGGGTAGGCATTTGGGCTTGCCTTGGTGGAGCAGAAGGTAATGGTTGTGGTTGCGTAGGTGGTGGTGGAATAAGAGCAAGAGGAGAGTTGTATTAGGGCCTCCACCCCTGATGAGATGTATTCCACTGAGGCTGTGGCTGAGCATGGGATTGAAATGAATGGGTGGTTGGTTGGGCATGATATTGAGATGTGAAGGACAAAGGAGGGGGAGTGGACCAGGAAGGATCAGCAGGAGGGCCCCAAGAAGGTATGAAAGTGACTTGGTTGGGGTTGTAGTATGCCTGAGATGTCCCTTGCATCCCCTGTTGGTATGGTATAGGTCCATGCGGCCTTCTTTGGTTTATGTAATAGAGTTGTTCAGTGACTCCCTCAGCCCCTTGATATATAGCTTTAAGTCCGAGCAAGGAAGGGCACTTATCTGTAGAATGATTCTCTTCACAAACTGAACAAACCTCTATAGAATTCAATGGGCATTCATTCTCAGGATGCCTCCTGGTGCATCTAGGGCAAAAAATGGCCAAAGCCCTCTCTACTTCCTCTTGTTTCCTTTTGATATGTAAGGTATACATTTGCATGGCAAGATTTTGCAACATATCACTCTTGAAGTCTTCCAACATGTTTCCAATTTCTCCTTTAATGGGTGAGTTAGAGGAAGAGGTACTACTTATGGGTTGACTCCCTCGACCTTTCTTTCCGGCTGCTCTAGAATGGTTTCTAAAAATAGTCTTTATGTCCTCATAGGATAGTTGGTAGATGTCTCCCCCAACCAATAGATGGAGGGTGTCTAAAATATCTTCCTGAATTCCCCTGAGCAAGACCAGCTTCAGAGACTTAGGGTCAAGTGTACGCCTGACCCTTTTGTAATTGAGCTGGAACCTCTCTTCATAGTCTTCCAGGGACTCATCACTTCTTATGGTCATTTAGAAAATTTCTTCTTTAGTATCTTTTGACCTACAATAGTCTCGATACTTGTTGTTAAAGTCTTGCTACATCTGAGCCCAAGTTGTGATGCTATTGCCAGGTAATCCCATGAACCAGCACAGTGTTGCATCCTTGAGAGTAGAAGGGAGCAGTTTCAACTTTTTCTCATCTTATGCATAGTCATAAGTTCGACAGATGACAACAAACTTGAACAAGAAGGTGTCAGGATCTTCTGTAGTCAGACCAAGGAAATAAGGTAGGGTAGAAGGGCTTATATTCTTCATTTTGGTGTCCCCATTGGTCTCCTGAATGGGAAAGGTACCCTCTATTCTCTCTCCATTCCCCCTAGCATTTTTATTTTCAGCCATTGGCTCCAAAGGAATGTTTTCTTCTTCTTTTTCCCTTGTAGGTTCTTCAAATATGTCTGGCTTTTCACCTAAGGGTTCTTCTTGATCGCAACCACCGAAGAAGAGAGAAGGTTGGCTGTGTGAAGCAGTGGGGGTGTTGGGAAAAATTTTTCCTGAGTTATCTCTAGTCCTACAAGGCATGAAAGGAAATATTTTTTTGGTTGGTTTTTGTTTCTTTTTCCCCACACTGGTAGTACCTGCAAAACTGAAATTGATTCAACAAAACAAATTGCAACTAACTGAAATGAACTTGTTGAAATGGAAATTTGCAAAATTGAAAAGGAAAGCAAGGAAATGCAGAACTTGAAAGGAAAAGAAATGACTAGTCTACTTTTTCTTAAATGAACTATTAGCAGAATGTTGCAATAGGAAATAGAAGAAAGCAGTAATCACAGAATACTTTGACGTCTCCCTAGAAACGGCGCCAAAAAGTGGTGAGCACCAGTATTGCAGCAATAATGCTGCAACTCCTGGGCTACCTACTTTACTCTTATCAACCCGGTAGTTCATAACAAACTTTGAAGCATCGGTGCTGTATGCACAAGTACTAGTTCTTACTACAGGTTGTCACTTGGTCAGCCAACACAAGATCACTAGGAGCTCAAGCCAACTTCTATGGATTCTAGAAGAAGCTCTATATGTGATGAAAGGAAATAAAGATAGATGCTATTCTAACTATAGAAAGGAGAAAGACTAGAATGTAAAGCAAACCTAGTGAACCCAATTAACCAACTACTTCTACTTTTGCATAAAGTGTTATGAAAACCATGAAAGGAATGCCATTAACTATTCAAGGAAGTAAACAACATCTAACTGTGCTATCTCTGGAAGTAAATAAGCAAAAGACATATTTTTGGATTTTTATGTATTTTTATGTGAAATTGACATACATGTAATTTATTGTGTGTGAATGTGGCAGTGAATAAGTGGTGTTGAAGGGTAGTTTTAGGACTTGAGAGGATGTAATATGGTGTGGATGGGTCCTAGGACGTATCAGGAGGCCATTTGGAGGCTTTTCCTACACTCAACCTTCAAAAGAAAGCCTACAGGAAAATCTACAGGAAGACACAAGAAATCTATAGGAGGAAAACAAGAGGCCTATAAGAGGAGGCTGAGAGCAGTTTCCACTGTTTTGAGGGTGTGATAGTGGGTGAAAAAGGTGGATGAAGGTTGGAATGAGGTGTTAGGGTGCCTAAGGTCTACCATGAATCACCAAGAGAGAAACATATGATTGTGTTTGCTCAAGGAGAGAGGAAGAAGTTCTCTGGAAAAATGCACGAAACTAGGGTAGAATTGAGTTGAGATTTGGGAGACCTATAAAGCATGGATCAGATGGAGGGTTTGATTAATGATAAGCTAGCTTACTACTGGAAGGGATCTACTACAAAGAAATTGACAGTTAACCAAGGAAATCGAGCAACAAGTGAAATGAATGCATTTAGGAAAAACAAAGTTTTGCATAAAAATGGTCTAAACTATGATCTATGAAAGGAAATGTTGAGAAATGCTGTAGGAAGGGAAAGAATGAAAGAAGACTATTGCAAATAAAGAAGTGAGCATGATGAAGAAGATCTAAAGCAAAGCAAAGCTGGGCTATTAACCTACTAAAAAGCTGCAAACACTAGAAGTCCTATGAAGGAGGAAAATCTATGTTTTTGGGGCAGAAAGAGGGTCTTTGCCTCAAATACTGGTCCCAAAGGGAGGAAGAGAGGCCAAGGCACTATTGCTAGCCTTTTGAGTCTTCGTTGATCACTGTTTAACCTGCTATAGAAAGCACAAACGGAAGCAAACTACTGAATCATCAAAAACAACCTATTCTTAATCATAAAAGAAATACATCTAATAACAAACTAATCTACAAACTGAAATAAAACATAAAAATACAAGTAAAGAGGAGCTTGGCTGCTTGGATTGGGCCCTAACCCAAGAGCTTCAGCCCTCTGAGGTAACTCAGTGCTAGCTCAAAAAGGATTCCATCTTTATTTTCGAAACAATAACAATATTACATAAAATTGTCACGAAATAATAAGCTCGAAGTTGGAGCAGAGTTTACATAAGCAAAAATCCAACAAAAATCTGACCCTAGTGAGGCCCTAGGCCCCTCTACTTATACAAATGAAGCTACCAATAGCTTCCTTAAAATCAGGGAGGCTTGGCTCCCAAAACTCGACATAATCATCAGTCATCCTCCACTTGCTCGGCTGCCTTCTAGTGCATGATTCGACTACTTGTACTCTGAGCTAAATGAAGGGGAATTCAAAGTGAGGAGTAACAAATGAGGGGGATTCCCTCCTACAATTCCTCTCCTTTTTCCACTTCAAGTTATTGCTACCATTTTTCCACCGGATCCTTGACTTTGACCTCAAAATCCATCAATAATCTGCATTAAATACATGTTAGACCACATGGCACAATAACTAATTAAAATCACTCTATAAGCATAAATATAATCAGAAAATGATACAGTAAGCTAAGAAAATGGTTGATTTGACTAGGTTAGGAGGTAAAATGAGCCCAGATAATTATCCATTTATGAGGCTCATCATCAGTAGGCCATGATCAGTGCACTTGTAGAAGTTATGAACTGATGATGGATCAGACTCCTACCTACAGAGTTCAGGCTGAAACACGTGTCCTTGATCAAAACATAGGAATGGCGTGCATAAGATTTCAGGGGCACAGACGAGGCCGAGGAGGAATGGGACCAGGAAGAGGTCGCAGCCAAATGATATGTTACAATTGCGGAGGGCCATGACATTATGCTCGCAACTATAAAAATCCAACGAGACCATCATGCTTATATTGTACACAGTTTGATCATGAGACAGAGGACTGTCCCACGCTAATAGTGAGGTTGCATGATAAAGGAGCATTCCAACCTCCCCCGACTCAGAGCCTACAATGATGAGGTCTGAGCCATGCGAGGAAGACCCGAATGTAAATATCGTGCTCCGGAGTGGTATTACGACAGGGGATGACAAAGGCAAGTAGCCCAAAGAAAGTACCTGGGTTCGCAAAGCACCAGCGAAGGAACCAGAATTTGATTTGGAGTGCTCTAAGGAGACATTCATGGAAGCTAAGAAGAGCTTCACGGATTCCTCCACTTCAGGAAGAAAGGACAAACTAGAGCTGGAAATGGACCCATCGATGCTCACTACATTCTTGGAGACATGCATGAAGCTGCTGCATGATAGCAAGGCTATGAAGGGACTGCAGGAACTCATAACTAGATGTGCTGGGACCATTGCAATAGAACCGCGCATGGTCTGAAAGCTCGGGAAGCACGTAATGTGAATAGGAAGAGAGATGAGATTGACCATGTAGATCGGAGAATATGAAATGGATCAAGTGATTTTTGATCTAGGATCGGATGTGAACGTCCTGTCAAAGCAGACATGGGAGTGCATAGGTAGGCTTATGTTGCAATGGTCTCCTATCCAACTGTGAATGGCGAACCAAAAAAAGATCCTACCTATGGGAATATTGCAGGGAATAATAGAAGATATCAAAGGTGTGAGCGCACTAGCAAATTTTGAAGTGATAGAGATTGTTGATGACACCAATACCTATCTTGTGCTATTGGGAATAGATTGGGCCACTGACATGAATGGAGTGATAAATCTAAAGAAGCGCAAGATGATTTTTGAGAAAAAGTCACTCCGCATAGTGGTACCTTTAGACCCTGTGGAAGGATCGCACTACATTGAGCTAGTGCATGGCTACAATAGTGACAACGATCTAGAATGCATCTACAAGATAACCGCGTGGGAGCAAGATTGGGTAAATCCAACCGTAGTGTTAGAAAAATATTATATATGATAGAGAAATGCAAGACATATAATATGCGGAAAAACACAAACACATAAAAGCAGAGAGACATAGATTAATGTGGTTCACCTAGTTTAGGCTACGTCCACCCCGAACAGTGAGTCCTTCCTTTCTATTATCCAGCAAAATGAAGAGACACAACCTACAGTAGATCTGCTGTAATATCCTCTATTTTCTCTCACAGTCTCACCTCTCTATTGCTTTCTCTGAGAATACACATCTATTACACAGCCTCAATACAATGCCCTCATATAAAGAGAGGGGTTTCCTTCTAGGGAAAAAAACCCTAAACTAAACATAAATTCTACCGTCAGATCATTTTCCTAATGGATGGCCTAGATTGATTAGAAATTACTATACTTTTACAAGACAATTTTACATCTATTTTTAGCTTCAGGGGCGCTGCCCCCGAAACCCCTGCCAGGGGACCGCTGGTCCTCGGACCCCCCATTCGGGGGTTTTAGCCCCCCCGGACCCTCGCGGGGGGGACAAGTCCCAGCCACACTCCCCTGCGTGGAGAGGTGTACAATCTTCCTGGGGTATACATCCAACAATCTCCCACTTGGAGAATGATTGTAGCAACTCCACTGCTGTTTCATTTGCTGGACAACGACTCCTCTTTGGACCTGGTTGTTTCTCATCTTCATCATCATCCTTGGAGACCAATTGAAACAGAGCATATTCTCAGTTTATCCCTGGTTACAACTTTTGTTAGCATATCTGAAGGATTCTGGCTAGTGTGTATCTTTTCATCTTCAACTCTCCATCTTCCAACACTGATCTATGAAATGGTACTTGAGATGTATGTGTTTAGTTCTAGAATGAAATGCTGAGTTCTTTACAAGATGAATGGCACTTTGGCTATCGCTATATAACGTGCCCATATCATGCTTCTTATCCAATTCATCCATAAACCTTTGTAATCAAATCATTTCTTTACTAGCCTCTGTAGCAGCAACATACTCTGCTTCTGTTGTTGAAAGTGCAACAACACTTTGGATTTTTGAAACCTAACTAACAGTTGTTCCACCTATAGTAAATACATATCCTGTAGTGCTCCTCCTGTTATCTCTGTCACTTGCCATATCTGCATCAACATATCCCTGTAGAGAAATGTTTGAACCACTAAAGCATAATTCTTGATTTGTGGTACCTGTCAAATATCCGAGAATCCATTTCACTGCCATCCAATGTTCTTTTCTTGGATTGTTCATGTACTTGCTTACAACTCCCACTGCATGTGCAATATCAGGCCTTGTGCAGACCATTGCATACATTAAGCTTCCAACTGCTGATGCATATGGAACTTTAGACATATAATCCATGTCTTCATGGGTCTTTGGGCACATCTTCTTACTAAGTTTGAAATGGCTAGCAAAAGGTGTACTAACTGGTTGTGCATTGTGCATATTAAATCTTTTCAACACCTTTTGTATGTACTCATTTTGAGACAATGTTAATTTGTGATTTTTCCTATCTTTAGTTATTCTCATACCAAGGATTTGTTTTGCAGCTCCCAAATCCTTCATTGCAAATGAATTTGCCAATTTTATTTTGAACACATTTATTTCTTGCATGTTAGACCCTGCAACAAGCATGTCATCTACGTACAATAACAATATAATATAGCTGCCATCATTTTTCTTTTTCAGATAAACACAATGATCAGAGTGACATCTAGTAAAACCTTGTTCAGACATAAACTTGTCAAATTTTAGATACCACTGCCTTGGAGCCTGTTTTAAGCCATACAATCTCTTCTTCAACCTGCACACTAGTTTCTCCTTCCCTTTTACCTCATACCTTTGTGGTTGTTGCATATATATCTATTCCTCCAAAACCCCATGGGGAAAGGCTGTCTTTACATCTAACTGCTCAAGATGCAAATCTTCCACTTGCTACTAGACTTAAAATAGTTCCGATTGAAGTCATTTTAACAATAGGAGAAAATATTTCATCAAAATCAATACCTTTCTTTTGTGAAAACCCCTTCACCACAAGTCTAGCTTTGTACTCTGTTTTCCTCCATCTTCTTCCTTCAACCTGTAAACCCATTTATTCCGCAATGTAGTTTTACCTGCAAGCAACCTCACTAAGTCCCAAGTCTGGTTATGGATTAAGGAGTCCATCTCTTCTTCCATGGCTAGCTCCCACTTCTTCCTGCTTTCAACCTCCATTGCTTCTTCATAACATTCGGGTTCACCAGTGTTAAGTTATGGTATGTTCTATGCTTATAACAGTTTACTTCCTTTTCTTATTATATTCCACCGATTAGCAATCACATCTACATAAAGTAAAGTGCAGATAGAACATTAAACGATCAACAGAAAACAAGCCAAGACAAGAGACACAAGATGTGGCGGCTAGCCAGGGACAAACCCCACAATGTGTGGGGAAACCCTTTGATCAAATCTTCTTTTATCTTCAATAATTCAGCAGAGAGAAATAGTACAATAAATCTGATTCATATCAGCGGTAGCAAACCCTAGATCAGTAGCATCAGCATTAGCGGCTTCATTATCAAACTAGGGCAGACCATATCTCACAAACCGACAGTCAGATTGACTTCATTCCACCACCAAAAGTTTCGGCTTCTAGAGGAGGTTCAGATGAACCTACAATGTAGCTCAGATGAGGAGATCTTCTAGGCCACGCAATTCAATCTTTACTTCTGCAGTTGCAGCTTTAGTTTCAGCAGTTTCCGGCTTCAAACTAGGGCAGTCGATATCTTGCAAACCGTTCGTCGGATTGACTTCATTCCACCACCAAAAGTTGCAACTTTCAAAGGAGGTTTAGATGAACCTACAACGCAGTTCCAAAGAGGAGATATTCTAGGCCACGCAAGTCAATCTTTACTTCTGCAGTTGCAGCTTCAAATTCAACAGCTTCCGACTTCACATGTGTGAGAGAGAGACCCATTTCAACGCAGTAGAGAAGAGACTCATATCTACGCAGTAGAGAGAGAGAGAGATGTGATGATATGAGTGAGTCTAAATGAGGAAAATTCCTCTTATATTTATACACAACGTTGGTGGGTGAATAGATGCGACTGTTGGGCTTCTGAGCCTACATGAGTTGTAGGTCGGCTTGATAATAATTCCATAATCAAAATAAATTCATATCTTCATGAATACTTATCGGAATTAGATGATCTTTATATCAATCCTACACCTCTCGACGAGAGGAATCTAATAAAAATATTATTAGCCATGAATAAGATGACCCACATGAATTTTTTCCCTGGTTGCCAATTTTAACACTCCCTCTCAACCATGGAGAACTTCATCTGCAATCTGTCTATCGGTCGTTACTATTCATCCATCAAATGCACTGCCTTGTATAGCTTGACCCTTGCCCTGCTCTGCTCTATTTTGCCTATTCTGATTTGTCTTGTTCTGCCCTGCACTGATCTGTACTGTTTTGTTCTGTTCTGCTTTGCTCTTGCATTGTTCTGTTCTACTCTGCTTTTGTCCGAATTATGAAGAAGAAGAAATGATCGAGGATGTATCATACTGACTCAAAGTTAGTCTCAGAGTATGTACTACTGGTTCCAGACCAGTCTCAACCAACCCAAAGTCGGCGTCATAGTGAGTACAACTCTAATGGTCCCAGACCAATATCATCCTCCACTGACTCAAAGTCAGTCTCAGAGTATGTACCACTGATCCCAGACCAGTCTCAACCGACCCAAAGTCAGCGTCATAGTATGGTACAACTCCTACCACTGGTCCCAGACCAGTATCATTGATCCCAGATCAATGGAGGTCATCCTAGCGTAGGGAGTACGGTAGTTACAACGATGCGTCCATTGGTACTACTATGGTCCCTAACTTCATTTCCCTGCTCATTGATCAGATGAGAGGTACTTCCCATGAGTCCCAGACTGCATGGGTAGGATGCCTCGACAGGAGAACTAATCAATCCTGTCCTCACAGGAGAACACATCAATCCTGCTACAATTGCCATGGAGAACACATCAATCCAGGTCTCACAGGAGAACACATCAATCCTGCTACAATTGCCATGGAGAACACATCAATCCAGGCCACCATGGAGAACACATCAATGCAAGCCTCACAGGGGAACACATCAATCCTTCTACAATCGCCATGGAGAACACATCAATCCAGGCCTCATAGGAGAACTAATCATCCTGCTACACAGGAGAGCGAATCATCCTGTTCCACAAGAGAGCGAATCATCTTGTCCCACAAGAGGGCGAATCATCTTGTTCTAGTGTGCACCACCAGGGGAGGGTGAGTCACCCTGTGGTCATATGTTGCTCCAGTAATAACCGCAAGCCCTCAGAGCTCCCAGAGCTCAATGTATGCAACATGCAGGACCCTTGTACAAGGGTTTCTTACCGACTCCAAGCCGTTTGGGAAAATCACAGATTAGATCTTTCCTCGGGGCTTTGACAAGGTGTATCAACCTATACATCATCTTAATGTGATGGAGCTTCCTTGCTCATCGACTTACCATATCCCAGATGATGTCTATCTGCTGGAGCAATTGACGAATATGGGATTCCTCAATAATCGAATCCCACCTCTGGTTGTTACAAAGAATCAAAATGGTATCCAATGTAAATCCAAACAGCTCACTGAAGAGCTTTCGCAACCAGACTGCCTCACACGAGGTTATGCTAGCAAAAATATATCCTGCTTCGGCGGTGTTCAAAGCCACCGAATTCTGCTTCCTGCTCATCCAGGATATCGAAGTAGATCCCAAGGTGAAACAGTACTCGGAAGTGCTCTTACGGTCCACCACACTGCCTGCCCAATCAACATCAGTATATCTAAGTAGTCTCACATCTCCGGTAGTGTATCTTAATCCATGAGAGATTTTGTCCTGAAGACATCTCAGAAGATTCCTGGCATCAATCCAGTGAGGCTCAACCAAATATGAGCTCACAATGCTAACTGCAAAACATATGTTCGGACGGAGGTTCACCAAGAACATCAATGCGAATGAGTTTTTGAAACTTAGAGGCATTTCCCAAGTCTGGTTCGACATCACTACCATATAACTTCTAAAAGTTAAGATCCTCAAGGTAGTCACAGGCTTGCAGTCCATCATACCGAATCTTTCCAATATATTTACCACATATTTTCCTTGAGATAGGAAAATTTCCCTTGGCTTCTGCCACACTTCAAGTCGTTGGTCCTTCATTTCAAATTAAGAGGCTAGCTCCCTCTTACATTTGTGAATGAGAGGGTCTGCACCTGTTAGAAAGAGGTCATCCACATACAACACCAGTATGAGAGGCTTGTCATCTTCAACCTTAAAGTAAAGGTTAGGATTAGCTTCACTCCTAGTGAATCCCAGCTTCATCAAGTAGCTATCGATCCTCTCATACCATGCTCGAGGTGCTTGGTTCAGCCCATAGAGAGCCTTCTTCAACTTGTATACATGAGATTTTCAACCATAAATCTCAAATCCTTCAGGTTGCTCCACGTAGACCTCTTCTTTGATCGAGCCATGCAAGAACGCAGTCTTGACATCCATCTGATGTAGGTTCCATCCTTGTGAAGCAGCAAGGGCTATGATCGAGTGGATGGTCGTATATCTGGAAACAGGTGCAAATATCTCATCATAGTCTATACCTTCCTTTTGGGAGAAACCTCTAGCAACAAAACGAGCCTTATACTTTTCCGTTCTTCCATCTGCTGCATGTTTTATATTGTAAAGCCATTTTGAAGTAACAATTGTCTTGTCCAGGGTCTGGGAACTACTTCCCAGACATCATTCTCCATAATAGACTCATATTCTATGGTCATAGCATCCTTCCATAGTTAATGCTTGATGACATCTGAGAATGATGAAGGTTCATTTTGTATGATTGTGCTCATGATGGTCAGGTATCCTTGATACCTATTAAGTTTCTTACTTTGACGGAAGGTTCCTCGGGGTGTAGTATGTCCTTCAGCATCATCAAGTAACATCTTAAGCCATGAAGGCCTCTTCCTAGAAGAGGAAGGCTCATATGGAGGAGGATCAATCGGATCCATGGGTTCTTCTACATTAGGCATTGATTCATCATCCTTTTCTTTCGGTTCCCTGGTGTCGGCTTCTTGAGAGCTCCTCAAAGTCGGAAGATTGATCACCTTGCTGAGAGCCATATCTTCGTCAAAGGTGACATCATGACTAATTATGACTTCCCTTTGACCGGCTACATAGATTCTATAGCCTTTAGTATTTTCACCATAGCCCATGAAAATTCCCTTCTTTCCAGATGCTCCCAATTTATTTCTTTTCTCTTTCGGCACATGAAAGTATACAGAGCTTCCAAAAATTTTAAAATGAGAAACATTAGGTTTCTTACCGGTGAATTTTTCTTCAGGAGTCTTGGAACCCAATGCTTGATGAGGGAATCAATTTTGTACATATACAACGGTGATTGTAGTTTCAGCCCATAGAAACATCAGAAGTCTTTGATCATGTAGCATGGCCCAGACAGCTTCCATCATCGTGCGGTTCTTCCTTCCCACCACACCATTCTGCTCAGGAGTATGTGGTGTAGTAGTCTCCCTCTTAATGCCAACCTCAGGTATGCCTGAGTGAACCAATTGTAATATATCAGAGGTCTTGCTTTGGCTTGAGGGGAATGGTCCCCTTTTGAGCTTTCCTTCAGCACATCCTGGACATACACCTTCATTCTCTATTCAGAATTCGGGCATCGCTATCACCATTTGTCTTACACCGAGTATAGCTTTATAATGAAGGTGGGCAAACCTCCGATGCCAAAGTTTGGACTGAAGAGATGTGTCATAAGACATGACACCTAGCAAACTTCCATCGACCTGATATAATGAATCAACACTAAACCCAAGAGTAAAGGCATCTTTAACATTATTTTTCCATATACATACCTTGCCATCGTTGAAGGTTACCTTGTAGCCTTTGTCTTCCGTTCCCGAGATGGACACTAGGTTCTTTTTGAGGTCAGGTGCATTTAATACATCCTGGAATTTCTGGCCTTCTTGAATGCTTGTCCTCTTCCTTGATTCCCAGCTCTCCTCTTACCTTTGTTGTTGAATTTGTCATTCCTTTGATTGCCATCAGAGGGATTTTGATCATCGTCCTAGAGTGAGTCCTTTCTATCAGGGCACTCCCTTGCATAGTGACTTGCTTTATCACAAATGTAACATCGTCATTTTCTTCTAGCCTTAGGTCCAGCCTTTCCTTTTGATTTAGTCCCGGAATTATTTATTTTCTTTGCATGAAAAGAAAAGGCAGCAGGAGGACCTTTAGGCATGGGAATTTCTTACACTTCTTCGCTTGTTTCTTCTTGAATGCATCTAGCCATTAATTCCTCGAAACCAGGAATTTATAGTTCAGAAGAGTAGTCCTGAACACATACCATTCAGATGGTAATCCTTCAAGAGTTGTGAGTGCCATTCCTCTGTTAGTAATAGTTTCCCCAATAGATAGGAGATCGTTCTTGATCTCGGTGATTCTTAAGCAATATGCTTGCATACTTTCATCTTTGCCCTTCTTGATTTCCCTCAGCTTATTTCTAAAAAACAAAACTTGATTTGCATCATTAACTTTAAATAAACTCACCAGTCTGTCGTAGATTTCCTTGGAGGTGTCTAGATCAGAGATGTAGGCCACCAAGCGCTTGTCGATAGAGTCCCGGATGATCTTCTTTGTTTTGACTTCTCCATTTTTCCATTTGTTCCAGGCAGTAGCAGATGCATTTGATGAAGGCTCAACAATATTGCCTCTTACATGGTCCAGCACTCCTTGATCTTCAAGGGTTAGATCGATAAACATCTTTCATCCGTGATAGTCATCTTTCTCTCGGAGCTTGTCTTCGGCAGGAAAGAGTGTTGAGGACCCCATAGTTCTTTTAGGATAGCCTTGCCAATCTTCTCTTCAATGATTGCTCTTGCTCTTGCTCGGGCTTTGTCTTCACCTCAGCTCTGATACCATGTTAAGTTATGGTATGTTCTATGCTTATAACAGTTTACTTCTTTTTCTTATTATATTCCACCGATTAGCAATCACATGTACATAAAGTAAAGTGCAGATAGAACATTAAATGATCAACAGAAAACAAGCCAAGACAAGAGACACAAGATGTGGCGGCTAGCCAGGGACAAACCCCACAATGTGTGGGGAAACCCTTTGATCAAATCTTCTTTTATCTTCAATAATTCAGCAGAGAGAAATAGTACAATAAATCTGATTCATATCAGCAGTAGCAAACCCTAGATCAGTAGCATCAGCATTAGTGGCTTCATTATCAAACTAGGGCAGACCATATCTCACAAACCGACAGTCAGATTGACTTCATTCCACCACCAAAAGTTTCGGCTTCCAGAGGAGGTTCAGATGAACCTACAGTGTAGTTCAGATGAGGAGATCTTCTAGGCCACGCAAGTCAATCTTTACTTCTGCAGTTGCAGCTTTAGTTTCAGCAGTTTTCGGCTTCAAACTAGGGCAATCGATATCTTGCAAACCGTTCGTCGGATTGACTTCATTCCACCACCAAAAGTTGCGGCTTTCAAAGGAGGTTTAGATGAACCTATAGTGCAGTTCCAAAGAGGAGATATTCTAGGCCATGCAAGTCAATCTTTACTTCTGCAGTTGCAGCTTCAAATTCAACAGCTTCTGGCTTCACATGTGTGAGAGAGAGAGACCCATTTCAGCCCAGTAGAGAAGAGACTCATATCTGCGCAGTAGAGAGAGAGAGATGTGATGAGATGAGTGAGTCTAAATGAGTCTAAATGAGATGCGACTGTTGGGCTTCTGAGCCTACATGAGTTGTAGGTCGGCTTGATAATAAGTCCATAATCAAAATAAATTCATATCTTCATGAATACTTATCTCAATGAGAGGAATCTAATAAAAATATTATTAGCCATGAATAAGATGACCCACATGAAGTTTTGCCCTGGTTGCCAATTTTAACAACCAGAATCAGTCAACAATAAATAATATAATGAAGGAAAGTATCGTTCAAGGGGTATACTTATCCTGGTAGATCTTCTAACACCACTTTCAGGTGTTTGGGGTGCCTATTGTTGTTGTGGTGGTTTCTGTTGTTGTGGTTGATTATTATTATTATTTTCAGGCACCTTTACTTTTTCAGTGATCGCATCAAGAATTGTGTATTCCTTGTTTTCTTTTTCCTGTAATTGATTCTTATACAAGACCTTTTCATTGAATATTACATCTCTTCTCCTAATGATTTTGTGATTTTCATAATCATATAATCGATAACCAAAATCATTAATGCCATATCCAATAAAGGTACATTTCTTTGATTTTGCCTCAAGCTTTGTTCTATTTTCTTTATTAATAGGGACAAAGGCCTCACAACCAAAAGGCTTTAGAAAAGAGTAGTTTACCTTTTTACCTGTCCACGCTTCCTCTGGAACACCACCATCCAAGGAACTTGAAGGCCCTCTGTTTATTAGATAAACAACAATATTTACAACATCTACCCAAAATTGTAAAGGCGCTCCTGCATGCAATCTCATGCACCTTGGACGCTCCATGATTGTTTTGTTCATCCTTTCTGACACACCATTTTCTTGTGGTGTTCTTGGAACTATCTTCTCTCTGTGAATTCCATGCTCTGAACAATACCTATCAAACTCTTTGCTGCAATATTCACCTCCATTGTCTGATGTAAGACACTTCAATTTCTTTCCTGTCTCAATCTCAACCAAAGCTTTCCATTTCTTGAAAGTATCAAATACATCAGATTTATTCTGAATACAATAAATCCAAGTTTTTCTAGTTGCATCATCAATAAAAGTAACATAATAACAAGAGCCATCAAGAGATGATACCTGAGCAGGTCCCCATACATCTGTATGCACAAGCTTTAATGCAATTCTCACAGAAGTCCAAATCAACATTCTTCAAACTCGGCAACAAATTCCTTGAGTGAAGAATCTTCATCCCCTTTTCACTCATGTGTCCAAGCCTATGATGCCATAATGCTGCATCTGCTCCTTTGGAAGTTAAAGCATTAACATAGTTCGAAATACCATTGCATAAATACAATGTACCAACCTTTTCGCCTTTTGCTATTACCAGGGCTCCTTTGGTGACCTTCCAAGCTTTATCTGTGAAAGTTGTCACACAACCTTCAACACCTAACTGCCCTGTTGAAATCCAATTTTTCTTCAGATATGGAACATGCCTTACCTCCTTTAGTAGCCATTGGTTTCCATTCTGCTGTTTTACAAGAACCTTACCCATTCCAACAATTTTACAGGGTTTATCATCACCCAAACAGACTTGTCCAAAATATCCTTGAACATAGTCATGGAAATATTTCTTATCAGGTGTGGCATGGAATGAGGCCCCTAAATCTACCACCTAGGAATCAGTAATATTTTCGAAAGAAGGAATCAAAACATCTTGTAACACCTCACCTGTCACATTTGCTTCATGATTGTTTTCTTGTTGTGAATCTCCTTCTTTTCCCTTCCGAGATCTACAGTCTTTCTTTAGGTGTCCTTTCTTTCCACATTTCCAGCACACTATCCCCAATCTGGACTTGGATCTGCCTTTCCTTGATTTACTGTGATATCCTGAGCTCTTTCCTCTTTCCATTCTTCTTCCCCTAGACTCTGCACTCAAAGCATTACCCAATGTCTCATCGGAGCTTTTCCGTCACATTTCCTCACTAAGGATAGCACAGACAACATCATCAAACTTTAAAGTACTAGATCCAGAAACAGAGTTACTAATGGCCATTACTAAACCATTCCAACTTTCTGGCAAAGAGCACAAGAATAACAGAGCTCTAACTTCATCATCAAAGTTTATCCCTACAGAACTTAACTGACTTGTAACTGTATCAAAATCATTTAAATGGTCTGCAATAGATCCACCTTCCGACATCTTCATATTAAATAACTATTTCATAAGAAATACCTTGTTTGAGGCTGAGGGTTTTTCATATAGTTTCGCCAACGCCTGAATCAAACCCTCTATCGGTGTTTCCTTCAAAATTTTGAAGGTGACTGATGCTACGAGGCACAACCGTACTATTCCGAGTGCCTTTCTATCGAGAATGTTCCATTCTGCATCTGTCTTAGCCATAGGCTTCTTTGTTTTTCTGCTCAATGGTAGGTACAGATCTTTCTGATACAAATAATCTTCCATCTGCATCTTCCAAAGTGGGAAGTTTTGTCCATTAAATTTCTCGACCCTGAACTTACCATCTTCCACCATTTCTCCCACTCGAACGAGGAACCCTTCTTTCCTACAAGTTTACCAGCCAAATAGACCTTCGGCTTTGATACCAGTTGTTAGAAAAATATTATATATGACAGAGAAATGCAAGACATATAATATGTGGAAAAACACAAACAATTAAAACCAAAGAGACACAGATATATGTGGTTCACCTAGTTTAGGTTAGATCCACCTCGAACAGCTAGTCCTTCCTTTCTGTTATCTAGCAAAATGAAGAGACACAACCTACAGCAGATCTGCTGTAATATCCTCTATTTTCTCTCACAGTCTCACCTCTCTATTGCTCGCTCTGAGAATACACATCTATTACACAGCCTCAATACAATGCCCTCATACAAAGAGAGGGGTTGCTTTCTAGGGAAAAAAACCCTAAACTAAACATAAATTTTACCGTCAGATCATCCGCCTAATGAACTGCCCAGATTGACTAGAAATTACTATACTTTTACAAGGTAATTTTACATCTGTTTTTAGCTTCGGGGGTGCTGCCCCCAAAACCCCCACTGGAGACCATTGGTCCCTGGACCTCCTAGTCGGGGGGATTAGCCGCCCCAGACCCCTACAGGGGGGGACAAGTCCCCCCCACACCCCCCCGCGTGGAGGGGTGTACAATATTCCTGGGGTATACATCTGGTTGAAACAAAGACCTCTAAATAATCATGCTCCACACCCAACATGCAGATGGTTGAATATCTTGGGAGCACGAAAGCTCCTGCACATCAAATTCTAACGAAGAAGTAGAACGATGGCAGAACCGGTTACACGAGGTAACCACACTCAACTATAACATGATGACAAGGTCACTGTGCTGCGTAGAAAAAAAGGTAAGGGATCTACCTATGTACGCTGGATTAGGTAAAGTTGAGGAGTTCCTGAACAAATTTGAAAAAGAAGTGTCGGAACAACAAAGTTTTGATGCTATGAAATTGGTATTGAGTGCCATGCCCGCAAGGTGGTGGGGTATGCACTAGTAGAGTTTTGAGGACTAGCGCGAATGTAAAAGGATGATGTGCCTACGATTTGGGAAGCCTCAGATGAGGTTAAAAGACAAGTATGAAGGATGCGATGATCCACGAGCACACCTCGTGAAGTGGACAAATGTCTATGGGGAAGAACCCCAACCTGAGTGGGTGCACATGTTCTATCATGCCCTGAATATTATACCCATGAATTGGTATATAGAAACAAAGCTCTGCCATGGCATGAATGAATGGGATATCTTGCGCTAAGTATTCTTGTTAACCTTCACGTTTGATGATCGTTGGTGGGATACTGTTGATGATGCACTACAAGCAGTAAAAGCAGCTATCTTTAAAATACCGCAGGAGCCAATTGATGTGCTTTAGCCTAAATGGGCGACCCAGCTGAGCTGCACGCTGGAGTGTTACAATATAAACATTGAGGAAGATGACGAAGTTCCACGCAAAGTTAATATTACACAAACTGAAGGTTATCGCAAGGTTCAAGGGCCATTGGTTGAAGACCCTGACATTATCGTGCTGGTAAAACAAAGTAGGTAAACATTGGTACGGAGGCAGAACTGAAGTATGCAACGCTTGGTGACTACTGGGATGATGCCACGATGGATAAGGTCGCTGAGTTACTCTGTGAGTACCAAGAATTATTCCCAACCAAGATCATGGACTTAAAGGGGATCATTGGAAATTTAGAAATGATGAATATCACCCTAAAACCTGACGCGAAGCCGGTTAAGCAGAGGCCTTACCGCTTGAATCCGAAGTACAAGGAAGAGGTCTGTGTAGAACTAGACAAAATTCTTGCAGCCGGAATCATTGAGCCAATGGAAGAATCTGATTGGGTAAGCCATGTGGTAGTACAGGAGAAGAAGCCGAAGGGTGAGATAAGAATATTCGTGGACCTTAGGAAATTGAATGACGCCTGTGTGCACGATCCATTTTTGACTCCGTTCACAGATGAAGTGTTGGAAAATGTTGGTGGGCAAGAAGCTTATTCGTTTACTGATGGGTTCTTAGGGTACCACTAGATCAAAATCGTGACAGAAGATAGGAGAAAGACCACCTTCATGACTGAGTGGGGCTTCTTTCAATACACCATTATGCTGTTCGGGTTAAAAAACGCATTGGCCATCTTTTCGCGCATAGTTTTTGCAACATTCAAAGAGTATATCCACAAATTTCTAGAGGTCTATCTGGGTGATTAGACTATATTTGGATTGGTTAATCACCACGTAGCGAGCTTATGCTTGATGCTAGATACTTGCCGATGACACCAAATTTCACTAAACCTTAAGAAGTGTACATTCCTCGTTCCCTTTGGGAACCTACTGGGACATGTGGTCTGCAAAAATGGACTAATGGTAGACCCCGCAAAAATTGCAGTAATTCTGAATTTGGAAGCACCACGAAGTGTTAAATAGTTGCACGCTACCTTGGGACATACAGGGTACTACAGGAAATTCATCAAGAGCTATGCCCAGATCACCAAGCCAATGGAGAAACTATTGAAAAAAGATGTCACGTTCTGCGAGAATGATGATTGCATGAAGAGCCTGGATGTGCTAAAAGAGAAATTGGCCTCCGCTCCAATCCTGGTCTTCCCAAAATGGGATGTGGAGTTTCATGTCCATGTTGATACATCATGTATAGCATTGGGACTGTGCTCAAACAAGAGGGCGGAGAAGGCTTGGATCACCCTATCGTGTTTGCAAGTCACAGGCTATCCAAAGCGGAAAAGAACTACTCCACAACCAAATACGAGGGGTTGGCTATGGTATACACGCTCTAAAAATACCGACACTATTTTCTAGGAGGGAATTTCAAGATGTATACAGACCATTCCATGCTAAAATACTTGTTCAATAAGCCTATGTTGGGGGGCGCATATGCAGGTGGCTCTTATTGTTCCAAGAATATGATTTCTAGGTTGTGGTAAAGCCCGGATGCCTGAACGCAGGGCTGGATCACATGTCACGTATTTAGACGGGTAAGGAACCTACTAGTTTGTAGGAAGGATTAACTAACACGTAGCTCTTTGTTGTGCACGTCGTGGACAGACACTTTGAAGATATAATCCACTTTCTAACAAAAGGGACTGCACCGAAGGAATACTCTATCCAACAGAAGAAGGAATTAGTGGTGTGCATGGTGGATTTTTCTGTCATTGCGTGAAACCTATACAAAATGGGAAATGATGAGATACTGCGAAGGTACGTACCTAAATTTGAACGAAGTCAGATCCTCATGGAAGCACATGGGGGCGCTGTAGGAGGACACTATGTAGGACGAGTGACCGCACAAAAGATTCTCCGTGCAGGGTTGTGGTGGCCAACCCTTCATCAGGATTCAAAAGCACACCGTAAGGCCTGCGACATATGTCAAAGGACTGGTAAACCATCGCAGAGGGATGAGATGCCTTTGAATCCACAAATGACATTGCCACCCTTCAAAAAGTGGGCAATCAACTTTGTATGACCTATCAAACCCCAGGGGGAAATGGGCGCGCGCTACATCATCACCGCGATGAAGTACCTAACTCGCTGGGCGGAAGCATAGCCGGTCAAAGACTGCACGACCACCACCACTACGAAGTTTTTATTTGAGCACATGTTGACTCGATTTCGCTGCCCAAAAATCTTAATGAGTGATCACGGTACACATTTCCTGAACGAAACCATTAGTGCACCCACAGAAGAGTTCTAGGTGTATCATTAGAAAATCACACCATACCACCCACAAGCCAATGGGACGGTAGAAGCCTTCAAAAAATTACTGGAGACAATGCTAACCAAAGTATGCAATGCGCAACGAAGCGATTAGGCCTACATGTACCTGCAGTACTATGGGCTTATAGGACAACGTGCAAGAAACTAACAAGACAAACACCTTTCCGATTAGTTTGTGGCATGGAAGCTGTCATGCCAATGGAGTATATTGTACCTAGTCTACAAATAGCAGTGCTCATAGTTATGATGGACTACGATGCCCTGGAAGAAAGGCTCGTGCTGTTGGAAACACTTGAGGAGGAACAATTCCTGGCCAGCTTTCATCAATAGGTGCAAAAGCAGCATGACAAGGCCTGACACGATCGCCATATTAAGCTGCAAACCTTCAAGATAAATGATTTAGTGCTGCTGTATGATAGTAAGTTTGATAAATTCCTGGGAAAGTTCAAAATGCATTGGCTAGGACCATACATTGTTAAAGAGGTCACAGATGGAGGCACAGTACAGCTAGTCAAACTAAATGGAGAACCTTTCCCAGGCAAAGTAAATGGCAGCTGCTTGAACCTCTACATGGGTGACTCGACTATCTGACTAGTCGATAGAAGCATAGTCTTCACACTCCAAGGATTCAGACAACTGCGCAGGACTATAAAAAAATGCAAGGGATACTGGCATAGATGCAGAGAAGCACTCCCGACATAGAAGTCTCAGAATAGCGTCTGCAGCAGATCTAGCAAGCAGTAGCTAAGTACACTGCTGACCTCCGCGTAGTTCGAGAACAGTTGGAGGGACTCCGCGCAAAGATCACTGTGCCGACAAAGTGACTCGAGGGCGAGTCACGATGTTTGTGTTGGGGGCCTGCTGGGCATGGAATCCCCCCCAAGGCATGTTTTGGGGCTCAAAGCCAAATTTTTGACCGAATTTTGTTGTAAAGCTCCAAAAATTGCGGGTGTGGGGCAAGAAAGTATGATAGAGTCATAGGGTTGTCCACCCTAGTTTTGTAATGTAATGTTAGCTAGATAGACCTACCCATGGTCTGCAGACCATGGTATTGTATAAATAGAGCGAGGCTCTAAGTGTAAATAAGAGAAAAAGGATAAGGGATAATAGAGCATGAGAAGTCTAAGTGATTGAGTCGCAGTGTGAAGTGTGTCTTTGGGTCATAGGGTAGGAGAAGGCTCTGCAACTGAGTGTGCAGAGGCCTAGTAGTCCGTAGCTGAGTGCGCGGACCCCTGCAGCTAAGTGCGCATGGTGAGTTGAGTCTGTAACCGTGGAAAGAATCAATAAAGAGAAGTTTGGTTATAATTTTGTGTATCTGTTCTTGGGTTAATACATGATTGTTTGAACTTGCAAATATACTGTTTATTTACTGCATGCACTTGTATGAATGTTTTATGTTATTAAGTATAACTCAAAGCACTCAAGTAGACAAAGATAATTAACCAACATTAGAATATAAGCAAGGTCTTGGGTAATAGTACAAAACACGACACAACCCCTGGATAGGGCTGCGCGAAGGCAGTGTATCAGGTCGCAAGGAAAGGGGAGGTGCATGAAGCAACCTGGCGCAGGGAGAAACTGTGGACCAGTCAAAATCATCAGACATCTGTAGGGTGCAGAAACATAGTTCTAGCACTCTCCCATACTGCTTCGGGTGAGACCTCAATCCGCACTCCATGGACTGTTGCCGAAAGGGCCAATAGTACCGAGATTTTTTTGGCTAACTAAATCTGAACCTAGGTTAGGCCCCAACAAGCCAACACCCTTAGAAGCTACACCAAAGTCCTATTGACTACTTATGTCTGCCCATATGTTTGTGGATGGAATGTTATAGAGATCGTCAACTTTTTTTTCATATTCTCCCATAATGTAGTCCAGAATGCACTAAGAAATCTTGTGTCCTTATATGAAATGATGCTCCTTGGTATCCCAAAGTGCACCCTTACCTATCTGAAGGTCAAGTTTGCTACTTCTTGTATGTTGATGGTCTTTTTACAGGAGATCCGAACACACATCTTGCTGAATCAATCGACTACCATGAACAGGTAGTCATGTTCATTCGTTCTTTGTTATCGGTAAACCTCCCAAGGATGAGTAGGTACAAGCAAGGGATTATATAGACCTTGTTTCCTATTACTAGGTTTATTGGTACAACAAAGCATGCATCCTCTTATGAAACTAGCTACCTGCTCTTGCATCTTGGGCCAATACACATACCTCTACAACTTAGCCACGTCTTCCCTACAACAAAATTCCCTGTAATCCTTAAGGTGTGAACCTCTCTAATTAGCTGCAAGTGCTCACCTTTACGAACACATAGCTTATCCAGACTATAGAGTAACCCATACTGGAGATGGTTGTCAATGGTGTTGTCACCATTGTGCACATGAATCTCACTCTGCAACTACTAATACACCTCCTTGAACTCCTCATCTTCTGAATATGCCTCTCTGTATGCATCATGGGTGAATGGATCCATGTGGATAAGAGTCCCCAAAGATGTAATATTTGATGTGGGTGGCCTTGAAAGGAGATCAACCAACTTGTTTGTGTTTACCTTCTTATACTTGATCACCAAATGAAACTGCGGTGAAAACCCCATCCACTAGTAATGCCTGGTTTGTTGAAGCTTACTTTGGGTCTGCAAGTATTGTAATGACTGGTGATCTATGTGGATTACTATCTCCTTTCCCATCAAATAATGCTTCCACTTCTTCACAACTTGCACCATGGCATAGAGCTCCTTATAATAGGTAGGGTAGTTAATAACTTCTCCATGAAATGCTTCAGAATGGTAGAAAACGAGCCTTCCTCCTTGCATCAAGAGAACTCCCATAGCATACCCACTAGCATCTGTCTCCACTTCAAAGGGCCAATGCAAGTTTATTAATGCCAGAGCAGGTGCTTGACTGATCTTATTCTTTAGCTCCTCAAAATCCTTCTACTAACCTTTTCCCCACTAGAAACTATTTCCACTTGTTGTTATGGCATGGAGCAGTGCTACTACCGTTGAAAATGAGGCTATGAATTTCCTCAGGTACTGTGCTTCCCCAATGAAACTCCCAACCTCAGATACACCAAATAATGTTGCACAAACTCGCATTTCTTGAGATTTACTAGTAGTTGGTGCTTCTTGAATGTTTCTAACACCTGCATAAAATGTGGCATATGATCCTCCCAGGTAGCACTATATACCAGTATATCATCCAAATAGACAATAACAAATGAATATGTAAAAGGGAATAGTACATCATTCATTAATCTCATAAATGTAGTTGTTTCCGCTACATAGGCCACATGGCATAACTAACCACTCATACAAACCTTCCGTAGTTTTGAAAGTAGTCCTCCATGTATCTTCTTCTTTGATTCGAACCTGCTGATATCCAAACTTCAAGTCTAGCATGTTGAAGTAATTTTCTTGTTGAAATTGATCATTAGGGGAATTTAGAGGTCTAAAATGGGCCTCCTAAGGAAATTATAAAATAATAATTGAAATAATAAAATAATATTAGATTACATCATCAAATTTTAAAGGGAAAAAATAAAAAAACTATTTTCTCAACTCATATTTTCAACTTATCTCCCTATGGATTTACTCAAATTTCGAGTGGAAACACTTTTTGGATGCATAATTTGATTCCTCATTCAAGGAGTACTCATGTTGCATACTTTGATGGATCTTGCTACACAAAAAATGAGAAATACATGAAAAACATGATTGCAATCAGGTTTTTTAATGTATTTCTCATTTTTCGTGTAGCAAAGTCTATCAAAATTATGGAACATGGGTACTCCTTGGATGAGGAATTAAATTTTTCATCCAACGACTACTCCCACTTGAAATTTGAGTAAAAACTTAGGGAGATAAGTTGAAAATACGAGTTGAAAAAGTAGTTTTATTATTTTATTATTTTTTAATATTTTTACTTTTTTACTCCAAAAATGGTGAATCATCCCCCATGGTTGACATCACCATATTGAATCCTATTGGTTCCTATAGATTTTATTTTAGTTGTACATTTTTCTTAGGAGGACCATTTTAGACCTCAAAATTCCCCTCATGCAAGTAGACCGTATATCTTGGGTAGGGGGTATCTATTCTTAAGTGTGATTTTATTGAATGCCCTGTAATCTATACACATCCGCCAAGTCCCATCCTTATTTAGCATAATGATGATGGGTGACCCACATGGTGATGTACTTAGTCGAATGACACCCTGTTCTAGCAGTTGCTGCAACTATTTCTTCACCTCACTTGCCTCTATAATAAACTATCTGTATAACCCAATATTTGGCAATGGGGAGTCTAGAAATAGCTGGATCTCGTGATCCACTTCTCTCTTAGGTGGTAACCCTTTAGGCTCTCGGAACACATCCTTGTATGCCTGTAACAACTCCTGCAATTGTTGTTTATGTTTCTTACTATACGACTCCAGGGATGCCTTGCCTCTTATTGAATCCTCTTTAGATTGACTTTCTCTTAAAAACAATAGAGCATACTTCTTGCTGGAACTAATCAACTTCTTGGCTTGGTTGGCACTTACCAGTGAAAATTTCGACTTTCCTTTATGTGTGTTGATGATGAAATATTTTCCATCCTTGATGAGATGGCACTGGTTTTCTCTCCTCATGAACATTGCATCACACATGTATATGTATGGATGCTCAAACATGACTCCACATACATCAAGGGGAACCACATCTAGATCTACTTCATCAATAAAATCAACACTAATAGAAAATCTAATTTTACATTGTTTTGTTACCTTCATCTCTGCATCCTTGTGCAAATATCCCAATGGATATGGGTTTGGATGATCACGAACTTTCAGCCCCAACTTGATCTTGACCAACTCAGCTACAATTAGATTCACCTACGATCCTGAGTCAAATAGAGCATCAATATTTATCTTCTTGACCTGTATCTTTGTATGGAAGAGTTTGGTCATTTCTTTCTCTTCCCGTTGCTGAACACTAATTTGATTCACCTCTTTTGTACTAATCTTCTCATCCACATCCGAGATGCTTTCAACTTGGTTGCTTGAATCAATGGCCATGAGATTCTTCTCCTTGTTATCTTTCTTCTTGTTCTTCGAGTTTAGCTCTCGATGAAACTTCCAAAATTTCTCCTATGTATGGCCATCAATGTTGCAGTGGATGCTTGGATCTTTGCAATAGTGTGTTGTGGGTACCTTATTTTTATATTTTCCCCCTTTTTTATTCTTATTTTCCTCTTTAGAAGCTTCCTGTTGCTCCTTCTGCTTCGATCCACTTGATTGCACTCTTTTCAAGCCTATGTTCTCTAGGTATTGTGTCTATACACAAGCCTCATCCACTGATTTGGGATTGAACAACAACACTTTCTCACACAGATGGCAGTGCATAGCCCCCAAATGCTTCAGGAGTATATATCTGTTCTTTTGAGAGATACCCAACACTATAGCCATATTTCTAAATTATGTGGTGTACTCCTCCATACTTTGGCCTCGATTTTGCTTGAAGTAATGCCACTGCATCCACTGGTCCTCCACGTATCCAATGGGATAAAATTGTGACTTAATGAGGGTTTTGAAATCCTCCCACTTAGTCACATGAGGTTCTCCCTCCAACCTTAGGGTTTCTATGTGGGTCTCTGACCAAGTTAGTGCATAGCCCTCTAATTTCAGCCGCACGAATGAGATCTTTTTCCCTTCCTCGATCTAATGAACGCTGAAATAAACTTCAAGTTGCTGCAACTAATGGTTCATCTTCAGAGTGTCGATATCACCATGGTATAGATTGATATCGAATTTTTCTTCCATTTTGAATAGGTATTGATTCAGGGCACTTGAACTAGATTGACCTTTTCCAGGTTCTTTCTTCGACTAGTTCTCCATGTCTTCCTAATCTCTCGATCCACCTTCTGATTTATCTTCTACATTTGAACCCCCATCTTCTCCAAATATCCCCAGATTATTTCTTAGGGATGCCATGAGGATGTTTTTCATTGCAATCTATATCCATGACTTGTTGTTCGAGCTATGAAAACATCACTTTTGCAGGATCACGAGGTTCGTTTACAAATTCATCGCCCATGATTAGGGTTTTACGATTTTTGATCCCACCGACCTAAATCCCCTGCAAATATCTAAAAATACCCAAAGAAAACTGCTATAATACAACTGATCCATAAACCGCCATGGATATTCCACTAGATTGTTCGTCACATCAGATCTGATAATATTATATTCAAAATCTAAGACTCTACATTATTACAATTTTATTTAATTTCTAGATCTATAGATTTTACTGTAATTAGTGCATTCATGTAAATGGAAATTGTGCAGAATATTAGAGAATGATAAAATAAGCTCATACACACATAAGACACAATATATGCTCTTTGGGAAACCCTTTCGAGAGAAAACCCAGCTGGAAGGTGAGGTCGCTTCGCTCTCTTTCTCTATCTGGAAATATGGCTGCAGCGACAAAGAAGTAATGTTTGTGGCCTGTGGGTTTCTACAGTGCATAGACCGTCTCTATGTGCTCTACTTCCTATCTCTCTTGGCTATCTTTTCTTAGTTTTGGAACAAAATTCTCTCGAAAGAATGGAATGCCTCTTCCTCCTAGTGGCCAAGTTATAACACAACCCGATAGCCTACTAGTGCTTAATTTTGACTACATTAACTCTTAACTAGAGTTACAAAATAATCTCTTCTAGATTATTTTACATCACAAACATGTGGCTAGCCCCTTTTCCATAAATAATGGGGGCTGATGTGGCATCCTCCCAAACTATAGCTATGAAAACATGAAGGTCAACTTCTGAGTGGCATAACATTTGCATACAAACTCTGATTGACATGATTCTAGCATTGTTGGAAAGGTCTCTTTGTGTAGAATAGCATGAAAGGTGCAACAATAAAGAAACATATTTTTAGCCCCAAAAAACTTTGTTTGATTCCTCAAAACACTCCCGGAAGGTTTCAGACCTATTTCGCCAAACTGCGTCCCATCGGTAAAAGTGGTCCCATGAGTTAATTCCTCCACTTCTTCCACTCCAAATGCATTGATATGGATGAAAAACAATATGATGATCCAATTTGGATCACATGTGGTTGCTTGGTTATGATATGTCATTTGCATGGAGGATTGCATGGATTAACAGTGGTTTTTCCTAACCTTGTCGTCTCCTAGATAACCATGATGTTGTGGGGTTTCCCTTTTATTTTTTGAATTGTGCTCATGTTCCTTATGTTCATGGGTTGAGTTATTAGTTCCTTTATCGTTGGTTGGAAAAACACTTTGGAAGCCCTCAAACAAATTAGGTTGAGTTACTAGCCTTGGAAGCTTTAGTTGGACAAACACTTTGGAGTCCTTGGTGGGTTGAGTTACTAGTCTTGGAGCCTTGGTTGGACAAGCACTCTAGAGCCCTGTGGAAAATGTGGGTTGATTTACTTGCCTTGGAGATGGGTTGGAACAAACTATTTGGAGCCTTGAAGACATTGGGTAGAAACTGATCTAGTAATGGTCAGTGATGTCTGACTATGGGGTGGAATCATTGGTTGAGGGTTGAGGCGGTTTGGTCTCTAGAAGCCCTGGGTTTTTTTTGGTTGGTTTATTCCATGAAGTCCCACATTGATTCTTGGAATATGGCGCAGGGGTGATTGGTTGAGAGAGAGATTTGGTTTACCCCAATCTATGGTTAGATGGTAGATGGAAGTCCCTAACTTGGTTGGTTTTTCATATGTTAATAAGATCTCCTTTTCTCTTGTGAATCATGAGTATTTATAATTTTCATTATATGGCTTTAATGGTTTTTACATGATTGATATTTCTCTGGTTATATGTTGGTTATAAGCATGGTTTTATGTCATACTTGAGTTATGGCTCTCATCATGTTTTGGTTAGTAAATGAAATGTTAATGAATGCATGACCTAATAGATGATATTGCAACTATTATGAGAGGGAATTAGACCTTCTTGACAATTATAATATATGTATGAGACCCTTATGTTCAGATGTGTATTTATGACCTGCACATTACTTGTTCATGATATGTTTGACGAAATGTCTGTCATGGTTTGGATGGGTCAGGTTAATTCCTTGTTCAAGTTTTGAATTAAAGGCTCTGTCTTTTATTTATCATTTCTAAGAGTTTCATTAAGTTATGAGAAGAGGCATGGGTCCTATCCTTGAAAAAGTGACTCAAATCTCAGGGTCGCTAGCATAGAAATGAGTAATTTAGTTTATAGTCATTGGGAAGCAGGCTCATGTGATTGATTGGAGGGTTATGGTCACTGGCATGCCTTGTCATAGGAGTGACTGGGAGTCCATATCATTAACAATTCAAGTTAACTCATGGGTTGGGCACCTGGAGTGGGTGGTTAGCTCTTGGGGATCATGTAGTTCCTGAGGGTGGTTAATATTGTTTTGGTCCATCAATTCCAATTCCTTATGGTATTTAGGAGGTTGAATCATATCATCGTATCTCTCCGTCACATATTTACCCTGGTGGATTAGTGAACTTGGGTAAGTGTGGGAGGAGGGTGGTTACAATCAACTCTTGACACATGGGAATAACCGTTTTCTACCTATCAAGATTTTTATTTCTCCACCTTGCATTATGCATTCATATTCTTCTTAAATACCCATTTTATTCCAATGGGTTTCCTTCCAACCAACAAATCCACTAGATCCTAAGCCTCACTTTTGTCCAAGGATTTCATTTCATCAACCATGACCTCCTTCCAGAGTTTTCCATCTTCTAAATCCATTACCTCCCTAACAGTCTTAGGATCATTATCAATAATAGATAAAGCAAAATTTGAAGAGAAAGAAGATGGAATATAACTATTTGGCTACCTTCTCTCTCAAACTAATCTTCTAAAAAATGGAATGTGTGGTTCTTCCTCTTCCGATTCCTATTTTGTTGTAGATTCTTCTTCTTCCTCCTTCAATTAAAACTTTATCTTCTCAGGTTCCTTTGGTAGGAATTTGTGTTTAATAACATATTTGACCTCTCAATTTCTGGGTTCCAAAGCTTATAAAATTTCAAACCATCCTTATACCCAATAAAGATGTAACTTTCAAATTTACTATCCAACTTGGTTATTTTCTACTTTGGAACATGTACATATGCATCACAACTAAATACCCTCAGATGCGAAAGAGAGGGTTTCTTACTGGTCCATACCTCATGTGGAGTATTATCCTCCAATACTGTTGAAGGTGATCTGTTATCATGCAATATCCATTAACTCTGCCCATAATTCCTCCCCCAATCCAACACCACTGAGCATACTTCTTTCCTTTTCCATCAATGTCCTATTCATTCTTTCTACAACTCCATTTTGTTGAGGTGTGTATGGAGTAGTCTTCTACCATGCTATACCACACTTCTTACAAAAATCTTCAAATTCCTTCTTGTAGAACTCACCACCATTATTTATCCTCAGCACGTTAATCTTCTTTTTTGTTTGATTTTCCACCAAAGCCTTAAAGTCCTTAAACCTATCAAAGACTTCAAATTTCTTCCTGAGAGAATATATCCATGTATTCCTTAAGAATTCGTCTATAAATGATACATAGTACACATATTTACCTAGATATGGAACCGAAACATATCCAAACACATCACTTTTCACAAGATATAATATCCCTTTTTCCCTCTTAGCACTAGAGGAGGAAGTCACCTGATTCTTCTTCCCATATACACAATGTTCAAAGAAATCACAATATAGAGAGAAATTAGACATATCTTCTACGATACCATTCCCATGTAGTATTCGAAGGCCCTTCTCTCCAATATGTCCAAGTCTTTGATGCCAAAACATGGTATTTTATACTAATACCACTAGATTTCCAGCTCCACTTCATGAACCACATAATTGTTGCACCCATTAATAACACTGCTACCTAGAAGCTTGTATAGAGTTCCAATTCTAACTCCCCACATCAATACCAGTGCTCCTCCAACCATCTTGGAGGTATATTTATCGAACACCATTTTTACACCTGCATCATCCATCTTGCTTATAGAAATCAAAATTTTGGCCAATGTAGGAATATGCAAAACAAAAGGAACTATTCTAATCCTTCCACCTTGCAACTTCAACTTAAATTTTCCACATCCCATGATTCTAGCCTTCCTCTCATCCCCTAGGAAGACATCACTACCATCAAAATTAACATACTCATAGAACCACTCCTTATGAGTGAAAGGATGTACCTAAGTCAATAAACCATGCCTCATGATATACGTCTGTACTTGAAGAAGAATCCATGTACACATCCCCACCTTCATCAAAGGTGGATTTTTCCTCTGCGGAAGGAGCATCATTAGATCCCTTTCCTTTCTTAGGAGTTTTATATTTACAGTCATTTTTGTAGTTCTCTTCTTTTCCTCATTTCTAGCATACAAGTTTTCTTAGAGATTTAGATCTCCCACTTGAGGACTTATTTATATTTATGTTCTTGGACTCTCATCTTATAGAAAATGCATCTCTATTCTGGATCTCCATATTTTTTCGTCTCATATCCTCTAACCACAAGGATGATACTATTTCATTAAACTTCAAGGTAGTTATATTGCTACCTATAACAACAACCAAATTATCCCACGAATCTAGTAGTGAACACAACATGTTGATGCAATTATCTTCATTTGAAATTTTAATATCAATAGATAAAAATTGACTTACCACAGTATTTAAGGCATTCATATTCTCTATCACCGAGTCTCCATCCTTTACCCTCAGGTTATATAGATTTTTCCATAGGAACAATTTGTTCACCAGAGACTTATTTTGATACAGAGTCCCTAATTTTTCCTACAAATCCTTTGTCGTAGCTTCCCCTGATACATTCAATAATACTAAACATAAGAGACACAATAATATTGTGCTCTTTTCCTTATGATCTAACTTCACCTAGTCTTCTGTCGAACTTCCTATTGGTTCCATACCTGGATATACAACAGTCTATTGATCTCTATCCATCAACAAATCCTTCATCTTGGGCTCTCACAACTCACTAATTTGTCCATTGAATTTCTTGATCTCTATCTTTCCACTATTCACTATCTTATTTCACCACAAGAATCGATCCTGCAGATCTCCCACTATAATAGGGTCTACCACAGACCCAAGCAAAACCCCTTAGCAACAAAGGTGTCTCTTGGAAGCCGAAACAACTCAGATACCAAATCTAGGTTTTAAGCTTGTACAAAAATTACCTACAGAAAAATTCTTAAAATATATATATATATATATATATATATATATATATATATATATAATGGAAATAACATAAAACAAATGTACACAAATATTTTTCCCTGAATACCAAAATTGAGATAACCAAATTGATTTTTCATTATATTCCTTTCAATGTTACAATACATATATATACATGACGAAGCATTCATAAACCCCAGTCCACTAATTCTAGATTAGAACATAAAATTAGTTCCCTTGACCGGATCTACAAAAATACCATGGGCAGAAAACCATCATGCCCAAAACTATGTGCAAAAAGCATGCACAAAACCATCGGTAGGTTCTCCCACCATCTTTGGGTCCACCCCCCATCCTTGGGTCCACCCAACTATTATTGGGTCTACATGATACATGGAGAGAATATAACACACACCCAACATTCTCCCACTTCTTGTTTTATTTCCACACAAGGGGCTGCAGGAGACCTTAGTCACTAGTCCATGGCTGCAATGCCCATTATTTCTCTACACCAAGAAAAAATCACATTTCCAAGTTATTCCTACAAGGTGCATGATTGTAGGGTTTCCTATAGCTACAAAATATGGGACTGTGTAAAAACAATAAAAGTGAATAATGGAAAAAAGATAAACAATAGAAAACAAAGTGAACGAAATGAAAAAATACAAATTCTATTTGAATAACATAACCATTACAAATATCATTACCTAATGCTAAGATAATGTGCAAGAAAAGGCTGCTCACAAACTAGTTAAATAATTGTGCATAAAATTAATGTTCATAAATAAGCTGCAGAGATAAACAAATGCATGAATAAAAATGGCACAAGAGGGACCTTGAGCACTAGGGTTGGGCCCTAAACGAAGGAAGGTCATAATCCTTAAGAAAAAAGTATACTAAGATCTGAAATCAACGATCACTCCCATTAACTAAAAATTTTCTTGTACATCGAAACATTTGCATAAATTGAACTCTAAACTTCTCCTAATGCTCTGTGTTGTTCTTCTATTGCTATGAATTATTCTGGTAGGTTAATCAAGCCCTCTATTTATAAAATATGGGTACGGGATTTTCTCCTTGAGGGGATTATTGCTTTCCCTCCAAAATCCCTAAAAAGCTAGATCATGTTTCCACAGTGACCATGCAGTAGTAGTAAGGAGTATTTACTATCCTTAGCCAGCCAAGTTGGAATATTTTGTAATAGGGAGTAGGCCCCATGAATATCTATGGATGTATCTCCTCAAAATATGTGCAAAATATCCTTAATATCCTGCACAATATTCATGTTAGGCGCATAAAGCATGAAAAATCTCCTTGACTCTCCTAAGAATTCATTAGGCTAGGAAAGTGTTATTAGTGCAAGAAGGAAGGTTTAATGTAGCTTTTATGTGCCTAAGAGTGGTTATATGGGCCTTATGTTTTAGCTATTTTGGAGGCCCATCACTGCCTTCAAAGCAAAGCAAGGTTTGTTTGAGTGGTTAGTCATGTCGTATGGATTATGCACTGCACCAACTATGTTATTAGGTTGATGAATCATATATTGTGCCCTTTTATATATTCATTTTTTATTTTTTATTTATATTGTATGTTGGCATTATGACACAGGTTTGGCACTATGGCACAGGTGTTGTCCTTGATGGCAACTCACTCAAAGGGCAGATCATAGTGCAGGCTCTCAAAATGAAAGAAAATGAGGTATACGTAGGTTCCTCTTAACAAAATAGCGTATACATGCGGGTGTACCAATCAAAAGGTGTGCATATGTATGCACACACTTTCATGCAAAGAAAAGTGCATACATGTTGGAAAACTTATGGTTGGTCCATGGTATTTAGTTCGACATATTTGAACCTATGGTTTTGGTCCTTGGTGTTGCATCCAAAGTGTTGAACCCAGGTATTGAGTCACTAGTATTGGATCTCTATGGTTTTGGACGATGGTTTGAGTAAGGCCTAAGTCTATAAAAAGGGAAGGAGATCATTTGGCAAGGGATCAACTGAAGTATTGAATATCTTATGAAGAGTAAGATCTAGAATACTGTCATTGGGTTATGGTGCATAACTAGATCTGAATCAAGGAGGAACCTGAGCGCAAGGAGAAGGATAAGTTCTATTGATGGGTCAGGATCTTAAGGCAGTTTGAAGAGAAGTATCTTTGTGTAATTTTTTGATCTGTTATATTTGGCGCATGGCGTGATCTATAAATATGATAATCTGGGTATAACTAATTTCTGAATAAGTCAAAAGGATAAATTATCTTTTATAGATTTGTACATAGGTTCAGCGCAGTAGAGGCACGTATACACGCTGGTTAACTGAATTAAAATAGCGTATACGCTGGTTGGCCTTGATACAGAAGTGTATGCATGCAGGTTTCACATATTGAAGTAGTGTACATCTCATGAAATATGTTTTAGCTGCTTTTGTTTATTGCTGCAGTGTTCTAGGTTAAGAATTGGTGTTTGGTTACTGGTACTGTTTTCTGGTTACAACATTCTGAGAAGTTACTGGTTGATTCAGTATTTGTTTGTACAAAGGAGTTTGGTTAATGCAGATATACTTGATGTTTGATTGATATTCATGGATCTAGTCTGAAAATTTATGAAATGTGGTCCTTGGAAGAAAAGAGAAGGTCGTAGCATTCTGTAGGTCAACACCTATGTACTAGTACCTCAGCTAGTACAAGAGCTAAGGGGGTTGTAGCTCCCTTCCAGGAGAAGCTGGAGAACGAGAGAAGGTTGTACCCTTCTGCAGGTAGCAGCCTGCATACTGGTATAAGACTGCACTAGTACACAATCATTGTAAAAGGAAGCTTCTAATTTAAAAGAAGATAGAGACAAATTGCAGCAGGTGGTTTTCAGCCACATTGGGTTTCCACCTTATATCTTTGTGTCCATGTGTGTGATGATATGTTCTGTTTTACTGCTCCTGCTTACTGTTCTTATGATTAATGAAGTACTGATGCACTAATTAAAGATCAAACAATTAATGAATCTTGAGTTTTCTGATATATGCTAGTTTCTTTAGACATAGTAGCGTATATACGCAATTTCACATAGCCGAAGTAGCGTATACAAATCTGATTGTGAAAAGGAAATTAATTGATTTGATAATAGTGATTAACCCCCCCCCCCTCTCAATATTATTTCCAACAATTGGTATCAGAGTAGGTCCTTCAGAAGAAGCTTGATCACTTGAAGGAAGATCTATCATCATGAGCAACTACGAAAGAGAAGCATCAATCAGGCCACCAATTTTTGATGGGAGCAACTTCGTCTATTGGAAGGTAAGAATCACTACCTATCTTCAATCTCTTGGTACAGAAGTTTGGGATATTTTGGAAACAGGATACACATTTCCATCAGCAACTCCTACAGATATGGCTGGTAAGAAGCAATATGAAACAAATGCAAAGGCTGTCAATACTCTATTAGGGAGCCTATCTCAATCAGAATTCATGAAGGTTATGCAGCTCAAAACCGCAAAAGAAATATGGGACAAGATCATTCTGAGCTATGAAGGAGATGAACAGGTAAAACGAGCAAAACTAGAAACTCTCAGAATTCAATATGAAAATCTCAGAATGCACAGTGATGAAAGCGTGGCTAACTATTTCCTACATATAGATGAGATTGTTAATTGTATGAAAAGCTTGGATGAAGAAATAAAAGAATTTGTTTTGGTTGAAAAGGTTCTAAGATCTTTGTCTCCTAAGTTTGATTCAAAAGTTTCTGCCATAGAAGAAAAACAGAATCTACAGAGCATTACCATGTCACAGCTGCATAGAATTCTAACTGCTTACGAAATGAGAAAAGGGGGACCATTAGACAGGAGAGAAGCTGCATTCAAAGCCTAAGGAAAAGGATATTACAAGGAGTCAGGACATATGTCAGAAGAAGAGGAAGAATCAAATTTTGTCAAGAACCTTCAACGGGGAACTGGAAGATTCAGAGGTAAGCTACCTTTCAAATGCTTTGCTTGTGGAAGAGTTGGTCATTATGTTGCCAAGTGTCCTCATAAAGGTAAACTTGACAAAGGTAAGGAACTAGTTAGATGGAATAGAAAACAAAATGTAAGTAAGAAGAGCTATTATACACATGAAGATAGTGATGGATATTCAAATAGTGATGAAGATGAACAACGTAATGAGTATAGACTTTTGATGGCTTTTGAAGATGATGATTTCTTGGATGCTATAGATGAAGAAGGTCTCTATGAAGAAATTTCTAAACTAAAAATTTGTTTAGAGGAAAAGAATATGATTATAGATACTCTGACATTCCAACTTGCTGAAAGAGAAAAACACAATGAAAAGTTAGAATGTGAAATTGTGGGACTTAGAAAAGATATTGAGAAATCAAAAGCTCTTAATCTTAGATTTGCTAAGGGATTTGAAACTTTAGATGAGATTATCAAAGTGCAGCATTCTCCTCTAATCAAGACAGGTCTTGGATATGTTAACACCCAGGTTGTTCCCTATGACTCCCAAGGGAATACGGCCGGGGTAACCACTAACCAATCTTTGGATCACAGCTTCTAGCCAAACTGTGATCAGAGAGGGCTCTCTCTTAATGATTTGTCTCTGTTATGATGGTGTTTTAGGCTAGCTATTATGCTCAGGTTTTGGTTTAATTGTTTGGTTGGAAAAGGTTCAGTCTAAACTAGTATGCTCTTACCAAATCTTATATAACATTGGGCAATGGAGTCGGTGGTCCTTTGGTTTGGTGTGCTGTGTTGATACCGTAATGAAACTGCAGAGCAGGATAATTGTCTGGAAAACAATGCTTTGGAATTGAGTTTTGGTGTGATATGGTCAGGATAAGAAAGGCAATTAAGAATCTTTCTGTAATCTGATATGAAAGAAAGCGATTGTTACCTGGAAGCATTGAAGAATTTCTAGATAACTTTCACTATATGGAATTAAATATAACATGAGAATTTAAGAATTCATGTCTGTTTTAATTCTGAAGAAAACATTTGCAGCAATATAAGATTGAGCACAGGGTGTGAAGAAACATGTCCTGAACTATTCCTTTTCTTTATTGCTAGATATGATGAAAACGTGAAAATGAAATAATACAGGGAAACAAAACAGAGTTTAAAGAAAACATATCATTCCACCAGACAACGCAGGGTTTCTGCAACAGCACTTAGATTATCAACAAGACACCAGAGTTCCAGGAAATCACTGAGCTGGAATTGCTCTTTGTATTAAACTTTTCTGAAAGTACAGAGTATACATGCCTCAGAGTAAAATTTACCAACCCCTTATGCGTTACTAAGGGGGGTATATATACAAATTTACATTAGAAAATATCTGAATGAAGAGTAAATGCTCCATAAATGTCCTACCAACTGTTGGAGTGCAACAGCTGAAAGAGTAAATGTTGTAATAACTTTTAGTCCCTTAGCTGTCAAAAATGGTCAGAGACTGTTGACTTGGTGGCAATTGGCGTCGGTTGGCGACGCGCTGTTCAAAACTTGGCTAGCCGTCATTGTCTATGTGATGAGTCACTTTTTGGCCGCTCTTTAAACGCTAACCTTTTTGCTGTCTGTCTTCTGGTGACCTGGAGCTGTCAGCGGCCGAATGACTTGAAGCTATCGTGGCAAAATTTGGAGCATGGCCTGCCACCAGTCCTCCTTAGGCATTTGATGTCTCCGAATTTTTATTAGAGTCTCATCGGCCTCTGTATACCGCCAAAAGTTAGGAGGAGTTTCAAACAAATGATTTGCCTCACTTTCAATGAAGAATAGGCCTTCAAGTTTAGTGTACAAGCTCTGTCCTGTTGGGGGCCCTGTTTCCTCAGGAGTACTGCCAGATGCAGTGATTTGATTTTCAATGTAAGTAGACATCCTGTTGGTGAATTGATCTCTGGAAATCAATTTCCCTGTGCTATTCAGCAGGCCAGGCAATCCCTTTGCTTGCAGCATTCCCATTTTGAGTTTATACTCCTCCACCTCAGCCTGTATTTCATAGCATTTTCTTTCTACAGTCTATACATAACTTCTGAGAGTTAGCACCTTTTTAGTTGTGAGGATGGCCTCTGTTCTGTTGACGATGCCAATGGCTGCCAGCTCCTCTTTGTCTTGCCTGTTCAAAAAATCGATCAGTTGGTTTGCCTGCTCAGGTCTGTTTCCCAGCACTTTTTTGACTCTCTGGATTTCTGTCTGTGCTTGGCCAATTAAATCCATGTACTCATGGATTGTTTTGATGGATTTCCATTGCTTGGTGATAGCTTGGGTAATCTTACCCCACAAAATTCTTTTTATGTCGGCCATGGTACTTTCCAGATTGAGCTCCTTTTCCAGGGCCTTTATCTTATCCTTCAGGGCCTTAATTTCTCTGCTCTGCTCTGCTACTGTTACCTTTGATTTATCATATTTGGCATCCATCTCTGCCAATTTTTCTTTTGCTTTCTTTATTTCATCCGCCTGGAGCTCCATTGCCTTGACAGCCTTGGTCAATTCTTCTACGCTCGGGTGTGCATCTGGAGCTGTTGTTGTGCCTGCTGCTTCTGTTGTGGGGGCCACTGTTGCCCCTGAAGTTGTTGCTATTGTTGAAGCTGTTGGAGGAGCCTGGAGTGTAGATTCTCCCTGTTTGTCTTGTAGCGTTCCTTCCCGCTCTTTCTCCAATTCTTTGATCCTCTGATCTTGCTGTAGAAGGAGGTCAAGTTGTTCATTAAGCTGTTTTTCTTTTTGTAGTTCTGCTGTCTGAGGGTGTTCTGTAGGTAACAGCCCCAACCTCTTCTTCATTGCATTCAGATCATCATCTTTCTTCTTTATAAGGGCCTTTACACCTGTTGGATCACTAGGATCATGCCCTAGATCAATAATAATCTCCTCCAGAGACTTTATTCTATTATCCTTGGCCTTAGAGGACATCCTCTCAAAATCTAGCTGAGTGTTTGTGTTCTTCAAGGAATCTTTCAGCTCATGGGCCAGTGTGGCCTACTCTACCAATGTTGCATAGACCATCTCCCCAGTCTGCTTGTGGAGTTCAATCTGGTCCATAGGATGTATGTCTTTAGCTAGGACCTCCACCCTTGTTTTGATGAAATCTGCAGTTGTCATTGGCTGTGGCCCCTTGGGTTTGAAATGGCTGAATATCATTTTTTCTTCCTCGAAGTCATAGACCGACATCAATCTTTCCTGCTGGGCTGGTGTAGCATCTATGAACTGTTTGTAAACCTCAGCCCTTAATAACTCATTTGCTGCCTTGATCTGTTTAAAAGATGCCTTAGTGCTTTTAGGCTTCTGGCTTTGCTGAGATGAGGATGACACCTCCAAACCAAGCTGTAAAGTCTGCTCCTGCTGAAAGGAGCTTGTCCCTGTATGTTGGCTTCCCTCCCTGTCCTTTCCTGTGCTGTTTAAGGCATCTTCAGTAATGTCTTCCACCTCAGGGGAATCTGCCCTTTGTCTTTTGGCCTCTGGCTGATGGGAAGGTCCACTAATAGGGGTGGACTCTTCTCTTTCTCTTTTAGAACCCCTCTCCTCATGGGCTGGGGTTTGCAAAATAGGTGCTGTAGGAGTCGCAGTTTGTGGAGGAGGAGTTTGATCTTTCTGCTGCTCTGCTTGTTCCTCCCTCTGCAGCTCATTTTGCTGCTTAGTTTGCTGTTCAGTTGAGGGGGTTGCCTTCTCTTTCAGTGTTTCATGTTCTGCATCCATTATGCCTTTGCCTTTATCCACTGCTGCTGCCGATGTAGAGGGTGCCTGTGGTGCTGTCCTTGTCACTGAGGTCCCTTCTCCCACTGAGTGAGGCGGCCTGAAAGGTACCTGGGAAAACCGCCTCGGAAGCTCGCGGGCCGGGCTGTGGAGACTTAGTGCCGTCGAATTCCGAACTTTCAGCGGTTGAATCGTCGAATTTGATGGCTGGCTAAGAAAATTCGCAGCAGCTGTTGGCAACGGCTAGTTCTCTTTTGCATGAAAATGACCGAAAACGGCTCATTTAGTCGTTTAAAACGTTAATTTTGGCAAAAGTGTGCATTTGGCGCTTTTCCGCCGATGACGTCAGCATGACGTCATGGCGAGACCCGGGTACGGAGGTGACGTGGCAGCGAAGGTGTCTGCCAGGGTGGCAGGACGTGGTGGCGGGCGGATGCGGTGGCAGGTCCGCGTGGAGGGCCACGGGACGCTGGAGCGGGCACTGGTGAGGTGACGTCAGGGTGACGTGCCAATGACGTAGGAGGGAGGGCGGTAACAGGGGTGGCGGTAAGCGGGTTCCCCGCACCACCTTTGGGCAAAGGCGGTAACGGGGAGGGGGGCTCCGAACAACCCCACCGCCTGCCACGCGTCCCCTGTACGGGATGGCCAAAACCACTTTCCCCGGACACTAAAGGTCGGCAGCTCAGGGAGTGAGAATGACCGCCCACCTTCAGATCTGGGCGGTGGAGATCGGACGTCTGGCGGGCTCTCCGACGGATCGAGCAGGTTGGGGGGGGTCCCGCCGGCACCATAAAATATTTAATTTAATATTTGGGGCGGAGGACTATAAAAAATGGGTTTTTTCGTAGTGTTTTGGGTTTTCTGGGTTTTTTGCAAGGGTTTATTCAAGAAAAAGGGGTTTTTGTGTGTTTTTTAGCAGAGGGACGGTGAGGGTTGGGGGGAAGGATTTCTGCTCATAACCAGAGGTTAGAGTACATCCAAGACAAGGTTGACCATAGTCCCAGATGGACTGAAGTCCCCTTAGAACTTTATTTGGCTATAATGCCAAAAGGAGAATATGTAGATAATGCTGGGATTTATACACCATGGTGTTTAATACTAGTAGGGGAAAGGTATGATAGAGGAGTTATATAGTAAAATTAGATGTTAATATGGATGAGGAAGGCAAATGAAGGGGATATCACTAAGTTTATTTGCAATTTACTTAGTTTAGAGAGTAGATCAAAATGAAAAGATTTTTAGACAAGAAATGTGGCTTTTGAATGAGCAAGAACCACCATGAAACCATGATGTTCTTCTATGAATCTCAGCTGATGAGGGGATGTTAGGAATGAAATGGAAGGGGGAAAGGGGGAGGTTAGTCATGCTCCTTGCTGTAACTTGATGGAGGTGAACACCTTGTCAATTAATTGACTTTACTCTGGTAAGCACAGTTAACATATGTGCAATGGTAAAGACAACCTTTCTGCAACCCCAACTACTTACCCAGCTACTTACCTAGCATTTTTTATTTCTCCTTGGAGGGTGCACTTGGACTTGCAAACCCTTACTTGCCTTTTCTTTTCTTTGGCCTTTTTTTTTTTTGTTTTTCCTATCTATTTCTACCCTTATCCCTTCCAAGGTCCCAGATTAAGCTGTTGGGAGCCTTTTCTTCTCTACCTGAACTATTTGTCTGCCAAGATTAAACAGTTTGGACAGACTTCCTTTCTCTATTCTACAACTGCAAATTTAAACCATGGAATGATCCAGATTAGACTGTTGGACCATCCATCAAAATTTTAAGTCCATACCAAGCTAGAAGGACAGATCAGATTCTCTGGGAAATATGTGATCTTTGAATCATCAAAGCAGAGCATATTTGGACCTTCCATAGCCAATCATGAAATATGAAACCTATTGGTATAGGTAGCTAACAGTGGCTCCACATGGGGATGGTTTTTCATTTGAAAGACCAAGAACAACAGGTCAGATTGCCTTGCTCTTTGGCTGCCCATATCATTCTTGAACTTTGCTGCTTTGAAGTGCCAAATTGTGTGCTTCTCTTCTTGGTAGACCTCTGATTCTATTTACCTTTTGCTGATAGTCAATAATCTTCAAAAAACCGCATTTTTACAATCTAAACAAAAATAATATATACATCTGCATATATACAAGGGAACCTCAGGTTGCACTTATGGGAAATAGTCAAAATAGTGCTTCAGCATCCTGCCATTGACAGGACCTTCATCCAAGTCAGTTTCAGTTAGACTTTTAAGGAAATAGGTATTATTACCTTGTACTGCTTGGACAGCAAATGGTCCTCTCCATAAGGAATCAAATTTTCCATGTTTTCCTTTTTCTTCTCTTCTTGCATCCCACTTGAGGACTTTGTCACCAACATTAAAATCTTCTACTTTGGTTCTTCTATCAAAGGCCTTCTTCAGTTTTTCTTGTAATACTTGAACTCTGCTGAAAACTTGATCTCTGGTTTGCTGCAGACATATGATCTGATTAATCCTTCTTTGCATATCATTTGGTTCAGCTTGGCTTTCTTGAAGAAGCTTCATAATAGGCACTCCTAAGGATGAGGGGAACTTGGCCTCTAATCCATAAACCAACTCATAAGGGCTGGTCCCAATTGATCTTTTGGTTGTCAGTCTATCTACCCATAAGGCATTGACTAACTTCTTATGCCAATTCTTTTTATTTTCTTCCAACACCTTCTTTATGATGTTTACCAGGCTTTTGTTTGATGATTCAACAAGGCCATTTCCTTGGGGATAGTATGCAGTAGAATGACCCAGGATAATGTGAAATTTGTGGCAGAAATTCACCATCTTTTTGGATCTGAAAGCAACAGCATTGTCTGTAATTATCTTATCAGGGTAGCCAAATCTAGCAAGTATGTTGTTTTCCAAGAACTGAATGATTATTGAATCATTTGCTTGTCTGCATGGGGCAGCTTCAATCCACTTGGTGAAGTAGTCTGTGGCTGTCAAAATCCATCTGTGTTGTCCTGAAGATGAGGGATGAATTTCCCCAATGAAATCCAAGCCCCATTGTTGAAAAGGTCTGTCCGTTGCAATGGGCTTTAAGGGAAGAGGCAGTAGCTTTCTTTTTCCCTCAAACACTTGGCATTTATGACATGAGGTTGAGAATTTCTTGATATCAAAGAACATGGTGGGCCAGTAGTATCCAGCCCTTAGTATCTTATCCACAGTGGACTTCCAGTACAAGTGTCCACCGCAGTGACCTGCATGAAATTCTTCCATGATTTTGTTAGTTTCATTTTCAATTAAACAGTGTAGCAATATACCTTCATGGTTTTTCCAAAGCAAATTGCCATCCATCACACAAAATCTTGATGTTTTCATTTTTAAGAACCTACACTTAGTTCTGGACAGTCCTGGGGGAGCACACAGGTTTTGTAAGATATAACAGATATCAGAGTACCAAGGAGATTGTTCAAAGGCTACATTGATCTTTGGAGTCGCCAGCTCTGTTTCACTGTCCAGCTGATTGATATCTAGGGCTTGGAAATTTGTTTCTGTCATTAATTTGGCCAAGCCTTGCCCTTTTATTAGCTTTGTAGGTTTTATTTCAATGTCAAATTCTAGTATGCTGGCAATCCATTTTCCTCTTCTGCCCTCTAAGTTTTCTTGGGTGAGAATGTCTTTGACAATAGGACTTGGTACATAAGCCACAACATGGGAATAAAGGATGTAAATCCTAAAGTCTTTAATGGCCTTGACCAAAGCATAGGCTTGTTTCTCCATAATTTGATATTTTAGAGGTGCATCTCTAAGAGCCCTGCTGAAGAAGGCAATTGGCTTCTCATTTCCTTGGTCATCCTTTTGTAATAAAACAACAGCAATAGTATGTTGGGAGGCAAAAGAGAAAATGATAAATTCTCTGTCAAACTGTGGATTAGTCAACACTGGGGTTTGGGTAAGGGCCAGTTTTATACCTTCAAAGGCTTGCTTGGCTTCAACAATCCATTTGACCTTTGAATCTTTCTTTAGCATATTATTAAGCAATCTGATCAACTCGGCCAGATTTGGGATAAATCTCCTTAAGAAATTGATTTTTCCCAAGAATCCTTGCAATTCTTTTATATTTCTTGGGTGGGGCATTTGTAGGATAGCTTGTATCCTGTCTGTATCAATTCTTATGCCATCTTTAGAGATGATGTGGCCCAATAGTTTACCTTCCTCTAAACCAAACAGGGATTTTTTGGGATTCAACGAAATTCCATATTTCCTACATGTTAGGAAGATCTGTCTCAAATGTTTCAAATGTTCTTGGTCAGACTTGGAAAAAGGTGTGAGGTCATCTAAATAAATGACAAGGAAATCATGAATCTCCTTCGCGAAAGCAATATCCATTGCTCTTTGAAATGTTGCCCCGGCATTCTTCAACCCAAAAGGCATCTTAACATACTTGAAAGTTCCCCATGGGGTTGTAAATGCAGTTTTGTCTTGATCATCAGGGTGTACTAGGATTTGGTTGAAACCCGAGAATCCATCAAGTAATGAGATCCTTGAGGCCCCTACCACTCTTTGGAGAATATGATCCATCTTAGGTAAGGGATAGTTGTCTTTGAGGGATACCTGGTTCAGATTCCTTAAGTCCACACACAGCCTAATTTCACCGGTCTTCTTTCTTGTAGGGACTAAGTTGGAGATCCATTCAGAGAATCTGATTGGTGCTATGATGCCTGCCTTAAACATTTTTTTTACTTCTTGTTCCATTGTTGGGAGAAGAATAGGGTTGATTCTCCTCAATTTTTGTTTAAAGGGCTTTTGATCAGGCTTGAGAGGGATAGTATGCTGGATAACAGAGGTGTCATAGGACTTTAGGTCCTCATAACTCCATGCAAAGACATCCTGGAACTCTTTAAAAAGGTCAATGTATTTTGGCTTTTGATCAGGAGGTAAAGATGCAGACAATTTAATTATTTTGGGTTTGTCAATTGTACCTATGTTGTATTCTTCAATGGCTGCATTTAAGGGCTGCATTTTTGGTTTTCTAGGAATATCATTTGAATCAAAGATGTCCTCTAGGGGAGTCAGGCCTGTTGGTAGAAAGTTGTCTTTCAGCTCTATGATTTCAGTTTCAGCATTGGCCACTTCCTCACAATTGATTGATTGAATTTGCTGAATGCTGGCCTTGTCGAAAATAGTTGGATTTAGCATTTGTTTTGCTGTCCTGAGTGATATTGGGTGAGTAATCTCCTGAAACTGTATTTGTGATTGACTTGCTTTGTCATTGTCAATATTTAGTCCTGAAAATTCTTGCTGCAAAGTCAAGAAATTGTTTATTTGCTTGTCATCATCAAACACTTGCCAATCATTGACATTGTTTGGGACAGAGGGTCTGTGTTTAATTTCAGCTGTAAAACGGTTGTTGGGTTCCAGTGGCAATTTGCAAGTACTAGCGAATGTTGCCAAACTATGTGCATGGAGATTGTGGGTCCTAGAAATCTTAGTGATTTGGAATTCAAAGAAGGAGTTTAGTACATCTGCAACAGCAGACCTATAAGACCTCAATCTTTTATCATTGGTGACAAAGTTTCCTTTCACTTGTTGAATGACCAGGTCAGAATCTCCCATGATTGAAACCCTAGCAGCTTGTAATGACTTTACTAGCTTCAGACCTAGTAGAAGGGCTTCATACTCTGCCATGTTATTGGTGCACCTGAAGTTTAATCTATAAGCCCTGCCTTCTGCATGGCTGTTTTCTTTATTGTGTATCCAAACTCCAGCCCCTGCTCCTAATTTGTTAACTGCACCGTCAAATTCAAGGAACCATAGAATGTCCTGTTGGGACGGAGATTTGATGATTTGTTCATGAGATGGTAATGTAAGCAGGAGTTGGGGTTTATTCTCTAGCTTGTATTCTAGGATAGTTTCATCAGTTGATTGAAAATCTTTCACAACTAGAGCAGGAGCAGTGTCTAGTGTATGTTTGTTTGAAGTTTCATGGATGGTACTTCCTTCATTAACGTTTTCTTCTTGTATGAGTGTTTTGGTTTCAACTTCACCTTTTGAGGGAGTTGTGGTGTCATTGAAAAGAATGTATGAGTCTATGTCTGAATGGATATCATATATGGGAAAGTTTTGAGGCTTTTCCTCACTGCTGACCATGTATTTCATTAGTGTTTCTCTGTACAGTCTTTTTGGTTGCCCAAAAATAGAGATGGTGGCATATGACATGTCTAATTGTAGGGAACCTTGGAGTTTAGCTCCCCATGATCTTGATAACAGCATCCCATACTTGGGTGGGATATCAGCAACTACCACATCCATTAGGATTGTTTTGTTTGGGTATTGAACCAAAGACACACATAAATCTTTTATGAGACCTAGGCACTTGACTTGGCTGGAATCAAAGAAAAACAGGTCTTTGTATGGTCTTGTTATGTCCAAATTCAGTCTTTCCATGACTGCTTTTGGCATAAGGTTGTGAGAAGCGCCTGAATCAAACATTGCATTGTGTAGTATTTTGTCATGAATATGTAGGCTGACACAAAACGGTAGTACCCCTGTGACTATTGTTTTTCCATCCACTTCTGGGCCAAATAACAATTCTGGAGTGTCATCCAGCACATTGACATCATCTATGTTGCTGGTGAGTTGAAGGGACTTTTTGATCTGTAGTTTATAGATGTCATGCTTGGCTAGTTCCACGAGAGGAATAACTATCTTTATTTTGCCAATTTCAGTTTCTAGATCAAAGGATTTTTCAGATTGGGTCCTGGGGTTATAGGTGACAGTCCTCTCCCTATTCATTAAATCTTCTTCTTGATTTTTGTCTTGACTTTGAGATTTATCCCTTTTACTCATCTCTTGAGGAGCGATATTTAAATTAGGGTGAGAAGACGAAGTGTCCAGAGACCGCTGCCTTAAGGACAGTGGCTCAGTGATCTCTTCAACAATCACTTCTTGTGTATGTGAATTTACTTTGTCATTAGGTTCTGTGCCTGTGACTCTTTCAGGCTGCTGATTATCCTTTTTCTTTTCAGGCTGGTTAACATTTACAGTTCTGCTCCTCAGCTTGTATTGTTTATGGACTTCATAAACAGCAGTGTCATAGCCTTGTTTGAAGTCAAAGGATTCACCTGATTTAGTTTGGAACAGTTTGATTTCATCATCCTCATGATCCTCTTATGTTAAGAAAACTTGACTCTCACCATCCAGACCCATTAAATTAATCTCAGGATCTTCATTGGGCTCAGTTGATGTTGAAGTTTCCGCATAATTTTCTTGGAAAGGGGGTCTTATGTCTTGGTCAGTACTGGCCTTGCCAATATTTGGGTTTGGGTTTCTCCTAAAATTTGGATTCCTAGGAGGATTGTTTTGTGGTGCTTCCCATGATGCTTTTCTCTCAACCGATTCTACCCTATCACCCAATCTCTTCATACCATTAAGTATTGCATCAAGTTTTTGATCAAGGGCTGTAGGCTCTTCTTTGTATATGCTTCTCTTTTCTAACCTTGCCCTGTTTCTTTTGGCAATCAGGTTTGCCTCCACAGTGACAGCAGCCTTTTGAGCGTCTTCAAGGGTTTCAGGTTCTCTTTCCTTCAACTGATATGCCATGTCAGGATCAAATCCATCAGGGAATTTGTACAAGGCTAAATCAGGAGGAGGTCTTAGGTTTTGTGGTATTGCATTGTACACATTGTTGAATCTAGCACAATACTCCAGGACGATCTCTTGCGGACCTCTCTTGATTGTTTCATATTCTGCAAGTATGTGCAGGGGATCTTTCTTCTTCTCCCATCTGGTAGTAAAGGCTTGATACAGATCATTGGGAGTTGCAATGGAGTTTGCATTCAGAGATCTAAACCAAGTTCTTACATCCCCGGTTAGGCTTTGAACAAACATCCTCATTCTGACGCTGTCATCATCTATTTCATAGGTCTCAAAATGGTCTTGCATCTTCTTGGCATGCTGGACAGCTGTTAGAGAGCCATTGGAGTCAAAATATGATATTTTGCTTTGGTAATCTTGAGGTAAAGCTGCAGCATTAGCTGGTATCTGCAAGGGTGCATATCTGTTAGCCATATTTACAGGATTTAGAGGATTAACAGGTGCAGCTGGGATAATAGGAACGATGGGTACCACAGGGGTAACAGGCGAAGCTGAACCTAAAGTGTGGTTCAAGGGGATATGTGCAGTGGATGAAGATGTGAGAGGAGGACTGTGAGAAGTGGATGGTGAACTAGGGGAACTAGGGGTGGACCGGAAAAGAATTTTTATTGGAGTAGAAATGGGGTTGGGATGAACTGTACTAGGGGTTAAATCAGCAGGTTGGTCCTGCCTTTGCTACCTCCTAATATTTCTAGGGATGGTATTTGGATTATCAACAATGATGGGTGGATTAGGGTCAGGATTAGCCCTAGTATGTCGAGGATTTTTCTTAGGAGCCAGTTTCTAACTGTTTTTCAGGACTTTTTATATGAAGTTTTTATATATGCAAGGACTGGATGAAGATTTTGGAATGGCTATATATGTTTCAAAGCTAAGATTAAGATTCCCTATCTAGCTCTTCCCTAAAGCTGTCACTGTGGTACAGAAACAGTTCTAAGGCTTCTTGGCTGGTTTCAGGCTTGATGGTAGCTTTGGAAGATAGATAGTAATTGAAAAAACCTAAAAGCTCCCCAGCGGAGTTGCCATTTATGTTAACACCCAGGTTGTTCCCTATGACTCCCAAGGGAATACGGCCGGGGTAACCACTAACCAATCTTTGGATCACAGCTTCTAGCCAAACTGTGATCAGAGAGGGCTCTCTCTTAATGATTTGTCTCTGTTATGATGGTGTTTTAGGCTAGCTATTATGCTCAGGTTTTGGTTTAATTGTTTGGTTGGAAAAGGTTCAGTCTAAACTAGTATGCTCTTACCAAATCTTATATAACATTGGGCAATGGAGTCGGTGGTCCTTTGGTTTGGTGTGCTATGTTGATACCGAAATGAAACTGCAGAGCAGGATAATTGTCTGGGAAACAATGCTTTGGAATTGAGTTTTGGTGTGATATGGTCAGGATAAGAAAGGCAATTAAGAATCTTTCTGTAATCTGATATGAAAGAAAGCGATTGTTACCTGGAAGCATTGAAGAATTTCTAGATAACTTTCACTATATGGAATTAAATATAACATGAGCATTTAAGAATTCATGTCTGTTTTAATTCTGAAGAAAACATTTGCAGCAATATAAGATTGAGCACAGGGTGTGAAGAAACATGTCCTGAACTATTCCTTTTCTTTATTGCTAGATATGATGAAAACGTGAAAATGAAATAATACAGGGAAACAAAACAGAGTTTAAAGAAAACATATCATTCCACCAGACAACGCAGGGTTTCTGCAACAGCACTTAGATTATCAACAAGACACCAGAGTTCCAGGAAATCACTGAGCTGGAATTGCTCTTTGTATTAAACTTTTCTGAAAGTACAGAGTATACATGCCTCAGAGTAAAATTTACCAACCCCTTATGCGTTACTAAGGGGGGTATATATACAAATTTACATTAGAAAATATCTGAATGAAGAGTAAATGCTCCATAAATGTCCTACCAACTGCTGGAGTGCAGCAGCTGAAAGAGTAAATGTTGTAATAACTTTTAGTCCCTTAGCTGTCAAAAATGGTCAGAGACTGTTGACTTGGTGGCAATTGGCGTCGGTTGGTGACGCGCTGTTCAAAACTTGGCTAGCTGTCATTGTCTATGTGATGAGTCACTTTTTGGCCGCTCTTTAAACGCTAACCTTTTTGCTGTCTGTCTTCTGGTGACCTGGAGCTGTCAGCGGCCGAATGACTTGAAGCTATCGTGGCAAAATTTGGAGCATGGCCTGCCACCAGTCCTCCTTAGGCATTTGATGTCTCCGAATTTTTATTAGAGTCTCATCGGCCTCTGTATACCGCCAAAAGTTAGGAGGAGTTTCAAACAAATGATTTGCCTCACTTTCAATGAAGAATAGGCCTTCAAGTTTAGTGTACAAGCTCTGTCCTGTTGGGGGCCCTGTTTCCTCAGGAGTACTGCCAGATGCAGTGATTTGATTTTCAATGTAAGTAGACATCCTGTTGGTGAATTGATCTCTGGAAATCAATTTCCCTGTGCTATTCAGCAGGCCAGGCAATCCCTTTGCTTGCAGCATTCCCATTTTGAGTTTATACTCCTCCACCTCAGCCTGCATTTCATAGCATTTTCTTTCTACAGTCTGTACATAACTTCTGAGAGTTAGCACCTTTTTAGTTGTGAGGATGGCCTCTGTTCTGTTGACGATGCCAATGGCTGCCAGCTCCTCTTTGTCTTGCCTGTTCAAAAAATCGATCAGTTGGTTTGCCTGCTCAGGTCTGTTTCCCAGCACTGTTTTGGCTCTCTGGATTTCTGTCTGTGCTTGGCCAATTAAATCCATGTACTCATGGATTGTTTTGATGGATTTCCATTGCTTGGTGATAGCTTGGGTAATCTTACCCCACAAAATTCTTTTTATGTCGGCCATGGTACTTTCCAGATTGAGCTCCTTTTCCAGGGCCTTTATCTTATCCTTCAGGCCCTTAATTTCTCTGCTCTGCTCTGCTACTGTTACCTTTGATTTATCATATTTGGCATCCATCTCTGCCAATTTTTCTTTTGCTTTCTTTATTTCATCCGCTTGGAGCTCCATTTCCTTGACAGCCTTGGTCAATTCTTCTACGCTCGGGTGTGCATCTAGAGCTGCTGTTGTGCCTGCTGCTTCAGTTGTGGGGGCCACTGTTGCCCCTGAAGTTGTTGCTATTGTTGAAGCTGTTGGAGGAGCCTGGAGTGTAGATTCTCCCTGTTTGTCTTGTAGCGTTCCTTCCCGCTCTTTCTCCAATTCTTTGATCCTCTGATCTTGCTGTAGAAGGAGGTCAAGTTGTTCATTAAGCTGTTTTTCTTTTTGTAGTTCTGCTGTCTGAGGGTGTTCTGTAGGTAACAACCCCAACCTCTTCTTCATTGCATTCAGATCATCATCTTTCTTCTTTATAAGGGCCTTTACACCTGTTGGATCACTAGGATCATGCCCTAGATCAATAATAATCTCCTCCAGAGACTTTATTCTATTATCCTTGGCCTTAGAGGACATCCTCTCAAAATCTAGCTGAGTGTTTGTGTTCTTCAAGGAATCTTTCAGCTCATGGGCCAGTGTGGCCTACTCTACCAATGTTGCATAGACCATCTCCCCAGTCTGCTTGTGGAGTTCAATCTGGTCCATAGGATGTATGTCTTTAGCTAGGACCTCCACCCTTGTTTTGATGAAATCTGCAGTTGTCATTGGCTGTGGCCCCTTGGGTTTGAAATGGCTGAATATCATTTTTTCTTCCTCGAAGTCATAGACCGACATCAATCTTTCCTGCTGGGCTGGTGTAGCATCTATGAACTGTTTGTAAACCTCAGCCCTTAATAACTCATTTGCTGCCTTGATCTGTTTAAAAGATGCCTTAGTGCTTTTAGGCTTCTGGCTTTGCTGAGATGAGGATGACACCTCCAAACCAAGCTGTAAAGTCTGCTCCTGCTGAAAGGAGCTTGTCCCTGTATGTTGGCTTCCCTCCCTGTCCTTTCCTGTGCTGTTTAAGGCATCTTCAGTAATGTCTTCCACCTCAGGGGAATCTTCCCTTTGTCTTTTGGCCTCTGGCTGATGGGAAGGTCCACTAATAGGAGTGGACTCTTCTCTTTCTCTTTTAGAACCCCTCTCCTCATGGGCTGGGGTTTGCAAAATAGGTGCTGTAGGAGTCGCAGTTTGTGGAGGAGGAGTTTGATCTTTCTGCTGCTCTGCTTGTTCCTCCCTCTGCAGCTCATTTTGCTGCTTAGTTTGCTGTTCAGTTGAGGGGGTTGCCTTCTCTTTCAGTGTTTCATGTTCTGCATCCATTATGCCTTTGCCTTTATCCACTGCTGCTGCCGATGTAGAGGGTGCCTGTGGTGCTGTCCTTGTCACTGAGGTCCCTTCTCCCACTGAGTGAGGCGGCCTGAAAGGTACCTGGGAAAACCGCCTCGGAAGCTCGCGGGCCGGGCTGTGGAGACTTAGTGCCGTCGAATTCCGAACTTTCAGCGGTTGAATCGTCGAATTTGATGGCTGGCTGAGAAAATTCGCGGCAGCTGTTGGCAACGGCTAGTTCTCTTTTGCATGAAAATGACTGAAAACGGCTCATTTAGTCATTTAAAACGTTAATTTTGGCAAAAGTGTGCATTTGGCGCTTTTCCGCGGATGACGTCAGCATGATGTCATGGCGGGACCCGGGTACGGAGGTGACGTGGCAGCGGAGGTGTCTGCCAGGGTGGCAGGACGTGGTGGTGGGCGGATGCGGTGGCAGGTCTGCGTGGAGGGCCACGGGACGCTGGAGCGGGCACTGGTGAGGTGACGTCAGGGTGACGTGCCAATGACGTAGGAGGGAGGGCGGTAACAGGGGTGGCGGTAAGCGGGTTCCCCGCACCACCTTTGGGCAAAGGCGGTAACGGGGAGGGGGGCTCCGAACAACCCCACCGCCTGCCACGCGTCCCCTGTACGGGATGGCCAAAACCACTTTCCCCGGACGCTAAAGGTCGGCAGCTCGGGGAGTGAGAATGACCGCCCACCTTTAGATCTGGGCGGTGGAGATCGGACGTCTGGCGGGCTCTCCGACGGATCGAGCAGGTTGGGGGGGGTCCCGCCGGCACCATAAAATATTTAATTTAATATTTGGGGCGGAGGACTATAAAAAATGGGTTTTTTCGTAGTGTTTTGGGTTTTCTGGGTTTTTTGCAAGGGTTTATACAAGAAAAAGGGGTTTTTGTGTGTTTTTTAGCAGAGGGACGGTGAGGGTTGGGGGGAAGGATTTCTGCTCATAACCAGAGGTTAGAGTACATCCAAGACAAGGTTGAGCATAGTCCCAGATGGACTGAAGTCCCCTTAGAACTTTATTTGCCTATAATGCCAAAAGGAGAATATGTAGATAATGCTGGGATTTATACACCATGGTGTTTAATACTAGTAGGGGAAAGGTATGATAGAGGAGTTATATAGTAAAATTAGATGTTAATATGGATGAGGAAGGAAAATGAAGGGGATATCACTAAGTTTATTTGCAATTTACTTAGTTTAGAGAGTAGATCAAAATGAAAAGATTTTTAGACAAGAAATGTGGCTTTTGAATGAGCAAGAACCACCATGAAACCATGATGTTCTTCTATGAATCTCAGCTGATGAGGGGATGTTAGGAATGAAATGGAAGGGGGAAAGGGGGAGGTTAGTCATGCTCCTTGCTGTAACTTGATGGAGGTGAACACCTTGTCAATTAATTGACTTTACTCTGGTAAGCACAGTTAACATATGTGCAATGGTAAAGACAACCTTTCTGCAACCCCAACTACTTACCCAGCTACTTACCTAGCATTTTTTATTTCTCCTTGGAGGGTGCACTTGGACTTGCAAACCCTTACTTGCCTTTTCTTTTCTTTGGCCTTTTTTTTTTTGTTTTTCCTATCTACTTCTACCCTTATCCCTTCCAAGGTCCCAGATTAAGCTGTTGGGAGCCTTTTCTTCTCTACCTGAACTATTTGTCTGCCAAGATTAAACAGTTTGGACATACTTCCTTTCTCTATTCTACAACTGCAAATTTAAACCATGGAATGATCCAGATTAGACTGTTGGACCATCCATCAAAATTTTAAGTCCATACCAAGCTAGAAGGACAGATCAGATTCTCTGGGAAATATGTGATCTTTGAATCATCAAAGCAGAGCATATTTGGACCTTCCATAGCCAATCATGAAATATGAAACCTATTGGTATAGGTAGCTAACAGGATATACTGAAGAAGCCTCTCAAGCGTAGAAGCAAGCACAGAAGCCATCCACCTCCAAAATTTATCTTGATGCGGCAAGAAAAAGTGAACAGGTTGACAGTCGACAGCAAAAGCATAATGCGGATCACCAAGTAAATCAGGGACACTTTGCTTCAAGAATGAACAAAGATTACCAAGTAAATCGGGGGCAATCTACTTCAAGGATGAACAGAGGATTCAACCAACCACAGGTAAATCATTCTTAATTTGACTCAAGAATGGATGTCAATGGAAACTACAATCATTTGGTTGGTAGGTTTGATAATCGCATAAATTTCTTCAATGGCCAATGTTTCTCTTGTCATAACTTTGGTCACAAAGCTTCTCAATGTGTTGCCTACAAGACCATCATGACTAGAGAAGCTCAAAAATAGAGTATGACTGGGATCATGAAAAGGACCTACAATAACTTTTCTGCTCTTGAGAATGAAGTATAATGTTCTATTTGTAACAACTTCGGTCATGAAGATTATGAATGCAGGAGTAGGTTTCGGCAAACAACTCAGAAGGAGCAAGTTTCATTGAATTCTAAAACATGGAGAAAGAAAGAATCGCAACCAGAAAGATGTGGGATAGCCTTATATGTGGAAGGACAGGAAAATTAGTGGTACATCGATAGTGGATGCTCGAAACATATGGTGTTAAAGAAAAACTTCAGTCATATAGTGCCTTAGAAAAGGAAAAGAAGGTCTCATTTGGAAATGACACCCCTGCACTCATAAAAGGTAAAGGTTCTGTGTTTTTGAAAGAAAAGGTCAAGGCTAGAAATGTTATGTATGTTGATGGTTTAAAGCACAATCTATTGAGTGTCAGTCAAATGTGTGATCAAGGAAATGAAGTAATATTTCGATCAAATGGATGCATTGTTCATGAGCTTGATACAAGAGAAACAGTGATCAAAGGAATAAGAACTCCAAATAATTTATACATACTCAAGGGAGGACAACAACAATGCTATCTAAGCAAGAATGATGAACACTGGCTATGGCACAGATAATTGGGGCATCTAAGCTTCTCTCAGATAAGGAAAGCATGCAAATATCAGGCAGTTCGTGATCTCCCTGAGATTAGAATTCCAGACAATACAATATGCAAATCATGTCAGTTTGGTAATAAAACCAAAACTAATTTCCCTGAGAAGGAAGGATCAGCTAGCAGGCCACTTGAACTTTTCCATATTGATGTATGTGGTCCATCTAGGAAAAGGTCTCCTAGAGGAGAAGAATACTTTATATTGTTCATTGACGACTTTTCGAGGATGTGTTGGTTAGGACTTATGAAGCATAAAGATGAAGCCTTCGAAAAGTTCAAAGCATTCAAAGCCTTGGTTGAAAATGAATCAGATCACTGAATCAAATGCCTTAGGTCTAATCGAGGAGGGGAATTTACCTCAGATGAATTTTTTGATTTTTGTGAAGAACATGGAATAAGAAGGGAATTCTCGACTGCAAGGACTCCTCAGAAAAATGGAGTAATGGAAAGGATGAACAGAACAGTTCAACAAATGGCTCGTGATATGCTTGATGAGTCTGGAACTCTCGCAACCTTCTGGGGTGAAGCTGCATTTTCTTCCATCACTATTCTCAACAAGACAAATGTTCGAGTGAACAACACTCAAACTCCTCATGAACTTTGGTATGGTAAGACTCCCACAGTAAAATACTTTAAAATTTTTGGAAGCAAATGCTACATCAAAAAGACTGATGAAAACCTTGGCAAATTTGAACCTAGAGCAGATGAAGGCATTCTTCTTGGTTACTCTCCCCATAGCAAAGCATATAAGGGTTACAATAAAAGACTTGGAAAAGTTGTTGAAAGTATTGATGTAGTGGTTGATGAATAAGGAAACATTCCAAGGCAAGTAAAATCTGAAGAGTTCGAAGATCATGAGGACTATCCTTCTACAACAAATCAAACTCATGATGAAGAAGAAACCCATGAGGCACTAGAAGAACAGATAAGGATAGAAGAAGAGACTCCATCTAGGTACGTTCAAAAGAATCATCCAGAAACTCAAATTTTGGGGCAAAAGGAGGCAGGTGTACAAACAAGAAGAACCATTTCAGAAGCTTCAAGTTATCTATCATTACTCTCCTCCACTGAACCACAAAATGTAAGAGAGGCACACAAAGGTGAATGCTGGGTAATGGCCATGAGAACTTGAGCAGATTGAAAAGAATAACACTTAGTAGTTGGTTCCTAGATGAAAAGATAAGAATGTCATAGGAACAAAATGGATATTCAAAAATAAGCTAAATGAAAATGGAGATGTGATTAGGAACAAGGCCAGACTTGTTTGTAAAGGGTATGCTCAATAGGAAGGCATAGACTTTGAAGAAACTTTTGCACCAGTTGCCAGACTTGAGGCCATAAGGATGTTCCTTGCTCTTTCTAGCTTTCAGAAGTTCAAAGTATTTCAAATGGACGTGAAGTCTGCTTTTCTAAATGGAGACTTGGATGAAGAAGTGTATATTGAGCAACCAGATGGGTTTATCCTTGGAAATGATCCAAAGCTTGTATGCAGACTCAAAAAGGCTCTCTATGGCCTTAAACAGGCTCTAAGGGCTTGGTATTATCGCTTGGATAAGTACCTCCATCAACAAGGTTTTACAAAAGTTTCCACAGATAGAAATATATATATATATATATAAAAGTTGACAATGATAAGTTGCTAATACTTGTTGTGTATGTTGATGATATCATCTTTGGTAGCAATGAAGAAGACATGAGTCAAAATTTTGCCTTGGTGATGCAAAAAGAGTTTGAAATGTCCATGCTTGGTGAGCTCACATATTTTCTTGGTTTACAAGTCCAACAAAACAAAGATGGTATTTTTCTATCACAAACCAAGTATCTTAAGCAGATCTTGAAGAAATATGGGATGGAGGATTCGAAACCAGTATGTACCCCTATGGTAACAAGATGCAGCCTCAGCACAAATGATGAATCAGCAGCAGTGCATAAACCAACCTATAGATCCATGATTGGTAGTCTACTCTATCTAACAAGTACCCGACCAAACATTATGCATGCAGTGGGAATAGTTGGAAGGTTTCAGGCAAATCCAAAGGAAACTCATCTTCAGGCAGTTAAGAGAATTTTCAAGTATCTTCAAGGAACTCAAAACTATGGCTTATGGTATCCTAGAAGTACAGATCTCACACTTCATGCATATACAGATGCAGACTGGGAAAGAAGCATGGATGACAGAAAAAGCACTAGTGGTGGTGCATTCTTCATGGGTCCTATATTAGTATCTTGGTTCAACAAGAAACAGAGTTCAATTGCATTATCTACAGCTGAAGCAGAATATGTAGTTGTTGCATCTTGCTACACACAACTCCTTTAGATGATGCAAACATTGCAAGACCTACAAATCACTTGTACTCCACCTATCTCCATTTTTTGTGATAATACAAGTTAAATCGATATTTCAAAGATTCCTATCATGCATTCAAAGACTAAGCACATACCTATCAAGTATCATTTTCTCTGGGAACAAGTGCTTGAACAAAAGGTTAAATTGGAGTATGTTCCCTCTAAGGAACAAGTTGTTGACATACTCACCAAAACACTACCCAGGGAGACATTTGAATACCTCAAACAGAAGCTGGGGGTAGTCGATGCATCATCTTGCTGCCGAATCTTGTCTGCTTCAGAGAAAATTGGTTGTACACGAGTTTCATGAGGAGGATCCGTGTACATACGTCGGTTTATGTAGATATAGTCACATATATGTTGGTTTAAAGAAAAACAGTGGGCCGACTTCAGGATGAAAAGAGTCTGATATAGATTTGGCAGAGACCATCTGGCATAGGTTCAAGGGGAGCGTATACTCTTCTAATAATGCATTGTTGGCATTATCTTAGAAGATCTTGGTTTACATTCATAGTTGTTTTAATTTCAGGTTGAACAGGTGCATGAGGAAGAGCATGGTTGCTGGTCTAAATGATGATTGGGGGTTATGATGATTGATGATTGATAGATGCTAGTCTTGTTGTAGATATTTTGTCTCTATGTCATGTATTTATTTTCTTATCAAGTCCATGTAATGGCCTATCTTGGATTCCCCACTATGCCTGGGATGGATGAAGTAATGTTCTTGTTGTTATCATGTGTAAATTCTTGGTGTATCCCCACTTGGTTGGGTAGATGAGTCAGTCCCCACTTGGTTGGGAGATGGATGTATGTATGAGTCTTTGGTGATAGGAAGGTCATTTATAATGTATAAAGTCATGTTTCTTTTGTAGAACATCTTCTTGAAGACCTTGCCTACAGTTAGGGGGAGCTTGGGTAGCACAGCAGAGGAGAGATTTCAGCATAATCCTTTGCCCTTGATGTCAAAGGGGGAGAATGATTTTGAGTGACTTGGAGTTGCCATCAAGTCCAAAGGGGGATATTGTTGGCATTATGACACAGGTTTGGCACTATGGCATAGGTGTTGTCCTTGATGGCAACTCACTCAAAGGGCAGATCATAGTTCAGGCTCTCAAAATGAAAGAAAATGAGGTATACGTAGGTTCCTCTTAACAAAATAGCATATACACGTGGGTGTACTGATCAAAAGGCACGTATATGTATGCACGCACTTTCATGCAAAGAAAAGCACGTACATGTGGGAAAAATTATGGTTGGTCCATGGTATTTAGTTTGACATATTTGAACCTATGGTTTTGGTCCTTGGTATTACATCCAAAGTGTTGAACCCAGGTATTGAGTCCCTAGTATTGGATCTCTATGGTTTTGGACCATGGTTTGAGTAAGGCCTATGTCTATAAAAAGGGAAGGAGAACATTTGGCAAGGGATCAACTGAAGTATTGAATATCTTATAAAGAGAAAGATCTAGAATACTGTCATTGGGTTATGGTGCATAACTAGATCTGAATCAAGGAGGAGGCTGAGCGCAAGGAGAAGGATAAGTTCTATTCATGGGTCAAGATCTTAAGGCGGTTTGAAGAGAAGTATCTTTGTGTAATTTTTTGATATGTTATATTTGGCGCATGAGGTGATCTATAAATATGATAATCTAGGTATAACTGATGTCTAAATAAGTAAAAAGGATAAATTATCTTTTATAGATCTGTACGCAGGTTCATCGCAGCAGAGGCGTGTATACACACTGGTTAACAGACTTAAAATAGCGTATACGCTGGTTGGCCTTGATACATAAGCATATGCATGCATGTTTCACATATTGAAGTAGCGTACATCTCATGAAATATGTTTTAGCTACTTCTGTTTATTGCTGCAGTGTTCTGGGTTTAGAATTGGTGTTTGGTTACTGGTACTGTTTTCTGGTTACAACATTCTGAGAAGTTATTGGTTGATTCAGTATTTGTTTGTACAAAGGAGTTTGGTTAATGTAGATATACTTGATGTTTGATTGATATTCATGGATCCAGTCTGAAAATTTATGAAACGTGGTCCCTGGAAGAAAAGAGAAGGTTGTAGCCTTCTGTAGGTCAGCACCTACGTACTAGTACCTCAGCTAGTACAAGAGCTAAGGGGGTTGTAGCTCCCTTCCAGGAGAAGATAGAGAACCAGAGAAGGTTGTAGCCTTCTGTAAGTAGCAGCCTGCTTACTAGTATAAGACTTTACAAGTACAAAATCATTGTAAAAGGAAGTTTCTAATTTAAAAGAAGATAGAGACAAATTGCAGCAGGTGGTTTTCAGCCACATTGGGTTTCCACCTTATATCTTTGTGTCCATGTGTGTGATGGTCTATTCTATTTTACTGCTCCTGCTTACTTTTATTATGATTAATGAAGTACTGATGCACTGATTAAAGATCAAACAATTAATGAATCTTGAGTTTTCTGATATAGGCTGGTTTCCTTAGGCATAGTAGTGTATATACGCAGTTTCACATAGCCGAAGTAGTGTATACAAATTTGGTTGTGAAAAGGAAATTAATTGATTTGATAATACTGATTCACCCCCCCTCTCAGTATTATTTCCAACATTGTATATTGGACCTACAATGTTTTTGGATGAGCACATATCACATTTGATGCAAGTACTAAAGAGATTAAAGAAGAACCAATTGCTAGCACATCAGTCTTTGGGGTATCAGGGGTATATGATAGGTGAAATGAGATTTTATCAATATTGAGGCCATCATGAAATGGTCAATTCCTACTAATGTTTCTAAGGTTAAGAGTTTCGTTGGGGAAACACAATACCTACGGAAATTCATAGCCGCATTTTTAGCATTAGCAGCACCACTCTATGCCATAATAAAAATATTTGAAAAGGGTCAGTAGAGTGCCTTTTGAGGAGTTAAAGAAGAATATCAATCAAGCACCAATTTTGGCATTAACAAACTTGTAGTACCCCTTTGAATTGGAGAAAAATGTGAGTGGGTATGCTATGGGAGTGGTCTTGATGTAGGGAGGAAGGCCTGTATGATAACATTCTAAAGTATTTCACGGGGAAATTCTAAATCACCCTACCTACGACAAGGAGAATTATGCCTTGGTGCAAGCTATGAAGAAGTGGAAACACTATCTAATGGGAAAGGATATAGTGATCCACATAGATCATCTTACACTACATTAAAGGTAGGGCCAAAGTAAGTTATAACATAACATGCATTACAAATGGATGGGGATTCTACAATAGTTCCATTTAATGATCAAGTATAAGAATGGAGACATAAACAAGTTGGTCAGCATGCTTTCAAGGACAAACAAACCAAACATCATAGCTTTGGGAACTATGATGCACATAGATCAATTCACCCATGATTCATACAAAGAGGAATATTCATAGGACGATGACTTCAAGGAGGTGTTTCAGTAGTTACAGAGCTAGATTCATGTTGTTATGCAACCAACTCTCAAAATAGTATAAAATATAGATCAACGACTTAAAAATTATCCTTTTAGATGGGTAAACATCCTTTACATTACATAAATGAATAATTATTGGATGATTCAAATGATAAGACCTCCTTGGTATATATAGGAGTCTAAGTGGTCACAATATAATCATAGCCTACATAACAATAATAATGTAAGGGCATAAAAATAACAATAGTGGTATTCTATGGGGCATAAAAATAATAATAGGTTACTACACTAACAAAAAAAATAAGGGGAATACACTAGTATTATAGGGACCTAACATGCTCCTGTCCTTAAAAAAGGTGTTGTACTTAACACTTGAGTAGTTTGGGATGATTTTGTATAAAATTCTCATCCTCCCATGTGGAATCTTGAGTGGCTAAGTTATTCCACTTAATAAGATACTTAGAAATTAATTGATTCAGTAGCTGTCCGGTTATTGTTTTTGTGTCTACTTCAAGCTCAAATATGATTTTTCCTTCTTCGTCAAGTTATGGCAACACTATTTGAACTAGAAGGTTGTCACCAATAACCTTATTTAAGCATGAAACATGTAAAACTCGATGTACTTGGGAAGATGTAGGCAACTCGAATTTGTATGCCATAGTACCAATCATTTGCAACACCTTGTAAGGACCATTGTACTTGGGTGATAATTTATTATCCTTCTTAGCTTCCTTAAGGGAAATTTTTTTGTATGGTTGTAGCCGTAAAAGTACTGATTCACCTACATTAAAACTTCTTTCAATATGATGTTGATCTATTTGTTGTTTCATTTGATTCTACAGCAGAGTGAGGGTATCCTTTAAGAGTTGGAGAACTTGTTGTTAATGCTCCATGTGATCTTCCACTGCTTGAACCTTAGAATTTTCTCGTAAAGATGATGTGATGGATAGTGGATGATATCCATAAAGTGCCATAAATGGGGTCATTTTTGCTACAATATGGAAGGAAGTGTAATACCACCATTCGGCTAGAGGTAACCACTTGAACCATTGTGTTTGTTTATCAGTTACAAAACAACAAAGATATCATTCCAAACATTTGTTCACTATCTTAGTTTTCCTGTCATATTGAGGATGATAAGATGAGCTATGAGCTAATTGAGTACTAAGACAAGAAAATAATCCAGTCCAAAAATTTCCAGTGAAAATGGGATCTCTGTTACTTTGTTAGGCAGTGCTAAGGCATGCTAAAGTGCTAGGAAAGCATGCCAAGATGTACAAAGTACAAAGGTATGCCAACGTGCACTAAGGAGTGTTAGTGAGTGCTAGGGAAACTCAAGGGATATCTAGGTAAAAATGCATGGAAATGAATGAGTAAGAGTGTGTGACAAGGAGTGTCAATGAGTTCTAGGTGTGCTAAGGAGGGAGTAACATGGTATGATAGGCAAAGCTAAGGTGTGCTGAAATGTTATGGAAGCATGCAGCCAAGATGTTCCAGGTGACAGGGTGTGCAAACACATGCTAGGAATTGTTAGGGAGTGTGAGGGAAACACAAGGGAGAACTATGTCAAATTATTGCATGGACATGAATGAATAAGAGTTTGTGATAGGAAGTGTCAGTGAGTTTTGGGTGTGCTAGGGAGGGAGTGACAAGGTATTCTAGCAAGTGCTAAGGCATGTTAGAGGCCAGAGAAACATGCCAAGAGATGCCAGCTGCCAGGGTGTGCCAATGCATGCTAGGGAGTGTTTTGGAGTGCTATGGAAAAACAAGGGAGAACTAGTCTCAAATTCATGGAAATGAATGAATAAGAGTGTGTGATAGGGAGTGTCAGCAAGTTATAGGTATGCTAAGGAGGGAGTGACAAGGTATGCTAATTATTTCCAAGGAATGCTAAAGTGTTAAGGAAGAATTCCAAGATGTGCCAGGTGCTAGGGAGTGTTATGGAGTGCGATGGGGAAAAAAGGAGAAGTAGTTCAAAATGCATGGAAATGAACAAATAAGAGTGTGTGATAGGGAGTGTCAGTGAAATTCAAGTGTGCTAAGGAGGGAGTGACAGGGTTATATGCTAGGTAGTTCCAAGGCATACTAGAGTTCCAGGGCATGTCAGGGAGTTCCAAATCATGCCAAGGAATGAAGGTAATGCTAACATATGCCAATTCATTCTAAGACGTGCTAGGTGATATGGCATGTCAAGATGTAACATATATTTCTTAGTTGTTTTACTGCCATGGTTGAATATGAGCCTTGTCTTGTTAACTTCTTAAGTGTGATGAGTTGAGAGTGGACATGAGTATCCTAAGATGAGTTATAGGCAGTTCTAAGGTGAACAAGGCATATGTTGAATTTACATGACACATGATAATTTGGTTTTGGTCTTAGAATCTTTGATTCAAACACACTCAAGTGCCACAACACATCTACTTTAATGCATAAAGAAATCTACACACATTAAGGAATCAACTAGTCCACATGACAATTTTTAATTTTTTCAAAACCTTCTTGATTATATTACAAACTCTAATACAATATGATAGAGTTCCCATACTAGGGATCATGGCCATTTACAATCACATTGATACAAGGAATACAATTAGGGCTAGGTGTTAGTCCTTTAACAACCAATCTATCCTGAACAAGAAAAAACTTGATGTACTTGTTGATGGTGGCCACACACAACCCTTAAAGTCCGTGTGTCTTGAACACGTCTGGTAGTTCCTCTTGCCTCCCATTCTATAACTCCTCAATCTGCCTCTATCAATGAGATCAACTCTTTTAGGTTACAGAACTCGGCTTCTCAACAAAATCCACTCTTTAGATTTCTCAAGTTTTCCTTCCCACAAAACTTAGGGTCTTCGATCAACTATTCACAACTATATTTTTGAACAACTCATTGGCCTACCCACTTTTTCCATACTACGAATCCAAGATGACAAGTCTAGGGATAAGTGGATTTCCCTTCTTCTCACTGAATCAATCCTCTGTAATACAGTGAACTAGGGCTAGTTGGTTGGCCCACTTGACTCCTACTTTAGTCCTTCAAAGTTTTAACATCCTTAGGCCCTATACACCTACCCTTCTACTAGTCTTGTTGTCCTTCACATGTACAAGACTTAGGGCTCTTCTCTTATAGTCATCTAACAACCCTCCAACTGTACTAGGACTACCATTAATCTTCCCAATCACAGTTAATTATTTTATTGGTATAGGGCCCACAACACTTCCCTTATATAGGGCTCTTCAAATATGCCACCTAACTATGATTTGAGTCCTTTCAAAATCACCGTTCTTGTGTACCTATTTCCTTGTTGTCCAATCTATTAACACATTTGAACTACTCCTCTTATCATCCTTCTAACAATCTATAGATGGTTGAAGTAGGGCCAAAAATCATCCACTAATAGTACATTGACCAATTTTTATAGGATTCTTCTGATATCTGTCCAAAAAACTATGGATAGTCCACCAAAATCAACTTCTCTTCATGTCAATCCATTATTCATATGGCACATTTATTGTGCTCAATATTCTTCCTAAGTTCCACCCTCCTTTGGATCTGCTATCTCCACACATACTTCTGCAAACCATCTTCCATATCTGTGGTCTATAATGCAAAGCTAGACCTCAATTTAAGGGTAACAACCCCTCTTCTTCTATGTAGATTTTTCATAGTATTAAGGGCATACCTTATGGACTAAATATGTTAGGAAACCACCCTAACTAGGGAATTATAATTTTGTTCTAATTTCTTTAGAATAAACCCTATCCACCCATAGTAAAAACAACAACTCTTGACTCCATAAGAGACTTGACCTAGATCCTATGGATCTATATATTTTGGGCATTACTTTGACTGAATCTTGGCATCAAATTCATATCTCTATGAACCTCAACCTAGGGTTACCTTAGTAAGGATAATTTTGAGGGCACGCATGTCAAGGCATGCTAGGGAATGCTAACGTGTGCCACCTAGTGCAAAGGCATGTCAAACATGTTAATATGTTCTAAGTCCTCAGGCATGTCAAGATGTGCAAGGGTGTGACAATGTGTGCCATGGACTGTCAAGGTGATAAAAGGGAGAAACTAGTTAAACTACAAGGAAATGAACACATAAGAGGGTCAATAAGTCATGAATTTACCTTTTCTAAGAGGGGCATGCTAGGCACACCAAAACTAGGTGCCAATAGGTGCTAAGTGACAATTCTTAGTGCATTCTAAGTGCCAAATCTTCCTTTTTTTCTTCTCATCTACTTTCCAATAATTGATCTCAAATAAATTTAATATTAAACCATGCCAAACCATACCAATACATATAAACACATTCCAAACATGCTAAGACTTGCCAAGCTCCAACACATGCCGGGTGCCAATGTGTGTCAGGGAGTGTTATGCATGCTATGAAGTGGCATGGCATGTCTAACATGTTGAAAATGGCAACAAGAAATGCTAAAAATAGAAGTGCTAAAAATAGCATTGCTATATATAGTAGTTTGGGTACCAGTGCTGGATTGAGCAATAGGGAATGAAAAATGGAAGTGCTAAAAATAGCATTTCTATTTTTAGCAGTTCGGGATGGATTCCAATTTTAGTCAGTCCCTAGACTAAAATAGGAAGTAAAATTCGAATTTGAACTTAACAACTACTTGAAAATAAATTAATTAATTTACCATGAGTTAATTAGTTGTGAAAAATCAAACATGAAGTCTATGTGAGGACATGCAACAATTTCTCCATCAGTTGAGGAATTTATCCATCAGTTAAAGAGATAAGGATGAGTTCTAATTTGAGTAGTAATTAGTTTCCTCAGTTAATGGAGTCAAGTCTAGTTAGATTGATTTAAACAGTTTGTTTAAATTAATGTAAGTTCAGTTAGTTAATGCATGCTTGCATATAACTATTGTTCTTCAGATAACTGAATATTCTCTCATGAATAACTCATGCATGTCAGTTCAGACAGAGACCCAATTGAGATCAGAGGAGGGACAATGTACTGTCAGTTGGATGGATTTTTCCTATAAAGGAAGCTCATCCATGGAGAAGGATTTATCTCCTTCAGGATTGCACAGTTACTACTGGGCCAAGTGAGCAGTGTGAGGTGGGAATTCACATGTGTGGAAGCACTGGACCCCAAGAAAAACTGCGGAAGGAAATAGGAGGTTTGGAGGACAGAGGAGAAGGTTTGTGAGAGGCCTTTGACTGTCTATGAGTAGTAGAGGGATTATACTGAGAGCTGGATAGCTTCCGAGCTGCTTTGTGTAATTCTGTGACTATTTTCCACTTTTATGATAATACGGAGATTGGGGTTTTAGGCTAAGGCTTTCCCCTGATTATTTCTTCTATGTTATGTGTGATTGATTTCTTCTTATCAGTTATATGTGTTCAATTGATCTTGCTCAATTCATTTAAGCTTCCGCAAAGTATTGTAGAAGTAGATCTTGTATTGTGTTTTAGTATATTGCATAATCTGTTGATCTACAGCGGGAATTTCTACATGGTATCAGAGCGAAGGTGATCAAGGTGAAGAACAGTATGCAAGAAGGAGAAGTTCAAAGTTTGTGGTTCCTGAATATAGAAATCGAGTTCTTATCACATCTCAATTTCACCAATGGCGTTTAGTGGTTTAAGACTCGAGTATGCCCTTGATTGGAGATTGAATTATATAGCTTGGAAGGATCACACAGAGGCAGTATTAGAGGATAATAGTCTAAAGGACTTCATTGATCAAGAAGTCCCCAAGCCAACTGATGCTACTCAACTGGAAGAATGGAAGAAATATGTGGCTAGAGCAAGGAGAATCTTCCTGGAGGGAGTTCGAGACCACATTGTCTTGAGCCCCCATGGGAAGAAGACACTGTTTTCGGTGTGGAAAACACTGAAATATCTATATCAGAACAACAACGATCAGAGGAAGCTCGTGCTGAAAGACAAGCTTTGTAAGATCAAGTGTGAAAAAGGAGACATGATCTCTACATATCTAAACAAGCTCACCACCTACAGGGATGAGCTTGGAAGTGTAGGGATCAGGACCGCTGATGATGACATGGTGAGTCTTGCACTCATTGATCTTCCTAAGAGCTGGCATAGCTACCAAGACTCGGTAAACGAAAGAGAGGAACTACCAGATTGGGAACGACTTTGGTCAGATCTGAAGCAGGAGGAGATATGGAGAAGCACCAGAGATGGATCTTCTTTATCCAAGGAAGATGAAGAAAATTGTGCCTTAGCAAGTAATGCAAAGAAAGGGAAGGAGAAGGATTCTCAGCCCAAATCTAGTTCTTTCCATGGAGGGAAGAAGTTTGACAAATCGAAAGTGTGATGCTTTCATTGTCATGAGGTGGGCCATTTTGCTACAAATTGTCCACTGAGGAAATCCAAGAAGGGATCCGTGGAAGGATCAGAAGGTGAGGCACTGGCCTCATAGTTCGAGTTGGATTTCACACTTTTCGCATGCATGGTTTCATCCATGGTGGGAAGTTTTTGGTTTCTTGACAGTGGAGCTTCTTTCCACATGACCGACGACAAGAGTTTTTTCAGTACCTTGGAGGAGAAGGATCTCCATATGCAGATCGCGATGGGTAATGATGAAAGGTATAGTGTCTCAGGTGTAGGAACAATTATTTTTCCGAGGGAGCATGGAGCTCGCATTACCTTGACTGATGTCAAGTATGTACCAGACTGAAGAAAAATTTGGTGTCAATTGCCATGCTGGAAGACAAGGGCTATGATGTAGTCTTCAGTAAGGGAAAGGTTTTCCTTCGACAGATCACCCCGAGACAGGTGAAGTAGATTGGTTCACGAGTCAAGAACCTTTATGCACTTGAGGTTCAAGATGCATGCAAAGCCTTGAGGAGCAAGGAAATTGATGGAGACTTGGTGATTGAGAGGGAGAGTACATTACCTCTCAACATGAAGCCACAGGAGAAGTCTCAGACGATTGTGGAGGAGCCACGATTGGTGAAGCAGCTTCAGGAGGTTGTGGAGCAGGCACAACTAGGGAAGCTGAGAGGAGACAGAGTAGAGACATCTACTCATGCAGAGACCTCCAGTAGGGGGAAATTTCGAGCCAGGTGGGTAGAGGGATCACATGCATCCATACCTCCAGGTAGGAGGTGGGGCGATGTGGAGTGATCATCCCAAGAAGGCTGGAATAGCGGCAGGATCCTTGAGGTACCCAACCTCTTTGATTTGAATTTTCTACAGGAGCCTCGATCGGGAGTAGCAGGACTGACTGAGTGGGTAGAGACAGATGCGGATGGAGTGGCAGAGAGAGCTACAGTGCAGGAGTCCCAAGACAGTGCAAAGCTAGCAAGCTGTAGCAATGCGAGAGGAACAGGAGCGTTGCACCAGTGTAGGATGGCACAGAGAGGTGTGCAACGGTGTGAGATGCATGTAGTGTTGCATCATCTCAGAGGTTAAAGAGGGAGCACTTGTTAGCAACAAGTAGAGCTTCAGCATCAGTGTATGTTTCTAGCCCAACAAGGAGGTCAATTGGGAGTTTTTTTTGTTTCTAGAGTTGTTGGAGCAACCACACTTGGTAGAAGTGTTGAATGAAGAACATTCCAAAGGTATAAGATCAGGTTCAAGTTGAATGCCTTTCTTGTTGAGAGGGAGTGTTGAAAATGGCAACAAGAAATGCTAAGAATAGAAGTGCTAAAAATAGCACTGTTATAAATAGTAGTTTGGGTACCAGTGCTGGATTGAGCAACGGGGAATGAAAAAAGGAAGTGCTAAAAATAACATTGCTATTTTTAGTAGTTCGGGATGGATTCCAATTTTAGTCAGTCCTTGGACTAAACTAGGAAGTAAAATTCGAATTTGAACTTAAAAGTTGTTTGAAATAAATTAATTAATTCACCATGAGTTAATTAGTTGTGAAAAATCAAACATGAAGTCTATGTGAGGACATGCAACAATTTCTCCATTAATTAAGGAATTTATCCATCATTTAAAGAGATAAGGATGAGTTCTAATTTGAGTAGTGATTAGTTGGCTTAGTTAATTGAGTCAAGTATAGTTAGATTGATTTAAACAATTTGTTTAAATTAATGTAAGTATAGTTAGTTAATGCATGCTTGCATATAACTGTTGTTTTTCAGATAACTGAATATTCTCTCATGACTTACTCATGCATGTCAGTTCAGATAGAGACCCAGTTGAGATCAGAGGAGGGACAATGTACTATTAGTTGGATGGATGTTTCCTATAAAGGAAGCTCATTTGGATAGCTTCTGAGCTAAGGCTTTGTGTAATTCTGTGACTATTTTCCACTTGTATGATAATACAGAGATTGGGGTTTTAGGTTGAGGCTTTCCCCTGGTTATTTCTTTTGTATTATTTGTGATTGGTTTCTTCTTATTAGTTATATGTGTTCAATTGATCTTGCTCAATTCGATTAAGTTTCTGCAAAGTGTTGTAGAAGTAGATCTTGTATTGTGTTTTAGTATATTGCATAATATATTGATCTACAGTGGGAATTTCTACATAACAATGTTAAGGTGTGTTAGAGAGTTTTAATGCATGTCGAGGAGTGTTAGGGAGTACTAGGAGAACACAAGGGAGCACTAGGTCAAAATTCATGGAAGTGAATGAATATGAGGGTGTGTTAGGGAGTGTCAATGAGTGTTATCCCAAGGAGGAAGTGAAAAGGTATGCTAAGCTTTGGTAAGGCATGCTAGGGAATATAAAGGCATGTCAAGAAGTGCAAGAGTGTTATAATGAGTTCTAGGGTGTGCTAACATGTCCCAATTAGTGCCAAGGTATGCCAAGACATGTCAAGTTCTAAGGTGTGCTAGGATATGTAGGGTGCTAGGGTATGTCGATATGTGTCAAGGAGTGTCAAGGAAACCAAAGGAAGAACTAAGCTAAAATGCAAGGAAATGAACAGATAAGAGGGTTAATAATCTAGGACTTTATGTTTTTCAAAAAGGGAATGCCAGGCACATTAATAATAGGTTTAAATACATGACAAGTTCCAATGCATGCCAAGTGATAATGTATGTTAATGCATTCCAAGGTGTTCTAGGGAATGTTAGCGGCTACAGAGAATGCCAACGCATGCTAGGAGAGTGCTATGCTATGCTAGGGCATGAAAACATGTTCTTGGGCATCCTAGTCATGGAAAGATGTTCTAGGTACAAAGATGTTCCAATAGATGCGAGGTGCCAAGGAATGTTAGTGTGTTCCAAAGCATGTTAAGGTGTCCCAAGAATATTGAGGAGTGTCAGGTCTCTCTCATTAATATAATTGATAGAGCTTGATTATGTATTAAATAATATAGTTCCTACACACACTAGTGGAACTTTATCTAAAGGGAATTTTCTAGATAATAAACCTAATAGAGATTAATCATGTGTTGACTCATAGGAAAACTCTATTCTCATTACTTGAGGGAAATGATACACACTAATTAATTCTTAAAAAATTGACTGACTCTAACCATTTTAGCCTTAAACACATAATGAAAAAGACTCCACAATAATGGTCTTAAATCATTATCTTTAAAAAAAAATATAGTAATAGGCATATAGTGTCATCAAAAACTCATTGGAATGATCAATGATGACGTTCGTTTTCTGACCATTGCCAAAAGTAACCAAAAATAGCATTAGTGAGGGTCAGTAATGATTGTCACTAAAAGTGTCACCAAAGAGAGAATTATTGATGGGCCTTTAATGACCCTCACCAAAAGTGTCACTGAAAATGGATTTAGTAACAAAACTTAAATGACCATCACTATATACACTTACAATGACACTTTTCTAATGACCGTCACCATATGAAATATTGGTGATAGACCTTAAAGGTTTTTCATAGGCATGACCCTCACCAATGACCTTTTTTATTGTAGTGAGACTTTACTTCCACACAAAATCTCACTCTACACAATCTTTTCTTCCAATCTTTCCATTTGAACATAGTACCTTTTCTCACACACAGAATAAGTCTAGCTAGATTTTATGTGAAATAAAAACATGTCCAGAGATAAAAGGGTAATTTTTAATGCTCCACACAAGCTGGGCCCAAAATCAAATATTTAATTTATAACCATGTTTGCAAAGTATTGGAGAGCTAATCTTTTCTAGATTCTCTTTGAGTACTAATAATAAAGTTTCATCTAAATAATTTATGCATTTCATTTTCTTTTCTTTTTCACTTTTTTGAATTCTATTGTTTCCATCAAACGACTCAAAATAGCTAATTGGGTTTAAAATCATTAATTATTTACTTTGAATAATTTATTAAATTTTATATAGTCTATGAAAAAATATTTCCAACGGTATTTATTTCAAATCTTACTCTCCCTTCTGTGAAAAATCAAGGCATCTATGGAGATAAATTCCATCTTTTTAACCTGCCTTGTTCAAATACCTCTAAACATGCCTTACTTTAGTGTAAACTACAACTCCACACATGCCTTACATTTGTACATGGCTTACTTCCACTAGTTTTAGACTTAGTAATATTGTCAAACTAGAGAAACTTATTACTTTAGTTGAATACTATACATAGCTAAAGTCTATGGAGAAGAAAGGCATGTGTAGAGCTAAATTTTATGTGGAAGAGAAGCATCTTTGGAGCTAAATTCAGTGCAGAAGTGCGTATATAAAAGGGTTAGATACATTGCTTCACATAAAATGAGCCCAAAGGAAAATATTTAATTTATAATCATTTTTGGAAAAAAATCTAGATAGTTAGACTTAGGTGTAATTATTTCTCTAGTCTAGAATTCCTTTTTAATCTACATGGACTAAAATAAAACTACCTCAATGCATGGAATATAAATATAGAGCCTAAAGTAGTTACACTTGGCTGTAAATGATAAACAAAGTTGTCATGAATAAATTAATAACAAATAATAAATGGTTATTTATATTCTTTGTAAGTAATAAAATAATGCAATTGTGGAATAAAAGTTAATATTTTCAAGTAATTGTTTTTCAATGTTGTTCATGGACACTGAAGATTGGTGGCCATCAATGGTCAGGATTTGGATATATATACCAGAAGAGATCACTTCTCTCTGAATGATTAGAAGAGCCTAACCCTAATAGCATCGAGAAGAATTGACCCTATGACCTCCCATTAGCAAGGTTCTTTCAACAACAGGAACTCGACCAATTGAGCCAACCCTTGGGAATTTATAGTTTCACATAGTAGTCTCAAGTTACTGCCATTTTTCATTGAATAATTTTCATAGGCATGTGCAGAGTTAAAGTAAATGGAATGAAATATCTGATTCTTTTGTATGTGATTTATACATACTCAAAGAATCCTAGACAAACATTTGATGTCACATTTTTTTTTCATACTTTCAAGTTGATGGAAACCAAATAGTGAAGAACAAATCTAATGTTTCCAAATTCTCTTTTGTTGGCATTATGGCTAATGTGCTACCCTTGATGGAAACCTACTTGATAAAGATGTCAACATTGTGATAATAGGATGATTATACAAATGAATACACATGTTACAGGTGATATGGACAAAGGAATGTCAGTTCAAAGACAAATGGATGGTAAAGGTAAAGTTTGAGAAAGTATACATGGGTCGTGAGAAGAAAGGTCGGGTAGATACGTAGGTATTGTGAAGAAAAGTCGTGTACAGAATATGCATCATGGTAATTCAAATACTAGGTGTCTTTACCATGGTATTGGCCTAATGGAAGTGATAATGGTTATTTGATCCAATCACATAATACAAATGATATTACCAAGGGATTTACCTAAGGTATTTCCTAAGGAAAAGGCTATATAAGGAGATGGAGATCAAGGTGTTAAGTGTGAAAGTTATTGGCTATTAATGTGTAATTTGATCTAGAACAGGGATGCACCAGAGAGCATGGAGATGACTCAGATCTGATAGATATGAAATAAATACGTATTTCTTGATGTATTTATGTCTGTAGCTAACAATGACAGATCTATGATGATGGTATGAATTTACATATAATGATTTGTGACTGTAATAGTATGTATGCCAAGATTTGGGTTTGATAAATGTTTCATTATGCAACGAAAGTATGATTCAATGATTTCAGACCTATACCTTGGTTTTCCTCTGAATGATTGCGTACATATACAAATATATCTCTATAGGGTTGCGTATAAATTATGCAAATTTATGTTTTATATTGAGATCCATACATGGGTGTTCTGCATAATACACACATACATACTATGATATGTCTTATGGAAGTCACATATATGTGTTAGGGTTTGTAGTACTAGTAAATGATTACATTTGATCAATTATGTTTTGTGTGTTTTTGTCCATTAATGATGTCTTGTTCATGATAATTTGTGCTTGAAAAAATTCATTGGGTTGAATTAGCTATAGAATAGAACTATTATTAGTGATGATGCTACAATGTGGTGATTTGTAATTGGTTCAATGAACTGTGATTAATATAGTACATGATTCAGTCGTTTTTTTAATATTACAGTGCTTTAGATTTAATTTTTAGTGATTTGAGATCTGTACGCTGGTATCATACAGAGGAAACATGAATATAGGCGGGTGTGCTTCAAAACAATAGCATATACATTTTGAAGTATATATGATCAAGGTTTACAGTAACAACACTTTGTTTCTATGATGATGAACAATGTTTGGTTTGGTATAGTGGTTGTGTATTGTAATGATTTGATGGTTTATATCTATTATGGGATGATGGTTGATTGTGATTGAGTGACTGATTTGATGGTAGTACATTGATTTAGTTGATTCAACATTTAGTTTCAGAATTGTTACTTGGTATTAGGATTAATATTGGAAGTGGGCTTACTATGAAAATATGATGAAAGGTAGCCTATAGGTTTTGATGTTTTGAGTCAGGTCAATGCAATATGAAATATTATGAAACATGGTCCACAAGAGGTGTTGAGGCTTGGAGCCTTCAGTAAGGGAGTCGAAACTTCCTTCGAGTGGTAGCTGGTTCATTTTTTCAGGGGGTGGGATCTCCCTTCTGGTAGTTCTAGGGAGGATTTGTGTGTGTTTGTGTGAATACCTTGATGATTTGTCTTTAAAAAATCTTGGTTCTTTGAACTTATGACATGTATATTGAAACTAGTCCTAAGTGCAGAAAGCATATTTCCACACTCTGTTCCTAGGTTATATGACTTCTGAGCTTTATGAAGTACTAGTCATGCAAGAGGGACTACATTATGGTTAAAGAAAAACCTAAAAGAACTCTCAAGTTTCCTCAGAGTTATTCCTAAACCATAATAACCCTGTCACAATAGTTGCATACTTGAATCTCTCTCTCTCTCTCTCTCTCTCTCTCTCTATATATATATATATATATATATATATATATATATATATATATATATATATATACATTCTCCCTTATGGAATCATACTTGGAAAAAAAAAATCATATCTCCTAAGGGCTCAATATAGTTTCAGTATAGTTTTTTTTTTTTTTCTAAGATTTATAGAATGAATTCCTTCCTTATCATATAATAGGAACCTATTAACCATAGTTTCTCTTATACAAAGTCATTTATATAGAATCCATTGTTACAATATTAATAATGTTTCTTTAATAACCAAAGACTTACATCTATAAATACGTGCAACTACTTCTATCCTATTCATAAATTAAGAATAATAGAACTTGGCATGTTTGAAACTCAACTTAATACGATAATAGTTCAATGAATTATCTGAATCTCTAAAAAAAAAATAGGATTTGTCACTCTCCTCCCAACTAATGAACCAATGTCTCAACAATTTCCCTTGAGTTGTAGAATCCTTTCCTGTCAGGAAACAAACCATCAACCTTTCATAGTTTCACCTCATCAAGCCCTAGCAACATCCTGCTAATTCTAGATAAACACCTTTTCTACACAGGTCTAGTATGTTGTAACCCTAGGGACAACCTTTGGCTTAGATGAGGCCAATTCCTAGGACATCTATTCAAAATAAATAAAAAGATTTTGTTTTTTAACTGTAAACAATACTCTCTAGAGATGTTTATTTAAAATGTAATGTAATCCCTACTATTGGAGAAAATGGAAAAAACCTTCAAGATGGCCAAGATGTCTATGAATATAACTTACTGAAGTTGTCGTATGGCAAGAAAGAATACTAAGAAAAAATTTCAATGTAGAGGGCTGAGACAAGATCCTTAGCACACAAAATCTTGATTGAAATAATGGATGCAAGAAGGTGACTTGCTGAAAAATGTGGACCTCAGTTTAAGGTTACCTCAAATAAAATCTACAGATACTTTTTGTTATTATATAAGAATTAGTAAATCTATTAATGAAAAAAAACCAACAACTTCATTATGTTGGGTAAACTTAATTGCTTAATAAAAACAACTAATCAATTGAACATTAATTATCAACCTGAGTGTCTTTTTATTTCAAGGCAATCAAAAAAATATATACATAACAAATACCAACAACTAACACTGGTTCTTATATGATTGTGTTCTATACTATCAAGCTCATTCAACAAGAAATGAAATGTAAGACTTGAATAATGAAACTAAAATTAAAAAGAAGAAAGTAAATGAGAAGAAAAACAATTATGCTAATCACACAACTTAAATCATTGATAAATTTAACCATACATTGCTGAATTGGAAATTTAATCTATTGCACCCAACATAATTCAAATGCTAATCTAGAGCAGTAAATTAAATGAAATCTAGAAATTAGATGAAATAACAAATCTGGAAAATGCAACAAACAAAAAATTAGTTAAAAGAAATGAAATTTAATTTAAGGAATGACAATTGAAATTCAAATAAACAAACACATAACTACATTAATTTACATGTTCAAGGCATAACCTCATCCAAGGTAGTGGACCCAACTGCCCAAGACTTAGTTCCACCTTGAGAAATAACTCAGATCAGATTACAGATAACAGATATAGAACCTAATGGATAACTTGCTTCATTAAAATATATGAGAGAAATAATTACAACATAACGAATTTCTTAGCTTTCCTCAAATTCAACAATTGTTCATCTTCCATCTCTCATCTCTTATCTCTTCTTCTACATCCTATCTAATAATTGTCCATCTCCTATCTCCTAATTATCCATCCTCCCTTTGATCTTTGTTTTCATTTGTATACACAGTGAGTAAAGGGAAATTACAACAAAGTTGATTACAAAATGATTTCCATTACAATTTTGGATTGATTAAATAATCTTAATAAACAAGATGAGACCTGAAATATCTTCCCATCATCATTCAACAAGAACAAGTCGAATCTGGTATTGAAATTGGAAGAATTTGGAAAACGTCCACAACAACATATCTTAGAAAATCGTCTTCGAAGAACCTTGCATTCCTCTTAATACAGACTGAATTTTGGTAAACTTCCCATTAAAAAACCAATTTGGTATCTTCTACACAAAACCCATGCCTCGGATTGTCAATATTCGGCTTTATTTGTTTAGAATGTCCAATGTAAAATTGTCACTCCTTATACCAAGGAATTTCCGAGTTGGAATATTTGATTATGAGTTGGAAATCAAATTTGCAATCTTGAAAAGATCTTGGAGGCTAAAATAGTGAATGATGTTATACAAAATTCATTAATAAACCATCATTGGAAAAATAATGCATAATAATCTTCAATATATTAAAAATAAAGGAGAAAACAAAATATTTATCCATAAAAGCATAAATAATTATAAAATGGAATTATATGATAAATTATGATAAAGAATGTGATAAAGAATGGTAGAAATGGATGAAATAGACATTAAAAAGTGATAATAATAGTGACAAATTAGTGGTCCAACACATTACACATTTCTCCATGAAAGAATGACATATAAAATAATTTACAGAGATAGAAGAACATGCTATAATCAACACACATATGGAATCATATGAAAAACTTTATTGATTCTCCATGCAAAAATTGCACATCACACAACAATTTTTTATCTCTGGGCCAAAAATTGGAACCCCAAAACTAGTCCCTCGGTCTTCTTTTAAATAAATTTTGTATTGAGAGGCAGTTATGAAAATTGTTAACTGCCCTAACTAATTTTTAAAACTACTTGTTGGCTAGTTGGGGCCTGACCCAGGTTTAGAGGTGATTTAGCCAAACAAATCCCAGTACTACTGGCACTTTCGGCAACAATCCGCGGAGCGCGGACTGAGGTCTCACCCGAAGTAGTATGGGAGGGTACTAGAACCAGGTTTCCACACCTTGGAGATGTCTGATGGTTTCAAGTCGTATGTGGTTTGACCCTACGTGCACGTCATTACGCACACTTACCCATACCTGGCAGCTTGTGATGCTGCTATCTCACTGCCCTACTTGGGGGCCGAACAGTGTTACTACCCAAGTCCTTACTAGTAGTACAATACTAAGTGATTAACTTAGCATATTTGTATGCTTTCAGTTATACTTAACAATATAAATCATTCATAAAAGTGTGCACAGTAAATAAACAGTATAATTGCAATTCATATCCAATAGATAATAACCCAAGAACAGATACATAGAATTAAGATAAAACTTCTCTTTATTATTCTCTTCCTTTGGTTACAAACTCTATTCCGCCCTGTGCACTCAGCTGCAGGGGTCTATGCACTCAACTGCAAACTCTACTAGGCCTCTGCACACTCAGCCCCAGAGCCTTTTCCTACTCTATGACCCAAGATACACGTAGACACTTACTATGTGCTTCGATCTCATACTTCGCTCTTACTTAACTTACTATTACACTTAGAGCTTCACTCTATTTATACAATCCCATGGTCCATGGACCATGGTTAGGCCGACATTAAATTCAAAACTAGGGCGGACATCCCTATGACTCTAACATATATTTCATGCCCAGAATTCGCAGGGCTTTGCAAAAACATCAACTCAAAACTTGGGCTTTGATCCCCAAAACATGCCGTGGGGGGATTCCATGCCCAACGAGCCCCCAACATAAACATCGTGACTTGCCCTCGAGTCACTCTATCGACACAACGATCTTGGCACGGAGTCCCTCCAACTTCTCTCGAACGGTACTGATGTCCACAGTGCACTGAGCCACTTCTTGTTGAACCTGCTGCATCCGTTCTTTTGATACCTCTGTGGACGGTGCGCTTTCTTGCATATGCGCATACATCCCCTGTATGTGCGTAAGCTTCCCTTCAATTTTCTGTGATCGTGAAGGTCTTGTCAATCCATGGTTGAACGCGTGCTTTGAGAACTGCTTCCTTATGGCGTGTCATGTACACCTGCTCCTTTAATGCCTTGCCTTGCTGCACCCTCGCAAGCTGTTGAGTGAGGACTACTGTTTGTACAGTTTCTCTAACACTGTCGTACTGCTGCTAGATTTCACTCACCTCTGTCTCCAGCTGCTAGATGTTGGGGTCCTCTTGCAAAGTCGTGAGGACCTCAAGTGCCTATTCCAACATGTCGGTAGAGTCATGCACTACACCTTCAATTATTCCGACCCTACTACAATAGCGCTAGTGCACTGTTCTCTGATTTCCAGGGGAGTGGAAGGCTGCGCCTTCAACTGCAGCTCAGGGATTTGGAGATTCAGCTCTAGCTGCACCTTTGTCATCTCTTCCCTGGCCTCGCGGACTTCGGTTGCCAAACTGTGGATTTTCACTTCTACCAGTAGATCTGCTGCGATGGCCAACTCCAGGACGCATCGGTAAGCATCATCTATCATCTACACCAAATGTTGATTTTCTGACACCAACTCATCACGTTGCAAGCTGAGTTGTTTTTGTTTATTTTCTGCTCGCCAAGAACTTGGATCACGTGGTTCTCCTTGGCACGCAACTCTGCCACTATCCCATCCTGTAGCTGATACAACATTTCTCGCGGAAGGGTAGCCAAATTAAGGCCAAGTCCTTTCAATCTGTTGACTAAAAATCTATCGGTCACATTCATTGCAATTATGGCCCCTTCCGGCATTGCTATCATATTGTCCATCCATGCACGCAACATCTGCTCTGCTGCCGAAGATCCTATTGTGAGGTGGGTAGAAAGGGTACCCACCTAAGGGGGCCGCACTTGTAACTCCTGCAGCTACACCCTGAGGGCCTCCAACACAGTCTGGTACCCCTACATGAACTCCTAAAGTGCTTCATTCGTGACATCGCGGATCGTCTCACCGATGTCATGGAGATCACCTTCAGTTAAGGTGATCGGGTAAATGGCCAACTTCAAGGCCTTGAACTTTTTCCTTGGTCCTGCTCTTTCTGCGATGCGTCGCTACTTCAATTGTGTGGACGCTGTTGGCATTATGATTCAGGTTTGGCGCTATGGCACAGGTGTTGTACTTGATGGAAACTCACTCAAGTGGCAGATCTCTGTTCAGGCTCTTAAAATCATAGAAAATGAGATACCTGCAGGTGATCCTAAGAGAAGCCGCGGACCCGCAGGTACGCCGACCAAGAAGTGCGGACATATCCGCAGGTGCTCCGTTCAGAAGGTGCGGACCCCAGTTCACTCACTCCAATGTAGAGAAGCGTGCACATGTGGGATTTCTTATGTTTGGCCCTTGGTATTTAGCCCATCGATCATGATCCTATGGTTTTGGTCCGTGGTATAGGATCTAAAGTATTGAACCCGATTTGGATCCCTTGTATTGGTTTCCGATGGTTTTGTCCCATGGTGTGAATAAGGGCTTGCCTATAAAAAGGAAAGGAGATCCTTGGCTAGACACTTGTGAAAATTGAATATCTTGAGATCTGAAATTTTGGGTGATCGGTTCTAAAAGCTAGATCTAAATCAAGGTGAATTTTAAGGTGAATCTATTGATAGGTTGTGATCTCTCGAGCGCATGATCAGATCTGTGGATCTGACTGTCTCTGGCAAATTGGAGAACTTTTAATTTGGCTCTATTTAGAGGTCCGCAGCTGATCCACAACGCAGGTGCGGGGGTCCACAGCACAGCAGAAGGCGCAGGTGCGGGGATCCGCAGTGCAGCAGAAGGCACAGGTGCGAGGTACGCAGCACAGAAGAAGGCACATTGCGGAGGTATGCAGGGGAACAGAAGGACCAAGTGTGGAGGTACGCTGTGAGGTAGACAGTGCAGCTGTGGATATGAGCAGAGGTACGCAAGGCAGCAGAAGGAGTAGGTGCGGAGGTATGCAGAGCAGAAGAAGGACCAGGTGTGGATCTGCGCAGTTTAGACACAGAAGAGCTGCGGATATTCACAGGCTTCTATTGGTGAAGTTGCGGACCTTTCTTGAAACATTTGTTGGCTGTCTTTAATCTATTACTAAAGAGTTCTAGGTTTAGATTACTGGTATTGCTGATCTGGTTACTACATTTTTAGAAGTTATTGGTTGATTCTTTGGTTGATTGAAAAAGTTGATTGGGTGATTCACATGTACTTGATGATTACTTGATGTTCATGGATCCAGTTTGAAAATTTATGAAAAGTGGTCCTTGAAAGAAAAGAAGAAAGGGGTTGTAGCTCCCTTCCAGGAGAGACTAGAAAATGAGAGAGGGTTGTAGCTCTTTGTAGGTTACAGCCTGCGTACTGGTAAAGGACTGCACTAGTACAAAATCATTGTAAAAGAAGTTTCTAATTGAAATAAGATAGAGACATATTACAGCAGGTGGTTTTCACCCACATTGGGTTTCCACCTTATATCTGGTGTTCTTTGTTGTGATTATCTGTTTTTCCTGTTCTTGCTCATTATTATATGGTACTGACATACAAAATAATGATCAATATCTGAAGAATAACTTAAATTATAAATCTGGAAGATATATTGAAAAGAATTTGATAATACTGATTCACACCCCCTATCAGTATTATTTCCAACAATTGGTATCAGAGAAGGGCCTTCTGAAGAAGCTTGATCGCTTGGAGGAAGATCCATCATCATGAGCAACTACGAGAGAGAAGCATCTATCAGGCCACCGATTTTTGATGGGACAAACTTTGTATATTGGAAGGTAAGAGTTACTGCCTATCTTCAATCACTTGGTACAGAAGTCTGGGATATCATAGATATAGGGTACACTTTTCCTTCAGCAACTCCTACAGTTTTGGCTGAGAAGAAGAAATATGAAACAAATGCAAAAGCAGTCAATACTCTATTAGGATGCCTATCTCAATTGGAATTTGTCAAGGTAATGCAGTATAAATCCGCAAAATAAATATGGGACAAGATTGTTCTACGCTATGAAGGAGATGAACAGGTAAAACGAGCAAAACTTCAAACCCTCAGGATTCAGTATGAAAATATCAGAATGCACAATGATGAAAGTGTGGCTAACTATTTCCTTCATGTAGATGAGATTGTTAATTGTATGAAAAGTTTGGGTGAAGAAATAAAAGAGGTTGTTGTGGTTGAAAAAGTTCTAAGATCCTTGTCCCCTAGGTTTGAATCTAAAGTTTCTGCAATAGAAGAAAAGGAGAATCTACGAAACTTTACCATGTCACAGCTACACGGGATTCTAACTGCTTATGAAATGAGGAAGGGAGGACCATCAGACAGGAGAGAAGCAGCTTTCAAGGCTTCAGGGAAAGGAGACTACTATGAGTTAGGACATGCGTCAGAAGAGGAAGAAGAATCAAATTTTGTCAAAAACCTTCAACGGGGTACTGGAAGATTCAGAGGTAAGTTACCTTTCAAATGTTTTGCTTGTGGGAGAGTCGAACACTATGATGCCAAATGTCCTCATAAGGATAAAACTGACAAGGGGAAGGAACCTGTTAGATGGAACAAGAAATAGAATCTAACAAAGAAAAGTTACTATACTCATGAAGATAGTGATGGTCTTTCAAATAGTGATGAAGATGAACGAGGTAATAACTATAAACTTTTAATGGCTTTTGAAGATGATGATTACATGGATGCTATAGATGTGGATGGCTTTTATGAAGAGATTTCTAGACTCAAAACATGTTTAGAAGAAAAGAATGTGATCATTGATACTCTGCAATTCCAACTTGATGAAAAAAAAAATTTCTTGAGAAGTTAGAATGTGAAATTGTTGGCCTTAGAAAAGAAATTGAGAAAACAAAGGCTCTTAATCTTAAATTTGTTAAAGGATCTGAAACTCTGGATGAGATTATCAATGTACAACGTTCTCCACTAATCAAGACAGGTCTGGGGTATAATGGAGAAGCATCTCAAGCATCCACCTCAAAGAGTTATCTCAATGCAGCAAGGAGGGATGAGCAAAAGCCCAATGGAGATCACCAGGTAAAACAGGGACGAATTACATCAAGAATAAACAAGGACTACCAGGTAAATCAGGGGCAATCCACCTTAAGTATGAAAAAAAGCTACAACCAGCCACAGGTTAAATCTTCTCAATTTGCCTCAAGAATGGATGACAATAGAAACTACAATCATTTGGCAGGTAGATTTGATAATCGCAGAAGTTTCTTCAATGGCCAATGTTTCTCTTGCCATAACTTTGGCCACAAAGCAGCTCAATGTGTTGCCTATAAAACAATCATGACTAGAGAAGCTCAAAAACAAAGAAGTATGACTGGGATCACGAAAAGGACCTATAACAACTTTTCGGCCCTTGAAAATGAAATTGAATGTTATATTTGTAATAACTTTGGTCATGAAGATTTTGAATGCAGGAGCAGGTTTTGGCAGATAAAGGAACAAGCCTCAAGTACCAGAACATGGAGAATAAAGGAACCACAACCACAAAGATGTGGGATAGCCTTTTATGCAGAAGGACATGAAAATCAATGGTACATCAACAACAGATGTTCGAAACATATGACAGGTGATAAAGAAATACTTGAATCATATAGTGTTTTAGAAAAGGGAAAGAAAGTTTCTTTTGGAAATGATACCCCTGCAGTCATAAAAGGAAGAGGCACTGCTCAATTGAAAGAAAAGGTCAAAGCTGGAAATGTTTTGTATGTTGATGGCTTGAAGCATAATCTTCTGAGTGTCAGTCAGATGTGCGATCAAGGAACCGAGGTAATATTTCGATCAAATAGATGTAGTGTTCGTGATCTTGATATAGGAAAAATAGTGATCAAAGGCAGAAGAACTCCAAATAACTTATACATATTTGAAGAAGGACAACAACAATGCTATTTGAGCAAGGATGAACACTGGTTATGGCACTAGAGGTTGGGGCATCTAATCTTTTCACAAATAAGGAAAGCATGCAAGTACCAGGCAGTTCGTGGTCTTCCAGATATCAAAATTCCAAACAACACCATATTCAAATCATGTCAGTTTGGTAAGCAAACCAGAACTAACTTCCCTGAGAAGGAAGGATCAACCAGTAGGCCTCTTGAACTAGTCCATACAGATGTGTGTGGTCCATTTAGGACAAGGTCACCTCGAGGAGAAGAATACTTTATACTATTCATTGACAACTTCTCCAGGATGGTTTGGTTAGGACTTATGAAACACAAGGACGAAGCGTTCGAAAAATTCAAATCTTTCAAAGCCTTGGCTGAAAACGAATCAGATCACAAAATTAAGTGCCTCAGGTCTGACAGAGGTGGGGAGTTTACCTCAAATGGATTTTTCGATTTCTGTGAAGAACATGGAATAAGAAGGGAAATATCTACAGCTAGGACTCCTCAGCAAAATGGAGTGGTGGAAAGGATGAACAGAATGGTTCAACAAATGGCTCGTGCTATGCTTGATGAGTCTGGAACTCCCGCAACCTTCTGGGGTGAAGCTGCATTTGCTACGGTTGTTATTATCAACAAAACAAATGTCCGAGTGAACAACACTCAAACTCCTCATGAGCTCTGGTATGGTGAGACTCCTTCGGTAAACCATTTCAAAATTTTTGGAAGCAAATGCTATATTAATAATAATGACGAATAGCCTGGCAAACTTGAACCTAGAGAAGATGAAGGAATTCTCCTTGGTTATTCTCCTCACAGCAAAGCGTATAAGTGTTACAATAAAAGACTTGGAAGAATTGTTGACAACATTGATATGGTGGTTGATGAAAAGGGAAACATTCCTAGGCAGGTAAATCATTAAAACATCGAAGAGGATGAAGAATACCCTCCAAATCAGACTGAAGATGAAGAAGAACCTCAAGAGGCACCAGAGGAATAGAAAAGGATAGAAGAGAAGACTCCATCCAGGTATGTTCAAAAGAATCATCTAGAATCTCAAATCTTGGGGCAAAAGGAGGCAGGCGTACAAACAAGAGGAACAATTGTAGAAGCTTCAAGCTATTTTGCATTACTCTCCTCCACTGAACCACAAAATGTAAGAGAGGCATGCAAAGATGAATGATGGATCAAGGCAATGGATGAAGAACTTGAGCAGATCGAAAAGAACAATACTTGGGAGTAGGTTCCTAGACCAAAAGATAAAAATGTCAGGGACAAAATGGGTCTTCAAAAATAAGTTGAATGAAAATGGGGAAGTAATTAGAAACAAAGCTTGTAAAGGGTATGCTCAACAAGAAGGAATAGACTTTGAAGAAACTTTTGCTCCTGTTGCAAGACTTGAGGCCATCTGAATGTTCCTTGCTCTCTCAAGCTTTCAGAAGTTCAAAGTATTTCAAATGGACGTGAAATCAGCCTTTCTGAATGGAGACTTAGAAGAAGAAGTATACATTGAGCAGCCAGATGGTTTCATTCTTGGGAATGATCCAAATCTTGTATGCAGACTAAAAAAGGCTCTCTACGGTCTTAAACAGGCTCCAAGGGCTTGGTACTACCATTTGGACAAATACCTTCATCAACAAGGTTTTCTCAAAAGGATTAGCAGATAGCAATCTTTATATAAAAATTGAAAATGACAAATTGCTAATACTCGTTGTGTATGTAGATGATATTATCTTTGGCAGCAATGAAGAAGCTATGAGCCAAAGCTTTGCCTTAGTGATGCAGAAAGAATTTGAAATGTGTTTGCTTGGAGAACTGACATACTTTCTTGGTTTGCAAATCCAAAAAAAATGAAGACGGTATCTGTTTGTCTCAAACCAAGTATCTCAAGCAGATCTTCAAGAAATATGGCTTGTAAGATGCAAAACCAGTATGTACCCCCATGGTTACAGGATGTAGCCTCAGTGCAAATGATGAATCAGCAGTAGTGCATCAGCCAACCTATAGATCTATGATTGGAATTCTACTTTATTTGATAGGTACCCGACCAGACATTATGCATGTAGTGGGAATAGTTGGAAGATTTCAGGCAAACCCAAAGGAAACTCATCTTCAGGCAGTGAAGAGAATTTTCAAGTACCTTCAAGGAACTCAAAACTATGGCTTATGGTATCCTAGAAATACAGATCTCACTCTTCATGCTTATACAGATGCAGATTGGGCTGGAAGCGTGGATGAAAGAAAGAGCACAAGTGGTGGTGCATTCTTTATGGGTTCTAGATTAGTATCTTGGTTCAACAAGAAACAGAGTTCGATTGCTTTATCTACAGCTGAAGCAGAATATGTGGCTACTACATCTTGCTGCACTCAACTCCTTTGGATGATGCAGACCTTGCAGGATTTTCAAATCACTTGTACACCACCTATCTCCATCCTATGTGATAATACAAGTGCTATCAGCATTTCAAAGAACCCATTCATGCATTGAAAGACCAAGCATATACCTATCAAATATCATTTTCTTCGGGAACAAGTGCTTGAACAAAAGGTCAAGTTGGAGTATGTTCCTTCTAAGCAACAAGTTGTTGATATACTCACCAAACCATTGCCCAGGGAGACCTTTGAATACCTCAGGAAAAAGCTGGGGGTAGTTTATGCATCATCTTGTTGTTGAATCTCATCTGTTTCAGAGATTGTTGGTTGTACGCGAGTTTCATATGGGGTATACGCATAGATTTGTTGGGTTATGGATTGGTCGAAGATCGAATGGCAGAGGTTCAGGGGGAGCATATATTCTTCTATTAATGCATTGTTGGCATTATGGTAGAAGATGTTGGAGGAGAATGTACAGAAGGAGAACGTGGATGCTAATCTGAATATTGCTGCTAATATGTCTCTATCTCTTTTGTCAAATTCATGTATATGTGTTATAGACATTTTTGGACACTACAACCCCAAGCATAAATGTCCATAAACCAAGGGCTCCTAAGTCCCTAAAGGTGTTGTTCCAACCCCTAAAAGAATAAGGTCAACTGATTACAGCATCTCCCAGAAGTTCTCCATGAAAAACCACTCAGAACTGGTCAAAACTGGACCATTTCACCTACTCCATAGGCAAAGTTCATTGCATCCCACCTAAATACACACAGTAGGTGTGTTGCATGTCAAAAATCCCTTCTATGGGGTGCGATGGGCGAGAAGGGACAAATGGGAGGGTCAATCTGCGAGGTGGAGAAGCATGGAATCTTCTAGAAACTTCTCTTGTGACACTTGCCTCTCTGAATTCGACCAGGGATGAGTAAGAGATCATCAATCTCCAAGTGGAATCAAGAACTATCAGAGGGGAGACACTAATCAAATCTCAAAAGCTGACTCACCTCCCTTGCAGACATCTATATATGGATCCCTCATCCAAGAGATCCAGAGGCTGGAATTTTGTATCTTGTAAGGAAGTGCTGCTGGATTATTGGTGCAATATCATAGTGTTGGGTGATCTAAGCTTTTCATGAGGTGAAGAAGGGCTTCTTGGTAAGAGGATGATGCTAGGTCAGAACAATTGGTTGTAATTCTCTTGGCTCTTTCTTGATTATCAATAAAGCTATTCACGTTTTCCTCCATACTCTTGTATGATTTATGTTTTATGCATTTGTATGGTTAATATACGTCTGATCCTATATTCCTTATGATAATATATCTATGTTCTCGTATAGTGTTATGCTGCTTTGATTCTACAGGTACTCTGTGAAGCTGGGTATACAAGGAAGCAAGTAGCAAAGGACTATCAGAAGAGAGAGGAATCAAGCAAGGAACCAATCGCAAGACGAAGGTTGGTCTCCTTTATTCTTCTCTCATCTATATTTCATAAAGGAAAACGAAAGTAGTTTTAAGTTTGTTTGTTTCTAAGGTAGCTACCAGCCTTAGTGGGATTAGCAGCTCTGCATAGACACTATTCCTGGTAACAAAATGGTGACTCCACTGGGGACCGAGTAGATTGTTTGTTCATCTACATTTGTTTACTTTATAAACTTACAGATGGAGCCTGAAGTCAAGCCAACTAGCCTTCGAACTGCATTTGCTATGCAAGTGCAAAGTAGATCAACGCTTCTTCAGTCAATCTCTGGGTTTTATTTATGAATAAAACAATTGATCTACAAGTTCTCTAATTGCCCTTGTGGTGGCTCTAGTAACCTCCTTAGATGTACTCCTATGATTGATTTACTGATTACCACTTGCTCGGACAAAATCCCTGAACTAAACTGCAAACTGTGACCTGGAACCCAGTCAAAGTCTCGTCCCTGGTCCAACGCACTGTCTATTTTGTGAACTTCAAATGCAGTGCACTTCCCGAGTGTAGTAGGTGCATTGCATTTCAGTTTCACTGTGTTACAGGTGCGCTGATCAAACAAGGCCTTGTTCCTAAACTTTGGTTTCTGTATTCACTCCTTTCAGATCTATTCAGGAGTTTTGCTACCTGTATTCAATACACCTCTGTTTGAAACCCCTTTCCTTGCTGATATTCCACCTCCATTGTGCAAAGAACTGTAAATGTTTTTATTTATTTTTTGAGTCATTTTCAGTTCTCCTTTACAAAGAAGTAGCGTAATTGTATTGTTGTTTCTTGATTTGAAAGTGTCGCAAGTGTCGTTTTTAGTCATAGAAGAGAATCTGATTGTTCTTGATAGTTGATTACCCTGTTACTCTTGTACTTGATCTAAATTAGTAGCTTTTCTAGTGTCGAAAGAAAGTTTTCAATTGCAAATTGCAAAGTGTTGTCATTGTCCTCATTTTGTCTTGAAAAGAAACTTGTTAGTAATTGTCGCTTTGAAAAATAATTCAGATTTGTGCATTAGATTTCTTTTTATCATTCACACATTAAGAAGGCTAAAAAAAAATACATGCATGTGCATTTTCATTTAGACTGATTGTCGGTTTGATTTAGGACAGTGCATTTAGTGTGTGCTCTTTGCTCTTTGTTAAAAGAACGCCATTTCTCTTTCCTTAGTAGCTAGGATTTTCATTGCACAAAGAAGATAAAACGATTGTTTGTCATCTTAGATTGAATTTTAGGAATTGTACATCTACATCACGCGGTGAACCTGAAAGGAAAATTTCATAAGCAAGATCAACTATAAAATAAATTTAATGAATCTAAAAATGCTTTGGAACCTAAGGCACAACATCTAGAAGTCTAGGCTAGAGACGTATTCCGGCGTCGTAAAGCCTGGTAACTGTTGCTTTCACTGTTGGTTGGGTGATTCCTCCACTTTGAGATGATAAGTGCCAGTACGGACTTGTGCTCCCATGTACCGTCGAGTATATTTTGGGAGACCAAAATAGGCTTAATCCTTTATCCATAGGAAGCCATGTCTGCCGCCCTATCGATCACAATGCACTGAACATAGCATTCGGGAAGATTGACTGCCGTACCGTAAAAAGTATTCTGCAATTTTGCGATTGGTTTGGTAATCCCTCTGTCTAGATTTCTAGAGTAGTCCCTTTCGTTCCTTTTCAGACTCCTTAACAGAAAAGGTCCAATTGAGCACTTGTCACTTCAGGCTCATTAAAAATCGAAGGCGACTAGAGTCATCTTTTGTTTTTTCTCGACTCTTTAAAATTGAAAAAACAAGTTGTGTCAAAGCGTCTAAAATTTATTTTAAACGGAATAATCATCACCTTTCCTACATTGGTCTTAGGTTGAGGAAAATGGAGTCCACGAACCAAGGAGTTCCCCTTGGAGGAAATCCTAGTCCCTTCTCCTCTTGGGGAGATGTTGGTGCACCCCATATGGCCACATTGTCACTTCTAGGATTGACAATTGGCTTGCCCGTATGGCTCTTCTCAACCTCCATTGTTCAGAACACCGCAATTCTTGAACAATCGAGTCAGCAACTAAACGATACCAGAGTTACCCCCCAACCCTCTACTTCTTCCAATTCTTCCTCTCCTCCCTCTTTACTTGATGAAGCTGGTAAAGCCAAAAATCAAGTACCTGAGAAGAAGAAGGAAAATAAGAAGAAAGAGAAGAAGAAGAAGGAGTCAAAGGCGAAAAGGGGCAACCAAGCATCGTCTAGTGAAAATCCACACACTGCACCAACCAGGCCTAAATCGCCATAGGTCATTTGCAAACGAGACCACTATCATCGAGATTGTCCTTGCATCCCTCGGATCTTAAGGGACTGGTCTCCTCGTTTGCACAACCCAATGTCGTCAACCTCTGATGATCATGTTGAAAATACATTGTCAACTAGTGAAAGTGAAGCCCCTGGACAAAAAGGAAAATGCAAATTTCCTTGTAAACTGTGTGAAGGCGATCACGCCATACACCGTTGTCCCTTCTTAGACGAGGCTAAAAGAGTTTTGGATGACCGTCTGGTTTCACAGTTACGACTTCCTCCTGGATATAAGAAACTCTTGCCGAGTCCATCACTAGTTGAAAATCCGACTGACCCGGTAAATAACCATCATGAATGTAGTACTTCAGCCTTTGAAGCCTTGGTCATGTTCTCATCATCACCTCCACTCTATATTGGCCGATCATTCACCTCCACTTGATTGTTTACCCCTTCTGAGGAACAGCTACAAAGAGTGATCCTGTTAGCCATCCTTGTAACACTACCGTGATTGGAAAATTCCAAACCTTACCTGGAATCAGCTGCTACCCGAATTTATCACTCATTCCTCACAGACGAGTGTCCTTTAAGCTCTTTTCAACTAACTCGTAAAATATGAAAATATTGCCGAGCCATTGGCCTCTCCAGCTCGTTAAAGTGACCGGAAGTGATATCCCTCCTTTAGATTTTAATCTTTTTGGACATGAGGGATTATTACACAAAATGATCGAGCGCTTGTTTTTTTCGGCTCATTAAAAGTACCGAAAATTCATCCCTTCTGTATTATTTTATACTTTTTCGGACTTAGAAGACGAAAAAGGATATTTGGAGTTTCCTCTACGTCCCTTTTCAGACTCTCTAAAATTGGAAAGGACCGAGTTATCTTTGTCATTAAACTCGTTAAAACCTAATAGCGACAAGCTTGTCCATAACAGACAAGAATGAGTTTCACTATCGCTAGGCTCGTTAAAACATAGCAATGGGTTTGCCTGAAGGGCAAATTATAGAACAAGCATATGTTATCCTCCTCAAGCTTGACAAAAATAAAGAGGTACTGGTCAGCAATGACTGGGGAAAAATTGGGAAGAAAACTTGAAGAAACTTTGTTGGTAGCAAGTCGCTCTTGAACATGACACTTTCACTCCGCATCCAAGTCGGGTTGGGTTGTTCCATTCACTGGTCACATCACCATGGTTCCATCACACCATCCACATTTGGGGTTAATTCTACCAATCCATCATGTCAGTGTTGCCGATATGTTCAAGAGAAGTCACTCAGAGAATTCACCTGTGTCTCACCCACTGCAATACATTTACGCTCCATTCTTTCATGACCGCCACCTTGAACCTTATATCACCAGATCGTTTTCACCTCCATTAAAGTCATTTGCTCCGTTCTGTCTTATTGATATGGGATTCATTAAGGCCCTCCTATGACGGATCGCTTCTTGTCGACATCAGCTCATTATCCAAGAAGTCAATCTAGGAACAACCCTTTCAATACTTTGAAGCTTGCATGCCTCAATGGCAAGTTTCTCACTTCCGGCAACAGGTTTACATCAATGGCCTTCGACTGAAAGATTTTGCGTGGTGTTCGACGCCAAGTCCCTTATTCACACCACGTGAATTGTACTGCAGTACCTTGAGGATCATTATCATTATCAGTGATTCCTCTCGTGCCTGTTAACAACTTACATCATTGGCTGGTAATCAGGCGATGTCTTTCCATGTTCGACTCCAGAACATCTCTCACATGGATCGACTTGTACTTTGAGTGAAGATCGAAAGAGATTGAAGACCCCAGATCTAGTTTCATCCATCCAGGCTGCGATATATATTCAGGAAAATAAAGACATCAAATGTACATCATTGCTACACAAATGATCATCCAATCTAAGGGATGATGGCTCTACCAGAATCATCAGTCTACACTCAGACGATTGTCTGTCTCATGTACATGAAAAATGAATTTATAAAGCTGAGCATGGGAATGCCCGCCTCAGCCAGATCATGAAAATATTATGAAGATAATGTATTGCATTGTATCTTATTACAGGTCTCCTTCCAGCTTGAAAGATCTTCGGATCCTCATGATAAAGCATTTCACCCAACATCAAAAAGATTAATGACCTCATGCTTTAGGGGGCAACTGTTATAGGCATTTTTGGGCACTACAACCCCAAGCATAAATTTCCATAAACCAAGGGCTCCTAAGTCCCTAAAGGTGTTGTTCCAACCCATAAAAGAACAAGGTCAACTGATTACAGCATCTCCCAGAAGTTCTCCATGAAAAACCATTCAAAACTGGTCAAAACTGGACCATTTCACCTGCTCCATAGGTAAAGTGCATTGCATCCCACCTAAATACACACAGTAGGTGCATTGCATGTCAAAAATCCCTTCTATGGGGTGCGATGGGCGAGAAGGGACAAATGGCAGGGTCAATCCGCGAGGTGGAGAAGCATGGAATCTTCTAGAAACTTCTCCTGTGACACTTGCCTCTTTGAATTCGACCAGGGATGAGTAAGAGATCATTAATCTCCAAGTGGAATCAAGAACTATCAGAGGGGAGACACTAATAAAACTCAAAAGCTGACTCACCTCCCTTGCAGAAATCTATATATGGATCCCTCATCCCAGAGATCCAGAGGCTGGAATTTTGTATCTTGTAAGGAAGTGCTACTGGTTTATTGGTGCAATATCATAGTGTTGGGTGATCTAAGCTTTTCATGAGGTGAAGAAGGGCTTCTTGCTGAGAGGATGATGCTGGGTCAGAACAATTGGTTGTAATTCTCTTGGATCTTTCTTGATTATCAATAAAGCTATTCAAGTTTTCCTCCATACTCTTGTATGATCTATGTTTTATGCATTTGTATGGTTAATATACGTTTGATCCTATATTGCTTATGGTAATAGATCTATGTTCCCGTATAGTGTTATGCTGCTTTGATTCTATAGGTACTCTGTGAAGCTAGGTATACAAGGAAGCAAGTAGCAAAGGACTATCAGAAGATAGAGGAATCGAGCAAGGAACCAAGCACAAGACGAAGGTTGGTCTCCTTTATTCTTCTCTCATCTATCTTTCATAAAGGAAAATGAAAGTAGTTTTAAGTTTGTTTGTTTCTAAGGTATCTACCAGCCTTAGTGGGATTAACAGCTCTGCATAGACACTATTCCTGGTAACAATATGTTAGATTATGGTTCTTCTTGAAGAATTTTTCTTTTGCAGATCTGGTCTATAGTCAGGAGGAGCTCATTCAGAAATTCAGCAAGGGGAGTATGGATAGCAAAGGAAGAGAATATCTTGGTCCGCCCTTTGCCCTTGATGTCAAAGGGGGAGAATGACTTTGAGGATCTTGGGGTTGCCATCAAGTCCAAAGGGGGAGATTGTTGGAATTATGATTCAGGTTTGGCGCTATGGCACAGGTGTTGTACTCGATGGGAACTCACTCAAGTGGCAGATCTCTGTTCCGACTCTCAAAATCATAGAAAATGAGATACCCGCAGGTGATCCTAAGAGAAGCTGCGGACCTGCAGGTACGCCGACCAAGAAGTGTGGACATATCCGCAGGTGCTCCGTTCAGAAGGTACGGACCCCAGTTCACTCACTCCAATGCAGAGAAGCGTGCACTCATGGGGTTTCTTATGATTGGCCCTTGGTATTTAGCCCGTCGATCATGATCCTATGGTTTTGGTCCATGGTATAGGATCTAAAGTATTGAACCCCCGTTTGGATCCCTTGTATTGGTTTTCGATGGTTTTGTCCCATGGTGTGAATAAGGGCTTTCCTATAAAAAGGAAAGGAGATCCTTGGCTAGACACTTGTGAAAATTGAATATCTTAAGATCTAAAATTTTGGGTGATCAGTTTCAAAAGTTAGATATAAATCAAGGTGAATTTTAAGGCGAATCTATTGATAGGTCGTGATCTCTCGGGCGCATGATCAGATCTGTGGATCTGACTATCTGTGGCACATTAGAGGACTATTAATTTGGCTCTATTCAAAGGTTCGCAGGTGATCCACAGCACAGGTGCAGGGGTTCGCAGCGCAGCAGAAGGTGCAAGTGCGGGGATCCGCAATGCAGCAGAAGGCGTAGGTGCGGGGTACGCAGTACAAAAGAAGGCAAAGTGCGAAGGTATGCAGGGGAACAGAAGGACCAAGTGCGGAGGTATGCTGTCAGGCAGACAGTGCAGCTGCGGATCTAAGCAGAGGTAAGCAGGGCAGTAAAAGGAGTAGGTGCGGAGGTACGCAGAGCAGAAGAAGGACCAGGTGCGGATCTACGCAGTTTAGACACAAAAGAGCTACGGATATTCGTAGGCTTCTATTGGTGAAGTTGCGGACCTTTCTTGAAACATTTGTTGGTTGTCTTTTATCTATTGCTGAAGATCTTTGGGTTTAGATTACTGGTATTGCTGATCTGGTTACTACATTCTGAGAAGTTATTGGTTGATTCTTTGGTTGATTGAAAAAGTTGATTGGGTGATTCACATGTACTTGATGATTATTTGATGTTCATGGATCCAGTTTGAAAATTTATGAAAAGTGGTCCTTGGAAGAAAAGAAGTAGGGGGTCGTAGCTCCCTTCCAAGAGAGACTGGAAAACGAGAGAGCGTTGTAGATCTCTGTAGGTTACAGCCTGCGTACTGGTAAAGGACTGCACCAGTACAAAATCATTGTAAAAGAAGTTTCTAATTGAAAGAAGATAGAGACATATTGCAGCAGGTGGTTTTCACCCACATTGGGTTTCCACCTTATATCTGGTTTTCTTTGGTGTGATTATCTGTTTTTCCTGTTCTTGCTCATTATTATATGGCATTGACATACAAACTAATGATCAATATCTGAAGAATAACTTAAAGTATAAATCTGGAAGATATAGTGAAAAGAATTTGATAATACTAATTCACCCCCCCTCTCAGTATTATTTCCAACAGACGTGACCCCTGGGTCTGTGCTCCCTTCTGCTATTTCTATTTCTTTTGCCTCCTGCCCCTGTGAGGATGTTGCTTGGCCCTCGTCTTACTGTGTTGTTGCTACCTTGGATGCGTGTGCTGCTACTGATGCTTCTGCGACCTTCTTCTGCTCCGTGACTTTCTGTTCCGCTTCTCGCGCTGCCCCTACCTCAGCTGCTGCTTTTCCATTTCACCTTTTCTCTACCAATTGAGTGGCACATAGCTTGGCATCATCCTTTTTCTTCTATGCTACCGCATTCTCTAGTTCTGCTAGATCCAAGGTGTGCCATTTGGGGGGCCATGTGTCCAATATAGTAAAAATCACATCGTCAGTGCCTACAAATGGTAGCTTCGTCCACTGCTTTACTAGATCCTTTCATGCCCTAATATAAATGTTGTGCATATCAACTTTGAAGTCTGCAAAACTATGCAGAATATTGTACACTGTAGGTGACAGACGCGGCCTCCGATTAATCCACATCTGGATGCTTGCCTCCACAAGCACCCAGAAAATTTTGGTGTCGCGAATCTGTTTTGCATCCTTCGTGGCCCAGAGCAAAGCATCCTTTGCGGCCTTTGGTAAGTATTTGTCAATGTTGGGGAATTGACTGTCTTCTGGTAGTTCCCCTACTATGAGCATGATGGATAACAAAAACCACGCGTAGTGGAAGGTTTTTTTCTACTCCTGGGCTTCGTGACAGTTTTTCAAACATTCTTCACAGAGGAATTCAGACCAGTTGAACTGGACCCCCTCTGCGCACTACGCAGCTAGTGCAATCACTGACACCAGTACCTCGTCGGTGTGACACTTCCTCATAACTTTGCCGGCCAGGAGTTGGGTTGCTACGTATACCCCTTTGTCCTTGATGCTGGAGATTGTGTAGCCCCTCTTCTTCTTCTCCAGCTTGTATTTTTCCTTCATGGCTTTTGCGAGAGCCAAATCATTGCCCTTTCTGGCTATAGTCACGGGGTCCTTTCCTTTACAGGGGAGCCGAGAAATACGGTGAATGAGGTCTGTCATGATGGGAATAGGCTCCTCCAGCCATAGATACCCATCATGCACTAGGCAGAGCAGCTGTCTGATAACGAAAATGGTGATGGGCGCACGGTGGAAATGTGGTATCCATAATAAGTGTAGCAACCCGACCTTTTCCACACTGCGCAGCCATTTTCACGGCTCTAACATTATCACCGCCCCCTTAGTATTATGCTTCATCAGAGTCATACTCTCCAAATGAGGGAAATTCTCATGGTCAGCGATGTCCCAGTCTTTGAACTTCATGGTTGGCACATGGCCTAGCTACGTGCCTTCAAACACGATGTCGTTTGGGAGAAGCGGGGTCTGGAGAGGACTCTTGGTTTCATCTAGATTCTTTGGCACTTTAGTTTTCCCTTTCCGCGGAGGGACATATGCAGGAAGTTTCATTGCAGAGCGTAACAGTTGGATATCATTGATGCAGGAGCATCCGACACTCCTCATTAAAGAGGAATCCAAAGCGGAGGAAGCAAGGAGGACATGGACCATCGAGCAAAATAGGGGACAATTCTGTTTAAGACAGAGAAAATTATGGAGTGGATAAAGTATCTCGAAGACTTAATTCAATGTAATTTTCCACATATGCATGTATGTGTACAGGGAGAATTAAGGGTAGTTGAGTAATTGTGGGGAGAAATTGTTGCTCTTAAATGATCCACGACTGTTGTAATATCTTATAAAAATAAAAGCCTGTGTGTGTGATAGAGATAGATAGTAATAGATAGAAACCTATGAAAAAAGAGTATTCCCAATGTAGTCGAGAGGAGAACTATTACTAAGGCTGAAATGCCTTAGCATGTAACTATGCCATGTATAATAGAAAGTGTGTGTTTAAGTGTGCGCCTATGTGTTATGTTTATGTGCGTTGATAGCTTGAATCCTAGTTGTGAGTGTGTTGATCGACCATCGATCACTGAAGGATCGATGGTGATCCAAAGACATATATTAATGAATGCTGTGCCTATCGTAGCAGAGCATGGCAGAGAACTATGTTTAACATAGAAATCCATCAAAAGAAGTGTGAAGGGTTGAAGAATGAATGCATAGGAGTCATATCGCGTCGGTGAAGTCATTTGACATAGTTTTGGTTCCGCAAACTATGGTCAGGATTTGGATAGATATACTAGAAGAGAGCACTTCTCTTTGAATGATTAGAAGAGCCTAACCCTAATAGCATCGAGAAGAATTGACCCTATGACCTCCCATTAGCAAGGTTCTTTCAACAACAAGAACTTGACCAATTGAGCCAACCCTTGGGAATTTATAGTTTCACATAGTAGTCTCAAGTTATTGCCATTTTTCATTGAATAATTTTCATAGGCATGTGCAGAGTTAAAGTAAATGGCATGAAATATTTGATTCTTTTGTATGTGATTTATACATACTCAAAGAATCATAGACAAACATTTGATGTCACATTTTTTTTTCATACTTTCAAGTTGATGGAAACCAAATAGTGAAGAACAAATCTAATGTTTCCAAATTCTCTTTTGTTGGCGTTATGGCTAATGTGCTACCCTTGATGGAAACCTACTTGATAAAGATGTCAACATTGTGATAATAGGATGATTATACAAATGAATACACATGTTACAGGTGATATGGACAAAGGAATGTCAGTTCAAAGACAAATGGATGGTAAAGGTAAAGTTTGAGAAAGTATACATGGGTCGTGAGAAGAAAGGTCGGGTAGATACGTAGGTATTGTGAAGAAAAGCCATGTACATAATATGCATCATGGTAATTCAAATACTAGGTGTCTTCACCATGGTATTGGCCTAATGGAAGTGATAATGGTTATTTGATCCAATCACATAATACAAATGATATTACCAAGGGATTTACCTAAGGTATTTGCTAAGGAAAAGGCTATATAAGGAGATGGAGATCAAGGTGTTAAGTGTGAAAGTTATTGGCTATTAATGTGTAATTTGATCTAGAACAGGGATGCACCAGAGAGCATGGAGATGACTCAGATCTGATAGATATGAAATAAATACGTATTTCTTGATGTATTTATGTTTGTAGCTAATAATGATAGATCTATGATGATGGTATGAATTTACATATAATGATTTGTGACTGTAATAGTATGTATGCCAAGATTTGGGTTTGATAAATGTTTCATTATGCAACGAAAGTATGATTCAATGATTTCAGACCTATACCTTGTTTTTCCTCTGAATGATTGCATACATATAAAAATATATCTCTATAGGGTTGCCTATAAATTATGAAAATTTATGTTTTATATTGAGATCCATACATGGGTGTTCTGCATAATACACACATACATACTATGATATGTCTTATGGAAGTCACATATATGTGTTAGGGTTTGTAGTACTAGTAAATGATTACATTTGATCAATTATGTTTTGTATGTTGTTGTCCATTGATGATGTCTTGTTCATGATAATTTGTGCTTGAAAATATTCATTGGTTTGAATTAGCTATAGAATAGAATTATTATTAGTGATGATGCTACAATGTGGTGATTTGTAATTGGTTCAGTGAACTGTGATTAATATAGTACATGATTCAGTCGTTTTTTTAGTATTACAGTGCTTTAGATTTAATTTTTAGTGTTTTGAGATCTGTACGCTGGTATCATACAGAGGAAACACGAATATAGGTGGGTGTGCTTCAAAACAATAGCATATACATTTTGAAGTATATATGATCAAGGTTTACAGTAACAACACTTTGTTTCTATGATGATGAACAATGTTTGGTTTGGTATAATGGTTGTGTATTGTAATGATTTGATGGTTTATATCTATTATGGGATGATGGTTGATTGTGATTGAGTGACTGATTTGATGGTAGTACATTGATTTAGTTGATTCAACATTTAGTTTTAGAATTGTTACTTGGTATTGGGATTAATATTGGAAGTGGGCTTACTATGAAAATATGATGAAAGGTAGCCTATAGGTTTTGACGTTTTGAGTCAGGTCAATGCAATATGAAATATTATGAAACATGGTCCACAAGAGGTGTTGAGGCTTGGAGCCTTCAGTAAGGGAGTCGAGACTTCCTTCGAGTGGTAGCTGGTTCATTTTTTCAGGGGGTGGGATCTCCCTTCTGGTAGTTCTAGGGAGGATTTGTGTGTGTTTGTGTGAATACCTTGATGATTTGTCTTTAAAAAATCTTGGTTCTTTGAACTTATGACATGTATATTGAAACTAGTCCTAAGTGCAGAAAGCATATTTCCACACTCGGTTCCTAGGTTATATGACTTCTGAGCTTTATGAAGTACTAGTCATGCAACAGGGACTACATTATGGTTAAAGAAAAACCTAAAAGAACTCTCAAGTTTCCTCAGAGTTATTCCTAAACCATAATAACCTTGTCACAATAGTTGCATACTTGAATCTCTCTCTCTCTCTCTCTCTCTCTCTCTCTCTCTCTCTCTCTATATATATATATATATATATATATATATATATATATATCTATATATATATATATATATATATATATATATATATATATATATATATATATATATATATATATATATATATATATATATATATATATATATATATATATATATATATATATATATATATATATATATATATATATATATATATATCTATATATATTCTCCCTTATGGAATCATACTTGGAAAAAAAAAATCATATCTCCTAAGGGCTCAATATAGTTTCAGTATAGTTTTTTTTTTTTTCAAGATTTATAGAATGAATTCCTTCCTTATCATACAATAGGCACACGTTAACCATAATTTCTCTTATACAAATTCATTTCCATAAAATTCATTGTTACAAGATTAATAATATTTATTTAATAACCAGAGGCTTACATCTATAGATACGTGCAACTACTTTTATCCTATTCATAAATTAAGAATAATAGAACTTGGCATGTTTGAAACTCAACTTAATACGATAATAGTTCAATGAATTATCTGAATCTCTAAAAATACATTAGGATTTGTCACTCTCATCCCAACTAATGAACTAGTGTCTCAACAATTTCCCTTGAGTTCTAGAATCCTTTCCTGTCAGGAAACAAACCATCAACCTTTCATAGTTTCACCTCATCAAGCCCTAGCAACATCCTGCTAATTCTAGATAAACACCTTTTCTACACAGGTCTAGTTTGTTGTAACCCTAGGGACAACCTTTGGCTTAGATGAGGCCAATTCCTAGGACATCTATTCAAAATAACTAAAAAGATTTTCTTTTTTAACTGTAAACAATACTCTCTAGAGATGTTTATTTAAAATGTAATGTAATCCCTACTATTGGAGAAAATGGAAAAAAACCTTCAAGATGGCCAAGATGTCTATGAATATAACTTACTGAAGTTGTCATATGGCAAGAAAGAATACTAAGAAAAAATTTCAATGTAGAGGGCTGAGACAAAATCCTTAGTACACAAAATCTTGATTGGAATAATGGATGCAAGAAGGTGACTTGCTGAAAAATGTGGACTGCAGTTTAAGGTTACCTCAAATAAAATCTACAGATACTTTTTGTTATTATATAAGAATTAGTAAATCTATTAATGAAAAAAAACCAACAACTTCATTATGTTGGGTAAACTTAATTTCTTAATAAAAACAACTAATCAATTGAACATTAATTATCAACCTGAGTGTCTTTTTATTTCAAGGCAATCAAAAAAATATATACATAAAAAATACCAACAACTAACACTGGTTCTTATATGATTGTGTTCTATACTATCAAGCTCATTCAACAAGAAATAAAATGTAAGACTTGAATAATGAAACTAAAATTAAAAAGAAGAAAGTAAATGACAAGAAAAACAATTATGCTAATCACATAAGTTAAATCATTGATAAATTAAACCATACATTGCTGAATTGGAAATTTAATCTATTGCACCCAACATATTTCAAATGCTAATCTAGAGCAGTAAATTAAATGAAATCTAGAAATTAGATGAAATAACAAATCTGGAAAATGCAGCAAACAAAAAATTAGTTAAAAGAAAGGAAATTTAATTTAAGGAATGACAATTGAAATTCAAATAAACAAACACATAACTACACTAATTTACATGTTCAAGGCATAACCTCATCCAAGGTAGTGGACCCAACTGCCCAAGACTTAGTTCCACCTTGAGAAATAACTCAGATCAGATTACAGATAACAAATATAGAACCTAATGGATAACTTCCTTCATTAAAATATATGAGAGAAATAATTACAACATAATGAATTTCTTAGCTTTCCTCAAATTCAACAATTGTTCATCTTCCATCTCTCATCTCTTATCTCTTCTTCTACATCCTATCTAATAATTGTCCATCTCCTATCTCCTAATTATCCATCCTCTCTTTGATCTTTGTTTTCATTTGTATACACAGTGAGTAAAGGGAAATTACAACAAAGTTGATTACAAAATGATTTCCATTACAATTTTGGATTGATTAAATAATCTTAATAAACAAGATGAGACCTGAAATATCTTCCCATCATCATTCAACAGGAACAACTCGAATCTGGTATTGAAATTGGAAGAATTTGGAAAACGGCCGAAACAACAGATCTTAGAAAATCGTCTTCGAAGAACCTTGCGTTCCTCTTAATACAGACTGAATTTTGGGAAACTTCCCATTAAAAAACCAATTTGGTATCTTCTACACAAAACCCATGCCTCGGATTGTCAATATTTGCCTTTATTTGTTTAGAATGTCCAATGTAAAACTGTCACTCCTTATACCAAGGAATTTCTGGGTTGGAATATTTGATTATGAGTTAGAAATCAAATTTGCAATCTGGAAAAGATCTTGGAGGCTAAAATAGTGAATGATGCTATACAAACTTCATTAATAAACCATCATTGGAAAAATAATGCATAATAATCTTCAATATATTAAAAATAAAGGAGAAAAAATAATATTTATCCATAAAAGCATAAATAATTATAAAATGGAATTATATGATAAATTATGATAAAGAATGTGATAAAGAATGGTAGAAATGGATGAAATAGACATTAAAAAGTGATAATAATAATGACAAATTAGTGGTCCAACACATTACACATTTCTCCATGGAAGAATGACATATAAAATAATTTACAGAGATAGAAGAACATGCTATAATCAACACACATATGGAATCATATGAAAAACTTTATTGATTCTCCATACAAAAATTGCACATCACACAACAATTTTTTTATCTCTGGGCCAAAAATTGGAACCCCAAAACTAGTCCCTCGGTCTTATTTTAAATAAATTTTGTATTGAGAGGCAGTTATGAAAATTGTTAACTGCCCTAACTAATTTTTAAAACTACTTGTTGGCTAGTTGGGGCCTGACCCAAGTTCAGAGGTGATTTAGCCAAACAAATCCCAGTACTACTGGCCCTTTCGGCAACAGTCCGCGGAGCGCGGACTGAGGTCTCACCCGAAGTAGTATGGGAGGGTACTAGAAGCAGGTTTCCACACCTTGGAGATGTCTAATGGTTTCAAGTGGTATGTGGTTCGACCCTACGTGCACGTCATTACGCACACTTACCCATACCTGGCAGCCTATGATGCTGCTATCTCACTGCCCTACTTGGGGGCCGAACAATGTTACTACCCAAGTCCTTACTAGTAGTCCAATACTAAGTGATTAACTTAGCATATTTGTATGCTTTCAGTTATACTTAACAATATAAATCATTCATAAAAGTGTGCACAGTAAATAAACAGTATAATTGCAATTCATATCCAATAGATAATAACCCAAGAACAGATACATAGAATTAAGATAAAACTTCTCTTTATTATTCTCTTCCTTTGGTTACAAACTCTATTCCGCCCTGCGCACTCAGCTGCAAACTCTACTAGGCCTCTGCACACTCAGCTCCAGAGCCTTTTCCTACTCTATGACCCAAGATACACTTAGACACTTACTATGTGCTTCGATCTCATACTTCTCTCTTACTTAACTTACTATTACACTTAGAGCTTCACTCTATTTATAAAATCCCATGGTCCATGGACCATGGGTAGGCCGACATTAAATCCAAAACTAGGGCGGACATCCCTATGACTCTAACATATATTTCATGCCCAGAATTCGCAGAGCTTTGCAAAAACATCAACTCAAAACTTGGGCTTTGATCCCCAAAACATGCCGTGGGGGGATTCCATGCCCAACGGGCCCCCAACATAAACATCGTGACTTGCCCTCGAGTCACTCTATCGGCACAACGATCTTGGCACAAAGTCCCTCCAACTTCTCTCGAATGGTACTAATGTCCACAGTGCACTGAGCCACTTCTTGTTGAGCCTGCTGCATCCGTTCTTCTGATACCTCTATGGACGGTGCGCTTTCCTACATATGCGCGTGCATCACCTATATGTGCATAAGCTTCCCTTCAATTTTTTCCGTGATCGTGAAGGTCTCGTCAATCCATGGTTGAACGTGTGCTTTGAGAACTGCTTCCTTATGGTGTGCCGTGTACACCTGCTCCTTTAATGCCTTGCCTTGCTGCACCCTCGCAAGCTGTTGAGTGAGGACTACTGTTTGTACAGTTCCTCTAACACTGTCGTACTGCTGCTGGAGTTCACTCACCTCTGTCTCCAGCTGCTAGATGTTGGGGTCCTCCTGCAAAGTTGTGAGGACCTCAAGTGTCTATTCCAACATGTCGGTACAGTCGTGCATTGCACCTTTAATTTATTCTGACCCTGCTACAATAGCGCTAGTACACTGTTCTCTGATTTCCAGGGGAGTGGAAGGCTGCGCCTTCAACTACAGCTCAGCGATTTGGAGATTCAGCTCTAGCTGCACCTTTTTCATCTCTTCCCTAGCCTTGCGGACTTCAGTTGCCAAACTGTGGATTTGCACTTCTACCAGTAGATCTGCTGCGATGGCCAACTCCAGGACGCATCAGTAAGTGTCATCTATCATCTACACCAAATGTTGATTTTGTGACACCAACTCATCATGTTGCAAGCCAAGCTGTTTTATGTTTATTTTCTGCTCGCCAAGAGCTTGGATCACGTGGCTCTCCCTGGCACGCAACTCTGCCACTATCCCATCCTATAGCTGATACAACATTTCTCATGGAAGGGTAGCCAAATTAAGGCCAAGTCCTTTCAATATGCTGACTAAAAATCTATCGGTCACATTCACTGCAATTATGGCCCCTTCCGGCATTACTATCGTATTGTCCATCCATGCACGCAGCATCTGCTCTGCTGCCAAAGATCCTGTTGTGAGGTGGGTAGAAAGGGTACCCACCTTAGGGGGCCGCACTTGTAACTCCTGCAGCTATGCCCTGAGGGCCTCCAACACAGTCTGGTACCCCTACATGAACTCCTGAAGCGCTTCATTCATGACATCGCGGACCGTCTCACCGATGTCATGGAGATCACCTTCAGTTAAGGTGATCGGGTCAATGGCCAACTTCAAGGCCTTGAAATTTTTCCTTGGTCCTCCTCTTTCTGCGATGCATGGCTACTTCAATTGTGTGGACGCTGTTGGCATTATGATTCAGGTTTGGCGCTATGGCACAGGTGTTGTACTTGATGGAAACTCACTCAAGTGGCAGATCTCTGTTCAGGCTCTCAAAATCATAGAAAATGAGATACCTGCAGGTGATCCTAAGAGAAGCTGCGGACCCGCAGGTACGCTGACCAAGAAGTGCGGACATATCCGCAGGTGCTCTGTTCAGAAGGTGCGGACCCCAGTTCACTCACTCCAATGTAGAGAAGCGCGCACACGTGGGGTTTCTTATGTTTGGCCCTTGGTATTTAGCCCGTCGATCATGATCCTATGGTTTTGGTCTGTGGTATAGGATCTAAAGTATTGAACCCCGATTTGGATCCCTTGTATTGGTTTCTGATGGTTTTGTCCCATGGTGTGAATAAGGGCTTGCCTATAAAAAGGAATGGAGATCCTTGGCTAGACACTTGTGAAAATTGAATATCTTAAGATCTGAAATTTTGGGTGATCGGTTTTAAAAGCTAGATCTAAATAAAGGTGAATTTTAAGGTGAATCTATTGATAGGTCGTGATCTCTCGGGCGCATGATCATATCTGTGGATCTGACTGTCTGTGGCAAATTGGAGAACTGTTAATTTGGCTCTATTCAGAGGTCCGCAAGTGATCCACAGCGCAGGTGCGGGGGTCCACAGCGCAGCAGAAGGTGCAGGTACGGGGAACCGCAGTGCAGCAGAAGGCGCAGGTGCGAGGTACACAGCACAAAAGAAGGCATAGTGTGGAGGTACGCAGGGGAATAGAAGGACCAGGTGTGGAGGTACGCTGTCAGGTAGACAGTGCAGCTGTGGATCTAAGCAGAGGTACGCAGGGCAGTAGAAGGAGTAGGTGCGGAGGTACACAGAGCAAAAGAAGGACCAGGTGCGGATCTGCGCAGTTTAGACACAGAAGAGCTGCGAATATTCGCAGGCTTCTATTGGTGAAGTTGCGGACCTTTATTGAAACATTTGTTGGCTGTCTTTAATCTATTGTTGAAGAGTTCTAGTTTAGATTACTAGTATTGCTGATCTGGTTACTGCATTTTGAGAAGTTATTGGTTTATTCTTTGGTTGCTTGAAAAAGTTGATTGGGTGATTCACATGTACTTGATGATTATTTGATGTTCATGGATCCAGTTTGAAAATTTATGAAAAGTGGTCCTTGGAAGAAAAGAAGAAAGGGGTTGTAGCTCCCTTCCAGGAGAGACTGGAAAATGAGAGAGGGTTGTAGCTCTCTATAGGTTGCAGCCCGCGTACTGGTAAAGGACTGCACCAGTACAAAATCATTGTAAAAGAAGTTTCTAATTGAAAGAAGATAGAGACATATTACAGCAGGTGGTTTTCACCCACATTGGGTTTCCACCTTATATCTGGTGTTCTTTGGTGTGATTATCTGTTTTTCCTGTTCTTGCTCATTATTATATGGTACTGACATAGAAAATAATGATCAATGTCTGAAGAATAACTTAAAGTATAAATCTGGAAGATATATTGAAAAGAATTTGATAATACTGATTCACCCCCCCTCTCAGTATTATTTCCAACAATTGGTATCAGAGCAGGGCATTCTGAAGAAGCTTGATCGCTTGGAGGAAGATCCATCATCATCAGCAACTACGGGAGAAAAGCATCTATCAGGCCACCGATTTGTGATGGGACAAAATTTGTATATTGGAAGGTAAGAGTTACTGCCTATCTTCAATCACTTGGTACAGAAGTCTGGGATATCATAGATACAGGGTACACTTTCCTTCAGCAACTCCTACAGTTCCGGCTGAGAAGAAGAAATATGAAACAAATGCAAAAGCAGTCAATACTCTATTAGGATGCCTATCTCAAAGAATTTGTCAAGGTAATGTAGTATAAATCCACAAAAGAAATATGGGACAAGATTGTTCTAAGCTATGAAGGAGATGAACAGGTAAAACGAGCAAAACTTCAAACCCTCAGGATTCAGTATGAAAATCTCAGAATGCACAATGATGAAAGTGTGGCTAACTATTTCCTTCATGTAGATGAGATTGTTAAATGTATGAAAAATTTGGGTGAAGAAATAAAAGAGGTTGTTGTGGTTGAAAAAGTTCTAAGATCCTTGTCCCCTAGGTTTGAATCTAAAGTTTCTGCAATAGAAGAAAAGGAGAATCTACGAAACCTTACCATGTCGCAACTACACGGGATTCTAACTGCTTAGGAAATGAGGAAGGGAGGACCATCAGACAGGAGAGAAGCAACTTTCAAGGCTTCAGGCAAAGGAGACTACTATGAGTTAGGACATGCGTCAGAAGAGGAAGAAGAATCAAATTTTGTCAAAAACCTTCAACGGGGTACTGGAAGATTCAGAGGTATGTTACCTTTCAAATGTTTTGCTTGTGCAGAGTCGGTCACTATGCTGCGAAATGTCCTCATAAGGATAAAACTGACAAAGGGAAGGAACCTGTTAGATGGAACAAGAAATAGAATCTAACTAAGAAAAGTTACTATACTCATGAAGATAGTGATGGTCTTTCAAATAGTGATGAAGATGAACGAGGTAATAACTATAAACTTTTAATGGCTTTTGAAGATGATGATTACATGGATGCTATAGATGTGGATGGCTTTTATGAAGAGATTTCTAGACCTAGAACATGTTTAGAAGAAAAGAATGTGATCATTGATACTCTGCAATTCCAACTTGATGAAAAAGAAAATTTCTTGAGAAGTTAGAATGTGAAATTGTTGGCCTTAGAAAAGAAATTGAGAAAACAAAGGCTCTTAATCTTAAATTTGTTAAAGGATCTGAAACTCTAGATGAGATTATCAATGTACAACATTCTCCACTAATCAAGACAGGTCTGGGGTATAATGGAGAAGCATCTCAAGCATCCACCTCAAAGAGTTATCTCAATGTAGCAAGGAGGGATGAGCAAAAGCCCAATGGAGATCACCAGGTAAAACAGGGATGAATTACATCAAGAATAAACAAGGACTACCAGGTAAATCAGGGGCAATCCACCTTAAGGATGAAAAAAAGCTACAACCAGCCACAGGTTAAATATTCTCAATTTGCCTCAAGAATGGATGACAATAGAAACTACAATCATTTGGTAGGTAGATTTGATAATCGCAGAAGTTTCTTCAATGGCCAATGTTTCTCTTGCCATAACTTTGGCCACAAAGCAGCTCAATGTGTTGCCTATAAAACAACCATGACTAGAGAAGCTCAAAAACAAAGAAGTATGACTGGGATCACAAAAAGGACCTATAACAACTTTTCAGCCCTTGAAAATGAAATTGAATGTTATATTTGTAATAACTTTGGTTATGAAGATTCTGAATGCAGGAGCAGGTTTTGGCAGATAAAGGAACAAGCCTCAAGTACCAGAACATGGAGAATAAAGGAACCACAACCACAAAGATGTGGGATAGCCTTTTATGTAGAAGGACAGGAAAATCAATGGTACATCGACAGCAGAAGTTCGAAACATATGACAGGTGATAAAGAAATACTTGAAGCATATAGTGTTTTAGAAAAGGGAAAGAAAGTTTCTTTTGGAAATGATACCCCTGCAGTCATAAAAGGAAGAGGCACTGCTCAGTTGAAAGAAAAGCTCAAAGCTGGAAATGTTTTGTATGTTGATGGCTTGAAGCATAATCTTCTGAGTGTCAGTCAAATGTGCGATCAAGGAACTGAGGTAATATTTCGATCAAATGGATGTAGTGTTCGTGATCTTGATATAGGAAAAATAGTGATCAAAGGTAGAAGAACTCCAAATAACTTATACATATTTGAAGAAGGACAACAACAATGCTATTTGAGCAAGGATGATGAACACTGGTTATGGCACCGGAGGTTGGGGCATCTAAGCTTTTCACAAATAAGGAAAGCATGCAAGTACTAGGCAGTTCGTGGTCTTCCAGATATCAAAATTCCAAACAACACCATATGCAAATCATGTCAGTTTGGTAAGCAAACCAGAACTAACTTCCCTGAGAAGGAAGGATTAGCCAGCAGACCTCTTGAACTAGTCCATACAGATGTGTGTGGTCCATTTAGGACAAGGTCACCTAGAGGAGAAGAATACTTTATACTATTCATTGACGACTTCTCCAGGATGGTTTGGTTAGGACTTATGAAACACAAGGACGAAGCGTTTGAAAAATTCAAATCTTTCAAAGCCTTGGCTAAAAACGAATCAGATCACAAAATTAAGTGCCTCAGGTCTGACAGAGGTGGGGAGTTTACCTCAAATTAATTTTTCGATTTCTGTGAAGAACATGGAATAAGAAGGGAATTCTCTACAGCTAGGACTCCTCAGCAAAATGAAGTGGTGGAAAGGATGAACAGAATGGTTCAACAAATGGCTCGTGCTATGCTTGATGATTCTGGAACTCCCGGAACCTTGTGGGATGAAGCTGCATTTGCTGCGGATGTTATTCTCAACAAAACAAATGTCCGAGTGAACAACACTCAAACTCCTCATGAGCTTTGGTATGGTTAGACTCCTTCGGTAAAGCATTTCAAAATTTTTGGAAGCAAATGCTATATTAATAATAATGATGAATAACATGGCGAACTTGAACCTAGAGCAGATGAAGGCATTCTCCTTGGTTATTCTCCTCACAGCAAAGTGTATAAGTGTTACAATAAAAGACTTGGAAGAATTGTCACCAAACGATTGCCCATGGAGACCTTTGAATACCTCAGGCAAAAGCTGGGGGTAGTTTATGCATCATCTTGTTGTTGAATCTCATCTGTTTCAGAGATTGTTGGTTGTACGCGAGTTTCATATGGGGTATACACGTAGATTTGTTGGGTTATGGATTGGTCGAAGATCGAATGGCAGAGGTTTAGGGGGAGCATATATTCTTCTAATAATGCATTTTTGGCATTATGGTAGAAGATGTTGGAGGAGAATGTACAGAAGGAGAACATGGATGCTAATCTGAATATTGCTGCTAATATGTCTCTATCTCTTTTGTCAAATTCATGTATATGTGTTATAGACATTTTTGGGCACTACAACCCCAAGCATAAATGTCCATAAACCAAGGGCTCCTAAGTCCCTAAAGGTGTTGTTCCAACCCCTAAAAGAACAAGGTCAACTGATTACAGCATCTCCCAGAAGTTCTCCATGAAAAACCACTCAGAACTGGTCAAAACTGGACCATTTCACCTGCTCCATAGGCAAAGTTAGTTGCATCCCACCTAAATACACACAGTAGGTGCGTTGCATTTCAAAAAGCCCTTCTATGGGGTGCGATGGGCGAGAAGGGACAAATGGCAGGGTCAATCCGCGAGGTGGAGAAGCATGGAATCTTCTAGAAACTTCTCCTGTGACACTTGCCTCTCTGAATTCGACCAGGGATGAGTAAGAGATCATCAATCTCCAAGTGGAAAGAAGAAATATCAGAGGGGAGACACTAATCAAATCTCAAAAGCTGACTCACCTCCCTTGCAGACATCTATATATGGATCCCTCATCCCAAAGATCCAGAGGCTGGAATTTTGTATCTTGTAAGGAAGTGCTGCTGGATTATTGGTGCAATATCATAGTGTTGGGTGATCTAAGCTTTTCATGAGGTGAAGAAGGGCTTCTTGCTAAGAGGATGATGCTGGGTCAGAACAATTGGTTGTAATTCTCTTGGCTCTTTCTTGATTATCAATAAAGCTATTCAAGTTTTCCTCCTTACTCTTGTATGATTTATGTTTTATGCATTTGTATGGTTAATATACGTCTGATCCTATATTCCTTGTGATAATAGATCTATGTTCTCGTATAGTGTTATGCTGCTTTGATTCTACATGTACTCTGTGAAGCTGGGTATACAAGGAAGCAAGTAGCAAAGGACTATCAGAAGAGAGAGGAATCAAGCAAGGAACCAATCGCAAGACGAAGGTTGGTCTCCTTTATTCTTCTCTCATCTATATTTCATAAAGGAAAACGAAAGTAGTTTTAAGTTTGTTTGTTTCTAAGGTAGCTACCAGCCTTAGTGGGATTAGCAGCTCTACATAGACACTATTCCTGGTAACAAAATGGTGACTCCACTGGGGACCGAGTAGATTGTTTGTTCATCTACATTTGTTTACTTTATAAACTTATAGATGGAGCCTGAAGTCAAGCCAACTAGCCTTCGAACTGCATTTGCTATGCAAGTGCAAAGTAGATCAACGCTGCTTCAGTCAATCTCTGGGTTTTGTTTATGAATAAAACAATTGATCTACAAGTTCTCTAATTGCCCTTGTGGTGGCTCTAGTAACCTCCTTAGATGTACCCCTATGATTGATTTACTGATTACCACTTGCTCGGCCAAAATCCCTGAACTGAACCGCAAACTGTGACCTGGAACCCAGTCAAAGTCTCGTCCCTGGTCTAGCGCACTATCTGTTCTGTGAACTTCAAATGCAGCGCACTTCCCGAGTGTAGTAGGTGCGTTGCATTTCAGTTTCACAGTGTTACAGGTGCGCTGATCAGACAAGGCCTTGTTCCTAAACTTTGGTTTTTGTGTTCACTCTTTTCAGATCTATTCAGGAGTTTTGCTACCTGTATTCAGTACACCTCTGTTTGAAACCCCTTTCCTTGCTGATATTCCGCCTCCATTGTGCAAAGAACTGTAAATTTTTTTATGTATTTTTTGAGTCATTTTCAGTTCTCCTTTACAAAGAAGTAGCGTAATTGTACTGTCGTTTCTTGATTTGAAAGTGTCGCAAGTGTCGTTTTTAGTCATAGAAGAGAATCTGATTGTTCTTGATAGTTGATTACCCTGTTACTCTTGTACTTGATCTAAATTAGTAGTTTTTCTAGTGTCGAAAGAAAGTTTTCAATTCCAAATTGCAAAGTGTTGTCATTGTCCTCATTTTGTCTTGAAAAGAAACTTGTTAGTAATTGTCGCTTTGAAAAATAATTCAGATTCGCGCATTAGATTTCTTTTTATCATTCACACATTAAGAAGGCTGAAAAAAAATACATGCATGTGCATTTTCATTTAGACTGATTGTCGGTTTGATTTAGGACAGTGCATTTAGTGTGTGCTCTTTGCTCTTTGTTGAAAGAACGCCATTTCTCTTTCCTTAGTAGCTAGGATTTTCATTGCACAAAGAAGATAAAATGATTGTTTGTCATCTTAGATTGAATTTTAGGAATTGTACATCTACATCACGCGGTGAACCTAAAAGGAAACTTTCATAAGCAAGATCAACTATAAAATAAATTTAATGAATCTAAAAACGCTTTGGAACCTAAGGCACAACATCTAGAAGTCTAGGCTAGAGATGTATTCCGGCGTCGTAAAGCCTGGTAACTATTGCTTTCACTGTTGGTTGGGTGATTTCTCCACTTTGAGACGATAAGTGCCAGTATGGACTTGTGCTCCCATGTACCGTCGAGTATATTTTGGGAGACCACAATAGGCTTAATCCTTTATCCATAGGAAGCCGTGTCTGCCGCCCTATCAATTGCAATGCACTAAACATAGCATTCGGGAAGATTGACTACCGTACCGTAAAAAGTATTCTGCAGTTTTGCGATTGGTTTGGTAATCCCTCTGTCTAGATTTCTAGAGGAGTCCCTTTCATTCCTTTTCAGACTCCTTAACAGAAAAGGTCCATTTGAGCACTTGTCACTTCAGGCTCATTAAAAATCGAAGGCGACTAGAGTCATCTTTTGTTTTTTCTCAACTCTTTAAAATTGAAAAGACAAGTTGTGTCAAAGCGTCTAAAATTTATTTTAAATGGAATAATCATCACCTTTCCCACATTGGTCTTAGGTTGAGGAAAATGGAGTCCACCAACCAAGGAGTTCCCCTTGGAGGAAATCCTAGTCCCTTCTCCTCTTGGGGAGATGTTGGTGCACCCCATATGGTCACATTGTCACTTCCAGGATTGACAATTGGCTTGCCCGTATGGCTCTTCTCAACCTCCATTGTTCAGAACACCGCAATTCTTGAACAATCGAGTCAGCAACTAAACGATACCAGAGTTACCCCCCAACCCTCTACTTCTTCCAATTCTTCCTCTCCTCCTTCCTCTTTGCTTGATGAAGCTGGTAAAGCCAAAAATCAAGTACCTGAGAAGAAGAAGGAAAAGAAGAAGAAAGAGAAGAAGAAGAAGGAGCCAAAGGTGAAAAGGGGCAACCAAGCATCGTCTAGTGAAAATCCACACACTACACTAACCAGGCCTAAATCACCATGTGTCATTTGTAAAGGAGACCACTATCATCGAGATTGTCCTTGCATCCCTCAGATCTTAAGGGACTGGTCTCCTCGTTTGCACAACCCGGTGTCGTCAACCTCTGATGATCGTGTTGAAAATACACCGTCAACTAGTGAAAGTGAAGCCCCTGGACAAAAAGGAAAATGCAAATTTCCTTGTAAACTGTGTGAAGGCGATCACACCGTACACCGTTGTCCCTTCTTAGACGAGGCTAAAAGAGTTTTGGATGACCGTCTGGTTTCACCGTTACGGCTTCCTCCTGGATATAAGAAACTCTTGTCGAGTCCGTCACTAGTTGAAAATCCAGCTGACCCGCCCTTGTGGTCGGCCGAAGCATCTATTATTGAAGATAAACCATCTAAATCCATACCAGACAAAAGTCAAAAGGTCGAGGCGGTAGTTGGCCCAGTCTTGCCTTCAGAGGTTCCATCTTCAGATGATACAGTCACCAAAGAGAACAAAGATGACACCATCCAAATTCTTTTCGTAAGCACAAACTCCGATGAACATGGGGGCAACTTACACGTCACAGGAAGGAAGTTCGTCAGAGTTGTACCCGGCCGTCTATTCGGTCCCACCTCCAAGAAACCTAGTTGTTTCCTTTGACTAGAATCTACTAGGCAGACCTCATTTACCGGCTAGTGTACCATTTCGAATCATTGCTCAAATATATAAAATGGTCATGGCCGGTACCATCATAGATGAAGGGGGTTCTCTGAGTATCCTTTCCTCAACTGCTTGGGAAGCGCTCGGTTCGCCATCGCTTTTTCCTGAAATGCGAAATCTAACAGGCTTTGACAAAGGAACCAGTCGACCGTTAGGGATCCCTCCTGATGTGCCCATAAAATTGAGAGGGAAAACCATTCACATGAATGTAATGGTAGTCCAAGGACCCCTGGATTATAATCTACTCCTTGGACGAGACTATATTTATTGCATGGGAGCCATTGTCTCCTCACTCTTTAGAGTAATGTGTTTTCCGCACGAAGGAAGAGTGGTCAAGCTCGTAGACCAGCTTTCATTCCCCGGTTCACGCATAGCAAATAGTCATATACCATCCCTGAATGGTCTTTTCACGCAAGGAATGTCTCGTCAATCCCCAGTCCGTCCACATGATGAGCGCGAGTGATTCGGGGGACATGACTGAAACCCAGGGGGCATGCACCATGGTCTGCTTCGGCAGGAAAACTTCAGGTATAGGGTAGGTTTCCATGAAGGATATATGACTAGTCTGACACTCCCGTCCATCTAGGAAAAGGGGATTAGAATGGAATAAGATTCCCTCATCAAAGTTATGTGAGTGGAGGCGTCTATGCCACTCGCCTTTGTCTATTTCGGTAGACATCGCCGAAGAAGTGTTTTGTTTGTGGTACGAATAGAACAATCTCTGGTAACCTGAAAAAGGTAGGCCTTTCCCGATAAAACAAATTTTTTGTCTGCAAATTGACGGGTAACCTTGAAACTCTATGTCTCTATACCTGGGGGCATGCAAAACTTTTGGCATGCAAGCAAAGAGCGACCATTTATCTTTTTTTTTGGATTGGTCGTTTCCTAACTTGCATAAAGAAAGGATGTGGGGCAAAACTTTGAAAAAATGTCATTTTTAGATGAGACGTTCTTATTTTACGACTGGATCGAGCAGTTTTAACGTGGACTTCATGCTTGTTAAAAAATAAACATAAGCAATGAGCAAATGTTTCCCCCAGCGTTTAAGCTCATTAAAAAATGAACCAATTTCCGGTAAATAACCATTGTGAATGTAGTACTTCAGCATTTGAAGCCTTGGTCATGTTCTCATCATCACCTCCACTCTATATTGGCCGATCATTCACCTCCACTTGATTGTTTACCCCTTTTGAGGAACAGCTACAAAGAGTGATCCTGTTAGCCATCCTTGTAACACTGCCGTGATTGGAAAATTCCAAACCTTACCTGGAATCAGCTGCTACCCAAATTTATCACTCATTCCTCAAAGACGAGTCTCCTTTAAGCTCTTTTCAACTGACTCGTAAAATATGAAAAGATTGCCGAGCCATTGGCCTCTCCAGCTCGTTAAAGTGACCGGAAGTGCTATCCCTCCTTTAGATTTTAATCTTTTTGGACCTGAGGGATTATTACACAAAAAGATCGAGTGCCTGTTTTTTTCGGCTCGTTAAAAGTACCGAAAATTCATCCCTTCTGTATTATTTTATACTTTTTCGGACTTAGATGATGAAAAAGGATATTTGGATTTTCCTCTACATCCCTTTTTAGACTCTCTAAAATTGAAAAGGACCGAGTTATCTTTGTCATTAAACTCGTTAAAACCTAATAGCGACAAACTTGTCCATAACAGACAAGAACAAGTTTCACTATCGCTAGGCTCGTTAAAACATAGCGATGGGTTTGCCTGAAGGGAAAATTATAGAACAAGCATATGTTATCCTCCTCAAGCTTGAAAAAAATAAAGAGGTACTGGTCAACAATGACTGGGGAAAAATTGGGAAGAAAACTTGAAGAAACTTTGTTGGTAGCAAGTCGCTCTTGAACATAACACTTTCACTCCGCATCCAAGTCGGGTTGGGTTGTTCCATTCACTGGTCACATCACCATGGTTCCATCACACCATCCACATTTGGGCTTAATTCTACCAATCCATCATGTCAGTGTCGCCGATATGTTCAAGAGAAGTCACTCAGAGAATTCACTTGTGTCTCACCCACTGCAATACATTTACGCTCCATTCTTTCATGACCGCCACCCTGAACCTTATATCACCAGATCATTTTCACCTCCATTAAAGTCATTTGCTCCATTCCGTGTCATTGATGTGGGATTCATTAAGGCCCTCCTATGATGGATCACTTCTTGTTGACATCATCTCATTATCCAAGAAGTCGATCTAGGAACAACCCTTTCAGTACTTTGAAGCTTGCATGCCTCAATGGCAAGTTTCTCACTTCCGGCGACAGGTTTACATCAATGGCCTTCGACTGAAAGATTTTGCATGGTGTTCGACGCCAAGTCCCGTATTCACACCACGTAAATTGTACTGCAGTACCTTGAGGATCATTATCATTATCGGTGATTCCTCTCGCGCCTGTTAACAACTTACATCATTGGCTGGTAATCAGGCGATGTCTTTCCATGTTTGACTCCAGAACATCTCTCACATGGATTGACTTGTACTTTGAGTGAAGATCGAAAGAGATTGAAGACCCCGGATCTAGTTTCATCCATCTGGGCTGCGATATATATTCAAGAAAATAAAGACATCAAATGTACATCATTGCTGCACAAATGATCATCCAATCTAAGGGATGATGGCTCTACCAGAATCATCAGTCTACACTCAGACGATTGTCTGTCTCATGTACATGAAAAATGAATTTATCAGACGATTGTCTGTCTCATGTACATGAAAAATGAATTTATAAAGCTGAGCATGGGAATGCCCGCCTCAGCCAGATCATGAAAATATTATGAAGATAATGTATTGTATTGTATCTTATTACAGGTCTCCTTCCAGCTTGAAAGAACTTCGGATCCTCATGATAAAGCATTTCACCCGACATCAAAAATATTAACGACCTCATGCTTTAGGGGGCAACTGTTATAGACATTTTTTGGCACTACAACCCCAAGCACAAATTTCCATAAACCAAGGGCTCCTAAGTCCCTAAAGGTGTTGTTCCAACCCCTAAAAGAACAAGGTCAACTGATTACAGCATCTCCCAGAAGTTCTCCATGAAAAACCATTCAGAACTGGTCAAAACTGGACCATTTCACCTGCTCCATAGGCAAAGTGCATTGCATCCCACCTAAATACACACAGTAGGTGCATTGCATGTCAAAAATCCCTTCTATGGGGTGTGATGGGAGAGAAGGGACAAATGGAAGGGTGAATCCATGAGGTGGAGAAGCATGGAATCTTCCAGAAACTTCTCTTGTGACACTTGCCTCTTTGAATTCGACCAGGGATGAGTAAGAGATCATTAATCTCCAAGTGGAATCAAGAACTATCAGAGGGGAGACACTAATAAAATCTCAAAAGCTGACTCACCTTGTTACACAAAAATATCGTCACCATGATTATTTGCAATCAGTATGGGTCTATCATCACTTGTACTATCCTCCTAAGCAAGTCTCAGACCTCAGCTCTTCAAATCAAGCTTTGGAAATGAGAGAAAGACATTAAAATTCAATGTAACTCTAGTTCCGCACTTTCTCTCATGGTCACCTGCGGTCCCGCACCTTCTGTCTACAAAAGCTGCGTACCTGCCCGCTCTGTCCCTAACAGTGTAGGTGCGGACCCCTGTGAAAGTCAAAAGGCGTAAGTTTTATCTTTAAAAACTCACTTTGGGTTAATTCTAGAGGTTTCTAGAAGGAATTTTGACGTGGATTGTTCACTCTGAGGTGGTTCATGCATCCCAAAAGAGAAGGAGCTAATCCCTTGATGAGAGGAGCTATCCCTTTGAAGGAGGGCTTTATCCCTTTGAAGGAGGACCTAGTAACCTCCCTCCATTGCACTATAAATACAAGCATTGGGCTGGTTGCTGGGGAGGTTAGAAGCTGAACATTTTTGAGGGTAAATGCTGGTGAAATCAAGACTTCCTAGTTGAGCTTAAGAGGCGATATCACACACCTTTTTGGTTTCATTGGGGAGTGAGTGAAACTTGTCAAAGTAGAGGAGACTTCTTGCTAGACCCTGGGAGGGGCTTGTACAGCGTCAAGGCAAAGGTTGTAAGGTTCTTCTTCTTTTGAATTAATACAATCAAACTCATTTTTCTCAACAAGTATCTTATGTTATTTGTTCATGGACTCCTTAACTTTCATGTTAAATATGTTTTATGCAATTGGCTTTTCAGGTGCTATTTAATTTGTTTGCCTTTTTTGTGTTTGCAAATTCGCGAAAAGGAGCTCATTTGGATCGAAGGAGCGAGGGCATCCACAAGCTAGCGTTGGACCTAAGGTAGGCCCTAGAAACACTTGTTTGCTATTGTTTATCAAAGCATATTTAGAGAAAGATAGTGTCTGGTTGGTTTTCTTGTCATTAGGTCTTCTTTAGATTCTAGGAAGGTCTATCTTGTCCGCAAGATCGACTTATTCTGTGTGACAAAATGGCGACTCCATTGGGGACTTGATTGTTTTCCTTGTTTTTACTTTGACCTGAGAAACTATATTTTCGTTTCTGTTTTTGACTTGATAATTGTGGGATTGGGTGGATTTAGTTAATTTTGAGTTAGTTTTTATTTTTTATAGTTTTGGGAGAAGTACGCACCCTCTGAGTTAAGCACAGTGCGTACCTGTACGCGCTTTTGCTTTGTGCACAGAGCGTGAATGCACCTATGTAAACAGGCTGCCTGCGTACCCTGTCAAAATTTTGAGAAATTTTAAATTTTTCTCTTTTTTATCAGTTTAGAATTTGTTTATAGGTTTTAGCCATTGCCCAAACTTGCGTGTACCCTGTCAAAAACTTTCCTTCGTTTAATTTCACTAGTGTTAGGGTTTTAGGTGAAATTCCTAGGAGTTTTTCTTGTTGGGTTTGTTTTTCATTTTGGTTGTGTAGTGGCTCTGAGCTTAGAAGCTGTAGGGACTTCAGATCACCTTAGTGTCTACCAGCCTTCTTATGAGTCTGACCATGTATGAAATATCCCCTTTTTGAGGAATCCGCTTTGTATTTTCTCATTTCAAAACTTCGAAAAGCTTGTGTTTGAGAGTTTGGATTTTCATTTTCAAAAAGAAAACGAAATTGGTTGTTCTTGACTGATTTGTGATTCTGCATAAATTAGTTCTTAGCTTGCATCTAGCTGAGTAAAACATCCTTAAAAAAGACTTTTAGTAGGCTTTGACTTCAAATAGGTTTTTATAATTTGTAGATCTCAAAGTTTAGTCATTTTCATTAGTTTTGAGTGTTTTGCAAAAAATATATAAAAAATCTCTTTGGAGAAAGTTTGTTTTTTGTAGTGATTGAGTGCTTTGAAACGAAAAAGGGAAATTTTTGTGAAATAATTAGTTGTCTCGTTTTGAGTGCTTTGGAAAGGAAAAGCTCTTCTTTTAATTTGTTTAATTGAGAAAGATTTGTGTTTACAAAGTATTTGCATTCTCAAACTCTTTCTTAGTTTAGAAGTTCATCGAAGAGAAAAAGATTGTTTAGATCATCTTAGGTTCATTTTTAGTGATTTTGAGTCGAGTCTTCATACCACGAGTTTCATCTCCGCACCTTTGGACTTAAACAAAAACCACTAAAATTAACGCTTAAAGTAAAATTCACCTAGTAACATTTTTATTTCTAGGGCTCTGATACACCAACTTAGCTTAGGCTAGTCTCTTGGAGTAGGAGAGTAATTAACTCTCCAAAACAGTAAAAAACAAACAAGTAGTTTTATCTTGTGGTAGGGAAGAAATCCAATTGTTGCATTTATGCTCTGGGAAAGCTCCTCTTAAAGGAGAAGCATGAGATCGTGTCCGAACTAGTGTGGGAATCAATCCCTCCTCATTGGGAATGATGCCAGATATTCACGTATTAAAAACGGTAAACCTCAGATTAATCATTGTCGAGGCGCCTGGGGTCACTTGTTGGTAAACCTTGGATTATGTCAAGGAGCCTTCAAGGGGATTGAGCTTGCTACTCTGCCCTTGCGTGCGTATCGGATCATAGACTGTTCCCCCAGGTGTATTTGTCTCAGTTGGTAACCTTAGTGGCCATATTCTTTACGAATCTTCCTGAGGTGACAGTGGTGGGAAGATCCCACTGTACCTGGAGCAGACGTTGGCTAGACTCACTTGGATTTTCTGGGGGGTTCACTTCACTCGAGACGGTTAAGTGGAGGAACTTGTGCCAGTCTATCCATTAAGCAGGTTGCCGGGGTAACTGTTCCAATCGCCATTTCTGTACTAAACTCTGCGACGTTGGATTTCATCACCAACTAGTGTTTTTAGTTCGGAAAGTTACTGTTTATGTGTGTTTGATCTCCTAGATTCTTTAGGCGTGTGATTCAAATTTGTTTGGCTCTTTAGAGACCTTAGGTGATTTTTATTGAGATTTTACTTTTTTTGCGTGTGAAGTAGTTAAAAGTCTTTAACTGTGGCTGAATTACCAAGACAGTCCCGTAGACTTCACGGCCAGTCTCCTGAGATTATAAACGTGGCTAAGTTACTGAGGAAGTCCCGTAGACTTCGGGGCCAACCTCCTGAGGAAGTACCGAGCCAACTTGAAGGCTTAAAAGTCCTCGTAACTCCTAGAGACAGTAGAGTTGGGTCACCGAAAGAAGGACAATCTTCTTTGATAGTACATCCTGATTTTCAAATGCCAGTAGCAGATTATAATCCACAGTCAGTGTCTATCTTCGAAATCGCTGGTAGCTTTTCATCTACTAGTGAAATAGGTGAAGAACCCAAAATATCCAAGCTTGAAAGTGAATTTGCTGCTACTCTGACATCGGGGTTTGTTTCTCCAACTTTTAGTGGTCCTGGTTCACCTAGGGTAGAAAGAGTAATCACTCAAGATCTTCCTTCTGGACTTATTTCTATTGAAGAACTTGCTCCGGAAGAAGAAGAAGTAAGCATCCCTATCCCTGAAAATCAACCTGTTATTGAACTGAGTGTGAATCATTTTTTTACAGTCCACCTAGGAGTAGTTCTTGGTATCTTTCTTGGACTAATTATTTAGAAAACTCAGGGTTAAGTTTTTCACCACCTCGTGCTCCTTATCACTCAACACCTAGAGGTTTTTATACTCCCGTCAATATGGTAGGACAGTCGTCCATGTTTACTCAATCGCCTGAATCCTTTTTGCACGGCGGTCCTTCTGTTCCCTCCGGGTATTAGTCTCTTTCTGGTACTTTTTTGGGAGCATCTCCTCAACCCATTGAGCAAGGGTTATTAACTGGAAGCAATGGTACAAAGCCATTGAGCGTAGAAGACATTCTTATGATGTCAGGTTCTATTCCCAATCCTCAACCTCAAGGTGGCCAGTTACCGCCTGGGGGGGGCCTCAATTAATGCCTGGGGGGCAACCTCAAGGTACACAATTTGCATCTGCGGGGCAACCTCAAGGACAGTACATACCTACGGGATAGTATGTTCCTCAAGGTCAACCCCAGATTCAATATGTACCCCAAGGTCAACCCTAGTATCAATTTATACCTCAAGGTCAACCCCAGTATTAGTATGTGCCTCAAGGGTATCAACCCTAAGGTCAATACTCGAACCAAGGTTTCCAACCACCCCAAGGTCAAATGTATGTTCAAGGAACATGAAATGTACTTTTCAATTATCAATCCTACCCTCAACGCGGTTATGGTCCTTAGTATTCTCAACCTGTTATGGGTCAGTAACCCGGAATGAATATAGTGTGGGATCCATCGCAAACCCAACAGGTGTTGCAGCCAAGTGTACAGTTGTCATCTCAAACTGGACAACCCCTAGTTTCCGGTACACCCCAGCAACTAGTCCAGTCTAACATTCAAACTTCTGTACCTTCGGTAGTTTCTCAGCCTGGGCCCAGTACACCTCGTACTCTGCCTCAAACGACTGCTACAACTGCTGCTACATCTATTCAATCTAACCCACCTACTTCTGGAGTATCGACAGCTCCGGTTTCTACTGTCCCTGTATCTACTCCTCAGACATCTTTACCACCGTCTAGATCTACGATTCAAACATCGGTTCAGATGCCTGTAGGACAACCTGGTTTAAGTATGGTTGTCACTAGTCAACCACAATTCACCTATCAACCGTACCAGGGACAGCACCAATTCGGTCCTGCTGTGCAGCAGCCAGTTTATTAGTATCAACCGTACCGTGGGTACACTTATCAACAACCTCAACAACTCCAGTACAGTCCGGTTAATCCTACTTTTCCGGGAGGATACAATATCTCGAACATGATTACTATTCCTAGTCATCCTGGATATCCTCCTCTTGGGGCTGGTCTCATGACCCAGAGTTTCAGGGATCCTAATCGGCAATTACCATTTATCGCAACTTTGGACTTGCCTGACTTGTCGGGCCTAACGAATGATCCCATTAATTATCTTCTGTTTTGGCCGCCAATGCCGAATAAGTTGCCTAGTGACATTCCCAAGTTCGAAGGTAAATCAGGAGAGGACCCGTCGAACCATGTGATGACTTACCACCTCTGGTGTGCTTCTAACTCCATCACAGATGATTCAATCCATCTTAGAATTTTCCAGTGCACTCTAATTGGTCTCGCGGCCAAGTGGTACATTGAGTTACCGCGAGGCACTTTTTATAATTTTAGTCAGTTAGCTACCTCGTTTTTAACTCATTTTCAGTTGCCAGTCCGATATGACAATGGCACGGAATTGTTAACTTCGTTAAAACAATCGAAATCCACTTATATTTCAGATCATATTCACGAGTGGAGACGTTGACAACGTTTAGTGAAGGTATTTATTCCGGATCAGATCTTGGCTGAGTGGTTTGTAAAATCTTTGTTGCCAAAGATCACTGAAGATGTTTCTAAAGCCGGAGTTGTTACTGAGGATCAAGTCATTGCTCAAGCACAGTACCTTGACTTGGTCTATACTCAGTCAGGTACATTACACGAAAAAATCCCCGATCTTCCCAAGCAAAATCAAATTGCTGCCGCTCCTTTGCGATCTCATGCCGCTGATGGTATGATCGGTACGGTTAACACTAAAAGTAAGAAGAAGTCTTCCAAGAATTCTTCCCCTATCATAACCTTACCTGATTCCCCAATAGGAGATTCTTCTGCAGAGATTTCCGCCGATATTCACATTGTAGAGTCATCTACAGCCAAATCAAAATCCCGTGGGAAGAAGAAAGGAAAGAAGAAGAATAAAACGGACAAAAGTTCAAAGGAGAAACCTGAAAAGGCGGAATCCAATGACGAAAAGCACAAACCTCGTTATCCTTGTCTCATTTGTGACGATGAACATTTTACAAGAGACTGCCCTCATCGTGCAGAGTTTGCAAAAATTGTCAAGGGTTCCCAAACGCCTACTGTTTTGAAGGATCCTTTTTCGGCTCAAGACAGTAAGATGCTAGGTTCATCCTCGAGTGCCAATGAAGAACCCATACTGATGATGTCCCATGTTAGGATTGCGACTCGATCGCAAGATTATGGTAGTAAGAGTCCTGTTGATGGTAAAGAAGTAGAATCTTCTCATTCTAATCCATCAACCTCAGCTCCCAGTTCCAATCCACTACAGATCGAGAAACCTAATCCAGACTTGGTAATCAAACCGCCCGCCAAGGGTATACTTCAAAAGTCAGCTTTCAATCCACATGTGAGAGCAGCTCAGAATTATAACATTGTTGAGGATTTAGCTGTTTCACCCTCGGCAATGTCGGATTTGGAAGTGCTGCAATCATGCCCAGCACAACGTAAATTACTTTTGTCGGCTATAGGAGCTGTTGATGTTCAGGACTCGAACCTAATAATTTTCGATCTAGAAAATAGTACACCGCATTTGCCTCGTCAAATGGCTTTCCAGATTCCAGTGATAGTCAAAAATAGGCCTATTCATCGGACTGTAATTGATGAGGGAGCCTCAACATGTATTATGTCAATACAGTGTTGGAGATCGCTTGGTTCTCCTTCACTAAATCAATCCCCGACGATTCTAAAGGCCTTTGATGGCCGTGGGTTTCATCCTTTTGGCATTCTACAAGATTTTCCTATAGGGGTTGAAGGAAAAACCGTTAGTCTAGATGTGGAGGTGGTTGACGCCCCTCTAGATTACAACCTTCTCTTGGGTCGAAGTTGGTCTTACGCTATGACAGTGGTCGTTTCATCGGTCTTTCGAGTAATAAAGTTTCCACATAATGGAAAGATCGTAACAATAGACTAGCTGGCTTACTTTTCATCCGACCTAGCCTCTTCGGAGAGTATACAGCATGTTGGTAAAACGACTATCCCATATAAGGATGTTGGAGTAGGACTAGTTAAAGATGCCGATTTACTGGGAACTTTTCCTTTTCCTCCAATCAACGCATCATCTTCATTCGCAACCATTCATATGATTACATTAGACACCATTGACTATGATGATCCTTGGATCATTCCTTCTGAATCTGAGATAGACTCATTTGGTAATGCCATGCCTTTGAGTCCATATGAAATTGCCTATGAAGCCGTGCAGTCTTTTGCCGACCCATGTTCAACTAAAAATGACTTAATGAATGTGGTCCGTGAGGAATCACTTTTCACATCAACCTCGGATTTAACTACGTTTTCTGAACTTGTTCACTCTGATGAGCAAATTCGTGAAATCCTATGTGTAGATGATTTACCATGGGAAGATCTCCATCATAGATCTTCGTTTTTACCTGAGGATGATCATTTTGAAAATGATTTCTCATCAATTTTTACAACTGAATATGTCAAGGAACCTCAGAATCCAATGAAACATCCCAATTCAGAGTTAAATTTGGGAAACATCTCCCGAACTATTCCTATTGACATTTCGGTTAAACCTAGAATTGTTGAGAACATTCATATAGGTGCCTCGTGTACAGATGACGAAATTCAAATATATAAGGCCCTATTTCAAGAATTCTGTGACGTGTTTACCTGGTCCTATGAGGAAATGCCAGGAATTGATCCCGCGATTGTTGTTCATGAGATCAAGACTTACCCGGACGCTAAACCCGTCTGACAATGTTTGCGTCAGATTCACCCACGAAAAGCTGCTGCAATTAAAGCAGAAGTTGAAAAATTGTTGAAAGCAGGTTTCATTTCTCCGATCCCGTTAATGGATTGGGTATCGAATATTGTTTCGGTTAACAAAAAGCAGGGAACAATAAGAATATGCATCGACTATAGGGACATTAATCGAGCCTGTCCAAAGGACAATTACCCAACCCCCTATATCGATCAAATCATTGATGATTGTGCCAGTAGCAAAATATTTTCCTTTATGGACGGTTTTTCCGGATACAATCAAATCAACATTCTACCTGTCGATCAACCAAAAATGGCTTTCATTTGTCCATGGGGGACATTTGCTTATTTTAAATTACCTTTTGGGCTTAAGAATGCTGGAGAAACTTTTTAAAGGGCGATGTCTTATGCGTTTCATGACATCAAGCACATTGTGCAACCGTATCTCGATGATTTGCCTACTCATTCATTACATCGAGCTGATCATCTCGTCCATTTACGAGCAATCTTTATGAGGTGTAGGCATTATCGTATTCAGTTTAACCCACACAAATGTGTTTTCTGTATAGAAATGGGTCAATTGTTGGGATTTGTAGTTTCGAAAGCCGGCATTCGCGTTGATCCCTCGAAGGTCGAAGCTATCATCAAATTGCCTCCTCCTTCAAGTCTTTGCCAACTCCAAAGTTTGCAGGGGAAAGCAAACTTTTTACGACGATTCATTCCTAACTATGCCAAGGTTACAAATGGTTTTACCCGGTTGTTGAAGCAAAACACTCAATTCTATTGGGATGAGATAGCTCAGAAATCTTTTGATGCACTCAAACACGCGTTGACCCATGCACCGTTATTGCATCCTCCCAGTTACAACCAGGATTACTTCTTGTAACTCGCTGCCTCTCATTCCACCATTGGAATGGTCTTAGTTTAGGAAGATGAATCAGGAACTGAACATGTGATATATTACCTCAATCGCACGCTAAATCCAACGGAGCTAAAATACTCACATGTGGAGAAATTGGCATTGGCAGCCGTTCAAGCTATCCAACGTTTCCGTCACTACATTCTACTACGTAAAACTACGGTAATTTCGGATTGCAACCCTATGATCTACATTTTGACCAAGCAATTGCTAGGGGGAAAGTACTCTAAATGGATCGTTATCCTCCAAGAGTTCGACTTGGAATTTGAGAAATCTAAGTCTAAGAAATCTTTAGTTTTTGCGGAGTTAATGTGTGACTTCCCGCGTGCTGACACGGAAACTATGGCGGAGGAGCCCATTGCGGAGGAATCCTTGTTACTAATCAGCACTTTAGATCCATGGTATGGGGATATCATTGTTTATCTCTGGACCCAATCCTTTTGGCCAGAAATTTCAAGGTCAGAACGTCGAAAAATCCGATTCGAGTCCCAACAATTCAGGATTATTGGAGATACTCTTTATCACCGTGGGGCGGATTCTATTTTTCGACATTGCTTAACTCACGAGGAAGCTGAAAGGGTTCTAAATGACTATCACTCTGGAGCGTGTGGCGGTCATATGTCTGGGTATGCCATAGCCCAAAAGATATTGCGCGCTGGCTACTTCTAGCTGTCTTTATTTAAAGATTGTATTATGGCGGTTCGAAAATGCCACAACTGCCAGATTTTTGATCGTAAGATGCGCGCTCCACCTGCTCCTCTCCACCCTATAATTGCCGTTGGTCATTTTTCCAAATGGGGTATCGATTTTATTACATGAAACCCTCACTCGGCCAGGGGGCATGCGTATATTATCCTTGCGGTAGATTATTTTACTAAGTGGGCCGAGGCGATGCCTACATTCAAGGTAGACGGCAAGACAACTACAATTTTCGTGTTCAATCATATAATTTCTAGGTTTGGTGTCCCGCAAGCGATAATCACTGATCATGGGCGTCATTTTCGAAACGTTATGATGACCGAACTTACAGGCCAGCTTGGTTTACGTCACGATAGTTCAACCCCTTATTATCCACAAGCGAATGGTCTGGTTGAGTCCATCAACAAAGTTTTAGTTATCATGATCTGACGAATCATTGGGATTCATCGGTCGAATTGGCACAAAATGCTATTTTCAGCGCTTTAGGCATACCAAACTTCAGTAAAAACATCAACAAGGTTCACTCCTTTCCAACTAGTCTATGGTTTGGAAGCTGTGTTACCCATTGAATGTGAAATCCCGTCACTGCAAATGCCCATCGAGTTACTTCCAACCACTTCCGAAGAGGAAAAGCATTTGTTATACTTGGCTCAATTAGATGAGAATCGACGTGATGCTGCATTGGCAATCGAGACTCACGCAAAATGCATGAAAGCTCAGTATGATCAAAATGTCACCCCTCGAAATTTTTCGGAGGGAGATCTGGTCTTAGTTTATGATCAAGCTAATGATAAATTAGGCGCTGGAAAATTCATTCCTATGTGGCATGGTCCCTATGTTGTCAAGCGAAAGCTAGCCAAAGGGGCTTATGAATTGGTAGACTTTGATGGGGACTCTTTGGGTAAACCCAGAAATGGCCTTTACTTGAAGAGGTATTATGCTTAAAAGAATGGGTATGGAGATCTTTAGTTAGGATAGTTTTTCTTTCTAGCTGGTGTGTTTTAGTTTAAAACAGTGTGCTTAGCTTAGAGAGTGTTTTTTCTTCATTATTCCTTCTTATCTTGGTTTTACTCTTGATTTTGCAGATGTCGATGCCTCTCCAAACATACATTGGTTTCGCTGATGGTGCTTGTCGTAATACACGGAACATCTCTTCTGCAGCTTGGGTTATCTATTTGCCCTCTGACGAGTTAGTATCTATGCATGGGGTAAGCCTCGGTCAAACAACGAACAACATTGCCAAATATAGTGCAGTGATTGAGTTATTATCTGAATCTATTTCATTTGGGATTCGGAGTTTGATAGTGAGGTTAGATTCTGAACTCATTGTATTACAGCTTAATAGAGTGTATGCCATTAGAAATCCAGTGTTATTAATATTATTTTTGAGAGTGCGTCTCTTGGAACGTGAATTTGATTACATTGAATATCAGCATATTCCGAGGTCTTTAAATACATTAGCAGATGCAATTGCTTCTCGAATTTTAAATAGACATTTGCAATAATCATACATGTAAATTTAAAATCATTCCATAACATGATTTACAAGATAAGCTGGTAATAGTGATATATATATATATATATATATATATAGGAGTGTGTCAAAAAATACATCGTCTTCGATCATAGGTTGAAAAACACCTTATGATCGGCAAAAATGATAAGTACAAAAAACAAAAATGTTACATGTGCCCACAATAGGCGATCATCCTATCACTGGTGATGATCTCTATAAGAAACCACTGCATGGGCCACCTTGCAAAGGAACCTCCTAAAAGGTCCCAGGACTCCAATCACATAGCGTTGAAGTCGACGAGGAATGTCCTCTATAGTGGTCTCAGGAATATCTCCTGTCAAGCGCTCAAGATGACCCTCCAACTCGGCCAAAACCTCTGCTGACTTGTCCTGTGGGGCTAGCGCGGGTGCAACTGGTTGCCTCCTCTTGAAAGGCCAGAGAGCGGCTGGTCGCTGTGGACCCACATCTGCATTTCAAAGTTTTTACTATCAGTTTTGAGACGATGGAAAAAATAACAAAAAACAAATTTTAAATAGGAAAAATTTTGAAAAGGATTTTACCTGACTCATCCCACTGCTCTCCTGGTGGAAGAACCATGTCTGGGTCACCACAAAAATCTATCCCAGCGTAAGGGAAGTCCTGAATGGAAAAGACCTGGTTTTCCAGCCATTGGAAATACTCAGGTTTGAAGCGAGCAACCTCTGTCCTCTCGTCCGGGTGATGGGCCATGATTGCGACCCATCGCATCAGTTTGGGCTCTCGAGGAAGCCCAGCTCCAACTGTAAGGTGCTATGGGATTAGCATAGGAACCCTCTCCAGGCCAAAACTCATGACCAAAGCCCCATAACCAAAGGTTTTTAGTCGTCCGTTCTTGGCCCTGGTCAGTTGGCCTTTCACATTGGCCAACACGGCATCGCACCAGTTGAAGATGGTGCCTCGAAAGCAATCAACTGCCATACACATCTGGGATCCAGTGGCAATATGTAATGCGGCAGCTCCGCAAAGTCTGGTGACAGTGAATGCAATCACCATGAGCTCAGGACAGGATATTGTCTTTATGTCTATCCCTTTGTCTCTAGCCTGGCTGTTGCAGTACTCTAGCCGGAGGCTATCGACAGACTGGCCACCTGGCCTAGTCCCGTGTAGAGTCAAGTCTTCGACTCTCTTAGGAAAACCAGTCAAGAAATATATGTCCACCGGCTTGATTTCAAGCTAGTGGCCGCCAATGAAGAAACACTGGTCCTGTATGCTCCATCTGTCAACCAGCCACTATAAGAAATCCACCTGAGCCCTCATGCCAGGAATGGCCCATAATTTGTACAGTTCGCACACCCTCAAAGCATCAAGTGAAGGCTGATGATTCCATGCAGTAGCATCCATGTCCTCGTGCTCTTGTTCACGCCAATCTAGCATGATGTACTCTCTGCATCAAGAATAAAGACAAATTAAAATGCTAGAAAATATTTTGTGTGGTCCATTTTTGAGAATTTTTGGGTTCAAAACCCTTGCGGTGGGGTACGCACCCTCTGGGTTAGACACAATGCGTGGGACCGCACTTTGTCTACATGAAAGGTGCGGACCCCGAGCTTTTTCCGAATGGAGAAAAAGTCGGGGTCCGTAGGCCCGCAATGGTAAACCTGTGGGCCCCCGCGCGCGGGTTTTGCGCCTAAAAACCCTCCCAAAAATGAAATAAAAGACTAAAACAAAAAAATGAACGATTAAAAATGAAGAGTAGGATGATGTGGATTACCTGGAGAAGACGGCGCTCGATTCCGACGGTTGGATTTTCCGCAATCTTCACGGGAAGTTTTCTGAGAAAAAGCACTATTTTCTCACCCAAACTCAAACGGTAAAAATGAATTGACAAAGGCCCTTTTTATAAGTTTTTTGAGTAAATAAATCACAAATTTGTTTATGTTTCACTTTGAAAAGGTATTTTGTGACATTTTTATCCATTTCAAACAGGTATGAGTAATGTCTGTGTTTTTGTGCAGAATAAAGGATTATTCAGGCGAAATCTATCATTTTCAACAGAAAAACATGTAGAGTCATCTTTAAGCTCTTTTCTGACTCCTAAAACATGAAAATATTTCCGAGTGTTTCTTTTAAACTCGTTAAAACGGAATTAAAAGACGGTCCACTTACAGCTCTTTTCTGGCTGTAAAAACATGAAAAGATTGCCAGATTTTTGTCACTTCAAATTCGATATTGGTTATAAAATGTCGTGTCATTGATCGCTTTTTTACTTTTTCGGGTCAAAGGCACTAATGACGAAAAGTACTCCTTGGTCGTAAAAGATCAAGCGGTTCTCTCAAGTATTATTTTATACTTTTTCGGGCTTGGGAGACACAAATTTACGAAAAAGGTCAACCCTGGAGTCTTCTTAAGTTTTTTCAGACTCTCTAAAATTGAAAAACGCCGAGTTTCTCCTATATTGGACTCGTTAAAATTTCACAGTAAAGGACCTGTTCAATTACAAACAGGAACGAACCACTCCTTCTTAGGGTTCGAATTTAAACTAAGTTGGACTCATCCGAAGGATGAGCTTATAATCAAGAAAATGTTATCCTCCTCAAGCTTGTCAAAAATAAAGAGGTACTTGCCAGAAATGGTGGGGGAAAAGAGAGAAAAATGAGCCTGTTTGTCATACTTTGTAACCACTCTTGAACATGACACTTTTATTCACCTGGGTTGGGAAATCCTTTGCCTAACAGTTGATCAAACCACATTGAAAGTCTTCAGCCGGTTTCTGGGTATTAACTTTGGGTCAATTGTCACCAAACCATCTGTCGTGTCGTTATGTGTTCAAGAGGTCACTGCCAATAATCCATTCATCTGCAAAATATCTGTCATCCATCTTGACCATCCCTGAGTCAGTCCTTGCAACTAAATTTCTTCAACTTGATCTATGATTTCGTGTTGTGGGCTTGCCTACGACGGATCACTTTCTATCGACATCAGCTCATTATCTAGAAAGATGATCTAGGAATCGTCAGTACCTTGAGATCTGCATGCATCAATGGCAGGTTTCTCGCCTTTGACGATAGTTTACATCATTGACTTTCAATCAAAGGATTCCGTGACATGCTCGACATCAACACATTTATTTGCATCTCATGGATTGTACTGGGTACTTTGAGAGCCATTGACATCACTAGTGGTTTCTCTCACACTTGTTAACAGTTTACATCATTGACTGGTAATCAAGTGGTTTCTACCATGTTCGACATCAACACATTTATTCGCATGGATAGAATCGTATTGTTTCGGGAAGTAGAAATGAAGACCCTGGATCTGGTTTCCACAATCGAGGCTGTGAGGAATTTTGTATTCATTATATAATGGAATATTCATAAACAGATGGCTGCGTCCATACTGTATCCACATGAGTCTATACTTCTGATGTTTTACAAGATCATTCTCTTATCAGAACAGTAGTTAGTTTCTAGTCAGTTTTTATCTGAGTATGGGAATGCCTACCTCAGCGATGATATGATCTCATATATATATCTTGCATTGAATGTTTTTACAAGTTCCAACCGGGTTCTCCACAAGATGATCCTCGAAATGATAAAGTACTTCACTCTTCCTAAATGATAAGAAATCCTCATCTACTACAGACTTCGCACTTTAGGGGGAAATCTGTTACACAAAAATATCGTCACCATGATTATTTGTAGTCATTATGGGTCTATCATCACTTGTACTGTCCTCCTAAGCAAGTCTCAGACCTCAGCTCTTCAAATCAAGCTTTGGAAATGAGAGAAAGACATTAAAAATCAATGTAACTCTAGTTCCGCACTTTCTCTCATCGTCACTTGCGGTTCCGCACCTTCTGTGTACAAAAGCTGCGTACCTTCCCACTCTGTCCCTAACGGTGTAGGTGCGGACCCCTGTGAAAGTCAAAAGGTGCAAGTTTTATCTTTAAAAACTCACTTTGGGTTAATTCTAGAGGTTTCTAGAAGGAATTTTGATGTGGATTGTTCGCTCTGAGGTGGTTCATGCATCCCAAAAGAGAAGGAGCTAATCCCTTGATGAGAGGAGCTATCCCTTTGAAGGAGGGCTTTATCCCTTTGAAGGAGGACCTAGTAACCTCCCTCCATTGCACTATAAATACAGGCATTGGGCTGGTTGCGGGAGAGGTTAGAAGCTGAACATTTTTTAGGGTAAATGCTGGTGAAATCAAGACTTCCTAGTTGAGCTTAAGAGGAGAGATCACACACCTTTTTGGTTTCATTGGGGAGTGAGTGAAACTTGTCAAAGTAGGGGAGACTTCTTGCTGGACCCTGGGAGGAGCTTGTACAGCGTCAAGGCAAAGGTTGTAAGGTTCTTCTTCTTTTGAATTAATACAATCAAACTCATTTTTCTCAACAAGTATCTTATGTTATTTGTTTCATGGACTCCTTGACTTTCATGTTAAATATGTTTTATGCAATTGGCTTTTCAGGTGCTATTTAATTTGTTTGCCTTGTTTGTGTTTGCAGATTCGCGAAAAGGAGCTCATTTGGATTGAAGGGGCGAGGGCATCCACAAGCTAGCGTTGGACCTAAGGTAGGCCCTAAAAACACTTGTTTGCTATTGTTTATCAAATCATATTTAGAGAAAGATAGTGTCTGGTTGGTTTGCTTGTCATTAGGTCTTCTTTAGATTCTAGGAAGGTCTATCTTGTCCGCAAGATTGAGTTATTCCGTGTGACACACCTCCCTTGCAGACATCTATATATGGATCCCTCATCCCAGAGATCCAGAGGCTGGAATTTTGTATCTTGTAAGGAAGTGCTGCTGGTTTATTGGTGCAATATCATAGTGTTGGGTGATCTAAGCTTTTCATGAGGTGAAGAAGGGCTTCTTGCTGAGAGGATGATGCTGGGTCAGAACAATTGGTTGTAATTCTCTTGGCTCTTTCTTGATTATCAATAAAGCTATTCAAGTTTTCCTCCATACTCTTGTATGATTTATGTTTTATGCATTTGTATGGTTAATATACGTCTGATCCTATATTTCTTATGATAATAGATCTATGTTCTCGTATAGTGTTATGCTTCTTTGATTCTACAGGTACTCTGTGAAGCTGGGTATACAAGGAAGCAAGTAGCAAAGGACTATCAGAAGAGAGAGGAATCGAGCAAGGAACCAAGCACAAGACGAAGGTTGGTCTCCTTTATTCTTCTCTCATCTATCTTTCATAAAGGAAAATGAAAGTAGTTTTAAGTTTGTTTGTTTCTAAGGTAGCTACCAGCCTTAGTGGGATTAACAGCTCTGCATAGACACTATTCCTGGTAACAATATGGTAGATTATGGTTCTTCTTGAAGAATTTTTCTTTTGTAGATCTGGTCTATAGTCAGGAGGAGCTCATTCAGAAATTCAGCAGGGGAAGTATGGACAACAAAGGAAGAGAATATCTTGGTCCGCCCTTTTCCCTTGATGTCAAAGGCAGAGAATGAATTTGAGGATCTTGGGATTGCCATAATGTCGGAAGGGGGAGATTGTTGGAATTATGATTCAGGTTTGGCGCTATGGCACAGGTGTTGTACTTGATGGGAACTCACTCAAGTGGCAGATCTCTATTCAAGCTCTCAAAATCATAGAAAATGAGATACCCGCAGGTGATCCTAAGAGAAGCTGCAGACCCGCAGGTACGCCGACCAAGAAGTGTGGACATATCCGCAGGTGCTCCGTTCAGAAGGTGCGGACCCCAGTTCACTCACTCCAATGCAGAGAAGCGTGCACACATGGGGTTTCTTATGATTGGCCCTTGGTATTTAGCCCGTCGATCATGATCCTATGGTTTTGGTCCATGGTATAGGATCTAAAGTATTGAACCCCCGTTTGGATCCCTTGTGTTGGTTTTCGATGGTTTTGTCCCATGGTGTGAATAAGGGCTTTCCTATAAAAAGGAAAGGAGATCCTTGGCTAGACACTTGTGAAAATTGAATATCTTAAGATCTGAAATTTTGGGTGATCGGTTTTAAAAGCTAGATATAAATCAAGGTGAATTTTAAGGCGAATCTATTGATAGGTCATGATCTCTCAGGCGCATGATCAGATCTGTGGATCTGACTGTTTGTGGCACATTGAAGGACTGTTAATTTGGCTCTATTCAAAGGTTCGCAGGCGATCCACAGCGCAGGTGCAGGGGTCCGCAGCGCAGCAGAAGGTGCAAGTGCGGGGATCCATAGTGCAGCAGAAGGCGTAGGTGTGAGGTACGCAGTACATAAGAAGGCACAGTGTGGAGGTATGCAGGGGAACAGAAGGACCAAGTGCGGAGGTACGCTGTTAGGCAGACAGTGCAGCTGCGGATCTAAGTAGAGGTAAGCAGGGCAGCAGAAGGAGTAGGTGCAGAGGTACGCAGAGCAGAAGAAGGACCAGGTGCGTATCTGCGCAGTTTAGACACAGAAGAGCTGTGAATATTTGCAGGCTTCTATTGGTGAAGTTGCGGACCTTTCTTGAAACATTTGTTGGTTGTCTTTTATCTATTGCTGAAGAGTTCTAGGTTTAGATTACTGGTATTGCTAATCTAGTTACTACATTCTGAGAAGTTATTGGTTGATTCTTTGGTTGATTGAAAAAGTTGATTGGGTGATTCACATGTACTTGATGATTATTTGATGTTCATGGATCTAGTTTGAAAATTTATGAAAAGTGGTCCTTGGAAGAAAAGAAGTAGGGGGTTGTAGCTCCCTTCCAGGAGAGACTAGAAAACGAGAGAGGGTTGTAGCTCTCTGCAGGTTACAGCCTGCGTACTGGTAAAGGACTGCACCAGTACAAAATCATTGTAAAAGAAGTTTCTAATTGAAAGAAGATAGAGACATATTGCAGTAGGTGGTTTTCACCCACATTGGGTTTCCACCTTATATCTAGTTTTCTTTGGTGTGATTATCTGTTTTTCCTGTTCTTGCTCATTATTATATGGCACTGACATACAAACTAATGATCAATATCTGAAGAATAACTTAAAGTATAAATTTGGAAGATATAGTGAAAATAATTTGATAATACTAATTCACCCCCCCTCTCAGTATTATTTCCAACAGACGCAACCCCTGGGTCTGTGCTCCCTTCTGTTGTTTCTATTTCTTTTTCCTCCTGCCCTTGTGAGGATGTTGCTTAGCCCTCGTCTTACTGTGTTGTTGCTGCCTCGGATGCATGTGCTGCTACTGATGCTTCTGCGGCCTTCTTCTGCTCTGTGATTTTTTGTGCCGCTTCTCGCGCTGTCCCTACCTCAGCTGCTACTTTTCCATTTCACCTTTTCTCTACCAAATGAGTGGCACATAGCTTGGTATCATCCTTTTTCTTCTGTGCTACTGCATTCTCTAGTTCTGCTACATCCAAGGTGTGCCATTTGGGGGGCCATGTGTCCAAGACAGTAAAAATCACATCGTCAGTGGCTACAAATGGTAGCTTCGTCCACTGCTTTGCCAGATCCTTTCATGCCCTGATATAAATGTTGTGCATATCAGCTTTGAAGTCTGCAAAACTATGCAGAATATTGTACACTATAGGTGACAGACGCGGCCTCCGATTAATCCACATCTAGATGCTTGCCTTCACAAGCACCCAAAAAATTTTGGTGTCACGAATCTGTTTTGCATCCTTCGTGGCCCAAAGTAAAGCGTCCTTCACGACCTTTGGTAAGTCTTTGTCAATGTTGGGGAATTGACTGTCTTCTGGTAGTTCCCCTACTATGAGCATGATGGATAACAACAACCACGCGTAGTGGAAGGTTCTTTTTCTACTCCTGGGCTTCGTGATAGTTTTTCAAAAATTCTTCACAGAGTAATTCAGACCAGTTGAACTGGACCCCCTCTGTGCACTACACGGCTAGTGCAATCACCAATGCCAGTACCTCGTCGGTGTGACACTTCCTCATAAATTTTCCGGCCAGGAGTTGGGTTGCTACGTATACCCCTTTGTCCTTGATGCTGGAGATTGTGTAGCCCCTCTTCTTCTTCTCTAGCTTGTATTTTTCCTTCATGGCTTTTGCAAGAGCCAAATCATTGCCCTTTCTGGCTATAGTCGCGGGGTCCTTTCCTTTACAGGGGAGCCGAGAAATACGGTGAATGAGGTCTATCATGATGGGAATAGGCTCCTCCATCCATAGATACCCATCATGCACTAGGCAGAGGAGCTACCTGATAACGAAAATGGTGATGGGCACACGGTGGAAATGTGTTATCCATAATAAGTGTAGCAACCCAACCTTTTCCACACTGCGCAGCCATTTTCACGGCTCTAACATTATCACCGCCCCCTTAGTATTATGCTTCATCAGAGTCATAGTCTCCAAATGAGGGAAATTCTCATGGTCAGCAAGGTCCCAGTCTTCGAACTTCATGGTTGGCACATGGCCTAGGTGCGTGCCTTCAAACATGATGTCATTTGGGAGAAGTGGGGTCTGGAGAGGACTCTTGGTTTCATCTAGATTCTTTGGCACTTTAGTCTTCCCTTTCTGTGGAGGGACATATGTAGGAAGTTTCGTTGCAGAGCGTAACAGTTGGATATCATTGATGCAGGAGCATCCGACACTCCTCATTAAAGAGGAATCCAAAGCGGAGGAAGCAAGGAGGACATGGACCATCGAGCAAAGTAGGGGACAATTCTGTTTAAGACAGAGAAAATGATGGAGTGGATAAAGTATCTCGAAGACTTAATTCAATGTAATTTTCCACATATGCATGTATGTGTACAGGGAGAATTAAGGGTAGTTGAGTAATTGTGGGGAGAAATTGTTGCTCTTAAATGATCCACGATTGTTGTAATATCTTATAAAAATAAAAGCCTATGTGTGTGATAGAGATAGATAGTAATAGACATAAACCTAAGAAAAAAGAGTATTCCCAATATAGTCGAGAGGAGAACTATTACTAAGGCTCAAATGCCTTAGCATGTAACTATGGCATGTATAATAGAAGGTGTGTGTTTAAGTGTGCACCTATGTGTTATGTAATTATGTATTTTTCAATTCTGTTATGTTTATGTGCGTTGATAGCTTGAATCCTAGTTGTGAGTGTGTTGATCAACCATCGATCACTGAAGGATCGATGGTGATCCAAAGACATATATTAATGAATGTTGTGCGTGTCGTAGCAGAGCATGGCAGAGAACTGTGTTTAACACAGAAATCCATCAAAAGAAGTGTGAAGGGTTGAAGAATGAATGCATAGGAGTCATATCGCGTCGGTGAAGTCATTTGACATAGTTTTGGTTCCACAAACATAAATCCAACTTACACTAAGATTTAGCGCAAAACATAGTCGGATTTGGAAATCCGGACTTGAAATTTTATAGATGGGAACCTATACCCTTATCGGGTCTGTAAGGCTTTATCGCATCGGCGGAAGGCCCTGGTTATTAACGGAACCGGCCATGGGGCGATTGCGATTGTGATGATGCGATAGAACGTGAACTGTCGAATTGAGATTCCGATCGATGGTCAATATGTAATTTCTAATTGCATATCGGAGCAGTCAAGGGAGAGAGCAATGGTGGACTATAGAACGCCGATAGTGCGATGGATGAAATAGCAATATGCTGATAGTGATAAAGCATCGATCGGTGATTGGAGATTGGAGCGATCGCTTATCGGAGGTCGGAGGAGTGGCACTGCGGAAAGTCTAGCGACGAATAGAACTACCGATATTGATAGAAGTGGATGGATAATATTTGAGATCCGGCTTTGTGTTCCAGTGGAGTTTTTCCTTTGTATTTCCTTTATTCTCGTGTATTTTGATATATGTATTGTCCTAGGGTTTTTAACGTAAAGGAGAAATGTAATGCTCCCAATAGTATAAAAGGCTCCAACATGTTATATGGTAGTGGTTTAAAGGCTAAAGGCCTCAATAATGCTTCCGATAGCTTTGTGGGCCCATAACCCACAGGTCCAGGATCGAATATTTATAATGGAAGGGGATTTTGCCTAACCCCCAATTTCTCTTTTCATCAACTGGTATCAGAGAAGGGAAAGGATTTCCTGTGAGAAGGAAGAAGAGTTCAAGAAGAAGGGAAAATAGGTACAATTGTATTGAAGCTAGAGAGTTTGTGGTCTTACTGTTGTGCAGAGAGCGGCAGCGGAAGGTGAGAAGGTTTGCAACAACCTAGAGCAAGGTGTGCTCAATTGGTTCCAGAGAAGAGAACCAGAAGGATGCCAAAAGACTGAGTGAGGAGGGCTTGGTGAGGTACTATGTAGCAGAGGAAGACTGTTACTGCAGAGGTTGGTTGCAGCTCACAGAAGATCATGAAAGCAGTTCCACTGAGAAGTGGGTAGAATTGATAAGAACAAGGAGAAGCATATGACCAGGAGGTCATAAATTTTTTTGCCTCGGTAGTCTGATGCAGGAGCATCCGACACTCCTCATTAAGGAGGAATTCAAAGTGGAGGAAGCAAGGAGGACGTGGACCATTGAGAAAAATAGGGGACAATTCTATTTAAAATAGCGAAAAATGATGGAGCGGATAAAGTCTCTCGAAGACTTAATTCAATGTAATTTTCCACATATGCATGTATGTGTACAGGGAGAATTAAGGTTAGTTGAGTAATTGTGGGGAGAAATCGTGCATCTTAAATGATCCACAACTGTTGTAATCTCTTATAAAAATAGAAGCCTATGTGTGCGATAGAGACAGATAGTAATAAACAGAAACCTGTGAAAACAAAGTATTCCCAATGTAGTCGAGAGGAGAACTCCTACTAAGGCTGAAATGCCTTAGCATGTAACTATCCTGTGTAAAATAGAAAGTGTGTGTTTAAGTGTGCACCTGTGTGTTATGTAATTATTCCTTTTTCAATTCTGTTATGTATATGTGCGTTGAGAGCTTGAATCCCAGTTGTGAGTGTGTTGATCGACCATCGATCACTGAAGGATCGATGGTGATCCAAAGATATATATTAATGAATGTTGTGCATGTCGTAGCATAGCATGGCAGAGAACTATGTTTAACATAGAAATCCATCAAAAGAAGTGTGAAGGGTTGAAGAATGAATGCATAGGAGTCATATTGCATCGGTGAAGTCATTTGACATAGTTTTGGTTCCATGAACGTAAATCCAACTTACACTAAGATTTAGTGCAAAACACAGTCGGATTTGGAAATCCAGACTTGAAATTTTATACATGGGAACCTATACCCTTTTCAGGTCCATAAGGATTTATTGCATCGGCGAAAGGCCCTGGTTATTAATGGAACTGGCTGTGGGGCGATTGCGATTGCGATGATGCAATAGATCGTGAACCGTCGGATCGAGATTCAGATCGACGGTCCAGATCTAATCGCTAATCGCATATCAGAGTAGTCAAGGGATAGTGCGATGGTGGACTATGGAATGCCAATAGTGCGATGGCCGAAATAGCAATACGTCGATAGTGATAAAGCACCGATCGGCGATCAGAGATCGGAGCGATCGCTTATCGGAGGTCAGAGGAGTGGCGCGGTGGAAAGTCTAGCAATGAACAAAACCGCCGATATTTATAGAAGCAGATGGATAATATTTGAGATTCGGCTTTGTGTTCTGGTGGATTTTTTCCTTTGTATTTCCTTTATTCCCGTGTATTCCGATATATGTATTGTCCCAGGGTTTTTAACATAAAGGAGCAATGTAATGCTCCCGATAGTATAAAAGGCTCCGACATGTTATATGGTCACAGTTTAAAGGCTAAAGGCCTCAATAATGCTTCTGATAGATTTGTGGGCCCATAACCCACAGGTCTAGGATCGAATATTTATAATGAAAGGGGATTTTGCCTAACCCCCAATTTCTTCTTCTTCTTCTTCTTCTTCTTCTTCTGTGATGATCGAGCCTACAAGTCTTCTTCTTCCTCATCTGTGTCGATCGTGACAACTTTCCCTTTTCCTGCCATTGATAGCTTGTTGTGTAGCAGGTTTCTTGGGGAGACGCGTACTGGAGCCATTGCCTGTTTATCTTTCTTAGGCCTCAGCATTCATAGTGATTTGGGGATTTCTGCCACAACCTCGACGCCTTATGAACCTCCTCTATCATTTGGGTCTGTGTGGCCTCGCCAATAGTTACCTCTTCAATTCCCAAACCATCCTTAGTGGCCTTCATCATATCTAGGTTGTATTCTGTCACTCGTAAACTTAGGGGCTTAATTATCGCTCGGCTCTCAATGCTCAGTGCTCTGCTCAAGCGCTCAATTCTCAAATGACCAAGTGTTGTTCACAAGCTAGCCCTTTATGTTTTATAGCGCGTTTCGAATTCAAATTCGACTGTTCCCCCTAATTTCGTGCCATCAATGCTTTCGTGGCAGCAAATTTTGCCAAATCTTGCCGATAAATCACGTCTTAAATGCCCACCGCCCACTCCATTTGGCCTCAAATTGCACATCCCATCATGAATAGTGACCTCAATGGTCACTTCCTAGCCAATCCGCGCGGCAGCGTAGCCCTCCGTGTGTGGTCATGAACCCTATGACATTCTGACTTTGTTCGCATCTCCGATATCACGTAGCTCCCAGGCAGAATATTTTATAGTCCTGCACTCCCTTTTAGCTGCCTGGAGTGCTAAGACTATTCTCCCTATGATTAGTCAGGTGGTCGCACCACTCGTGCGGGGCTCCATCCCATCCTCCACCATGGCTCACGGAGAATCCTCATCTTTCATTGTGGTGCTTAGCATCGCATACTTTATGACTTGCAACATGCTACCCTGGTCACTTGGTTTGGTGATATGCAGTCCAAGCCATGGTAGCAGACTAACCAGTTCACGACGATAGTCCTCCAACTTGTTTGTACAATCGTATGCAACTTGCCTAACCATTCCTAGTTTTTCGATGAGAAAATCTTCCTTTATTTTGTCTTCCAGCTTCTTGACCTCCACGTCCATAAAAGCACTTTTCTCCCTTAGCCATACCCGATCGTTTTCATGTTCGTGAAGTCTAAAGTTTCCCCGTCGGATTTCTTCCTCAAGTCTTATATGTTTTGTTTCTCGTAGCTATATGATTTCTTCATTCCAGTCTACGCAGACTCGACTTTGCATGCTCCATAGGGATTACAGTCCCTGCTTCATACTTCAACTTCGGAAGCATTCTCGTAGTCAGGGTTTTGCACATGGTCCTGTTACACTAAAAAATGTCACCCTGGCTATGTACAGTTAGTATGGCTCTATCAACAGTCATGCTATCCTCCTAGGCAAGTCTTAAGCCTCTGCTCTCCATGTCAAACTCCAAAAAGAGAGAAAGTCTTTATAAATGTATTTATCTCTGGGTACGCAGGTTCTCTCAACCTTACCTGCAGGTACGCACCCAATGTTCACAAAAGCTGCGTCCTTGGATGCTCTGTATGTAAAGGGGCAGGTGCGTCCCCCTGTAAAGGTCAAAATGCGCAAGTTTCATCTTTAAAAAGTTACTTGTGGTCATTTCTAGAGCATTCTAGAAGGTTGTTCGACGTGTATTGAGCACCTCCAGATGGTTCATGTACCCCTACCAAAGAGGAACTTATCCCATCAATAAGCGAGCTATCCCATCCAAAGAAGGGATTATCCCATTGATGGTGGACCTGATTAACTTCCTCTTGAGCACTATAAATACAGGCATTGGGCCAGAAGGAGGGGAGGTTGAAAGCTAAACATTTCTAAGGGTAGATGTTGCAGGAATTAGGACTCCCATTTAGAAGCTTGTGAGGAGAGATTGTCATCTTTACTTGTTCTATTTGGAAGTGGGTGAGCTTTGTCAAAGTAAAGGAGAACTCTTGATGGACCCTGGGAGGGACTTGCACAACGCCAAGGCTCAGGTTGTAATTGTTCCTTTTGTTTCCTATTAATGCAAATGAGTCCATTCTTCTCAATAACTTGTTATTTATGAGTTGTTTCATGTAGTCCTTGGTCTATGTGTTAAATATGTTTTATTCTATGAGATTATCAAGTGCTATTTAATCGTTTGATTGTTAGTGGATGCAGGTTTCAAAGTTAAGGAGGAGCTCATCCGGATCCGCGGAGCTGGACTGCTACAACAGCGTTGGACTATAGGTAGGATCTAAAAACTTGATTTCTTATATAGTAAATGCATGTTTAGAGAAGGATTGCTCTTGTTTGTCTTGTTTGTCACTAGAGAGTCTTAGGCTCCGAGGGAGGTTTATTTGTGTCTGGTATTTGGGTTTACGATGCATGTCGGAGTTTTCCTCAACACAACTAACACTTACAGTCGATCACACTCTCCCATTGGAGAGTGAAACTCATGTCACTCAGGTTGATGATCCATTAGTTGATCAAGTGGTCGATTCAATTTCACATTCGATCGATCCCACTTTCCCTTTAGAGAGTGAACTTCATACCGCTCAGGTTCTTCTTGTTACATCAGATTCTTCTATGCCGGGGGGCATTTCACCTGTTTCTACAGAACCCCCTCCAAGCACTGAGGTCTTTTCCTTTGATTGGAATAGACTGATAGAACCTCGTCTTCCTTCCTCCATCCCTTTCCAAATCATTGTCAAGGCTGATGGTAGGGACATACATCGTACTCAGGTAGATGAAGGTGCTTCTGTTAGTATTTTATCCTCAACTGTTTGGAAAGCTTTGGGTTCCCCTCAGCTTGCACCTATTACGCAGAATCTGAAAGCTTTTAACAGAACCATTAGTGAACCTTTAGGGATCCTTCCTAATTTTTCCATTACCTTGGAAGGTAAAACTGTCTGTATTGATCTTATGGTAGTTTGAGGTCCCTTGGACTTCAATTTACTCCTTGGGCGAGACTATGTTTATGCAATGAAAGCTGTCGTATCGACACTCTTTCGCGTGATGTCTTTCCCTCACAATGGCAGTATTGTGATTGTAGACCAGCTTTCGTTCCCTAGTCTTGTTTTGACTACCAATAATAAGACACCCCTAAATGTTCCTGATTCTAAAGTGGTATCTACCCTGCCACGGGTTAATTATGTGGCAACTGATCCCATGTTTTCAGTTACCGATGTAAGTGAGCCTCTCACTGTATGCTCATCTTCCTTTGGTTTAGATCCGGTAATTGACATGGAAAACTCTATGGGATTACTTGAACATGATGTTCTTATCCCTTTCGAGTCCCTTGACATGTGTTCCTTCCAGAGAAGTATTCTTCCTTCTGATGAAGACCTCTTGGAAGCCATGATCAAGGTGTGTCCATTGACATGTCTTTCTTCCAGTTGGAAGCCATGATCAGTAGGCTAGCGAGGACAGTCCCTTTTCCTGTGCCAACCTTGTTAAAAAATGAAACAGGTGTCCGTGAGGATAGTTTGTTCCCGTCTCAACCTCATTAAAAAATGAAACTGGATGTAATGAGGATAGTTCTTCACTATGTCGACCTCGTTAAAAAATGAATCAGTGAGAAAGAGGAAAGTTCCTTTTATTGTGTCGACCTCGTTAAAAAATGAATCAGTAAGTATGAGGAAAGTTCCTTTTACTGTGTCGACCTCGTTAAAAAATGAATCAGTGAGAACGAGGATAGTTTTTTCTTGTATCAACCTCATTAAAAAATGAAACAAGGAGTGTGAGGAAAGTTCCTTTTACTGTGTCAACCTCGTTAAAAAATGAATCAGTGTGTCGCGAGGATAGTTTTTTCCTGTATCAACCTCGTTAAAAAATGAAATAGGCTAGCATGAGGATAGTTCTTTTACTGAGTCAACCTCATTAAAAAATGAATCAGGTAGATTTTAGGATATGTAGGTAGATTGTAGAAAGTAGGATTTTGAGGATAGTTCCTATTACTGAGTCAACCTCGTTAAAAAATGAATCAGGTATGAGGATAGTTCTTTTCTTGTGTCAACCTCCTTAAAAATGAAACAACTCCCTTTTCAAGTTACATATTGAAAGTAAACCTTCATTCCATCCATCTGGTTGAATGCAATGAAGCCTGGGGGGCATGTACCTCGTTTTGCATCATTATACTGGGGGCATGCGAACTTCTTGAGCATAGTTCCTTGTCTTGTGTCAAGCTCGTTAAAAAAAGAAACAAGGGTAGGTTAAGTAGGTAGATTGTAGAGCGTAGTCATGAGCATAGTTCCTTGTCTTGTGTCAAGCTCGTTAAAAAATGAATCAAGGATTTTAGAGCACAGTTCCTTGTCTTGTGTCAAGCTCGTTAAAAAATGAATCAAGGTTTTTAGAGTAGAGTTTTTTGTTAGGTAGATTGTAGAGAATAGTTACGAGCATAGTTCCTTATCTTGTGTCAAGCTCGTTTAAAAAATGAAACAAGGGTTTGAGGATAGTTCTTTTCCTGTGTCAACCTCACTAAAAAATGAAACAACTCCCACGAGTCTTTCCAAGATCTTGAAAGTAAAGCTTCATTCCATCCACCTCATTGAATGCAATGAAGCTTGGGGGGCATGTACCTTGATTTGCGTCATTATGCTGGGGGCATGCGAACTTATAACAAGCATAGTTTTTCGTTTCAAGCTTGTGTAAACATGAAACTGAATCCGAGCATAGTTCTTTTCCTGTGTCAAGCTCGTTAAAAAATGAAACAAATCCTCCTCTAATTGAGTCGCGAGTTTGACTAGATCTTATAAATGTTAAGTATTTAGGTTAGTTATTTCAGTTTTTTACGTAATTTTAGGTCAGGTCTTTCAAATGATCTCGTTCATGAACCTTCATTCCATCCAGCTTGTACTTAGTTGAATGAAATGAATTTTGGGGGGCATGCGCTCTAGCAGTTATGCTTAGGGGGCATCAAGCACAGTTTTCTCTCTGTTCCAAGCTTGTGAAAAAATGAAACTACTTTGAAGCATAGTTTTTCTCTGTTTCAAGCTTTTGTAAAAATGAAACCTATCTCGAGTCAATTTTAGTTATTTTCAAGACTCGTTAAACTCATGAAAATCCCGAGATTATTTTGCTATCTTTCATTCTCGTAAAACAAATGAAAATGCTAAGTTCTTTCCGTCTTTTCCTGCTCGTAAATTAAATTGAAAGTCGGCCATATGAGTACATTTTTATCCCTTTTTCGAACTCATTAAAACTTATGAAAAAGTGAAAACCATGAGTATATTTTTATCATTTTTTTCAAACTCGTTAAAACTTACGAAAAATTGAAACATCAGAGTCATCTTTTAAGCCCTTTTCTGACTCCTAAAACATGAAAAGATTGCCGAGCGTTTCTTTTACACTCGTTAAAACGGAATTAAAAGACGGTCCCCTTATAGCTCTTTTCTGACCGTAAAATCAGGAAAAGATTGCCGAGTTTTTGTCGTTTCAAACTCGATACTGGAAATAAAACGACGTGTCCTTGATCACTTTTTACTTTTCAGGTCAGTGGCACTAATTATGAAAGTACTCCTTGGTCGCAAGATCAAGCGGTTCCCCCAGGTATTATTTTATACTTTTTCGGGCTTGAGGGACACAAATTTACGAAAAAGTTCAACCTGGAGTCTTCTTAAGTTTTTCAGACTCTCTAAAATTGAAAAACGCCGAGTTTCTCCTATACTGGGCTCGTTAAAATTTCACAGTAAAGGACCTGTTCAATTACAAACAGGAACGAACCACTCCTTCCTAGGGTTCGAATCAAAACTAGGTTGGACTCATCCGAAGGATGAGCTTATAATCAAGCATATGTTATCCTCCTCAAGCTTGTTAAAAATAAAGAGGTACTTGCCAGAAATGGTGGGGGAAAAGAGAGAAGAATGAGCCTATTTGTTATCCTTTTTCTCAGAAGAAACCTTATTACCACTCTTGAACACGACACTTTTCATTCACCTGGGTTGGGAAATCCTTTACCTCACAGTTGATCAAACCACATTGAAAGTCTTCAGCCGGGTTCCGGGGATTAACTTTGAGTCGTTTATCACCAAGCCATCTATTGTGTCGTTATGTGTTCAAGAGGTCTGCAAGCAAAACTTTCATCTGCAAAATACTTTTCATCCATTTGACCATCCTTGAGTCAGTCCTTACAGCAACATTTCTTCAACTTGAACAAATGATTTCGTGTTGTGGGCTTGCCTGCAACGGGTCGCTTTCTATCGACATCGACACATTATCTAGAAAGATGACTTAGAAATTGTCAGTACCTTGAAGTCTGCATGCATCAATGGCAGGTTTCTCGCCTTTGACGTCAGTTTACATCATTGACTTTCGATCGAAGGATTCCGTGAAATGTTCGACATCAACTCATTCATTCACATCTCATGGATTGTACTGGGTACTTTGAGAACCATTGACATTACTGGTGGCCTCTCTCACACTTGTTAACAGTTTACATCATCGACTGGTAATCAAGTGGTTTCTACCATGTTTGACATCAACTCATTTATTCGCATGGCTAGAATCGTACCAATTCGGGAAGCAGAAATGAAGACCCTGGATCTAGTTTCCACCATCCAGGCTGCGAGGAGTTTTGTATTCATTATCTAAGTAGACTAATCATAAACAGATGGCTGCGCCCATACTGTGTCTACAAAAGTCTATGATTATGATGTACTGCAAGATCATTCCTGTATCAGAGTAGTTAGTCAGTTAGTTAAAGTTTTGATCTGAGTATGGGAATGCCTACCTCAGTGATGATATAATCTTATACATGTATTTTGTGTTGAAAATTGCAGGTTCTGATCAGGCTCTCCACGAGATAATCCTTGAAATGATAAAGCGCTTCACCCTTCCTAGATTTACAAAACCCTAATCTACTACAGGCTTCGCACTTTAGGGGGCAATCTGTTACACTAAAAAATGTCACCCTGGCTATGTACAGTTAGTATGGCTCTATCAACAGTCATGCTATCCTCCTGGGCAAGTCTTAAGCCTCTGCTCTCCATGTCAAACTCCAAAAAGAGAGAAAGTCTTTATAAATGTATTTATCTCTAGGTACGCAGGTTCTCTCAACCTTACCTGCGGGTACGCACCCAATGTTCACAAAAGATGTGTCCTTGGACGCTCTGTATGTAAAGGGGCAGGTGCGTCCCCCTGTAAAGGTCAAAATGCGCAAGTTTCATCTTTAAAAAGTTACTTGTGGTCATTTCTAGAGCATTCTAAAAGGTTGTTCGACGTGTATTGAGCGCCTCCAGATGGTTCATGTACCCCTACCAAAGAGGAACTTATCCCATCAATAAGGGAGCTATCCCATCCAAAGAGGGGATTATCCCATTGATGGTGGACCTGATTAACTTCCTCTTGAGCACTATAAATACAGGCATTGGGCCAGAAGGAGGGGAGGTTGAAAGCTAAACATTTCTAAGGGTAGATGCTGCAGGAAATAGGACTCCCATTTAGAAGCTTGTGAGGAGAGATTGCCATCTTTACTTGTTCTATTTGGAGGTGGGTGAGCTTTTTCAAAGTAAAGGAGAACTCTTGATGGACCCTGGGAGGGACTTGCACAACACCAAGGCTCAGGTTGTAATTGTTCCTTTTGTTTCCTATTAATGCAAATGAGTCCATTCTTCTCAATAACTTGTTATTTATGAGTTGTTTCATATACTCCTTGGTCTATGTGTTAAATATGTTTTATTTTATGAGATTATCAAGTGCTATTTAATCGTTTGATTGTTAGTGAACACATGTTTCAAAGTGAAGGAGGAGCTCGTCCGGATCAGCGAGGCTGGACTGCTACAACAGCGTTGGACTACAGGTAGGATCTAAACACTTGATTTCTTATATAGTAAATGCATGTTTAGAGAAGGATTGCTCTTGTTTGTCTTGTTTGTCACTAGAGAGTCTTAGGCTCCTAGGGAGGTCCTGTAAGCCCATACAACTGCTGGTACACGTAGGTCCAAGTCGATGCATCTCACATGGTGGACCATGTTCAGAACTTTGCACACCTTTTCAAAGGCTTCCTCGTGTATGATTTTTGGCGCTCTAGGTCTTATCATAATTCTCTATTCGCGCACTTGTCTTGCCTGCTTCTGCTTGTTGTTCCTATTTCCTATTGTGAGAGCGGTGTGCGTTCATGCAGGCTGCGTACCATATTCCTGTACCCATCTAGAAAGGTGGGCACGCAGGCTATTTTGTCCATCATGTTTGGTTTCCATCTGCATCTGAGGCTTCCCAAATCATAAGCGCATCATCTTTCTGCATTCGCGCCAGCTCTCAATACTTCTCTGATGCGTACCCCACCACCTTGTTGGTGTAGCGCGCAGTGACCATTTCAGAGCATCGAACCATTGCTTTTCTGGCACTGCACTTTCAAATTTGTTCAGGAAGTCATCCACCGCTATCAACCTATCATACATAGGTAGATCCCTTACCTTTATTTTCACGCAGGGCAATGATCTTACCATCATGTTGCAATTGAGCGCGGTTACCTCGTGTAACCGATTGTGCCCTCGTTCTGTTTCCTCATCCAAATCTGATGTGTAGGAGCTTTCGTGCTCCCACGAAATCCTGCCATCGGCTGTAGGATTTACCCAATCCTGTTCTTGAGTAGTTATCTTGTAGATATAGTCTAGCTCATCGTCGCTTTCATCTTCGTGCACTGGCCTTGTGTAGCACGATCCTTCCGCAGGGTCTAAAGTTACCACTACGCGTAGTGACTTTTTCTCAAAAATCATTTTTCGCTTCTTTAGATTTATCACTCCGTTCATATCAATGGCCCAATATATTCCTAGTAGCATAGGATAGGGATTGCTGTCATCAATAACCTCTATTACTTCGAAATATGCAAGCGCGCTCGCTCCTTCGATGTCTACCATTATTCCCTGCAATCTCCCCATCGGTAGGATCTTATATTGGTTCACCATTTGCAATTGAATAGGGGACCATTGCAACGCGGGCCTACCCATGCATTCCCATGTTTGCTTTGGCAGTACATTCACATCAAATCCTAGATCCAAACTCACTTGATCCATTTCATATTCTCTGATTTACAAAGTAAATCACATTTCCCTTCCTGTTCACAGCGTATGTTTCCTGAGCTTTTGGACTACGCGCGGTTCTCCTAACCTAGCGCACCTAGTGATAAGTTCCTGCAGTCCTTTCATAGCCTTTCTGTCATGCAAAAGCTTCATACATGTCTCCAGAAAGGTAGTGAGAATTCAAGGATCCATCTTCGACTCCAGTTGATCCTTACTACCTAAAGTGGAGGCCTCTGTGAATATATTCTTAGCTTCCATGAACGTCTCCTTTGCGTGCTCCAAATAAAATTCAGGTTCCTTTGTAGGAGCCTTGAGAAGCCACACACTTTCTTCAGGATGCTTACCTTTGTCATCTCTTATCATGATATTTCTTTGAAGCACGATGTTTACATTTGGGTCCTCTTCCCGCGGATCAGACCTCATCATTTACAAATTCTGAGTTAGGGGAGGCCGAAGTATTCCTTTATCGCGTAACCTCATTATCAGTGTAGGGCATTCCTCCATCTCATGATCAAACTGAGTACAATATAAACATGATGCTCTTTTCAGAATGTACAATGGTGGACATAATGCTCTGGCACTCCGCAATTGTAACAAATTAGCTGTCCATGACCCCTTCCTGGTCCCATTCCACCTCGACCTCATCCGCGGCCCTGAAATCTAGCGTGCCCCATCCCTACATTTGGATCGATGGCTCATTTTTTGGTCTGCACCCTATAGGTAGGAGTCTGATCAATCATCAGTTCATAACTTCTGCAGGTGCACTCATCATGGCCTACTGACCTGCAAAAATTACATAACAATTGTTCGGATGTTTGCGTATACTTCTGTAATAGGTGACAGTTATCTGTAGCATGATTTCCTCCTATCTGACAAATCGCGCACCATAATGCAGTCACCACGCTCGAACTTTCTTGTGCCTCTGGTCTCAATGGCATTGGCCCTCCTTCCGTTAGGTAGTCTGCGAAGATTGGACAATGGTCCTTGTCATGCCCTCGGTCTTTGCATTTTATGCACCATACTTCCTCGCGTGCTTTTAGGTGAGTTGTCCTGTCCTATTTCAAACTCTACATTTCCAGACACACATTTTGTAGTTGCACATGGATTTGTTGGACTCCCACGCTAGGATCTTGTATTGGGGTCTCGTGTAGTCTCATTGCAATCTCCAAAGCTTCGGCCTAGGTGGATAACTTTTGCTGTGACATCGTAGTTCTTAAATGCGGCGTTAGTGATGCTACAAATGATGTACAATGTTGTCCATCTGTTAGGGTCATGTTGGATTCGCGAATCATACTCTTCAATCTCTTATCTAGATCCCATGGGGCCTCGCCTAGAAGCATCGCGATTTCCTTAAACCTGATAATCGATTGTGTCTCTGATTTTGGCTTGCTAAATTCCCTATTTAGCATGGCCTGGATATCTACGATCCCTACGTTTGGATGATCATTAGAATACTTAATGTACCATGTTAGTGCGCGATCCTGCAACGCACTTACCAGTGTTTCCTTCTTGATATTGTCATCCACGACTCCTTGTGCTTCCCATACAACCTTTACCATGAACCAAAATTGGTCTGGATCTTCGTTCCATACTCCTCTGAATACCGGTAATTTTAGTATGGGGGATTTACGCAGTGCATTATATTAATCATTTTTGGGATTCAACTGCGTTAAGTAAGTAATTTTTGGGAATACCGGTAATTTTATCATTCTCGCCATATTGAACTGTGGCGGTGGCGGACGTGGTGTGGGAAGAGATGGAAATGAAGATGGTGAGACTGGTGGTGGTGTAGGTGGAGGTGGTATGTGCAAAATTCGCTGCCTTATCAGACTGATCACACTTCTTGGTGAAACTTTAGCAAGCTCTTCCTCGCTTTCTCGCTGAGGTGAAATCAAGGGGCTATTCTTTATCTCTACGCTTCCTTCATTCTATAGATCCTCCCACTTTGCGTAGCCCCAAACATCAATTTATTCGCATAATCCACTTTTCACATAGTAGCATTTTAATCCAAGTGTTCAAAGATTTAATGTACTTACCTCATGGTCCTTTGAGGAAGTGTCGTTCCGCCTCGCTGTAGCTGACTGTTGTGTCTACCGCGAACTTGGTGATAAACCCTCCTATAATTTGATCAAGCCAATGTTCCACAATGTGTGCAATCTTATCTTCTGATGCCTCTAGTTTGGGCACCAATTCTGGAGTCCACACAATCAGTTTGTCAAGCCTACACCTTCCCTGACTGTTTGCTAGCTTCACAATCCACTCATACAACTCAGACGAGAAGGATGCAAAGAAAATTTTGTGGATTTCCATATAAAAGTAACGCTCTAACCACTGTTCCTTTGATACTCACAGATTCCTGTTTTCCTGTGTCCCGAACTCGTGAATCTCTCTGTCCAACCACCCTTCAATTTCTTTCTTCATCAGATTCCAGTGACATGACATCAGACTTCCCTTATGCAGATCTTGGTCTCGACAATGGAACCATTTGTTGGCTTGTTGGGGCTTGACCTAGGTTCAAAGATGATTTAGCCAAACAAATCCCAGTACTACTGGCCCTTTCGGCAACAGTCTACGGAGCACGGACTGAGGTCTCACCCAAACTAGTATGGGATGGTGCTAGAACCGAGTTTCCACATCCTTGAGATGTTTGATGGTTTCAAGTGGTCTACGGTTCGACCCTGCGTGCACGTTGCTACGTGCACTTACCCATACCTGGCAGCCTGTGATGTTGCTATCGTGCCGCCCTGCTCGGGGGCCGAACAATGTTACTTCCCAAGTCCTTACTACTAGTCTAATATTAAGTGATTAACTTAGCTTATTTGTATGCTTTCAGTTATAATTAACAATATAAATCATTCATACAAGTGTGCGCAGTAAATAAATAGTATAGTTGCAATTCATATCCATCAAATAATAACCCAAGAACAAATACACGGAATTCAAATAAAACTTCTCCTTATTATTCTTTTGCTTCGATTACAAACTCTATTCCGCCTTGCACACTCAACTGCAGGGGTCCGTCCACTCAACTGCAGACTCTACTAGGCCTTTGTGCACTCAGCTATAGAGCCTTTTCCTACTCTATGACCCAAGATACACTTAGACACTTACCCTGTGCTTCTATCTCATACTTCACTCTTACTTAACTTACTATTACACTTAGATATTCTCTCTATTTATACAATCCCATGGTCCATGGACCATGGGTAGGCCGACATTACATTCAAAAATAAGGTGGATAGCCCTATGACTCTAACATACATTTCACGCCCACAATTCACGAAGCTTTACAACAATATCAACTCAAAAATTTGGCTTTGATCCCCAAAACACGTCGTGGGGGGATTCCATGCCCAATGCTACTCAATTCCCCTAAAATGTTTAAAACCTAAAATATTTCGGAACATTTTGAAAATTACAAAAAGAAATGTTTTTCAAATTTTTTGAAATAAACTATTTTGAAATTGGGGACTCCCATGATCTAAATACTTATAGCTCGCTTGATGAAGTTATAATCTTAACAACTTAAACATTTAGCGGTCAGACCAGATTCTGACATTTCCTCCAAAGTTCCAAATCAAGGACTGGGTACTGAAGCATTGTACTGTAGGCCATCCTCAAATTTCTCAACTTAGTGTAGATGGGTTTATCAATGAATAAAGTGTTAACTAACCATAGAAGATGGATGTCCCTCTGTAATTAGTTGAAAATTGTTTATCCCTTTAATACATCAGTTATCTCATGTGAGGAGTTGATTTTTATTTTAGGTTCCACTAGCAGTGTTCCATATCATTCCCATGAGAGAAGGTTCCCTTGTTGATCCAAACTATTGGAAACCTTTCTTTGATCCTTTTCTCAAAATAAGAGTTCAAATATGTCACAAACTATTTGAATTCCTCTAACTACTTTCTACATGCTTTCTGTATATTTTTCTCTTATCCATTTTATTTATTTATAAGACCACAATTGTCTTATCTACAATGTCCAAAACTCTAAGAACCTGGGAGGAATTCACATTTCAGTTATTGATGATCCTTTTTGAAAGTTATGTTCCTTCCTTCACTTTTTCCTTATTTGTGTGGATAATAACCTTAGAGGCCTTGATCATATAATTTTATTTAGTTATGACAATCATATGATCCCAGATAGCTCTAATTTGATGGATTATGTCTCCCAGTATATTTCCTCTTGCTTTGATAAAGGACATGTTTCCTCTATGATTTTCTTTTAATTCCTTGATCTTATCACATGTTGATTGGTATTTTATGTTATTCTAACTTGTAGTCTCTCTTGCCATCTTTAATTTTCTCTCGCGTTTCATCTTCTCCCTCGAGTCATCTAGATTTTTCTACAACTTCTTCAATTCAATTTCTAATATTTTCAACTCTGTCATGGCCCTGGTAAACTTATCAGTAGGGTCCTCTAAATTAGGCCATGCAACAATTGTATAAACATGTTTTTCTATCTTCTGTAACAACTCTGTATGTTTCTCCTTGCGGGCTGCAACTTCTTGATTTATTTCAAACAATTCATTATTGAGCATCTCTTTTCCTTTTCCACCTCAGTTATTTCTAGAGTTTGTACATGTTCTATTGCATCAAATTTCAAAGTCCTCCTTAAATATTCAACATTAGATTCTTTACTTTAAATTAAGGCCTGAATGGATAGCTCATCTTCTATATTTCCCCCAAGCTTAATAAAAAATTTCTTATACTCTTCATCCGAGTATGAATATATTTGTAATTTTCCTTTTCATGTTTCAGTTGATCTATCATTTTTCCTAGAAGTTTTATGCCTTACATGTTGTTAAGGAGGTCTTACTGATATCATTGTAAATCACCTTTCCAGTTTTCCTCTACAGATTTATTTTCTCTAGTAATGGAATATGTTTGGTATTGACAGAAAGGTTGGCAGCTCTAAAATCTGCAACATAAGAAATGAACTGGGAGACTGGGTGAGTGAAAGACACTTTCAACTAGTTCCTTTCAAGATCCATGGTTGAGAGGAGCTTGGTATGGTTTCCATATATTGATTGAGCTTTCAATTGTGTCATGCCATTACTCTTCACTTTAGCAATATTCTATTCAATTTATTGAAACATCTTCTTTAAAATATTCAAGGAAGATTGCTCCTCATTATTTGGGATTAGAGATGAGGGTGAACACCTTATTCATCCCTATTGCACCTGATATCAAAACTCACTTGAAGGCCTCTTTGTTAGCTATGAAATCTTTGTTTCTCCTCCCTAATTTTTTGTTTTCTTGCTGGTCTGAGAACTTTCCCCATCAATTTCCATGATATCTACAACACTTCTCTCCAGTCCCTTTTCTGTAGGAATAGGGGTTTCCACATCCACACCTTTTTGTGTCTCCACCATACTATTAGTTGATTATATTTCTATCTTTGGTCTTGCTTCATGAATGTATGGGGGACATGATATTTCTAACCTCATTTTATAAATTATTTGGCATGGATCATACTTCCATTTTTCTCCCTGCTAAAAATTCATCTCCTTCAACATATTCTCAATATTATTTGTAGCTTGTCTATAATTACAATGTAGGGGCCTATAATTCTTGCAAACTTTAATAAAAAAACCCTTTCTGGTTGGGACAAGGTGGACTTGATCCACATTCAAACTCTCGCTGATAAAATCTAATGCAAAAATCCTCATTGGCACAAAAATAGGAAGCTTATATATTGGGATATTTGTACCATACAACCTTGTCTCTACATGTTCTATAAACAAATATGAGTCACCAACCTTCATGTTTCTTCTCAACTATAACAAAGATTGAGGCTTTGGTATCATTATAGAAGCATGTGTGTTATTTACAATTGTGTACGCTATTGAAATGAAAGCAACAACATAGTAGGAGACACCTTCATTATTTTCTTTTCATCTGACCATGCCAGACAAATTAACCATTTTTCTATTTCTTCTTGCTTGTATCAACAATATTTATAGCTAGATCCATGAATTGTTCTACATGAGCATATAGAAAGAGGTAAACCATTAAATATGGGAGCCTGAAACATCAAAAAATCATGCAATTGAGCAACTACAATTTAATGGAATGATGCCAATACGTGGGAATATCCAACACATGGAAAAAGCCCAAGGCTTGAAAACCAATGACTAAGGTATCATCTCTTCCGAAAATGCCCATAATCATAGAGATAATTGACTTGAAATCCTTAGAAAAATAAGTTATAGGGAATTTTGTAGACTCTGCTGGAAGCACAACATTTGGAGGTAAAATGAGATTAAACAATTTTCTTTTATTCTCTGCTAAAAGGCTTTGATACATAGACAAAAGGGATTCATCAGTGAATTTCATATAATTATCTGACTATGAAAAATCCAAAGCTTGATGGATTAGTAAGGGGGGACTTGCAAAATGTTTTCACCCATTGAATTCATGACATAGAACTTCTGAGGAAGCAAAGAGGAGGTGCGCCAACTGATAAATTTAGGAAAAGGGTATGTATGGGGGATAATTGCAACTTCAAGACCACATTTTATTACCTGCAGGGAGATTTCTGACTCCATTTGACTAGCCAACAAATTTTGATGAACTTCCCTTAATTTTAATTGGAAAATTGGATCAAAAAATGTCCCTTTCCATGTACATTAACTGTATATGAGTGGGAGACATAGCTAAAGAAACATTTTTGGCCATTTTGAATTCTATTATTCGAAGCAAAAGAAGGTAATAATGTTATTTTAGTACCTGGAATCTTTGAGGGCAGTCAAGGGAAAAATTGTTGTAATTATAATTTGAGACCAGAGTGAAAACAATGAAGAAAATAGATAAAATGGGTGAAAAAGGTGCTCTTTTGATGATAAAGTAGGAAAAAATGGAAGTTATGGCAATACATAATTTTTTTTTATGGAAGAATGACGTGGATTGGTGATGTGTGGATGACATGTAGATGACGTAGATAGGGAGGTGGCATGGATGATGTGGAAGAATAACATGGTCGCTTTTTGTCGCTAATACAACCCATAGAACCCACTCACTACCCTCAGCAACACCTTGGGTGATAAGCGGTTTCATTGTGGAGAGGTGTCAGGATATTTATAGCTATCAATCTTTCCAATGGCTAGTTCTCAAAACCGCCCCTTGGGGGCGTTACCTTCCATAATGATTATTTAATTTTTGTTGTCTAGATATGCTTTGGCCATGGCTTGATACAAATCACAATGATGCGCTTTGAAACTCACAAATGTTTTAATCCTCTCATCACTTTATGAGTGTGTTGGATGACCCACACTTTCAAATACATGTAAATATTCACAAAGACTTAGAGTCAATAACATTAGGCTTATAACAAAAATATAAAAGATTCACAATATATGAATTCAAGGAATCCCATACTCATATTCCCTTCTTCTTTTTGCTTTGTCTCTTTTGATATGTTTTTTTTTTTTATAAATATGTATATATTTATTTTTTCTCTTTAATTTGCAACTTTTATTTTTGAAATATTGGAAAAATTGAAAAATAAAATGGCTAAAACACTAGCTCCACTTGGGGATACCATTATTTAACAAAACGCTAAGAACCGCATATTAGTTCCTTCACCTTGGGCATGGAGTCATATTGCAGATCAACCAATGCAGTAAATAAATGCACATGATACTTAAAGTGGGCTCATCATAATTTACAATGGAACTGTAGATGATCTTCAATGGTGGAAATAATATTTTAGGTACTGTCTATTTACAGCTATTTTCAACATCTAACCATCAATATTTTCCAAAATTAAAGTGTAATTTCTTTAGAATTCAGCCACCTTGAAAGGACAATACCATAAAGGATAAAAAATTCCATGCTTACCCTTGTCCTCTCATCTAACAGCCCACCTAAGAACAAGGACTTTTGGTTGGAAAAATATTTATTTGGCTTTCTTATAAAAAACAACTTTCAACTTTTCCTAATACTTGATCAAATTCTAAGCTACTTGTTCTTTGTTTTCACTTAGTTTGGCCAACTAATTGATCCTCGTACTCAATGGATTTGGTTCTTCCTCTACATCCTAAATTAATTTAGGCATAGGAATCACTAATTGACTAGGAAATAATGTTGCAGTACCATGTACCAGTTCAAATGGTGATTTTTCAGTGGATCCTTTTCTTGCCACCTTGTTTGCCCAAAGAGAAAACTTAAGCTGAGAATCCTGATTCTTTTTATTTTGTGTAATAATATTATTTAAAATTCTTACCAAAATTTTATTTGATGTCTCTTCCAAACCAATCCCTTATGGATAAGACGTCGTAGAGTGGATGAACATGATGTTATATTTCTACCAAAAATTAATAATCTTTGTAGATTTAAATACTTGCGAATTAATAGTCACCAATTTCTTTGTACAACCAAATATAGCAAGAATATTTTCTTCAAAAAATTTAATAACCACCAAATCAATTGCAGTCCAGATAGGAATAACTTCCACCCATTTTGTAAAATAGCCGGTAATTGTCAAAATCCATTTATGTTTTCCACTAGAAGGTGGGTGAATTTCACCTATAAATTCCAACCCCCACTTTCTAAATGGTTCTTCCATAAAAACTACAATCAATGATAAGGGTGTCATCTTCCTCTTTTCAACAAAGATATGGAATTATTTGCAACATTTCACCATTCTATATACATTAGAGAACAAGGTGGGCCAATAAAACCCAACTTTCAAAATCTTATGTGTTATAACTTTCCAACTATAATGACCTCCACAAGCACAACCATGATATTCATTTATAAATTTGGGAATTTCACCTTCTTTTAAGCATAGCAAAAACACCCCAACATGATCTTTCCAATACAATTGATCACTTGATATAATGTACTTCTTGGCTTTCATTTTCACAACCTTATATTTTGTTATGTCATAATCTGGTAGATAGGTGAGAAAAAATACATAATGGACAACACTTTTATACCAAACCTAAACATAGATATTTATATGCAATTCTATTATCTTGTTCATTAGATTTAGCATCCTTACTCACTGCATTTGGTTAAGAATTTTCAGCCAACAAATTTATTCCCATAGCTTGACAATTTTCCTCTGATAAGATCTTGGCAAAACCTTGTACCTTTATTAATTTAGTTCACTTGATGTCCATATCATACTCTTGTATTTTTTCTATCCACTTTCCTCTTCTTCCATTTTTGTCTCCTTCTGTCAAAAAATCTTTGCCTGTTGCATTAGGAACATAAGTTGTGATTGTTGACTGCAGAATATATGTCCTAAATTACTTCAAGGCTTTGACCAAAGAATATTCTTGTTTCTCCATAATATTATATTTCATCTCTACATCCGTTAACACATGACTGAAAAATGCCATATGTTTCTCTTTTTTATCTTTGTTTTTATCCAACAAAACAACTGCAATAGTAGTTGGTGATGCAAAAGAGAAAATCTAGAAATGTTTCTCATAATTGGGATTAACCAAAATAAATCCTCCCCAAAATCCTTTTTAATTATTTAAAAATATTCTCTAGTTGTTGGGGTCCATTTTACCTCTTTATGCCTTTTTAGCATATCAATAATCTCCTTTATTATTTATGCATAATTTGGGATAAATCTTTTGAGAAAGTTTATTTTTCCCAGAAAAATATGAATTTACTTCATGTTTCTTGGTAAAGGAATGTTACTAATTGCCTCTACATGATTAGGATCAATTTTAACTCCCTCCTTTGATACTATATGGCCCAACAATTTTCCTTCCCTAAGTGCAAAGTGTGACTTCTTGGGATTCAAGGATAGCCCATACTTTCTACACTTCTCAAAAGTATGTTGTAAGTGATCTAGATGCTCATCATTAGATTTTGAAAATATTGTTATATCATCAAGATAGATGACCACAAATTTTTCCTTCTCTTCAACAAAATCTATATCCAAAGCCCTTTGGAAAGTAGCACCAGAATTCATTAGGCCAAATGTCATCTTGGCGCACCTAAAAGTACCCCAAGGTGTTATAAATTTTTTTTTCTTCTGGTCATCTATATGAACATCATTTTGATTATATCCAAAAAAGCAATCAATCATTGATATCGTTGAGTATCCCACAATTTTCTGCAAAATATGATGCATATTGGGAAGGGGATAATTATCCTTCAAGGATATTTAACTTTTAAAAGTCTACACGCAGCCTAATTCCCCCCTTGTTTTTCCTTACTCATACAAGATGAGCTATCCAATCTAAATATCTTAATCGAACAATGATTTTAGCGTGAAGTAATTTCTTGACATCCTTCTCTATTGAAGGGAGAAACATAGGGTTAATATGTCTAAGTTTCCATTTATATGATTTATGCTTTATTTTAATGGAACCTTGGGATGTATAATATCTTCATTGCATGTCCTTAAATCTTCATAAGACCAGGAAAAAATATCAGTTTTTGAACAGATTTACATACCTTTGTTAACAGTCCTTTGGGATTATGTTGTTTTATTTAGCTGCTCTTTAAAAGGACCAACATACCTTTAAACATTAAATTTTCAACCTAGAACTCATCTAGTTATTTCAAGGTTGTCCACGCTGTGTGTGAAAAGAATAATGTTCATGTAACCCAGTATCTCTAGTCCTATTGAAAGTTAAATGCATGAAACCACAAGAAATAACTAGAATTTCTTAAAAGAACACTTTACACACAACATCATAAATTCAAAGTAATCAAAAAGCTTATTCAAGAAAATCAAAACATTAAACCTTCTAAAAACAATTATGTTAAGCACATGCCATTTCCTAGGAAACTGTAGCTACAAGAAAGAAACAAAACACTTGAATTAGAACGAAATCTATTGAAGAAAATGTCACACCTTACTCTTAACAATTCTTTATCAATCATAAGAAGGAATAGAATGAATAATGCTTCAAAAAATCAACTATCATTCCTAATAATATTTACTCAAATTGTTGTAGCAACTATCTATGTAATGAGAACTTCAATAATTTATGATCGATTCTTGAAGGAAATCAAATAATTGCATAACAAGAAAGAAAATGTTGAAATGTAAATTTAATGATACAAAGAGGGCAACAGTCACTCTAGGATTGGGCCCACAATCATTGGAATCGGACTACCTTAGAGAGAAATCAATGCAAGAATTAAAGCTAAACCATGTAAGTCTCCATTATATTAATCAACAACATTATTACAATGTCTGTAAAACTTCAGAGCACAAGCATGAGAATAATAGTAAAAAAGTCTTTTTCACCGAGGCTTTATTCCTCATTTTTATAATAACAACCAAGTCCATAATTAAAAATAGAGTGATCCTGAGAATCTAAAGATTCTCAAGATGTTCATTTTGAGTTACAAAATCTCTTAGGTTCCCCCAGAATAGATGGTAAAAATCTCGTACAGTGCTACTCTTTCCATTATAATCATTTATATTTGCTTATCCAGGTCACAACTAACATGAGCAGCTTCCTGTAACTCACTCTTGTCCAACTATAGAGGGAAAACCATCTTCTTATCGATGTCCCTATCAATTATCATTTTGAATTGTAAGTGTATCTCATATTTTCATGGTCAAATCAATTTGTTTAGAGAATAACATGATGAAACACTTTATTAGCTTCTTTCTAAAGCTCACAACACACAAATTGCCATATTACATACATTAAAAAACTTAGAAAACTAATAAAATGATAAGGAAACATAGTAATAAAATGTGTCAATTCTAGAGCCCAACATCTCCCCCTTGCTTACCTGTTTGCATGACCTCATGCAAAAAAAAATGATTAACGTGGAGATCAGTTAAAGAGTAAGTTTGGTGAGAATCCTCTCCACAATGTTGGAAACCATTTCTACTTCGGACTTCCTGGAGGGAGACATACTAAACTGCTTAAGTTAATTCATACTCGACCTTATAATAATTTTGAGGGCACCATATTATTGGTTACCTATATCTACATCCTATCTAATTAGGGCCCTCTTCTAATACCATGTGGGCGTAATCCTCTACCCTATCCATTGAAGCTTAAAAATTTCGATGATTGAAGGGCTCCCTATTTTTGATTTCCATTGTTGAGGCCTTCCACCTCTGTTTGGCTCCCTGCAAAGCCTCAGACTTAATGTCCAATAGATATTCTAACCTTGACTTCAATACATAATTATGAATGGGTGCTAAATCTTTGACAACTCCAATATGCTCCATGAATATCTTGTGGCAGATGAGCATGCATAAAGGACTTTGTGGTTCCCCTCTGACCTAGAGGTCAAGGCCAAGTTCTCATCTTTGGAACACATTATAATCTTTTGTCCATTTAATCTAATTTTTAGAAAAGGATATGAAAAATTGAAATTGTACATCCCCTACAAAACGGGTAGGGTTCTCATCTCCTTGATCTTCCAAAAATAAATTATGCATGTATAGCTCACAAAGGAAATACCATGTGTTATCATCTTGTTTGTGAAAGGACTCAATAAGGTCTTAAACATTACTCAATTCATAATATTTCCTAGACTGGATAGCCTTGACCTTGAGCAATAAGTATCGCTCCAACAAAAATAAAGTGTAGTTCCTAGCTGGGGACCTGCATGCCAAGGCATCTGAGTATAAAGAACAAACCTCTTTTATTTGTTCTATAACCTTTTCAAGCTGTCTTTTGAGAGTTTTAATCTCCCCCTTTGTTGCTCGCAATTTGGCATATGTTTCATCTTTTGTGATTGTTAATGCCTTAAATTTTTGGAATAACTTGTAATGTTCTTTCTAGGGAACTACCTCCCTCTAATATCGTGTTATGGTTTCTCGTTGTTCTTCCATTTTCCTATTCAAGACTTGGATTGTGGCTTCCATAATCAGAGGAGTATACAGAGGGACAAGTTCAATATGTATTCCTCTTGTAGTAGAAGTTGGCATCTCTGTCTGAGTTCCCACTTCAATAGTAGGAATTTCTGGCTCAGTCTGAGTCCCTACAGTAGAAGAAACAACAAGATTTCCACTCTCAGTTTGGGTCCCAATTTCTTTAACTTCCTTCTTCCTTTCTTTCCTTTTCTAAGACTGCCTCTGGATTTTACTATTTCACAGCCATCTTTTGAGTTGTGAGACCCTTCTCTGTAATTTTTTATTTTCTTTCTTCAACTGCTCCATTTCTTTACTAACCTCATCTTCTTGTTTGTTTCTTAGTCCACTGTTGACACCTAATCCGAAACGAATGGGTGAAGCTGGACAGTCATCTAGAAGATGAACTGATCCGTTTTATGTATGTATAAATAATAGTTGGCTAATCAATAAAATCATCAATTCTCTCTTGCGCTCATTAATTTCTGGAGTTAACCTGGCCTGACATGGTATCAGAGCACATGTCCCAAAATAGTGTAACTCCTGCTGAGCGCTGCATCATCCTGAGCGATTCCCTGACACTGAGCGCCCTCTGTCCTGAGACTGTGTGCTTCTGGCGATGTCCTGAGACTGCATGCTTCTGGCGATGTCCTGAGCGCCTCTAGCATGACAGAATATTGTGCGGTGAGCATGGAATGCGCTGTTGAATGTAAGCTCCGTTACCTATGCGTTGATGCGTTTCTGCTGTCACAACTATGGTAAAAGTCTATCCCATTCCATTCAAACAAAACTAATATCAAGTAGTCTATACATGGTGACTGCGGTTTTTTGGAAAATAACTACGTTGTATTGAGGTCTGAGAAGAACGGAATGGCGGAGTGAAGGGAGGCATCACTACCTTCTCTGCATACGGAGATTACAGCCGTCTGGCCAAGGAAATCAGACGGGGCTGCCAGAATACCGGCATCAATCTCATTGATGTCCCCAGTGGGTATAAAGATGCGGCCGACAAGGCCATACTGATTGACATGTTTTTGTTTGCTCTGGACAATAGGCCTCCTGCTCTGATTCTTTTGATTTCTGACATGAAGACTGTGTTATATGAAGACTGCGTTTTTGGTGAAAATGCGACTGCATTTTTGTAATGGTGACTGCCTGAAAACTGTGGTATCGCTCAATTTTTACCTCAGTCTTATTCTTCGCTCAGTCTTTATTCGCTCAGTCTTTTATTCGCTGCGTTTTTATTACAAGAACCATGGTATCGGTTTTATTGTAAGAACTGCTCCTTGTGGGACAATTCCTTGTGTCCAATTCATTTGTTTTTAAGAGGAATTTTGCACGCAACAAGCACCCGTAACCAAGGATTCACACCCATTGTATGCACAACGGTTTGAGAACCCGTGGGTGCCAGATATACTCTATAACTGTTTATTGTAAGAACTGCTCCTCATCGTCCATATTGACAATTCCGCGACATCTTGGGAACCCACAGTAGCAAGCTAACTGTTCATCTATTGAGAAAAACCTGTAATCATATGTTAGCTCTTCCCATTGCTCTATATCCCTTTTGGCATATATAATGATATGATCTTCTCCACTGGAAATTGCGAGGTTCTGTATTGACAAATTGTATTGAAACCGTGCCATAGAATTATGTATTGAGACTGATGTCGAGGTTATATAAACTGTATTGAAGACCGATGCTGAGGTTTATATAAACTGTATTGAAAAACTGAGATTCTAAAGGTAGATACATAGAATACTGCAATGAGCCGAGAACAGTAAAATGTATAGAATTACTCAGTAGCATGTGACAGTCTTTGGCTATAAAGGAACGAGTGTCTTAAACATCTAAAGATTTTTTTGGAATCTGTGGCATAAGATTTTTTTTCCAGCAGAAGTCTTGCTGTGGCATAAGATTTTTTTTTTTCCAGCAGAAGTCTTTTATCAACAGAAGTTTTTTTTTAGCAGAGATATTTTTACAGAATGCATTCAATCATTTCTATGGTCGGAATAGTTCTCACTGGCAAGGAGAACTATTCTGAATGGTCTCAAATGGTAAAACACACCCTCATCTACAATGAGCTGTGGAAAGGAGTGTGTGTCGGAGAAGAAGACAAAGACCCTGTGCAGCCCACATCAGACAAAGAACTCGCCATTTGGGAAAACAAGAACAGCAAAGCCTTTGCATTGATCGCAGCATCTGTAAATGAGGAAGTAAGTCGTCATATTTCATCCTATTCCAATGCCTTTGAAGCTTTACAAAAGCTGAAAGAACTCTATGATACACATTCTGCACTTGAAGTTGTTCAGCTCACGATTAAACTCTTCACTCTTGAACTGAAAAATAATGATCCTCTTGCTCTTGCATCTGAAATAAAGTCTATAATGCATGATATTAAATCCACTAAGGTTGAGCTGGATATCTCTCTTATTGCCTTTCTCAAAGTACTCTATCCTACCTACTCTAACTATCTTCAGTCTTTACAAGCAAATGGAAATCTTAAAGATATAACCTTTGACACTCTTGTGAAAATGTTTGTTGAAAGAGAGAAAGCCTTTGGAAAGAAAACAGTCCCTGAATCTTCTGAAGAGACTGTTTGCCTTGCTCATAAGGAAAAGCATCCTGCTCAAGATTCTACAAGATGAAGAGGTGGACGAAGAGGAAGAGGAAGATACTTCAGAGGCAGGGGGGGCAGACATCCTCAAGCAGAAAAGGCAGATCTGCATTTCATTCGCTGCAAACGAAATGGATCACATGATGCTTCTACATGCAAGCTACCATGGGACAAAGTTGAGCAGAGAAGAAATCAGCAGAAAGGTAAAACTGATGACACAGACAAAGGTAAAGCACCTGAATCCGCTCACTATATTGAGGCACAATGTAACATTGGAGTAAATGAAGATTTGTTTAATGCTTCACTTGCTTCTTCGAAAAATGACTGGTTGCTTGATTCAGGAGCAACCTGTCATATGACTCATAGGAAAGATTTCTTTGAAGATTTCACTGACAATGTTGATGGAGCAGTATACTTTGTAGATCAGTCAAAAATCAAGCCATCAGGGCTTGGCACAATCAGGCTTAAACTGCCTGGTCTTCCAGACTTTCTTCTGGATCATGTTCTATATCTCCCACAGCTCAAGAGAAACTTGCTGTCCCTAGTCCACATCCGCCATCAAGGTCACTCCATTCACATGTTTGATGGCAAGCTTGAGGTAAGAAAGGCATCTGACCACTCACTTGTCATGAGGGGTATAGAAGAAGAAAGACTTCTTAAACTGCAAGGAACCTCTGCTCATGCACACCATTTCTCATATATTTCTCATCATGAAGAAGGTGCACTTCCATCAAGTTTATTATGGCATGCTAGATTTGGACATTTAAACTATGATAGTCTCCGCTTGTTGAAGAAAAATGGTGTTGCTGGTTTGCCTACAATTCCTAGAAAACATAAACAATGTGATGCTTGCATTCTAGGAAAGCACAACAAACAGTCTTTTCATGATTCACATTCAAGAGCACATAGGAAGCTTGAACTTATTCATTCAGATTTATGTGGTCCAATGCCTGTTTCTTCTGCAAATGGAAATAAATATATCATGACATTTATTGATGATTACACCAGAATGTGTTGGGTTTATTTTTTGAAGAACAAATCTGATGCTTTTCAAACATTCAAGAATTTTCATAAATGGATTGAAAATGATGCACAATCTCATATTGGGTCTATTCGCACTGATAATGGAAAAGAATATACATCAAATGAATTTGAACACTATCTTCGCCAACATGGGATTAAACATTAAACAACTGTGCCTTATAATCCTCAACAGAATGGTGTAGCTGAAAGAATGAACAGAACAATTTTGAATATGGTACGATCCATGCTTTTCTTCAAAAATGTAAAGACAATGTTTTGGGCTGATGCTGTTCTATGTGCTGCATATATAAAGAATAGATGTCCATCTAGTGCTATAAGAAACAAGACTCCTTATGAATTGTGGTATGGACATGTTTCTTCGGTAAAACATCTCAGGATTTTTGGTTCCACCTGTTATGCTTTAATACCAAAGGTACATAGAAACAAACTTGGTGCTAGAAGTCGTAAGTGTATCTTCCTGGGGTATTCAAACACATCTAAAGCATACCGCCTTTATGATGAAGTAAATAAAAAGTTTGTTTTATCTAGAGATGTCATTTTTCTTGAATCATCCAAATCTGACAGTGTTGTTGAGCGGCAACTTGATCGCTTGGATAGATTCACAAAACCGAAATCATTCCAAGAGTTTGATAATCAGATTCCACATCTTGAAGGGGGGATTCCTATACTAGATCAACATGTGGAATCTCCTTCTGAAGAACAATCTCCCCTGCATGACACTCCAACAACGGATGATGCTTTAAGTGATGTAATTGATAGAATTGGGAGACTTAATCTTGATTCAGTCACAACTCAATCAACATAACAACCTGGACCATCTCAGAAAGGTCCCCCAAAGTGGCTGACAAAGACACTTGAAAGTGTTCATCCTGATGAAATTGGAAAAACAGGAACCAGAAATACAAACCGACAAGATGGAGGTGATGTAGATAACTCAAATTCACCTGTTGATATGGATGTTACTTATGATTGTGAATTGAACTTGTCTACAGATTTTGAACCAACTTCCTTCAAAGAAGCTTCTTCTCATGATAAATGGAAAGAAGCGATGCCGAAGGAGTATGATGCCCTCATAAAGAATGGCACTTGGAAGCTGGTTGATCCTCCATTTGGAACCAAACCAATTGGCTGCAAGTGGGTCTACAAGAACAAGTACAAAGCTGATGGCTCACTTGACAAGCACAAAGCTAGGCTTGTGGCAAAAGGTTTTGCACAGAAGGAAGGGGTCGATTATGAGGAAACTTTTGCTCCCACAGCAAAATGGGCCACCATCCAGACACTCTTTGCACTAGCTGCTCAGAACGGTTGGAAAGTCCATCAAATGGATGTAAAAACTGCATTCTTGAATGGAGATCTAAAAGAGAATGTTTTTATGTCCCAACCTGAAGGATTTGCTGTGAAAGGACATGAACACAAAGTATGCAAACTTGTGAAGTCCTTGTATGGCCTCAAACAAGCACCACGAGCCTGGTATGAAAAACTAACTGAGCATCTTCTGAAACTCAACTTCAATCATTTTGATCTTGATGATGCAACTTTATTTGTCAAGAAAGTTGGCAAAACAGTTGTATATCTTGTGGTATATGTAGATGATCTTTTAATGATAGGGAACAATGAAAGCTATATTGCATCCATAAAGAAAGAATTAGGAAAAATTTTGAAATGACTGATTTGGGCTATGTTCATTACTATCTTGGCATTGAAGTAACCCAACACCCAAAGTCCATATTTCTTTCTCAAAAGAAATACATTGGAGATTTGTTAAACAGATTTGGCATGACAGAGTGCAATCCCCTTTCTACTCCAATGGAACAAAACTTGAAGCTCACATCTATTGAAGGAAAGGAATTTGAGGATGCAACAAAGTATAGACAGCTTGTAGGAAGTCTCATCTACCTCACTACTACCAGACCAGACATTTCATTTGCTGTTGGAATCCTCTCTAGGTTTATGCAAAAGCCTTGTGAGGGACATTGGTCGGCTGCAAAAAGAGTTCTAAGGTACTTGAAGGGAACTCAAGACCTTGGAATCAAGTATACACAGGTGGACGACTTCAACTTGATTGGATACTCTGATTCAGACTTCGATGGAGACAAAGAAACTGGGGTATCTACTTCAGGATATGCTATGAGTCTTGGATCGGGAGTTGTCTCCTGGAGATCACGCAAACAATCAGTACCAGCAGATTCCACAACAGAAGTAGAATATGTGGCAGTAGCTGAAGCAATGAAAGAAATTGTGTGGCTAAGGAAAATTCTTGAAGATTTGCAGGTAAAACAAATACAATCAACTCCACTCATGATTGATAACACCTCTGCAATAAAGTTTGCCAAGAACCCAAAGTTCCATGATCGTACTAAGCACATCAACACTAAATATCATCTGATCCGACATCATGTTGAGGCCAAAACAATCCATCTCCGTCATTGTTCCACAAACGAGCAAATTGCAGACATCTTCACCAAAGCACTTGGAAGAGAAAAGCTTGAAAGATTCAAAATGATGCTTGGACTCACCAACATCCCTTCAGATTAAGGGGGGGAATGTTGACACCTAATCCGAAACGGATGGGTGAAGCTGGACAGTCATCTAGAAGATGAACTGATCCGTTTTATGTATGTATAAATAATAGTTGGCTAATGAATAAAATCATCAATTCTCTCTTGCGCTCATTAATTTCTGGAGTTAACCTGGCCTGACATCCACTATTAATCCTCTATGTAAAATTTATAGCTAAGCTAACTGGAAGAGAGGGAAAAACAATATTGGCTACTTGTTTTTTAGTCACTTGTTCCTCAACAGGCTCAAGTATATCCTTAGTCATGGGTTCAACAAGGTTTCTACCATCCTAGGGCCCCTTGGGAGAATTGTCATTGGCATTTTGCTCCATGTTTTCCTGAAGAGACTGTACCTCTTCAGAAGGGGATTGTTCTCGAATGGTTGTGACAGACTCAACAGAGCATTATTATATTTTTAGGCTCTCCTCAAGGCTCGAAAATAACAGTAGCAACAGAATCAAGAGGAGAGGTTGGAGATACGGGTGATATCATTTGTTTAGGAGAATCCTTTGAACAACCTAGAGTAGCTTTAATATCCATTTAATTAAAAAAAATTTCCAACCCCTCTAAGACTTGGGCTTATTCCACTTCATGTTCTTGAGGAAGGACTTCATTATGAGTTTGAGGTTATGTTTCTTCCAACAACTATTCTGCAAGGTTTATGGAGTCCCAGGATTTAGCCAACTTGGTTGACCTTCCCCTTTTTCTGGATAAAGAGCCCAGGATAGAGGCCATACTATTTTATGCCCTCATGAATTATTGAGAAGCAAGGGTATGTGGTGTCTCTTCCATCGTGACATTCTCAATTTCATTAGCTTCTCCCGGTTTCTTATCATCAACTAGCATATGTTTGGGTTCTTCGTTGGGTGCTTCCTCTCTTGGTAAAGTCTTTAGGATCCCAATTTAACTGTCATTTATTAAAGTTTTTGACAATTATTAATTCTATCAGCCCATGGTGGCTTACCACCGAAGGCCGATCCTTGGACCTTCTAAGTCTCACAATGGTTTCATGCAGAAGGGAACTATAGAAAATAGGGTAGGTGCAGAGTTACATTTTGTCTTAGTGTCATCAGGAGCTTTAGGTGTCGCCCTCTTACCACACTGTAGTGACCATCGCATGTGATATATCTTTGGACCACTCTTTCTAGTTCCTTCCGTGATTCTGGAAATGAAGTAGGGTTGTACTCCTTCCCTTCCTTACTAATTCTTCCCCGTGATTTTATAAATAGTGACATTGTGCTCTATAATGGAGTGTGCACTTTCAACCATTTCTCACCTTCTGAAGGAAGGCCTATTACTTCAGCTAGTATTTCTACATTCACCTGAATTTTTCTACCTTTGACTGTCATCATTCCATTGTTCAGGTTCCTTATGAAGTCTAAGTCATATTCACCATCAAAACCTTGCAATTAAAGGAAATATGTTGTCCATCCCACATGATCCAAAATACTTCATGCCTGTTCTGAAACCAACAAATGTAAAGATTCACTGTGTATTGAGTGACCACCCATTTTCAATGTTTATGCAAGGAGAAATCTTGGAAACAAACTAGAAACAATAAGCTTAGCAAATCTAGGGTTGGAAATACTGTGGAGTATTAAAGACTTCAAAAGACCATAATATAAAATGAATTTTACATAATTTACAAATATCTATTATATTTTTAATATTTTCACCCCCCCGAGGCAATTAAAGGTCATCCTCGACCATTTATTCTACATGATTCGTCAAATAATTGACATGACTTATGGAGATAGGAACACATTTATTTAGCATGATGGATTAACCCACAAGGAAAAGGAAATAATGGTGAGGCGTACGAATCATTTATTGGAGGGATTGATTGTGGATTATGCTGACGAAACAACATACTTGTGACACCCAAGGTATATAAAAAAATCATGAATAAGTGTGTGGACGAGACCTTTAGGCTCCAACCATGGGTAAAATGGATTTATTGAAAGATTGCTTTAGAGGAAAAATGTGAAATAAATTTAAATGTTTTCATTGAAAGATTGCCTTTTGAGGAAAAAGATAAAAGAAATTCAAAGTAGATTTACTAATTTCCCAAGAGTTACATTCCTGAATTGTCGAATAAGAAGTAATTATTGATATACATTCATCGTAACCACCTTCCAATGGAAATAAATAAGCCCCTATGATAATTCAATGATTTTCCTTTGTTATGGTTAAGGGAAAGCAAAATGGTTGTTTTTTCAATGGAAATTTGAAATGTACTTCAATATGACAAGCATGTTCTTTGCTTCCAGCATGCGTCTATAGCCTCGACAGGGTTTCTTTTTAACCCATTGATTTGCCACTATCCCATTTCACTTTTAAAAAGGTTCACAACTTTTTAGTGTTTCTTTAATTATTGACAAAAGCCCATTATTTTGGCACGGTAACCAACTCATAATAATGTGATTCACTAGAAATAATGAGATGAACAAGTGGGCTCATGATGACACCTCTTTTCCTGTGATCTAATGATCAGAGGCCATTACCCTGGCTTGGTGACTAGAGTGGTAATGTTTCCACATTAGATCATATGATCATGGTAGGTCAGTTCGTGATGAGACCTCCTATCCTTTGTCCATTTTCTTCCTTTATTGTCTTGTTATGATAAAATATCAATGAATGGGGTGGCTTATCAACTTCTTAAGAGTTAGGAATGGTGTAAAATGTATCACAATTATTACCTTTTTAGTTTTCCATTTTTCTCCCCAAAATTTATTTTTAACGAGATCAAAGAATTATGGGAAAATTTTGAACATAAAGAAAAACTCTTCTGGTGGTACTTTTAAGAAGTGTAAGATAGATAATTTTATGAACTTACAATATCAGGATTTGTAGAGGTTTGGTAGTTTCTCAAAATCTACTCAAAATTTTTCTTGTAATATATTTTCGAATGGTAATCATTCAAGAAAGTCATTAATTTTGCCATAATTCCAAGGAGGGATTCAAAATAAAATAAAGAATTCTAAAAAACCAACATAATGTTGGAAAAATAGTTAAAACTAAAGGGAACGATAATAGTGACTAAGGAAACAATAATTGTAGCAAAGGAATAGTAAATGTGACTGAGGAACAATGACTACGACCAAGGGAATAACAACTAAGACTGAGGGAACAACGATTGAGACTAAGGGAACATCATATGTGACCAAGGGAACATCAACAGGAACAACAACTGTGACCAAGGAAACAACAACCACGACCTAAGGGAACAACAATTGTGACCTAAGGGAACAACAACTACGACCTAAGGGAATAGTGGTGGGAAAGTCAACTACAACCAAGGGAACAACAACTGCAACCTAAGGGAACAACAACACTGACCTAATGGAACAACAAATTCAACCTAAGGGAACAACAACAATGACCTAAGGGAACAACAACTGCGACATAAGGGAACAACAACTACGACCTAGGGAACATCAACTCCAACCTAAGGGAACAACAATTGTGACCTAAGGGAACAATAACTGCGACCTAAGGGAACCACAACTATGACCTAAGGGAACAAAGACTGTGACCTAAGGTAAAAATAGTTGTGCCCTAAAGGAAAATCATTCCCCCATGTTTTATTATTATATTCTGAAGCTTATTTATTCATTATTAATAATATTTTTTTTAAATTATTTCCTCAATAAATATATACATTATATACAAAATGGAAAGAATTTCAAAGTATGTTTTAGCAGGTTGTAGCTGCGGGGTTACCTCCCAAATTAGCTAAAACCTACAAAGTCAAATCATTGTTTAGCTCATGAACAAAATACTCTCGCGTAAGTCATTGGTGATATAGGCATAATTGGTGTCCATTAGCAAGGAGGGATATGCTACATCCATCAGTGGTATTAAGGCTCACTGTACCATTGTCATGAACTTTGTAACCTCATATGGTCCCAACCATCTAGTTTAATTCTTCCCCAGGAAATCTTACAATCTGGAATCGTACAATAGTGCCCAATCACCTTTTTGAAAATATTTCTTCTTAATGAGGTGATCATGCCATTTGGCCTTTCGTTGTTGAACAACAACTGTGCGTTGTAAGGCTACCAGGCGTATTTAATCTAATTCATTAAGTTATTGCATGTAATGTCCCCTAATAATAAGAATAATAAATAATATAATATAATATTAAAATATAAGCAAATAAATAATAAACAATATAGAAAAGATAATAATAGTAAATAGATAATAAATAATGAAGAAATATAATAATAACAGATAAATAAAATAGTAAATAACAATACTAGAGCTGTATATATAAAAATAAACTATAAAATAGTCACAATAAGTAAAGTTAACAAAAAGTAAAATAAAATAAGAACTAATTAACTAAGAGAACTACAAAAATAGTAAAAATAAGTAAAGTTATCAAAAAGTAAAAAAGAATAAAATAAAAAATAAATAAATTAAGAGAAAATTTAACTTAAGTAAAACTTAAAATAAAAAAATAAAAGTTTCATGTTGACACATGGAATGTGTGCATGCAGTTCCCCATTCAATGTTTGGTCTATTTAATAGACGATGAGGAAGATGAGAGATCATTCCATCATCCATTCTCTTGGGAGAAAAGTGTTGTGAGACAAAGAATTCCTTGGTAGTAGTACGTTGATTGAGGGCTCGGGGGTGGCCATCTGTAGAAAGATTATGTGCAGTTGAGCCTACAGTTGGTGGAGAATCGTCCCCAAAACTTTATTGCGGTTAGTGAGATTCAAATCGCGTTTAACTCCGAAATTACAAGTAAAGAATATCATCCCTACAGGTAAGTTTCCTTTGCTCCTATTTCTCAAAAATTCTATGCTAATCAGTGGAATAGGGGTGTGTTGATTGTAAATCACATAATTGATCTAATTAATTGCATGTTTTAATTTTGGGGTTGGTATATACGGTATCAGAACTAGACTCAAACCCAACTTATGAACATTTCATTGTTAAAATCACTATTTATAAATTTCTTAGATAATTATCATAATTTATTTTTAATAAACTAATTGTTTTTTTTAATAATATTAAATAACCTATATCTTTATCCAAAACAAAGTGTGTTATAAAAGATCACAAAGGCTTATATAATTAGTTACGGTGTCGATAAATAATATATAAGTAATATATTAATATTGTTGTTGATACATGATATAGCCAATATGACTTAAGATGAATAACTCGTAATAATCCAAAATAGCAATATCAAAGAATATTGAATAAATAACGAATAGTGTTTTCTTTTTTTTCGGCACTTAAGAAATAAATTGAGTAAAACTCGTTGGTCAAATTATACGACTATTGTTTTAGTAGTGTATTTCCAAAACACCCGAATCGATCTTAACAAATAATGTCATCACAATAAGAGAAATAACCTCATATGATTAAACTTGGGTGATTGCATGTACATGCGACTCGAAATTTAAGAAAAGTAAAAAAATAAAAAAACTTCAGAACAAACCATGCTTTGTTTTAATGGATAAAGGAAATTTGCAGAATATATATAGTGGAGATCGTCAACAACGTTGAATTCTGCAAATCGAGATTCATTGGAAAATTTTCCATTTCAATCGGGCAAGTTATAGAACCATAATACAAAGTACGTCGGTCCTTGGAAGAGAATTGGTGAATGAAATAGATAACAAGAGTATGCCCATGCAGGGTTACAACTAGCACTTACCATATATTCATAGTAACAAACCAACTGACTAGTGTTGTAACATTGGGAGCCCAAACTCCACCAACGTCATCTACCTCACTGCGACTTAGGATACCTCAACCAGTACGTTCATACTCAATTAAGGGAATGAGATGAATTATTATTTTATATTATCTAATTGAAAAGATAAATATATGAAATAGTTAAGTAATGTTTGTCTCTAAGAGAAAGACTTGTCATTATAGTTTCCCTGAGTTACTAATTGTAAGTCCTTTATTTTTTATAAAAATTGTTTGTTATATTACATGAAATAAATGTGCCCCTATAGATTATAACATTTAAAATGATATCCTCAAATACAACTTAAGTCTTTATTAATATATAGATTTTTTTCTAGATAGGAATATTTTTAACTTTTAATAATCTCGATGAGGTTTTGAAAGGACGTTTAAGCAACCAAACTATTTTTGCTTTGGTCTTCATATGTTTGAACAGTGAAATAATTGCAAATATACATTCATTAAACTCATGGGGTTGCAAGTTACTTATAATTATAATTAGTTACTTTAATTAATTATATTTAATATAATATAATTAATTATATTAAATATAAAAATATTATTTCTAATGCATTCATGTAGAGATAAATATAAGTGTTTGTGTACTATTTGTGTAGGTAGTAGTGAATTATTATAAATATTTGTTTTAATTTTTATTAGTTTTGAAAATATTTAGAATATTATAAAATTAGTAGTTATTGATAATTTATGGTTTAAGTATTGTAATAAATAGATTTGGATGAACGGAAAATAAATTGTGGTTTTGATCTCCATTATGGAACTTATTATTATTGTTAAGAAAGATAGGGAAAAATAAAGATGAGATGTTAGTCTTCAACCATGGTTTTTCATCTTTTAGTTTTAATTGAAAATATTGATTCCCCACCTAATGTATACTTGTCTATTAAATTAAGATTTAAACCTTTACACGTGGACTTGCATATCATTAATTCCAAAAGAAGTTACAATAAAATCCAACAAGGAATAACCACTTAAGGTTATGTGCTATATTGTAGGTAGTACTTTAGTTATTTAGTTAACTAAGTAAATCATATTTTATTGTTTAAATTTTATTGATACATCTAAATCATACATTGATTTCAGTTATGGTTCAATTAATTGTTATGTCAAGATAGGAATGTTGAAGTATAATGTGTGTGGACAGGGTAATTAGACATAGTTTTGATGAGAGGATAATGATGCACATGTGGTTCTTGTTTATTTATTTTGTTATAATAATGATGTTGTATGCTCATGTTGGATATGATATGCATAATGTGGCATATGGATTATGATATTATGATATGAGGTTATATTGACAAGTGTGATGCAGGAAAGTGTTCCCTCTATGGACAGAGGCAACCCCTCTAGCCCTAGAGTGGGTCTAGTCACAGCAAAGATAGATCAACAATAGATTTTCTTAAACAGTCATAGTTGGAGGCCTACCTCAACTAGTGGTTGATGAAGTTCCATTGCGTTGCTCTAGCTTTCGCTTCCTTCTCCTCAATGAGTGATCAACCTGAAACAATGCAAAGGAAATGCAACAAAGCACGTAATCGGAAAACAATAATGATCTATTTACTCACAAAGTCAAGAAGTCATGAGCTATCAAGTAAATTACATACAAGACATAGAAAAACATCATTGATTGTATTAATAATGAAATAAGAGCAAGCTTACAACCAAAGTTTTGACATCACAAGCCTTCTCAGAGGGTCCAACCAGTGTATTTCTCAAGCATTCACTCTTTGAAGATGGATCTCCCAACATATAAAATCTCTCTCTCAACTCATAAGGTTTAAAACAAAGTTAAGGGCACTTCACAAACTTCCACAAACTATAAGCAATCCCACACTTGTCACACCCACACCAGCTATCTATCCAAAAGAGCAGCAGCACTGTACAACCAAAAGAATTCCAACTAGCTGATCATAGCAATGGTGAGTGTTTAAATAGGAGAAGGAGTCTCCATGAAAGGTGGAAGAGAGAGCTTATCCCCGAGGAAGGTAGCACAAATGACAGAACTGTCATACCAGAGGAGGAAAGGTGACACAAACTATGCCAACAACTAGGTCTAGAGACATCCATAAGGCCGAATGTTGGAACGAATTCGCCCATTCTCGATCATCGTGAGTTTATAACTAAGCTTTAGCGCTGACATCGCTAGTAGGTAATGTAGCCAGTCAGACCGTCGCTAAAGATAGCAAGTAGCCTCATGCCGGAGCATGAAATCGGACCATCGCGGGAAACAGATGTACTTCCGCACTGGAAGCGCGACTGGACTATTTACAACCACTGTTCATCACGTATATTAAGTCCATTATCGCGATGAGGCAAAAAAATTAGGAAAAGTGGGTCACTTGGGAATGTAAGAGAGTATTTGGTCAGTATAAGCATGTTTCACTGGGACACATGACACAGTAGAAGGACTAGGGTGAAGGCAGTGACAAATTATTGTGTAACAGATGCCCCCTAAAGTATGAAGCCCGAGAGAGTAGGAGGGGTGAAATGCTTTACGAAACTGACTGAGCTGGAACACCATCTGGAAGAACCTGTAGGCGCAAGTACAACTGATATCTCTGATAGTGAAATACATGTAGTCTAGGCATGGGCGCAACCATCCAAAAGACATATGAACTAGGTCTGTGGTATGGACGCAGCCACCCAGCTAATAAGACCATGATAATGATAAAAGTATGGTCGCAGCCATCCATCAACGAGTCATGTAATATCGAACCAATCCACGCAGCCCGAACATGTGTAATCTTAGTTCGGGGTCTTGAAACCCAACCAATCATAGTACAAATTCTAGCATGTGAATAGAGGTGCTGAAGTTGAGCATGATAGAAAGTCGCTTGATTATCGGTTAATGAGGAAAACCATTAACAAGTGCAAGAGAAACCACCAATAATGCCATTGGCTCTCAAGGTACTGTCCAGTACAATCCACAAAGTGCAAAGAATGAGCTGAAGTCGAACACTCATGGAATCACCCAATTGACAACCAATGATGAAGGTCGACCATTAGGCATGAAGAACTTGCCATTGAGGCATGCAAGCTCCAAGGTACGAAAGGGGATCTCTAGGTCAATCTCCTAGATAATGAGTTGATGTTGACAGGAGACGAACTGTCACAGGAGGGACATAATGTTTCCCCCATCAACGACACGAGATAAGGAACAGAATATCAGAAGAGGAGGCAAGGATGTAAACTGCAGAAGGATTATACTCTTGAACATGTCGGCGACACGACTCCGGAGGGTGGTAGCATTCAGGTACCAAGGGATCAAAGGCTCGATGGAGATAGTATGGATCAGATGGAATGAGGCTAAATGGCAACCCAAACCCGTAGAAGGCGAAATGACGATGTATGGATGTCCCAACCCGAAAATAAGAAAAAAGTGTCGATGTTCAAGAGTGACTAGCTGCCATAGATGATCAATGATGATTTCCAAATTTTCCCCTACGATTGCTGATGAGTACCCCAATTATTTTTGAAAACAAGCTTGAATAGGATAGCATGTGCTTGTAATATAAGTTCGACCTCCGGTCGAATCCAACCTAGTAATAGTTTAACGAGCCCTAGGAAGGAGAAGCTCGAGTCTCGTCATGGTGACAAGTCCAATGTCGTCAGGGTTTAACAAGTCCGACATAGGTAAAACTCGGAGTCTTTTTCATGTTTAGGGAGTTTGAAAAAGACATGGAAAAGAAAACTCCAGGGGGTCCTTTTTCGTAGATTTGTGTCTCCCAAGCCCAAAAAAGTATAAAACAATACTCGAAAGAACCGCTTGACCATTACGATCAAGGAGTACTTTTTGTAATTAGTGGCCTTGACTTGAAAAAATTAGAAAAGAAATCGAAACCATGTCATTTTGTAACCAATAACAAACCTGAAACGACAAAAGCCCGACAATCTTTTCGTGTTTACAGGAACGAACTCAGAATGTCAACGATGAGGAAGCCTTTGCTAATGCTGGGTGTCAAAATGCTTTACGTGCATGCGAGTTGCTAAAATTATTCCTTACTCCACACCTTCGGGCCCAACCCGATTTGTTACAGCTATTGATTCGTGCCTGGAACCCAACAGATGGAAAATTCATTATCCGGGGTAGAGACATTGAGTTCAACGCTACGGATATATATTTCCTGACCGGATTGTCCTGTCACAGTGAGAGGCCAATTCTAGAGGGCCAACGAACTGGGGGTGAATCACTGGACATGCTGATAGCACGGGTGTGCCCACGGGCACGCAAATCAAAAAGCGGGAAGGTGGCAATTTCGACGGTGGAAGACTTGATTCTTTGTGCAGTTCTATTTATGGTGACGAGGGTAGCAGGCTCCCAAGCCCAACACGAGGCAACAAAAATGCAACATCAGTTGGCTCTTGAATGCCTCAACCCGACCATGTTCAACTGGGCGGAAACAGTGACGACCAACATGAAGAAATAGCTCACCAATTGTCGTCGTGGGGAGGCGAATCAATTTGGCTACAGGTCTATCTTGATCTAGCTCATGCTGGAGCGGGTGTCGATACTACAGTTGCAATATATGGACTTGGACAGGCCCAGACCATGGGAGACCAGGATCACATGGTGGGCACATGTTATGCCACGAGGGGGTGGCGGACGACCAGTGTCATGGGGGACACTATTTCGTGAGTGGCTGGATCACCAGACGATCTTCATCGAGGACTGGCCATATGATGGCATGGACTTTCGTGGAGACCCTGACATGCAGCTGCCCGCTGGCGAGCAGTGGGATGATGGCGGTAAAACACTTGATCACACTACTTTTGTATTTTATCTTTTATGATGTTTTTAGATTTTTTCATGCATATGTCCTAATGATGTACTCTACGGTATTTGTAGATGTGGGACCAGTGAGGCCTATGGGACTAGCTCTAGAGGCACGGAGGGATCCATAGGGCATCAGAGAGCTGGCCTTGGCTCCCCTAACTAGTAGTTCAGTGGAGACAGTGGCCCAAAATCTTGAGGGCCTGATAGAGGGGTTCCCTGATTACATGGGGGTTGAGGAGGTTCCCATAGAGTTCCAGATACATACAGTAGGGTTGATACCCAAGGTGCACTACCTATTGAGGCGAGTCACACGAGTGGTGGTGTGCTATAGGGAGCATAACCCACCGCAGTAGACGCCTAGGTTTTATTTCCTGCTGATTTTTTGAGAGACATGTGTCTCAGATATACGGAGAACAAAGACTCTATTTGGACATATACACTTATTTTTTGAGCTCCTCGGTGCGCCACACAGGATATATATATATATATATATATATATATTTTTTTTTTTTTTCCTATGGTTCATTATTGTGTTTTGAATGCTTCTATATGTTGTTTTGATTACATGTTACACAAATTTCTGTCTAATACATAGTTTGCTAGTGCATCAGTTAACGTGTTTAATATTCTTGGAATGTGTTGATATGTAATAAAATCAAAATTCCATTCTAACAATTTAACACATAAATACAACCTTAAAATCCGATGATCTCTGACGGAATAATGCCCATTAAGCTGGTGGAAAACAAGCTAAGAATCCAGATTCACAAGCAATGAACGAATGTCGAGGTTAATAGCCTCGGTCAATAATTCAATAACAACACTATATTCAGTGACATTGTTTATGGTACAACCCAAACAAACACCTTGGAGGTCTACTAACTCACCGTAAGGATCATAGATCACCCATGCCACAGAAGAAAGGTTACGGGTACTGTAGCAGGCACCATCAGCGAAACCAAAGTAAGGTGTACCAGACATCTGCATAAGAAGCAAAAGACACAATAAGTGGCAATTATGCCTACACACCAAGCCAAACATGAAAACACACATACAACACACCTGTTGAAAACAAATGTATGTAAAAATTAGAATGCATGGGGTTCATGCATAATATTTTTTCAGATAAAGCCCATTTTGGGGCTTATCTAGAGGGTTCCCTTCATAATCAATCAGCTTATAGGCTCCTTTTTGCAAAACTCGCTTTACGATATAAGGCCCGTGCCACATAGGCACGAGCCCCCAGCTTATCATTTGCTTGATCATAAAGCAGGACTAAATCTCCTTCAACGAAAGAACAAGGATGGACAGTATGATCGAAGTGAATTTTTACTCTCTTCTTCTGTGCTTCAGTGGCTAGACAGGCTAATCGACGGGTCTCGTCTAGTCGCTCTAGATAGAGAAGACATTCTTCTATCGGAGTAGTGTTGGGGAGTAATTTGACGGCTAATTTCAGAGAATGGATCTCACACTCAATCGGAAGGGTAGCCTCCAGACCATAAACCAATTGGAACGGGGTGAATCTGGTGGCATCCTTCACTGGAGTTCGGTAGGCCCATAAGGTGGAGAACAACATCAAATGCCAGTTGGACTTGTGCATGGCAACGGTGCGTTGAAGCATTGTAACTAGAACTTTGTTGATGACTTCCACTTGGCCATTGGCCTGAGGATAGTATGGTATCGAGCTATCATGCTACAAGCCTAGCTGGGTTGTTATCTCAGTCATCATATGATTACGGAAGTGTTTGCCGTGATCAGTGACGATATCCTGAGGGACACCGAACCGTGAGATGACATGATTAAATAAAAATTGGGCCACTGTGTGACCGTCAATCAGATAGTGTAGGCATCGCCTCCACCCATTTTGTGAAATAATCAACGACAACGATGATATACCCATGCCCTCTGGCCAAGAGAGGGTTATAGGTCATATAATCAATGCCCCATTTGGCAAAAGGGCCGACGATAACAACAGGGTGCAATGGAGCGGGAGGCGCACGCATCTTCCGTTGGTAGATTTGGCACTCATGACAATGGCGGACTACAAGAATGCAATCCTTGAATATGGAGGGCCAAAAATAACCATCATGGAGGATCTTCTGAGCAGTAGCATATTCGGACATGTGATCACCATAGGCACTAGAATGGTAGTAATTTAGAACTCGTTCGGCTTCCTCGAATGTTAAGCATCGATGGACAATAGAGTCAGCGTCGAGACGGTACAAGGTGTCCCCAATAATGCGATAGGGTTGAGAATGATGGCGAATCCATTGCCGAGCATCCTTGGACAAATTGAGACGAAAAGAGGACATGTAGAGATAGACAATAATATCCTTGTACCAAGGGTCAAGGGTACTAATCAAGAACAGAGTTTCATCCCGAATATGGTCCTCTGACTGAGAGGGCATGGTAACAGATGGCAGAGAGCAAAGCAACTCAGCAAAGACGAGGGACTTCTTAGACTTGGTAGTGGTGAAAGTGTTCCCTCTGCAGACAGAGGCAACCCCTCTAGCCCTAGAGTGGGTCTAGTCACAACAAAGAAAGATCAACAATAGATTTCCTTAAATAGTCATCGTTGGAGGCCTACCTCAACTAGTAGTTGATGAGGTTCTGTTGCGCTACTCCAGCTTCCACTTCCTTCTCCTCAATGAGTAACCAACCTGAAACAATGCAAAGGAAATACAACAAAGCACGTAATCGGAAAACAACAATGATTTATTTACTCACAAAGTCAAGAAGTCATGAGCTATCAAGTAAATTACATAAAAGACATAGGAAAACATCATTGATTGTATTAATAATGAAATAAGGGCAAGCTTACAACCAAAGTCTTGATGTCGCAAGCCTTCTCAGAGGGTCCAACCAGTGTATTTCTCAAGCATTCACTCTTTGAAGATGGATCTCCCAACATGCAAAATCTCTCTCTCAACTCATAAGTTTTAACACAAAGTTAACGGCACTTCACAACCTTCCACAAACTATTAGCAATCCCACACTTGTCACACCCACACCCACTATCTATCCAAAACAGCAGCAGCACTGTACAACCAAAAAAACTCCAACGAAGGAACCAGTAGATCATAGCAATGGTGAGTGATTTTATAGGAAGAGGAGCCTCCATGAAATGAGGGAGAGGGAGCTTATCCTCAAGGGAGGTTGCACAAGAGGTGGAACCACCATCCCAGAGGCAGAAAGGCGATCCAAACTGACCCAACAACCAACTCTAGAAACCTCCAGAAGGCCAACTGTTTGAACTAATTTTCCATATCTAGATCGTCGCGGGTCATGAACTGGGGACTAGCGACGACGTCACAACAATAGAGTGCATGAGAGAGAATCGTCACAGATTTTGAGGGTTTACTAGTGACGATGCAGAAACTTAGTATAAAACGGTCAATCTTTAGGATTAGAGAGCATTTGCTTAATCTTCTTACACTGGTGGGAAGATATGAACATGTTTATTTGACACATGACACAGTAGAGGAACTGAGATGAGGATAGTGACAAATTACTATGTAACAGATACCCCATAAAGCATGAAGCCTGAGAGAGTGGGAGGGGTGAAATGCTTTACGAAACTATCTGAACTGGAACACCACCTGGAAGAACCTGCAGGCACAAGTACAACTGATATCTTTGATAGTGAAATACATGTAGTCTAGGCATGGGCACAGCCATCCAAAAGACATACGAACTTGGTCTGTGGTATGGACGCAGGCACCCAGTTGATAAGACCATATATAATGACAAAGGTATGGTCGTAGTCATCCATGAAGACTCAGACATGGTCGCAGCCATCCATAAAAGAGTCATGTAATCACGAACCAATCCACGTAGCCCGAACATGTGTAATCTTAGTTCGGTATCTTGGAACCCAATCGATCATAGTACAAATTCTAGCATGCGAATAGATGTGCTGAAGTCAAGCATGATAGAAAGTCGCTTGATTACCAGTCAATGATGAAAACCGTTAACAAGCACGAGAGAGGCCACTAATAATGCCAATGGCCCTCAAGGTACTGTTTAGTACAATCCACGAAGTGTGAAGAATGAGGTGAAATCAAACACTCGTGGAATCACCCAATCGACGACCAAGGATGAAAGTCGACCATCAGGTGCAAAGAACTTGCCATTGAGGCATGCAAGCTCCAAGGTACCGAAGGGGATCTCTAGATCAATCTCCTGGATAATGAGCTGATGTTGATAGGAGACGATCCATCGTAGAAGGGCCATAATGTTTCCCCCATCAACGACATGAGATAAGGAACAAGTGATAGATGGCGAAACAGAGTATCAGAAGAGGAGGCAAGGACGTAAACTGCAGAAGGATTATACTCTTGAACATGTCGGTGACACGACTCCGGAGGGTGGCAACATTCAGGTACCAAGGGATCAGAGGCTCGATGGAGACAGTATGGATCAGATGGAATGAGGCTAAATGGCAATCCAAACCCGTGGAAGGCAAAATGACGATGTATGGATGTCCCAACCCGACAAGAAGAAAAAAGTGTCAATGTTCAAGAGTGACTAGCTGCCATAGATGATTAAGGATGATTTCCAAATTTCCCCCCACCATTGCTGGCGAGTACCCTAATTATTTTTAAAAATAAGCTTGAAGGGGATAGCATGTTCTTGTAATATAAGTTCGACCTCCAGTCAAATCCAACCTAATAATAGTTTAACGAGCCCCTAGGGAGGAGAAGCTTGAGTCTCATCATGGTGATGAGTCTGATGTCGTCAGGGTTTAACGAGTCCGACATAGGTAAAACTCGAAGTCTTTTTCATGTTTAGGGAGTTTGAAAAAGACACGGAAAAGAAAACTCCAGGGGGGTCCTTTTTCATAGATTTGTGTCTCTCGAGCCCGAAAAAGTGTAAAAAAATACTCGAAAGAATCACTTGACCATTACGATCAAGGAGTACTTTTCGTAATTAGTGACCTCGATCCGAAAAAGTTGAAAAGCGATCGAAACCATGTCATTTTGTAACCAATATCGAACCTCAAATGACAAAAGTCTGGCAATCTTTTCATGTTTATACAGTCGGAAAAGAGCTTAAAGCACACTGCCTCTTATTTTGTTTAATGAGTCAAAAGGGATAACTCAGCTATCCTAGAATGGTCGGGATAGATGTGACAGTCATATTGTGAATCTGGGGTGTAAAAGGCTCCGAAGTTGGAGGGACAGTACGAGACCATATGGAACTTGAAAGGGGAGTTCTGGAACCAATGATATCTACCAAAGCATTATAGCATAAAGGCGGCGTGACACCGAGAGGGGTGACATGGAAGGGTGAAGTTTTAGGCATCACAGGGATTTCACCACTGGCCATGAGGGTTTCTTCGCCCGAGATGGGGTTCATCTCATCCATGTCGGAAGAAGACATTGGGACCGATACACTAGAAGGAGTAACGTGAATATCTTCTTCGGAAGGCTCCCAAATGGGGTTCCAATGGATGTCGTAAGACTCGTCCTCTGGAGCGCAAGAGTGAAGCTACTGGATACTCAGGATGACCAGGAGAGTATCACTAACAACCGGTACCTCGAGAGTAATAGAGGATGGAGACCCTTGGTCACTTGGAATGGGAGATGGGATCAATGACTCCGCCAAGATGATTCAATTCAAAATCCTATGAAAACTAACGAGAAAGAACCCTACGCAAACTAAAATGCAAACAAGATCTAATAGGGTAAATGTGAACGTGGCTGAGTAAATTTTAAGACACATGAATAGAACTTGACCTTTTCATCTTTAAATAGTCGAGAAAATGACGAAAAGATGACTCTAGTTGCCTTCGAATATTTAATGAGCCTAAAGTGACAAGTGCTCAGATGGACCTTTTCTTTTAGGGAGTTTGAAAGGGAACTAAAGTGACTACTCTGGAGAACTAGGCAAAAGTTTTACCAAACAACCCGTAAAACTGCATATACACCTTGGCGGTCATATGAAAACCAAGGACTTTCTGTACAACAGTCAATCTTCCCAAATGCTGTGTTTGGTGAGTTACAGTTTGGAAGGCGGCAGACACGGCTTCCTAAGGATATAGGATGATAACCTAGTAGGGTCTCCCAACATATACTCGATGGTACATGGGAGCACAATTCTGTACTAGACCGCTATTGAGTTACAAAAGGAGGAATCACCCAATCTTGAGTGAAAGCAATAGTGACTAGGTTTAACGATGTCGGAGCACGTCTCTAGCCTAGACCTCTAAATAGTGTGCGTTATGTTCCAATGCATTGTTAAGTTCATTCAATTCATTTTAGAGTTGATCTTGAATTATGTTTCAGTTTTCAGGCCTTACCATATGTATACAGCAAAAACCTAGGATGCAGCTAGAATGGGTAAAATATCCTTTTACTTCAATGAACACCTACCCACAGGAGGGTAGAGAGATCATTCCCAAACCAAGAAAACCAAGATAAACCAAGAGACGTAATGCAAAAAAACATCAACCCTATAGTGCACGAATACTACTAATGATAGATTTTGTCATTTGCTTTCCAATATGCAAACTTGAAATGCAAATTTACTTTCACTTTCGTATGCTAAATGAATGCAGTTTTCTGATTTTGACGTTTTCAATTTAAGAGAAACAAACAAGTAAACAAGAAAGTGTGAAAAAAAAATTGGTTGATCCAAACAATCATGATCTATGTTTGGTAGTGAAAAGAAATCGAATCAATACCAAAGATTGGTCCAATAGTTGTCACTAAAAATCAACCAAAAACAAGCGATGGGGAAGGTTGAATCAAACCAACAAAAAAGTCACAAACAGACCAGCAACCAAGCCAATTGATTCAAGAACTTGAAAGAACGAACTAGATCACATGGGCAAAAATGAAAGATTCATTCAACATAGCCAAAGAAAGAGTGCCTCAACCATAAATAGTCGAAAACAAGCTACTGAGTAAGAGAAAACGCAAGGGATCAATAGGATTGGTGAATTGAAGAGGCAGAATTGAAAAAAAACAATTCTACAGGAATTGTCATGGGGACTACACAAGCAACTAGCTGTAGCAACATAGCGATGTCGTCACGGGAGTACACGTCTTTTCTGCGACGTACTGATTTCATAAGTCGTCGCGACTGTGTGACGTTGTTCAGCGACGAACAGGATTTTACAAAAGAGTGAACGCGACATCAACGTGACTGTTAAACTATTTTCCATGATGATGTTAAAAACAATGGCAAATGAACAAAAAAACTCCCAAACAAAAACCAATCAATCCTTGAATCAATAAAGGTATTTCCCAGATCAACCCAGGTCACCCAAAAGACTGATAGTTAATCCTCGAAATTCAAGAGAGACCAAATAAAAATCAAAACAAGAGCAAACAAGAGAAGAACATAGGACAAACTCCCTAGCGAAGTCACCAACTTGTGATGCAGGAAAGTGTTCCCTTTGTGGACAGAGACAACTCCTCTAGCCCTAGAGTGGGTCTAGTCACAACAAAGACATTTCAACAATAGATTTCCGTAAACAGTCATAGTTGGAGGCCTACCTCAACCGGTGGTCGATGAAGTTCCGTTGTGCTACTCAAGCTTTCGCTTCCTTCTCCTCAATGAGTGATCAACCTGAAACAATGCAAATGAAATACAAAAAAGCACGTAACCGGAAAACAACAATGATATATTTACTTACAAAGTCAAGAAGTCATGAACTATCAAGTAAATTACATATGAGACATAGGAAAGCATCATTGATTGTATTAATAATGAAATAAGAGCAAGCTTACAACCAAAGTCTTGACGTCGCAAGCCTTCTCAGTGGGTCCAACCAGTGTATTTCTCAAGAATTCACTCTTTGAAGATGGATCTCCCAACATGAAAAATCTATCTCTCAACTCATAAGTTTTAACACAAAGTTAAGGGCACTTCACAACCTTCCACAAACTATAAGAATCCCACACTTGTCACACCCACACCAGCTATCTATCCAAAATAGTAGCATCACTGTACAACCAAAAGAATTCCAACTAGCTGATCATAGCAATGGTGAGTGTTTAAATAGGAGAAGGAGTCTCCATGAAAGGTGGAAGAGAGAGCTTATCCCCAAGGAAGGTAGCACAAATGATGGAACTGCCATACCAGAGGAGGAAAGGTGACACAAGCTATGCCAACAACTAGGTCTGGAGACATCCAGAAGGCTGACTGTTGGAACAAATTTACCCAATCCGGATCATCGCGAGTTTATAACTAAGCTTTAGCGCTGACATCGCTAGTAGTTAATGTAGCCAGTTAGACCGTCACTAAAGATAGCAAGTAGCCTCGTGTCGGAGCATGAAATCGTACCATCATGGGAAACAGATGTACTTCCGTGTTGGAACCATGGCTGGACTATTTACAACCATTGTTCATCGCGTATATTAAGTCCATTATCATGATGAGGCAGAAAACTTAGGAAAGGTGGGTCACTTGACAACATAAGAGAGCATTTGGTCAGTATAAGCATGTTTCACTGAGACACATGACACAATAGAAGGACTGGGGTGAAGGTAGTGACAAATTACTCTGTAACAACAAGTGGTTCATTTATTATCTAATGATATGTCTTTGATGTTGATATGTTGATATTATGATGTGAAACACGTGGTAATTATATGTAGATTTATGACATGCATAATTTTGTGATAACAGTGATGTTATGTTCTCATGATGACATGCAAGACATGACATGTGGATTATTTTCTATGATACTATGGTTATTGCTAATTCTTAGGATGTATGGTGAGACATGGTGACTGATAGGAACTCCACAAATGGGACGAGAGGGCCAATTTATTTGATGATCTCATGGGAGCCCAAACTTACGAGGGAGAATATGTAACACCATATGGGCTGGGGACATACTCAATCAACACTACATATCCCAATGGTTGCTTTATCTTGTATCGCTCTTGATGGATAGATGTTGAGGGGCTATGGGACCATCTTGAGGAGGATAAGTGCCCGATATTGTAGGCTAGGTGTCTAGTATTGGATTTTGATGTCAAAGTCTAGTGGGGGTGTAAGGACTTCGATGCTTGGGGTTGTGCACCTTAGTAGGTGTGGAGGGAGTGGGCTAGCCTTGTGAGATGCCCGGAGTCATTGAGTAACGTACAGGATGCCTGCCTTAGGGCAGATGAGGTTTGGGTGAGGCATGAGCCTTGGGGTCAGCCTTGGGCTAGGATACAGACTGATGAGGCTGGTGCCTAGTTCCGAAAGTGGGAAAAAGGACATAGATTCCTTGAGATTTCCTGGCTGTTGTGAAAAATTTCAATGCCTATTGGTTATACTAGTTTAGGAGAGGGGATAGTGCAAACATGAAGTAATAAATAACTCAATAACTAAAATGTTAAATGATTCAATTTAACTTCGGGATGAAGTTCCTTAAAGAAGGGGAGTATGTAATGTCCCATAACAATAATAATAATAATAATAATAATAAAAATAAAAATAATATAATAAAATATTAAAATATAATAAAATAAATAATAAACAATAAAGAAAAGATAATAATAATAAATAGATAATAAATAATGAAGAAATATAATAATAACAGATAAATAAAATAGTAAATAAAAATACTAGAGTTCTAACTAAGTATATATAGAAATAAACAATAAAATAGTAACAATAAGTAAAGTTAACAAAAGGTAAAATAAAATAAGAAAGAATTAACTAAGAGAACTATAAAAATAGTAAAACTAAGTGAAGTTATCAAAAAGTAAAAAAGAATAAAATAAGAAAGAAATAAATTAAGAGAAAATTTAACATAAGTAAACTTAAAATAAGAAAATAAAAGTTGAATGTTGACACATGGAATGTCTGCATGTTGTTATGGGAAAAGTTCCCCTAGGGTCTTGGGCTGATACCCTAGCAGACTAAAAGTTGTTTATACAGAGAAACACACATTCCATACAACCATGATGCTAATATAAGCAAACTATACGATAAGGGGCGTACCTAGGGGTCCTTCGTTTGAGAAGATCCTTCCAGGGTCCAAACCCTCCTTGGAGTTCCTTTCACTCCTTTGACCTGCAAAACAACCAATTCAAGAAAGTATAGCAGTATATGGACTAAACATCATAAAGAAATCATCTTCATACTATATTGAAAGGTAGTTAGTTATGAAATTAAACAACCATTCATACATGAATCATAACATGGATAACATAACCATGAAGAAGATTTATATCAGGTGTTATCACTGAAAATTCCGTTTCCAAACATTTGCTCAGATTAGCTTAAAGACCAAGTGTTTTCGCAGCGCATGAATCCTTTAGCAGTTTCGCAGCGCAGCCTGTTTTAGTGATTTTGTAGCGCGCTACGAAATGGGGGATTTGTTTGAATCCATAGTAGCTATCATGCAAAATAGTTCTGGGGCGGATACATTTTACAGGTGGCATGTTCTCAAGAAGTCATCATCAATGCTTGTCATTAAGTTTGGTCAGTGTGAGTTTCTTAGAAAGGGTGCAATAATTGGTTCATTGATGGATGCATGACCAATGCCTATCATACAGCCATTTGGGCAGCAATCTTTGTTCAATAGATATGTGGACAGCTATTACAATGATGCTAATGAATCTGTTGGTCCTTCATATCATACAAAGACACTTAAACTCATCCCAGCATGCAGAGGCATAATCTTGTACCTATGGAACCATCATGGACAAAGAATACTAACCTCAATCATATGCAAACACAGTTACTTGCTTGGATGTGCGCATGGCACCTTCCGGGAGCTATAACATTGTCTGACACATCAAAAGTTTCAAATGTGAAATCTGCTATTGGAATTTCTCAGTTCCCACTGAAACATTGAATGTAGACTTGTCAGTTATATCTCCAACTAAGAAGCGTGGGAATATGGAAAATAGGTTTAAAACAGAGAAGGAAAAGGTAATCTGGGAAGAGATTTCGGCATCTTTGTTCGAGCATGGAATTGATTGTGGTCCAGACCAGGGTAAATCTCTATGGGCATCACTGGTTACAAAGTATGAGAGTTTTCTCCGAGGAGAGAAAAACATCATCAGATCTTTGTATTGAGAGCGGATTGTCGTCAAGCAATCTTAAAGGATGTCTGCTTGCCCTTGTATCCAGTGCTTTCAGAGGGGCAAGCTTTATAATTAAGAAGGAAGGCCTGAAACGTGCTGGAGCAACGAGAGCTCAAAGCTGGACTCCATCCTTTATAGCACCGATTTGTTTTCTGATACTTTCGTCGACAATCTGGAGTTAGATTACAAGCATCATATGAGTGGAAAGGGAAATGGTTTGCTTATATACAAGTTTTATGCTGTGGTTGTGCGCGTCGACAACATTGGAGGACGACTTTTTTATTGTTTTGTACAACATGCTTAAGGACAAACAAGAAGTTTCGGCCCAGACAATTTGAGTATCATCCATCTGATGCTAGTTTGATGGTCTTCGGGACTTTGGATGGGGAAGTGGTTGTGATCAACCATGAAAGTGGTAAAATTGTCGGACATGTTCAGTCAGTTGGAGCAAATCATAGTATTCTTGGTCTCTGTTGGTTCAACAAGGACCCTTCCAAGCTTATTGCTGGCTCTGACAATGGCACATTACAACTGTATGATGTGAACCGAATGCGCTCAACTGTTCTTCCTTCCAGATATGGTGCAGGCAGCAGCAGTAGAAACCCTGCCACTTACACATATGAAGAGTTTGAGAAATTAACATCTGTCCATATTAATGAAACAGATAATTATTTCCTTGCTAGTGGATATTCAAAACATGTTGCTCTGTATGATGTGTGCAGTAGAAAACGGTTACAAGTTTTCGAAGATCTCCACCGTGAACATATAAATGTGGTAAAGTTTGCTCATCATTCCCCATACTTGTTTGCGACTTCATCTTTTGATCAGGAAATCAAAACGTGGGACTTACGACAAAAGCCTACACATCCTTTGTATACAACGACCAGCTTAAGAGGGAATGTGATGGTGTGCTTTTCTCGTGATGATCATTATATCCTTTCCTCAACTGTGGATAATGAGGTCAAGCAACACTTAGCTGTGGATGGAAGGCTACATATGAAATTTGACATTACTCCTACAGGAAGTGTTCAGAACTATACTCGGTCATATTATATGAATGGGAGGGATTACATTATTAGTGGGAGTTGTGAGAAAAAAGTTGTTCGTATATGCTGTGCTCAGACATGATCTTGGCAAAGGTGGCCATGAATTGAGTAAGAGCACAGGAAATGCTGGTGGCAGACTTGCTTGCGGTGTTGTCGGTCTTCAAGGATGAATATGAGCAGTTGGTTATTTATAGGCTGGTTCAAATGGTGAACCGTGAAGCCTAGCAAACAGCAGCTATTCAATTTTGTGAGCAGTTTAGAGGAAGACTGTGTTTTTTAAGTCACACAGCAGTTTCGTAGCGCGCTACGAAACTGCTGTAGATGACTGTTTTATGAGAAAAAATGAAATTGATGCTGAGGTCAGCTAATTTTGAATGAAATGTTTCAAGAGCATAAAGGTGACTATTCAAAACTATCCTAGCTGTTCAGAAGATGACAGATGTGCATTGCAAAAAGGTGAAATGTTTTGTTTCCAGCTAAAGTCTCGTTAAAGGTACTTTATGACCGAATTATTAGGGTTTTGGTTTTAGTCTTCGGTGATCCGGTTTGTACACCTGTTCAGCTCATAAGGCTTCCAGCTCATTTGAAAGGTGTGGTGATATGCGTTGTTTGGGAAGAATTAAAGAGCAGAGGACATGTTTTTAAAGTGATGAAGAGTGATGGGAGACAGAGGCCGTGAAAACAGAGCACCTCCCTTGGTTAATTAATGAAGCCATCTACGTGACTGGAATCCAAGGCCAGCTCATTCAGTGTGTTCTCCTTCAAGATACCTCAACCGAAACAGAAAGAGGACATGTGGCAGCATTCACAAAAGCATCATGCATACGAGGAGATAGAGTTAGAATGTCAATGTGATTAGGACTCTATGTATTTACAGCGCAATACCTTTTGTATTTATTAAGTTTGTTTAGAAATAGATAAGGTTAATTAATGGTAGATCATCGAGCTCTCCCCTCATGCTTGTTGAGGAGACTCAAGGTAGTTTGAGTTTTGGTTTTCCTATATATAGGAGAAACTCTGATGTAAACAAGGTTGGGAGATTTATAAAAAAACAGAGCTTTCATATTGGCTTTTGGAAAAAAGACTTTGACAGTAATACAAGCAGTACTTTTTCTTCCCAAGATTCATCATGTGTTAAAATGCTCAGAGTATAGGTAGTTTGGTCTTTATTCTTCTTGTTTTACAGCTCACTAAATATGCAATCACTCTGAATTCACCTAGTGCTCAGACTTCCTGTGTATGTTTATGAGTTGAGTTCTTCTTGAGAAATGTTCTGAGGATTTAGACATAGTATGCCTTGGCTTCCATGAATGAGTAATTGATTATTTACTGCAGAAGTGTTTGACTCCATGAGCCCAATGGAAGAGGTCCTATTTTGTTGTTCCAACCAGCTTATTTTCAACATACTGTTTTGAGAGTTAGCCATCTTTTCTTGCCCTTAATGCATATCAAAAATCTGTGAGAGAGCCCTCTCTGACTAAGGAGGCTAAGCCTTAGTCTAAAGCCTGGTTTGAAATAGTTGCATGAGATCTTGCTAAGTAGCAGCCCTTAGTACACGATTTTGTGATAACATCAGGAACAAAGACATGTGTTTCTTTTATTATAGACAAATAAAGTACAGAAAGGAATAATTTCACCTGAGTCGTCCTTTCACAGGCTCCAAGCAGAACTGTCCTTTGGATTCGTCCAGTCTCAAGCCTTTAACAAACTCCTTCCATGACTTACTCCATGATATCACAAGTAGTAGATGGACATCATCACACAAGGAAACAAGGGTTTCTTGTAAAAATGGGGGAAGTGTAAGAGGCACAAGGATCTTCAGACCTGGTCAAGGAAATCTCAACATAATAACCTTTTTCTCTCTTCTCTCCTCCCTCAGGCCTTCCCATTGAAGCCTTTTTATACTTGTCCCAAAGTAGTTTTTTAGTTGGAAATTCGTTGGGAATAGTTGGGCCATGGGCACTAACAGGTGATCAACAGGTAAAACCCATGATCTCCGCTCGAAATTAAGGAGATTTAACTTTTTTAAAGTGTTTTAAGACATATACGTGGGTTGGGTATACACAGACCCCCGTATACACGCGTTTAGCTTAGGGCAATGTCACGTATAGGGAATAAAACATTGTTTTTTAAATTTTGGACCAGGTCTGGAAGGAGGGGTTGCCCTAGGCCATGAGTACAGCATCACAAATCCCAAGAGTGAGATTTGGAGCTATAACAGATGCCCCCTAATATATGAGGCCAGAAGGGGTACATGATGGCCGAAATGTATTAAGAAAGTGCATGGAAAGGAAATCTATCAAAAACCGAGAAGGACTTCACCAGAGTTCAGCCTACCAAGCCACAAAAGGAGATAAGAAAGAAACACTGTCTGAGGTGGGCATACCCATGCTCAGAAAAAGTAAAGCATGTCCGCATATCAAGTACAAGCGAATCCACTAAGTATACAAGTATGAAGAACTTGAAAAAAATAATGGATCATCTGATCATGATCTAACAAGTACATGTTTGAATATCACATATAAGAATGTCAATGATGCTGAAGGATGAACTGAATCACTGATATCGAAAACTGATCACAAAAGGTACCAACTGAACATGATGGAATAGGATGGTACTACACTACAAACTCAGGTGCTAGCATATAGAATGTCGCCATGACTGACTGCAACATATAAGGTGGAATGGTATCAATTAGCAGCAACAGGAGCAACTGTCAAGTTAACCAATGAATGCTGATACAACCTGAGGTCTTCACCGACTGCTGTGGTACATTTCTACACCATGGGAATAAATGATCTGAATTTGACCATGTGAGAAATTGTTTGATTACTGGTCATTGATGTATACCGTTAACAAACGCGAGACTACTCACCGATAATGATAATGTGCGTCGAGGTACCCAGTACAATCTAACAAGTGTGAATAGATGAGCTAGAGTCGAACACCTGTAAGAATCTATCGATCAGGAGACAATGATGGTTTCCCACTGTCGTTAGCAAAGCATCTGCCACTAATGACTACAAACCCCAAGGTATTGCCAAATGGACTCTAGATATTTTCCCCAGAGCAATGAGTCAGAGTCGATAGGGAAAGATCCGCTAGAAGGAAGGCATTAAGGCATCCTTCATCAATCTAGCATGAGTGTAACCCGTAGGCCAATAATGTGGAAGGAATCGGATGAAAGAGATGTAGTAACCTGACCGAAGTACGTTTCCGGCGTACAAAAGATGTGGCTAGCACACGACAGAAACCCCCTGAACCAAGCAATAATGGAAGCTGACACAAAGGCGAGGTATCCACCAATAGGGTCAAATGGAAACCAAGGTACTGCACGAATACCAATGTGTGATAATATAAGCTGATGTCGAACACAAGGGAAACCACTCAGTCAAAGACCCATGATACTGATCGATGCTGAGCACAAGGTGACCTATCAATGATGAAAATAGGGCCAAGGTGCAGCTCTAGGCCTATCCTCAGAGCAAGATGTCGTTGTCGATAAGGACAAGACCAGCTAGCAAGAAGTCAATGGAGACCTTCTCGAACCGGCACGAGTGAAGGACCAATATAACTAATGTGATGATAGACATGATACTGACAACCAGGGATGACCGTCTGAAAAATGAGTCAAGAGACACCGCAGAGAGGCCGAATCAGGCTAACTTCCCTTGAACAAAAGCACAACTCAATATGACTATGTGGCAACATATGATGACTCTGTATAAGTTTGTCATGCAGGAGTCACGAAAAAACCCTCCATATGATTGGAAGAGATAACCAATCGGGTGAGAATTGACTCAATAACAAGGTTAAGGCATACCTAAGTCAAACTAAATCCCACCCAAACAGAGGAGACATTGTTTTGAGTGCTTTGTTCAAGGGCGACACGACTGACTCTAGCTACCAACAATAAATGGAAATATTTTCCCATTCCCACTCTTTTTTGGAATATATAATTTTTTTGTCTTTTTCTTTTAAGCTGGAAAAAGAATAAAAGAATGCTATAGTACAGTGGAAGGAACGAGTGTCGGTGAAACAGATGATCTAGTTCCTGGGATTGGAACGTTCCTATGCTCAATGTAGGGAGGTGAAAACTGGTCAGTGACACTCAAAGGTGTGTTCCTTCCACGAGTCAAGGTGCGTCAAGTTACAGAAGTTAAAGGTAAGCAAGTTTGATTTTGCAGTCGGTATGGTCAAAAGTTGGCTTAAACACGAGTCCAAGTGAAGCCGGCTCAAGGCCAAAAGGTGCAAATGGTCAAAATGCAATGCAGTGGTACAACTCAACACAAAGGAGCCTCTAGGGTATAAGGCCAGAATGAAGCAAAGAAGAAAAGAGGAATGAGGCTTCATCGCATAAGTCATGGCAGGACTAAAGAGGACTCCCGAACCTACTCAGATCGAAGTAGCATGGCAACAAATGTCAGTGAGGTGCTAACTATGATGCCCATGTAAAGGATGGCTTCTACCATCGTGTCATGATTTAAAAAATCGGCGAGTGAAGATGGCTTACGAACCATAACACGATGGGATCAACCCTATGGCAGATGTATCGACAAATGGAGGCTGTGTAGTCTGTTCCTATAGGAACTTGAATTGTAAGTTTTTTCAGACTATTTTTTTATTTCTTCTTGAAATCTTTTATATACGCTGTTTTTCTTGTTTACAGAAGCGTATATACGCATGTTTCCTTAAAAGTAAACTCGCGTATAAGCAGGTTACCTTAGGCACAGTCATGTATACACGCAATTGTACATTGATATAGTCACGTATATCTTCCATTTCAATATTTTTTAAATCTTTTTGTCTCTGAAGGTCTGTCTACTGGTTTGATTCAGTCCTGAACAGTTACTTTCTAGTGTCAGTTGTTAGTTTTACAACAAGTATCTGATTTTAAATTCTCTCTAATTGTGAGAAGTGTTGGTCTTGTTTTTGTTTTTGCAAGCGTCATCATTTTTTGCTTAAGCACGCAAGATTTCTTGCTGGGAATCTTGGCTGCTCTGGTTCATCAAGGCAGGAACATTGATCTCAATCTTTGTGTTAAATCTTGTTTTGGTGACCTTTTTGTTTGCTTGACAAAACTACTTTTTGGGACCATCTACTTTTCTTTTTTCACGAAAGTTGTTGATTGACACATTATTGAAAATTGTCTTTTTGATCTTTTGTCTTTGTTGCCAAAGCTTTCATTCCTGCTTTTGATTGTTAAGAGCATCTTTAAACACATTTCTTTTTGTTGAGTTTTCATCCATTGTGTGTTGTCAACTTGAGAAAGTGTTTGTTTCCTATTCTTCAATCATAAAGTTTCAGTATTGTTGAGAGCATTTTTGTAAAGACATTTTTGTTTTTGCTTTTGAAGAAACTTTTTTGAAAAACTTGGTTTTGCTTTCTTGAACTTTGTTTTGATTTTGTTTACTTTTAGTGAATGAAAGTGCATTTTTGTTTGTCTTGAAACTTGTTTTTAGTGTTTAGATGAAATGAATGGTAGCAACTCATATTCCATCTAAATACTTTAAGTGGCAAAATAAAAATTGATAAACAAGTAACTTTCATTTCTTGATTTAGAGTAGTCTTAAGTCTTGCATCAACATGTACTCATTGCATTAGGATAGATTTGCACATCTTTTTAGGCATCCATAGCTTTGTTAACTTTTGTGATTGTGAAGTGTGAGTAAAAGAGAAGAAAAGAAAATTTGTTGTTTTTCTTGAAGTTCCTCTGAACCCTGTAGAAATTTCTTTTCATCGAAAAATGAAAACAAGTGCATTTGCATGTAGTTTGGTTTTTATTAATTTCTTTTGTGTCAAAACACCACTAGTTTCACTTCCGCTTATCCCTTGACTTAAAGAAAAACCCATTTAAAAACAAGCGCTAATTAAAATATACTAGAATTTTGTATAATTGTCAAGTTAGACACACCAACAAGTTTTAGGATATTTTAGGGCCTTGGATTAGGTGAGTGGAGAGATAACTCTCCAAGGACATTTAAACTGTCAAACATAGGAGTCTGAATAGTGAGTGAAAATCCAATAGCATTAGGGAGACCAGGAAAGCTCCGGATCTGGGAGTTAAGCATGAGGGTTCTTGAAGACAGGGAAGAGAGATAACCCCTCTCCTACTTGTCCGATCTTACCTCACGACTGTTCCGCCTGGCTTCTGCAACAAGTTGGTATCCATAGTTGCTACTCCTAGGGATCTACACAGGTGGCTGCGGAGGGGAATCCCGTGGCACCTAAGGTCGACATTGCATCACTCTTAACGGTACTACTGGAGGGCACCCTTGCGAATCTTGGGGACTTGCACCAGTGCAGGCTGTTGTTAGGAGGTTAGTGTAACTTCCTCTATTACCTTCGCTGATAGGACTGGGCCATCATTATACCAAACTATCTTCGGAAGGCCCCTTAATTCAATTTCTTATATTTTGGTGTCCGGTCCTAATCACCCGGAGCAGAAATACTTGGAAGTTGTTTGACTGGCTGATATCTTTTAGGGACTTTATAGTGTGTGCTCTGTGCTCTCAGTTGGCCTAGCTTTCAATTTTTTGAGTCTTTAGTTAGATCTTAATAAAAAATTCGAAGTGGCTGACCGATCATCTAGACGTTCTCAAAGACTTCGTGGTCTTTCACCACCAAGTTTAGAGCCTTCTCCTAGAAGGCACAGAGGTAATACTGCTGGTGGGTTTCGTTCCATGGCAGCTGATGCATCGTGGATTGATCCTCCTCTCGGGGGTATTAGTGTTCAAGTAAGGCCTGGTACTTCCATAGAACAAGAGAGGAACACTCCAGTTCTTTCTCGAGCTCTCTTTCAAATAGAGAATAACATAGACATAGAAGAACTCTCAGAGTCGTTAGAGGCTCCGAATTCTCCCCTACCATCTAGCTATCCGAAAGTATTACGATATGTTGGGACTCCGATGCATAGACCGTCAAGTCCAGGTCACATTACGCACTTACCATCGATGACCACTACTAGAAGCATGGCTTCTACTACAAGTGCTATGCAGACTCCAACATCAGTACAAGGGGGAGGAAGGATTTCCATCTCCTCTGCTTCTTTGTTTGGGTCTTTTGCTAGCACATCTTTAGTTGGGTCTATCTCCATTCCTTCCATGAGTGGAAATTCCCAAACCAATGCTTTTAGTTATGGATTCTTCCCATTTGGCACCCATTCACAGGGTATTTCGTCAGTTCCATTTAGTGCCGCCACATCCATGATGGGTGGATCAGCTTCATTCCAAGGTTTTCCTTTTGGAAGTGGTCATATACCACATTCCGACCCAACAATTGGATCTATGCCTTTCTCTTCTTTAGGACAAAGTAGCAACCCCTTTCAAGGTTGGACTAACCCTGTGGTTAGTGGCATGGGAACTAGGAATCCATTTCTTGGCCAACAAGGGAATAGGTCGTACTCCACAGTTAGTTCATTTCAAACTATTCCTCCTTTAGCTTCTTCTTGGAATCCTTATCAGGGGTTGTCAACTCCTTATAATCCTTTAGGAGGAAGCTTCCCCAGTTATGGAGGTTTTGCGGCCGGAGTTGGTCAAACTCTGAATTTTGCTGGATCAAAAGGCTTGCCTTTTGGTTCAGCTGGTTCTATTGGTTACTTCGTGCAGCCTAGTGCCTTCCAAAATCCAGGCCAATCTTTTCAGAACTTTGGGAGCTTCGCCCAGTCTGGGTGGAGTCCCCAAGGTCCTCCTAAGCTTCCGTTTTTGGCAACTTTGATCTTGCCAGATCTTACTAAAGTAACAAACGATCCAATCAAATACAATCCGGCCTGGCCTCCGGTCCCAACCAAACTCCCTTCAGACATTCCAAAATTCAAAGGGAAGAGCAGTGAAGACCCAGGTGACCATATAACCACATTCCATTTCTGGTTCTCATCTAACTCCCTTATCGATGACTTGGTTAGGTTGAGAATTTTTCAATGCACCTTGACTGGTAATGTGGCCAAATGGTATATAGAGTTGCCAGGGGGCAACTTTACATATTTTGTCGACTTAGCTAATATTTTCTTAAATCATTTCCAGTTTCCTACCCGTTATGATGCCGGAACTGAACTTTTGGCCAATTTTCGTCAGGACGCAGTAACTCACATTTCTGATCATATTCAGGAATGGAGACAGAGAAAGAGGCTCATTAAAGCTGAAATCCATTCGGAGTACCATCTCGAATGGTTTTTGAAATATTTACAACCTGAGATCTCTAAGGATGTCTCCATGTCCAGAGTCTATTCTGAGGTGCAAGCCATTTTTAGGGCCCAGCAATTAGAATTGATCTATTCTCAGTCTGGGATCCTACAAAATACTTGCCAGATGCTCTTGGGTCTAAGGTTGATATAGCCAAGTCGAAGCTAGGTCCCCATGCGGATGGTATTGTTGGATCAGTAGACACAAATGCGGTGAACTTATTGAGCCAATTACGGTATTTGTCTTTGCAAACTGCTCCTAACAACCAAGTCACATTGTCTAACCCTATGGCTTCCCAACCCTCTTTGATTAATTTCATCCAATCTGATAACCCTAAAGGAAATCAAAATTCCAATGGGAAAAATAAAGGACGAGGTAAGAAAAAGAACCAGGGTGGGAAGGCTAACACAAATAAATCTGGCAATAATGCTGGTGGTGGTAGAAATGAGTCTAGAAAGAAAGTCAAGTTTCCATGCAAGTTGTGTAGTGGAGACCATTTAACTCATCTCTGCCCAAAGATTCAGGATGCTCAGTGCTTGTTAGGGCAGCAAGGGGCTTCTAGTTCTCAAGCTGTGTTAACCAACCCTTTTCCCTAAGGGCAACAATTTCTTGCTGGCGCGAGTTCAAATCCATGTACCTCCTCAGGGGGCAGCCAGGAAGGGGAAAAATCATCAAATGTTTTCATGATGGGTTCTAACGTCCATGTGGCTACTCGGTCACGGGATTATGGTGAAGCCGAAACTTCCAAGGATAAAACTGCTCCCGGAAATACCGACCTTCATATTGAGCGACCCCCTGTTGAAACTATACCATGGATACTGAAAGGTTCCGCTAAATGCTCGACTTTTAATCTTGATGCTAGGGCTACCCAGAACTATTCCATTTTTGAGGATCTGGCTTAGAGTCCATGCACCATGTCTGCTTTAGAGGTTCTCCAGTCGTGTCCATCTCAATGAAGTGCTTTACTCTCGGCAATTGGGGTAGTTGATCCAACTAACTCTTTAGTGCTCACTTTCGACATGTTAAATGTCAAAAAGCGACTCCCTCATCATATGGCTTTACAATAAAGTCTACATACTAGAAGATTAACATTTTTCGTACCGTTATTGATGAAGGAGCTTCCACGTGCATTATGTCGATGTCATGTTGGAAGGCTATTGGATCACCTTCAGCTATTCCTTCACCTACCGTCCTGACTGCATTTGATGGACATTCTCATAAGCCGCATGGGATTATCCTGGCCTTTCCTATATGTGTTGGGGGGAAGGTCGTCAATATTGAAGTAGAAGTCATTGATGCTAACCTAGATTACAATCTCCTCTTAGGAAGGAATTGGGTATACGAAATGGACACCATTTTTTCGACTCTGTTTCGTGTCCTATGCTTTCCTCATGAAGGGAAAATCGTTAAGGTTAATCAATTGGATTATTGTCCGGTCGATCCTCAAGAAACTTCTGACTCTACTGTTCCTTTAGTGGATAACCCTCGTCCGCCTACTGAGAATCTAGGAGTTGGGATGTATTCTTCATTGATGGGTACCTTTGATTTTCCCTCTCCTATCGCTAGAATCAATGTCATTTCATCATCTAAGGAGTCTCCTCGAGAAGAGTTCTTCCGAACTCATTATTTTTCAGACCCTTGGACCTTGCCTTCACCTATGACCACATTAGCTGAAGGACAAGTAAATGGAATGGCATTCCCAATGTCTGCAGCTGAGCTTAGATATCAGCCTATTGTTAACTCTGCAGACGACCACTCTACTCCTTTTTCCGAAGAGGAGTTAGATGGTGATGTGGCCCCGGCCTGGAGCCTTGATTCTACCTCTGCCTTGGATTGCTTAGATTTGGTTTTACCTTCTGAAGAATAAATCCTCGAAGCGATGATGGGTATAGATTGACCTTGGGAAGACTTACACCATCGTTCGTACTTTCTTCCTCCATTGCAGGAAGTAGAATATAGGTTCTCCGAGCTCTTTACTAGCGATGTTTGTACGGTATCAAATCCTTTGGCTCCAGCACACTTTCATTCCGAAGGTAATATTTCGGTGATTTCAAAAATGATATCTATAAACATCTCTTGGGACCCTAATGTGATTGAGAATCTCTTCATCGGAATTGAATGTTCCCCTGAAGAAATTCAAATTTACACCAACCTTTTCAAGGAATTTAGAGATGTATTTGCTTGGTCTTATGAAGAAATGCCTGAAATTGATCCTTCTATAGTTCAACATGAGATCAAGACGTATGAAAACGCCAAACTGGTCCGTCAAAGGCTTCAGCCGGTTAATCCTAGGAAAGCAACAACAATTAAAGCTGAAGTTGAGAGGCTGCTCAAGGCGGGTTTTATATACCCTTTTCCTCTTACAGATTAGGTTTCTAATCCAGTCCCTGTGGATAAAAAGAAAGGAACAATCCGAGTATGCATCGACTTTAGAGACCTAAATAAGGCCTGCCAAAAAGATGATTACCCCATGCCAGTCATTGATCAGATTATTGACGAGTGTGTGGGTAATGAGATTTTTTCCTTCATGGATGGTTTTTCCTGTTATAATCAAATTTCTATCCGTCCTGAAGATCAACATAAGACAACCTTTATATGTCCTTGGGTACCTTCGCATACAAAAAGATGCCTTTTAGTCTTAAAAATGCTGGAGCCACTTTTCAGTGGGCCATGTCATATGCTTTCCACAACATTAAACATATCATCGAAGCGTACTTGGATGATCTCGCTACTCGTTCTCGAAAGAGAACTGATCACCCTAGTCATCTTCGATTGGTTTTTGAGCGATGTCATTTTCATAAAATATGGTTGAATACCAACAAGTGCATTTTCGCGGTTACGTCAGGTCGGTTATTAGGGTTCATCGTGTCAAATGAAGGGATTCGGGTCGATCCCTTCAAGGTTGGGGCAATAGTTCAGTTGCCTCCCCTGTCCTCAATTCGACAACTTCAAAGTCTTCAAGGGAAGGCTAATTTCCTAAGACGGTTTATAGCGAATTATGCCGAGATCACTAAAGGGTTTATTCATTTTCTACACAAAGGAGTTCCATTTGTATGGGACAACTTTGTGCAGCGGTCGTTTGATGCTTTGAAAAAGGCATTAGTATCTGCCCCCCTTTTGAGTCCATCGGATTATGGTAGGGACTTCCTTTTATATCTTGCTGCAGCAGAATCAACCATTGGTATGGTTCTCATTTAGGAAGATGATGCTCTCACAGAGCATGTGATTTATTATTTGAGCCAAGGATTAATAGGTCCTGAACTTCGCTATTCTCCAGTTCAGAAGTTGGCTTTGGCAGTTGTTCATGCTGTCCAATGGCTCCGTCATTATATCCTACTACGCAAAACTTTTGTCTTAGCGGCGGTCAATCCATTTCAATTATTCCTCAGTAGGCGAGTGATTGGGGGCAAATATAATCGATGGATAGTCATTTTGCAAGAATTTGATCTCGAGTTCTTGTCTGCCAAGTCTAAGAAATCCATCGTTTTTGCCGAGCTAATTTCCGAGCTTCCTTGTGGAGAGGATACTATTTATGAGGAAAGTTTTCCCGATGAACATTTATTCCTCATCTCTTCACTCGACCCTTGGTATGGAGATATCATTGTCTATCTCCAGACTTTGAAGTTTCCCTCTACTTTCTCCAAGGATGAACGTCGAAAATTACGTCACCTAGCTAAAAATTATGTTATCATTGGTGATACATTATATCGTCGAGGGGTTGATTCAATCCTTCAGTGTTGTTTAACCTTAGAGGAAGCAGAGTCAGTGCTAAGTTACTGCTACAATGGAGCTTGTGGTGGTCATCTATCAGGGCTTGCTACATCCCAGTGCATCCTGCGTGCTGGCTATTTTTGGCCTTTGCTCTTTAAAGATTGTGTTGAAGTGGTCAAATGTTGTCACCCCTGTCAAATCTATACTCGAAGGATGCACACACATCTAGCTCCTCTTTTTCCCACACTCACTATCAGTCCCTTTACTATGTGGGGTATCGATTTTACAACTTGTAATTGTTACAGGGAAAAGTGTCTATTTAGAACTGCTCTATCCCACTAAGGTGTGACAGCTGCCTTAGAAACAAACAGAGAAAAGATACTTTTGTTTTTCCTTTATGAATTATAGATAGAGAGGAATAGAAAGACCAACCTCTGTCTTGCGCTAATCTCTTGATTTGATCCCTCTCTTCTTTGATAGTCCACATCTACCTGCTCCCTTGCACGCCCAGCTTCACAAAGTACCTGTAAGATCACAGAAGCATAGCACTATACAAAGACATGGATCTATAATCATAAACAATCTAGGATCAGATGTAAATTGACCATACAAATGTAACAAGCATCAATGATACAAAAGCATGGAGGAAAACTCAAATAGCTTTTATTGATAAACAAGAAAAGAGCCAGGAGGAGTTACAACCAATTGTTCCGACCCAACATCAACCTCCCAGCAAAGAAGCCCCTCTTCACCTCAAACAAAGCTTAGATCACCCAACAATATGATGTTTGTCTCAAGAAACCAACAGCAATTCCTTACAATATGCAAAATTCCAGCCTCTGGATCTCTGGGATGAGGGATCCATATATAGATATCTGTAAGGGGGATGAGTCAGCATGTGATTTGATTAGTGTCTTCTCTTTGATAGTTCTTGCTTCCACTTGGAGACTGATGGCCTCTTACTCATCCTCGGTCGAATTCAGTGAGGCAAGTGTCACAGGAGAAGATTCTGGAAGCTTCCATTGCCTCTCCACCTCGTGGAATGACACTGCCATTTGTCATTTCTCGCCCATCACACCCCACAGAAGGGACTTTTGAAATGCAACGCACCCTCACAGTGTATTTAGGTGATATGCAACGCACTTAGCTAGTGGAGCAGCTGCAATGATCCTGTTTTGACCAATTCTGAGCAGTTTCTCATGGAGAACTTCTGGGAGAAGCTGTAATCTGTTGACCTTGTTCCTTTAGGGGTTAGAACAACACTTTTAGGGACTTAGGAGCCCTTGGTTTATGGAAATTTCATGCTTGGGGTTGTAGGGCCCAAAAATGTCTATAACAGTTGCCCCCTAAAGTATGAGACCATTAATCTTTTGGTGTCGGGTGAAATGCTTTATTATGAGGATCCGAAGTTATTTCAATGCTGGGAGGAGACCTGTAATAAGATACAATACAATACATTATCTTCATACTATTTTCATGATCTAGCTGAGGCGGGCATTCCCATGCTCAACTTTATAAATTCATTTTTATGTACATAGGACAGACAATCGTCTGAGTTTAGATTGATGATTCTGATAGAGCCATCATCCTTTTGGGTGGATGATTATCTGTGCAGCAATGATGTACATTTAATGTCTTTATTTCCCTGAATATATATCGCAGCCCGGATGGATGAAACTAGATCTGGGGTCTTCAATCTCGTCCGATCTTCACTCAAAGTACAAGTCGATCCATGTGAGAAATGTTCTGAAGTCGAACATGGAAAGACATCGCTTGATTACCAGTCAATGATGTAAACTGTTAACAAGCGCGAGAGGAATCATCGATAATGATAATGACCCTCAAGGTACTACAGTACAATTCACATGGTGTGAATAAAGGACTTGGCGTCGAACACCACACAAAATCTTTCGGTCGAAGGCCATTGATGTAAACCTGTCGCCGGAAGTGAGAAACTTTCCATTGAGGCATGCAAGCTTCAAAGTACTGAATGGGGTGTTCCTAGATCAACTTCTTGGATAATGAGCTGATGTCGACAAGAAGTGATCTGTCACAGGAGGGCCTTAATGAATCCCACATCAATGACACGGAATGGAGCAAATGATTTTAATGGAGGTGAAAACGATCAGGTTCAGGGTGGCGGTCATGAAAGAACAGAGTATAATGTATGGTAGTGGGTGAGACACAGGTGAATTCTCTGAATGACTTCTCTTGAACATATCAGCGACACTGATGTGATGGATTGGTAGCATTAACCCCAAATGTGGATGGTATGGCGTGACCATGGTGATGTGACCGGTGAATGAAACAACCCAACCCGACTCGGACACGGAGTGGAAGTGTCATGTTCAAGGGCGACTTGCTACCAACAAAGTTTCTTTAAGTTTTCTTCCCAATTTTCCCCAGTCATTGCTGACCAGTACCTCTTTATTTTTGTCAAGCTTGAGGAGGATAACATATGCTTGTTCTATAATTTGCCCTTCGGGCAAACCCATCGCTATGTTTTAACGAGCCTAGCGATAGTGAAACTCGTTCTCGTCTATAGACAAGTTTGTCGCTATTAATCTTTTTAACGAGTTTAACGACAAAGATAACTCGGTCCTTTTCAATTTTAGAGAGTCTGAAAAGGAACGTAAAGGTAACTCCAAAATTCCTTTTTCGTCATCTAATCCCTTAAGTCCGAAAAAGTATAAAACAATACAAAAGGGATGGATTTTTGATACTTTTAACGAGCCGAACAAAACAAGCACTCGATCTTTTTGTGTAATAATCCCTCAGGTCCAAAAAGATTAAAATCTAGAGGAGTAGCACTTCCTGTCCATTTAACGAGCTGGAGAGGCCAATGGCTCGGCAATCTTTTCATATTTTACGAGTCAGTTGAAAAGAGCTTAAAGGAGACTCGTCTTTTGAGGAACGAGTGATAAAACGGGTAGCAGCTAATTCCAGGTAAGGCTTGGAATTTTCCAATCACGGCAGTGTCACAAGGATGGCTAGTGAAATCACTCTTCACAGCTGTTCCTCAAAATGGGTAAACAATCAAATGGAGGTGAATGATCAGCCAATGAAAAAGTGGAGGTGACGGTGCAAACACGACCAAGGCTTTAACAGCTGAAGTACTACATTCACGATGGTTATTTACCGGGGAATAGTTCATTTTTTAACGAGCTTAAACGCGGAGGGAAACATTTGCTCATGTCTTATGTTTATTTTTTAACGAGCTTGAACTATGTGCTAAAACTGCTCAATTAATCGAGTCGTGTGATAAGAATGTCTCATATAAAACGACAACTTTTAGAGTTTTGCCCCACATCCTTTCTTTATGCAAGTTAGGAAACGACCAATCCTACGAGTTTAAAGGGTTAGAGGTCCTACAAATTTAAAAAAATAAATAGTCACTCTTCATTTGCACGCCAAAAGGTTTGCATGCCCCCAGGTATAAAACAGAGTTTCAAGGTCACCTTCTATTTGAGCTGACAAAATATTTGTTTTATCAGGAAAGGTATACCTCTTTCAGGCTACCCAAATATTGTTCTATTTAGCGCGTAAACAAAACACTTCTCCAGCGATGTCTACCGAAATAAACAAAGGTGAGCGGCGATGCTCGCCAACCCACATAACTTTGACAAGAGGATCTTATTCCAGTCCAACCCCCTCTTCCAATCACGGATGGGAGTACGGAGGTCATATTCTCTTGCGGAAACCTACCCTATACCCAAAGTTTTCCTGCCTAAGCAGACCAGGGTGCATGCCCCCTGGGTTTCAGTCATGTCCCCTCGAATCACTCGCACTCATCGAGTGGACGGACTGGAGATTGAGACATTTCTTGCGTGAAAAGACCATTTAGAGATGGTATTTGACTATTTGCTATGCGTGATCTGGGAAATGAAAGCTGGTCTATGAGCTTGACCACTCTTCTTTCATGCGGAAAACACATCACTCTAAAGAGTGATGAGACAATGGCTCTCATGCAATAAATATAGTCTTGTCCAAGGAGTAGATTGTAATCCAAGGGTCCTTGAACTACCATCACGTTCATGTGAATGGTTTTCCCTCTCAATGTTATGGGCACATTGGGAAGGATCCCTAACGGTCGACTGGTTCCTTTATCAAAGCCTGTTAGATTTCTCATCTCAGGCAAAAGCGATGGCGAACCAAGCGCTTTCCAAGCAGTTGAGGAAAGGATACTCACAGAAGCCCCTTCATCTATGATGGTACCAGCCATAACCATTTTATATATTTGAACAATAATTCGGAATGGTATACTAGCTGGTAAACGGGGTCTGCCTAGTTGATTCCAGTCGAAGGAGACAACTAGGTTGCTTGGAGGTGGGACCGAATAGACGGCCGGGTACGACTATGACGAACTTCCTTCCTGCGGTAAAGGAACGGGTAAATTGCCCCCATGTTCATTGGAGTCTGTGCTTATGAAAAGAATTTGGACGGTGTCATCCTTGTTCTCTTTAGTGACTGTATCATCTGAAGATGGAACCTCTAAAGGCAAGACCGGGTCAACTGTCGCCTCGACCTTTTGACTTTCGTCTGGTGTGGATTCAGATGGTTTATCTTCAATGATAGATGCTTCGGCCGACCACCTGAGTAGGCCAGCCAGATTTTCAACTAGTAACGGACTCGACAAGAGTTTTTTATATCCAGGAGGAAGTCGTAATGGTGAAACCGGACGATCGTCCAAAACTCTTTTAGCTTCGTCTAAGAGGGGACAATGGTGGACGGCATGATCGCCTTCGCACAATTTACAAGGAAATCTATATTTTCCTTTTTGTCCTGGGGCTTCACTTTCACTAGTTGACGGTGTGTTTTCAACATGATCATCAAAGGTTGATGACACTGGGTTGTGCAAACGAGGAGACCAGTCCCTTAATATCCGAGGGATGCAAGGACAATCTCTATGATAGTGGTCTCCCTTGCAAACGACACATGGCGATTTAGGCCTGGTCGGTGCAGTGTGTGGATTTTCGCTAGATGACACTCGTTTGCCCCCATTCGCTTTTGGCTCCTTCTTCTTCTTCTCTTTCTTCTTCTTTTCCTTCTTCTCCTTAGGCACTTGACTTTTGGCTTTACCAGCCCCATCAAGCGAAGAGGAAGGAGGAGAGGAAGAATTAGAGGAAGTAGAAGGTTGGTGGGTAACTCTGGACTCGTCTAATTGCTGATTCGATTGTTCAGGAATTGTGGTGTTCTGAACGACAGAGGTTGAGAAGAGCCATACAGGAAAACCAATTGTCAGTCTTGGAAGCAACAATGTGGCCATATGGGGTGCACCAACATCTCCCCAAGAGGAGAAGGGACTAGGATTTCCTCCTGTTAGCCTCCTGCTGCAGCAGGTTAATCATCTTTCATGATCGACAGTTTTACATGCCAAATATGTCGTACTATGCATGCTGCAATGCTCCACATTTGCTACAGATGGCCAAAGAAGTATCCATAAGAGTATGCTAGTCTAAGTGCCACTGCTGTGTTCCAATTTTGATAAGAAATCCATTTTTCGGTTTAAGGCAGTTTTTTAGTTGGAGGTACTCAGGCTGGAGTTCACTAACCTCTCCCTTCTTCTCATCACCCTTATTATATAACTCCCTAACAATTTTCCCTCTTCCCCTATTTTAATCATGTATATAAACTCCCCTATCTAAATACCCTTCCCTAGCATTATAGCCATAATTCTACTAAGTCCGGGAAATCACGGTCCATCTGGGATTGTTTTTAGCCCATCCGCGTCATTAAGGAACTAGTTTGACATCTGGTCAGCTAGTAACCTCCCCCTTAACCCTAAAAACCCCCAAAAAACCCATATTCCACCCCTAAACCAAAGTTTTGTGCATAAATATTAACCCGCGCCTGTGAAAACCCACATAAACCCGTTTTCCTAAGTTTTAACCCATCCGCCGCGCATATTAAAAAGGGAATATTCCTGCGAATATTCCCACCCGTTAACCCGCCTTCCCTTCGCGTCCGCCGCCAACCATTGGATCGCCCGCCCCACAGATCAACGGCTGGCGGGCATCCCCATTCCCGACACGCCCGAACTTTAGCGTCCGGGAGATGGGCGGTATTACCGCCGTACTCCCGCCACGCGTCAGGCGCTGGGCTGTGGCGGAGCCCCTCCCTCCGAAACCGCCATCCCTGAAAAGCGGTGTGCCACATACCGCTTACCGCCTCCTGCCGGGTGACGTCACCACCCACGTCACCCCCTGCACAGTCATGCCCACGTCACTCCCCTGTCCAGTCACCCGATGAGTCACCTGCCTGCGTGGCCTCCTGCCACGTCACTGCCACGTGTCCCCGCCACCGTACCTGCCACATCATCATCCGTACGTGATGACGTCATGCTGACGTCATCCCGCCACGTCGCCCTGCTGACGTCATGCTGACGTCACCCGCCGTACAATGCTGACGTCATCAGCACTTTTTTTGGGCGCAGAGGCGCAAAAGTCGCACTTCGGAGCCCCGGAATCGAATTCTGAGGTAGTTTTTGATGAGCGATAATCGCTCATCGCAGGATTTTTTAGGCTGAAATGGAGAATCTTCAGGGAATCTTCAGGGAATCTTCTCACCATGCGGCCCCAGGAAGCCCGAAAAAGGCGCAAAAGTGATCTGTTTTCTTCACAGAGCATACTGAAAGGATCAGAAGACAATTCCAGATGATACCAAGGCCGAACAGCGGCCATTTACTGGTGATTAGACCCGCAGCACATCAGATCAGCAGTCCAGATTTTGTCAGAGAGTGTCAGTGGAAGAAAAGACGCCAGAGAGTATCAGTCAAGGTTTTTTAGGGGATCGAGGCACTTGAACATTGATGAAGCCCCCAGAAAGTCAAATCAATAAGTATCAGCCCATCCTTGCCTTCAAATCACCATTAAGGCAATAAAGGCACCAGGACAGCAAGAAAGTAGAAACCCATACTCATTTATTGCAGAAAACACTGCAGCAAGCCACCAAGGACAACATCATTTATTCAGTTTTGACACATCGGCCCTGAGCACGGCCCGAGATATTTTTTACATTCATTTCTAGATAGGATTAGGTCAAGTAGTCATTTCTATGACCTAATTAGGTCAATATGTAATAAAGGAACTCTGCAGAGAGTTTTTGCCCTATATATACCACCCTCTGTATAGTTTTAAGGGTTGGTCAGTTGAGATTTTTCACTAGAGACTCGCTGTGTATACCTGGATTTTTCTGTAATCAAAGATTGCTTAAAGCTTGGAGAGTGAACTGTCTGTTGTTGATGAACGTTCTGAAGAGTTGAAGATGGAATTCCTGCGCTGCAGCCTGAAGCAATAAGTGCCTCTTATCTTTGTTTATGTGTTTGCCATTATCTAAATAGCAGAAAAAAGGAATAGCCTAGAATTAGTTTAAACACTCTCTATGCTCAATTTCTGATGTTTCTTAATGTTTTCCTCTAAAATAATTGATTATGAACATTGAATTCCTCTCGGCTTATGTTTACCCCAATTCACCCGTGTTGGCCAATTATCTAGGGATTCTTAACTGCCCCTAGGTAGCACCCTATTATTTTCTTTGCTAATTTGTTGGAGAGATTCTTAACTGCCTCTCTTTCTTTAGCATTCAGTTCATCCCTTAAATCTGAAGATTGCTTCAAACCACAGTTATCTTGCTCCATCTTCCCTCGCTGTCATTAAGGAAACACACCAGCAGTTCCCCTCCTCGACTCCATGCCCAATGGCTTGAAAAATTTAGACTATACTCTGCCTCTCTACCTGAAAGTGTCAGTTTTCCCACCAAAACTCAATCAAAACCCCTGTGCATCATATCTAGCCTAAAATCATCCCTTTAAACAAAGCTAAATCATAAAGAGAGAGCCCTCTCTTTATGCAGGTAGGCTAGGGCCTGCAGTCCAAAGTTGGTTTGTGGTTACCTCGGCCGTATCCCTTTAGGAGTCAAAAGGGACAACCTGAGTGATAACATAATGGCGACTCAACTGGGGAAGTGAATCATGTGTTTATTAGTGTAAATCCTCAATTTTGACCAGTTCGCCTCGTTTTCTGGAGAAAGTGTTCCTTTTCTTCAGGGTTTTTCATGTTAAGCTCTGATATGCGATGGTGGACAGAGATCAGGCACTTCAAGGTTAATTCATCCACCTGGCGACTCCACATCATCCTCATAATAAAGACTCCGCTGGAGAAATGAACCCGAAGGAATTATATAAGCAGATCAGGCTCTTGACTTGGACTATCATCCAAAAGATCATGTTCTTTCTCTTGCACCAGATTTTGCTGTGCATATTGTACTTTAAAAACAATTTTATGTCAGATTTTTATGTTTTTCCTTTGGAAAATGTTGTTGAAAAGCCTCCTTGCACATCAGAGCAACAGCTTTCAAATGCTGTTGAAGATCATCATACAGCCAAGGAGGAACCAAAAATAGAGTCCAGTCTTCTAGTTCCTGTACATACTCCTGTGCCTCGTAAAGTTCCTAAAAGATATAAGCCGCTCATTTTGCCTCCTGTGCTTGGTCCCCTGCCGGCAAATCATCCTGAATATCTCCCTAGATTTGATGGAGAGAATGGCATTACTGCCCAGAAACATATCCGGGCTTTTGAATATTATATTAATACATTTGAAGTGGAAGATGAAGATGTCAGTCTCAGACTATTTGCCCTTTCTTTGCAAAGCGAAGCTAGGACTTGGTTTAAAGCATTGCCTGAGGCGAGCATCTCTAAGTTTCAGCAGTGTGCCAAGATTTTCCTTGATAGATGGATGATCAGAGGTAATCTCTTCGCGCTCATTGAAGAATACAATCATTTAGAAAGGCATCCAGATGAATCTGTTCAGCAGTTTTCAGACAGATTCAATCAAGTTTATCAAGCCATGCCTTTAAATGTAAGACCTCCCCTTGATCTAGCTCTATTGCAATATCCTAGAGCATTTGACACAGAAATGGAGTTCTGTTTGAGAGAAAGAGACCCGTCCACTTTGAAACAGATGCAGGACATAGCTGTGGACGTGGAAGCAAATCTAAAAAGGAGGGAAGAACAGCGCAAAGCAGAGCAAGAAGAAAGATTTCATAGTGTGTTACAAAAGACAGAGGAAATGATGCAGCTGATCACAATGAAAGTGGAGTGTTCAGAGCACCAGAACAGATCTGTTTCACAACAGGAAAGTAGTGACATTCACGAACAAACTTGCCACAAAACAGATGACATATTCATCCAGCCATACATGATGGAGCAGTCTCCTGATATACTGTGTGAATATAATAGCTTCTCTTCTTTCAACTGTCTGCCCAAATATGATCTGTATGATGATGATTATGAGCCTAACGACCAAATCAGCCTTGCAGAGGAATCAGATCCTATTTTGGCAAGAAGCAGTGTTCAGGTTCAGCAACCTGAACCCAAGGATCAGCGTGCTCATCTCAGCTATGAAGAAAAGGAAGAAAACGCAGAGTGTGTTGATTTCAGTGAAGGAACTTTACCCTTTTGTTTTGAATCTTTTCAATTTATCAAGGATAACTATCATGCTATATATGATCAAGTGTCACCGCGTGCTGCTATTGACCATCTGGAGGTTAATCAAGATATTGTTCCAAAGGTATTCCATTTAATTTTGCAGCCCCAAAGAGCCATTGAATATCAGATTGAGGAGGATCCAGAAGCAGCAGCATATGACCAAATGATCCAAATGGATCCCCCGCCTCATTATTTTCAGCCATCTGAGTTGTTCAAAGAAGAAGAAGACCAGCAGCCTGCACAGATCAGTCAAGTCCTATTTGAGGCAGATTGTAACAAATTACAAGCACCTCCGCAAGTTCTAAATGACCTATCCGCTGGCAGGCAGAATGATGAAAGAGATCAGTGCTTTTCTCCATCAACAGGCTGCAAGGCTCAGTATCGAGTTATCGATGATCTCCCGACTCCAAGGCATGGTAGCGATCCTCAACCTTTGTACAGTTCTTTAATTCATCCTAGAAATTTTATATATATGTTGCAGGACAGTTTTGTACAGTATTTAAATAGCGCAAAGGAGGTCAGTAGCTTCCTGATCTTCTCAAAGATTGACAAAGCCATAACAAATTGCAGAATCTCAGTTGGTCTCACCAGCAAGCTCAAGCAGCAAAGCCAACTCATGTTATTATTGCTTAAGTGGCTGCATTGGCTATTTCACTTCACCTAACAGCAAAGTAAGTACTGGTTAGGGTAGGTAGGTAGGTAGGATCAATAAGGCAGCCAGGCAAGGGAAATTTACAGAACACAGCAACAATTGAATACAAGGAAGTTTGACCTACTGTTCTTGACTTTTCACAAGGAAAAGCCATCCCCAAGTGGAGCCACTGTTAGCCTCCTGCTGCAGCAAGTTAATCACCTTTCATGATCGACAGTTTTACATGCCAAATATGTCGTACTATGCATGCTGCAATGCTCCATATTTGCTACAGATGGCCAAAGAAGTATCCATAAGAGTATGGTAGTCTAAGTGCCACTGTTGTGTTCCAATTTTGATAAGAAATCCATTTTTCGGTTTAAGGTAGTTTTTCAGTTGGAGGTACTCAGGCTGGAGTTCATTAACCTCTCCCTTCTTCTCATCACCCTTATTATATAACTCCCTAACAATTTTCCCTCTTCCCCTATTTTAATCATGTATATAAACTCCCCTATGTAAATACCCTTCCCTGGCATTATAGCCATAATTATACTAAGTCCGGGAAATCACGGTCCATCTGGGATTGTTTTTAGCCCATCCGCGTCATTAAGGAACTAGTTTGACATCTGGTCAGCTAGTAACCTCCCCCTTAACCCTAAAAACCCCCAAAAAACCCATATTCCGCCCCTAAACCAAAGTTTTGTGCATAAATATTAACTCGCGCCTGTGAAAACCCACATAAACCCATTTTCCTAAGTTTTAACCCATCCGCCACGCGTATTAAAAAGGGAATATTCCTGCAAATATTCCCACCCGTTAACTCGACTTCCCTTCGCGTCCGCCGCCAACCGTTGGATCGCCCGCCCCACAGATCAACGGCTGGCGGGCATCCCCATTCCCAACACACCCGAACTTTAGCATCCGGGAGATGGGCGGTATTACTGCCGTACTCCCGCCACGCGTCGGGCACTGGGCTGTGGCGAAGTCCCTCCCTCCGAAACCGCCATCCCTGAAAAGCAGTGCGCCACATACCGCTTACCGCCTCCTGCCGGGTGATGTCACCACCCACGTCACCCCCTGCACAGTCATGCCCACGTCACTCCCCTGTCCAGTCACCTGATGAGTCACTTGCCTGCGTGGCCTCCTGCCACGTCACTGCCACGTGTCCCCGCTACCATACCTGCCACATCATCGTTCGTACGTGATGATGTCATGCTGACGTCATCCCGCCACGTCACCCTGCTGACGTCACCCGCCGTACAATTCTGATGTCATCAGCACCTTTTTTGGGTGCAGAGGCGCAAAAGTCGCACTTCGGAGCCCCGGAATCAAATTCTGAGGCAGGTTTTTTAGGCTGAAATGGAGAATCTTCAGGGAATCTTCTCACCATACGGCCCCATGAAGCCCGAAAAAGGCGCAAAAATGATCCGTTTTCTTCACAGAGCATACCAAAAGGATCAGAAGACAATTCCAGATGATACCGAGGCTGAACAGTGGCAATTTACTGGTGATTAGACCCGCAGCACATCAGATCAGCAGTCCAGATTTTGTCAGAGAGTATCAGTGGAAGAAAAGACACCAGAGAGTATCAGTCAAGGTTTTTTAGGGGCTCGAGGCACTTGAACATTGATGAAGCCCCCAGAAAGTCAAATTAGTAAGCATCAGCCCATCCTTGCCTTCAAATCACCATTAAGGCATTAAAGGCACCAAGACAGCAGGAAAGCAGAAACCCATACTCATTTATTGCAGAAAACACTGCAGCAAGCCACCAAGGACAACATCATTTATTCAGTTTTGACACATCGGCCCTGAGCACGGCCCGAGATATTTTTTACATTCATTTCTAGATAGGATTAGGTCAAGTAGTCATTTTTATGACCTAATTAGGTCAAGATGTAATAAAGGAACTCTGCAGAGAGTTTTTGCCCTATATATACCACCCTCTGTATAGTTTTAAGGGTTGGTCAATTGAGATTTTTCACTAGAGACTCGTTGTGTATACCTGGATTTTTCTGTAATCAAAGATTGCTTAAAGCTTGGAGAGCGAACTGTCTGTTGTTGATGAACATTCTGAAGAGTTGAAGATGGAATTCCTGCGCTGCGGCCTGAAGCAATAAGTGCCTCTTATCTCTGTTTATGTGTTTGCCATTATCTAAATAGCAGAAAAAAGGAATAGCCTAGAATTAGTTTAAACACTCTCTATGCTCAATTTCTGCTGTTTCTTGATGTTTTCCTCTAAAAAAATTGGTTATGAACATTGAATTCCTCCCGGCTCTTGTTTACCCCAATTCACCCGTGTTGGCCAATTATCTAGGGATTCTTAACTGCCCCTAGGTAGCGCCCTGTTATTTTCTCTGCTAATCTGTTGGAGAGATTCTTAACTGCCTCTCTTTCTTTAGCATTCAGTTCATCCCTTAAATCTGAAGATTGCTTCAAACCACAGTTATCTTGCTCCATCTTCCCTCACTGTCATTAAGGAAACACACCAGCAGTTCCCCTCCTCGACTCCATGCCCAATGGCTTGAAAAATTTAGACTATACTCTGCCTCTCTACTTGAAAGTGTCAGTTTTCCCACCAAAACTCAATCAAAACCCCTGTGCATCATATCTAGCCTAAAATCATCCCTTTAAACAAAGCTAAATCATAAAGAGAGAGCCCTCTTTGACTGCAGGTAGGCTAGGGCCTGCAGTCCAAAGTTGGTTTGTGGTTACCTCGGCCGTATCCCTTTAGGAGTCAAAAGGGACAACCTGAGTGATAACATAATGGCGACTCAACTGGGGAAGTGAATCATGTGTTTATTAGTGTAAATCCTCAATTTTGACCAGTTCGCCTCGTTTTCTGGAGAAAGTGTTCCTTTTCTTCAGGGTTTTTCATGTTAAGCTCTGATCTGTGACGGTGGACAGAGATCAGGCACTTCAAGGTTAATTCATCCACTTGGCGACTCCACATCATCCTCATAATAAAGACTCCGCTGGAGAAATGAACCCGAAGGAATTATATAAGCAGATCAGGCTCTTGACTTGGACTATCATCCAAAAGATCATGTTCTTTCTCTTGCACCAGATTTTGCTGTGCATATTGTACTTTAAAAACAATTTTATGTCAGATTTTTATGTTTTTCCTTTGGAAAATGTTGATGAAAAGCCTCCTTGCACATCAGAGCAGCAGCTTTCAAATGCTGTTGAAGATCATCATACAGCCAAGGAGGAACCAAAAATAGAGTCCAGTCTTCTAGTTCCTGTACATACTCCTGTGCCTCGTAAAGTTCCTGAAAGATATAAGCCGCTCATTTTGCCTCCTGTGCTTGGTCCCCTGCCGGCAAATCATCCTGAATATCTCCCTAGATTTAATGGAGAGAATGGCATTACTGCCCAGAAACATATCCAGGCTTTTGAAGATTATCTTAATACATTTGAAGTGGAAGATGAAGATGTCAGTCTCAGACTATTTGCCCTTTCTTTGCAAAGCGAAGCTAGGACTTGGTTTAAAGCGTTGCCTGAGGCGAGCATCTCTAAGTTTCAGCAGTGTGCCAAGCTTTTCCTTGATAGATGGATGATCAGAGGTAATCTCTTCGCGCTCATTGAAGAATACAATCATTTAGAAAGGCATCCAGATGAATCTGTTCAGCAGTTTTCAGACAGATTCAATCAAGTTTATCAAGCCATGCCTTTAAATGTAAGACCTCCCCTTGATCTAGCTCTATTGCAATATCCTAGAGCATTTGACACAGAAATGGAGTTCTGTTTGAGAGAAAGAGACCCGTCCACTTTGAAACAGATGCAGGACATAGCTGTGGACGTGGAAGCAAATCTAAAAAGGAGGGAAGAACAACGCAAAGCAGAGCAAGAAGAAAGATTTCATAGTGTGTTACAAAAGACAGAGGAAATGATGCAACTGATCACAATGAAAGTGGAGTGTTCAGAGCACCAGAACAAATCTGTTTCACAACAGGAAAGTAGTGACATTCACGAACAAACCTGCCACAAAACAGATGCCATATTCATCCAGCCATACATGATGGAGCAGTCTCATGATATACTGTGTGAATATAATAGCTTCTCTTGTTTCAACTGTCTGCCCAAATGTGATCTGTATGATGATGATTATGAGCCTAACGACCAAATCAGCCTTGTAGAGGAATCAGATCCTATTTTGGCAAGAAGCAGTGTTCAGGTTCAGCAACCTGAACCCAAGGATCAGCATGCTCATCTCAACTATGAAGAAAAGGAAGAAAACGCAGAGTGTGTTGATTTCAGTGAAGGAACTTTACCCTTTTATTTTGAATCTTTTCAATTTATCAAGGATAACTATCATGCTATATATGATCAAGTGTCACCGCGTGCTGCTATTGACCGTCTGGAGGTTAATCAAGATATTGTTCCAAAGGTATTCCCTTTAATTTTGTAGCCCCAAAGAGCCATTGAATATCAGATTGAGGAGGATCCAGAAGCAGCAACATATGACCAAATGATCCAAATGGATCCCCCGCCTCATTATTTTCAGCCATCTGAGTTGTTCAAAGAAGAAGAAGACCAGCAGCCTGCACAGATCAGTCAAGTCCTATTTGAGGCAGATTGTAACAAATTACAAGCACCTCCGCAAGTTCTAAATGACCTATCCGCTGGCAGGCAGAATGACGAAAGAGATCATTGCTTTTCTCCATCAACATGCTGCAAGGCTTAGTATCGAGTTATCGATGATCTCCCGACTCCAAGGCATGGTAGCGATCCTCAACCTTTGTACAGTTCTTTAATTCAGCCTAGAAATTGTATATATATGTTGCAGGATAGTTTTGTACAGTATTTAAACAGTGCAAAGGAGGTCAGTAGCTTCCTGATCTTCTCAAAGATTGACAAAGCCATAACAAATTGCAGAATGTCAGTTGGTCTCACCAGCAAGCACAAGCAGCAAAGCCAACTCATGTTATTATTGCTTAAGTGGCTGCATTGGCTATTTCACTTCACCTAACAGCAAAGTAAGTACTGGTTAGGGTAGGTAGGTAGGTAGGATCAATAAGGCAGCCAGCCAAGGGAAATTTACAGAACACAGCAACAATTGAATACAAGGAAGTCTGACTTGCTGTTCTTGACTTTTCACAAGGAAAAGCCATCCCCAACTGGAGCCATTGTTAGCCTCCTGCTGCAGCAGGTTAATCATCTTTCATGATCGACAATTTTACATGCCAAATATGTCGTACTATGCATGCTGCAATGCTCCATATTTGCTACAGATGGCCAAAGAAGTATCCATAAGAGTATGCTAGTCTAAGTGCCACTGCTGTGTTCCAATTTTGATAAGCAATCCATTTTTTGGTTTAAGGCAGTTTTTCAGTTGGAGGTACTCAGGCTGGAGTTCACTAACCTCTCCCTTCTTCTCATCACCCTTATTATATAACTCCCTAACAATTTTCCCTCTTCCCCTATTTTAATCATGTATATAAACTCCCCTATGTAAATACCCCTCCCTGGCATTATAGCCATAATTCTACTAAGTCCGGGAAATCACGGTCCATCTGGGATTGTTTTTAGCCCATCCGCGTCATTAAGGAACTAGTTTGACATCTGGTCAGCTAGTAACCTCCCCCTTAACCCTAAAAACCCCCAAAAAACCCATATTCCGCCCCTAAACCAAAGTTTTGTGCATAAATATTAACCCGCGCCTGTGAAAACCCACATAAACCCGTTTTCCTAACTTTTAACCCATCCGCCGTGTGTATTAAAAAGGGAATATTCCTGTGAATATTCCCACCTGTTAACCCGCCTTCCCTTCGCGTCCGCCGCCAACCGTTGGATCGCCCGCCCCACAGATCAACGGCTGGCGGGCATCCCCATTCCCGACACGCCCAAACTTTAGCGTCCGGGAGATGGGCTGTATTACCGCCATACTCCCACCACGCGTCAGGCGCTGGGCTGTGGCGTAGCCCCTCCCTCCGAAACCGCCATCCCTGAAAAGCAGTGCGCTACATACTCTTACCGCCTCCTGCCGGGTGACGTCACCACCCACGTCACCCCCTGCATAGTCATGCCCATGTCACTCCCCTGTCCAGTCACCCGATGAGTCACCTCCCTGCGTGGCCTCCTGCCACGTCACTGCCACGTGTCCCCGCCACCGTACCTGCCACATCATCGTCCGTACGTGATGACGTCATGCTGACATCATCCCGCCACGTCACCCTGCTAATGTCATGCTGACGTCACCCGCCGTATAATGCTGACGTCATGCTGACGTCATCAGCACCTTTTTTGGACGCAGAGGCGCAAAAGTCGCACTTCGGAGACCTGGAATCGAATTCTGAGGCAGTTTTTGATGAGCGATTTGCGCCTAGTGCAAATCACTCATTGCAGGATTTTTTAGGCCGAAATGGAGAATCTTCAAGGAATCTTCTCACCATGCGGCCCCAGGAAACCTGAAAAAGGCGCAAAAATGATCCTTTTTCTTCACAGAGCATACCAAAAGGATCAGAAGACAATTCCAGATGATACCAAGGCTGAACAGCGGCCATTTACTGGTGATTAGACCCGCAGCACATCAGATCAGTAGTCCAGATTTTGTCAGAGAGTATCAGTGGAAGAAAAGACGCCAGAGAGTATCAGTCAAGGTTTTTTAGGGGTTCGAGGCACTTGAACATTGATGAAGCCCCTAGAAAGTCAAATCAATAAGTATCAGCCCATCCTTGCCTTCAAATCACCATGAAGGCATTAAAGGCACCAGGACAGCAAGAAAGCAGAAACCCATACTCATTTATTGCAGAAAACACTGCAGCAAGCCACCAAGGACAACATCATTTATTCAGTTTTGACACATCGGCCCTGAGCACGGCCCGAGATATTTTTTACATTCATTTCTAGATAGGATTAGGTCAAGTAGTCATTTTTATGACCTAATTAGGTCAAGATGTAATAAAGGAACTTTGCAAAGAGTTTTTGCCCTATATATACCACCCTCTGTATAGTTTTAAGGGTTGGTCAATTGAGATTTTTCACTAGAGACTTGCTGTGTATACCTGGATTTTTCTGTAATCAAAGATTGCTTAAAGCTTGGAGAGCGAACTGTCTGTTGTTGATGAACGTTTTGAAGAGTTGAAGATGGAATTCCTGCGCTGCGGCCTGAAGCAATAAGTGCCTCTTATCTCTGTTTATGTGTTTTCCATTATCTAAATAGCAGAAAAAAGGAATAGCCTAGAATTAGTTTAAACACTCTCTATGCTCAATTTCTGTTGTTTCTTGATGTTTTCCTCTAAAAGAATTGGTTATGAACATTGAATTCCTCCCGGCTCATGTTTACCCCAATTCACCCGTGTTGGCCAATTATCTAGGGATTCTTAACTGCCCCTAGGTAGCGCCCTGTTATTTTCTCTGCTAATCTGTTGGAGAGATTCTTAACTGCCTCTCTTTCTTTAGCATTCAGTTCATCCCTTAAATCTGAAGATTGCTTCAAACCACAGTTATCTTGCTCCATCTTCCCTCGCTGTCATTAAGGAAACACACCAGCAGTTCCCCTCCTTGACTCCATGCCCAATGGCTTGAAAAATTTAGACTATACTCTGCCTCTCTACCTGAAAGTGTCAGTTTTCCCACCAAAACTCAATCAAAACCCCTGTGCATCATATCTAGCCTAAAATCATCCCTTTAAACAAAGCTAAATCATAAAGAGAGAGCCCTCTCTGATTGCAGGTAGGCTAGGGCCTGCAGTCCAAAGTTGGTTTGTGGTTACCTCAGCTGTATCCCTTTAGGAGTCAAAAGGGACAATCTGAGTGATAACACCTCCAAGGGGAATTCCTTGGTTGGTGGATTCCATTTTCTCAACCCAAGATCAACGTAGGAAAGGGGTAATGAATAGTTCGTTTAAAAAAAAATTTAGACGCTTTGACAGAACTTGTTTTTTCAGTTTTTAAGAGTCGAGAAAAAACAAAAGATGACTCTAGTCACCTTCGATTTTTAATGAGCATGAAGTGACAAGTGCTCAGATGGACCTTTTCTGTTAAGGAGTCTAAAAAGGAACGAAAGGGACTGCTCTGGAAGTCTAGGTAGAGAGAGTACCAAACCAATCGCAAAACTGCAGAATACTTTTTACGGTATGGTAGTCAATCTTCCCGAATGCTGTGTTCAGTGCATTGCGATCAATAGGGCAGCAGACACGGCTTCCTATGGATAAAGGATTAAGCCTATTGGGGTCTCCCAAAATAAACTCGAAGGTACGTGGGAGAACAAGTTCGTACTGGCACTTATCGTCTCAAAGTGGAGGAATCACCCAACCATCAGTGAGAACAACAGTTACCAGGCTTTACGACGCCGGAATATGTCTCTAGCCTAGACTTCTAAATGTTGTGCGTTAAGTTCCAAAGCGTTGTTAGATTCATTGAATTTATTTTAAGTTGGTCTTGTTTATGAAGTTTGCCTTTCGGGTTCACCACGAGATGTAGATGTAATTCCTAAAATGCAATCTAAGATGATAAACAAACTTTTTATCTCCTTTATGCAATGAAAATCCTAGCTATTAGGGAAAGAAAGACAGAATCTTTTCACAAAGAGCAAAGAGCACACTCTAAATGCACTTTCCGAAATCAAGCCAATCAGACTGTCTATATGCAAATGCACATGCATGTATTTGTTTTTCGACTTTCTTAGTATGTGAATGCTAAAAAGAAAGTTGATGCACAAATCTAAATTTCTTTTCAAGTGACAAATATCAACAAGTTTCTTTTCGAAATCAAAAAATGGAGACGATTACAACACCTTACGATTTTGAAATGAATACTTGTTCTTGACACTAGAAAATTACAAATTCAGACCAAAAGTAATAGTAACAGGATAATCGGCCATCAACAACAATCAAACTCTTTCCTAAGATTGAAATCGACACTTGCGACAGTTTCAAATCAAAGGGCGACAATACGATTATGCTACTTTTGCAAAGGAGAACTGTAAATGACTCAACAAACACACAAAAACATCTATAGTTCTTTTGTACAAAAGAGGCGGAATAACAGTAAGGAAAAGGGGTTTCAAACAAACATATACTGATCACAGGCAGCAAAATTCAAGAATAGAACTAGAAAGAATGAACCACAGAAGCCACAACTGCACAAAGCTAGTCTGATCAGTGCACCTGTAACACAGAGAATCTGAAATGTAGTGCAGGTTTTCCACTCGGGAAGTGTGCTGAAATTTAGAATCTCTAAACAGTACCTGCGCTGGGCCAGAAACGAGACTCTGTTCGGGTTCCGGGTCACAGTTTGCAGTTCAGTTCTTAGGTTTTGGCCGAGCAAAAAGCAATCAATAATGCAACAATTAGGGGTAGATCTAAGGAGGATCTAAGAGCTATCACAAGGGCAGTCAGATAGTTTGTGAATCAGTTGTTTAAATCATAAACAGATCCAGTAGATGGATTGAAGTAGCAGTTGTCTACTTTGCATTTGTTATGGCAAATGCAGTTCGAACGCTACTTGTAAGTTTATGAAATAGACAACAAAGAATGATAAACAAACAAACTAATTAGTTCCCCAGCGGAGTCGCCATTTTGTTACAGGGAAAAGTGTCTATTTAGAACTACTCTATCCCACTAAGGTGTGACAGCTGCCTTAGAAACAAACAGCGAAAATATACTTTTGTTTTTCCTTTATGAATTATAGATAGAGAGGAACAGAAAGACCAACCTCTGTCTTGCGCTAATCTCTTGATTTGATCCCTCTCTTCTTTGATAGTCCACAACTACCTGCTCCCTTGCACACCCAGCTTCACAAAGTACCTGTAAGATCAGAAAAGCATAGCACTATACAAAGACATGGATCTATAATCATAAACAATCTAGGATCAGATGTAAATTGACCATACAAATGTAACAAGCATCAATGATACAGAAGCATGGAGGAAAACTCAAATAGCTTTTATTGATAAACAAGAAAAGAGCCAGGAGGAGTTACAACCAGTTGTTCCGACCCAACATCAACCTCCCAGCAAAGAAGCCCCTCTTCACCTCAAACAAAGCTTAGATCACCCAACAATCTGATGTTTGTCTCAAGAAACCAACAGCAATTCCTTACAATATGCAAAATTCCAGCCTCTGGATCTCTGGGATGAGGGATCCATATATAGATATCTATAAGGGGGATGAGTCAGCTTGTGATTTTATTAGTGTCTTCTCTCTAATAGTTCTTGCTTCCACTTGGAGACTGATGGCCTCTTACTCATCCTTGGTCAAATTCAATGAGGCAAGTGTCACAGGAGAAGATTCTGGAAGCTTCCATTGCCTCTCCACCTCGCGGAATGACACTGCCATTTTTCATTTCTCACCCATCGCACCCCACAGAAGGGACTTTTGAAATGCAACGCACCCTCATAGTGTATTTAGGTGAGATGCAATGCACTTAGCCAGTGGAGCAGCTGCAATGATCCTGTTTTGACCAATTCTGAGCAGTTTCTCATGGAGAACTTCTGGGAGAAGCTGTAATCTGTTGACCTTGTTCCTTTAGGGTTTAGAACAACACTTTTAGGGACTTAGGAGCCCTTGGTTTATGGACATTTCATGCTTGGGGTTGTAGGGCCCAAAAATGTCTATAACAGTAATCCACCTTCAGCGGCGAATCACAAGTACATTATCATGGCTGTAGACTAGTTTACGAAGTGGGCTGAAGCCATGCCCACTTATAAAAATGATAGTGACATGGTAGCATTGTTCCTTTTTAATCAGATTATCTCAAGATTCGGTATCTCGAGAGAGATTGTAACTGATCATGGCAGTCATTTGCAGAATCAACTGATGTCTGAACTGGCTCTCAAATTGGGTTTCCGGCAGGAGCATTCGTCTCCTCATTATCCTCAGGCCAATGGATAGGTTGAGGGAGTCAACAAACAAAAATTGGTCCAATTGGCATCTTATGTTGTGTCCGGCTCTTTGGGCATACCGGACGTCCGTGAAGACTGCTACTGGTTTTACACCTTTTCAGTTAGTTTATGGGATGGAATCTATATTCCATATTGAATGTGAAATTCCATCTCTTAAGTTAGCTGTTGAACTCCTTCCAGAGACTTCAAGTCTTGAAGAGAACCTCCTTCATTTGGAACATCTCGATGAGCAACGTCGAGATGTTGCCATGATGAATGAGGCTCATAAGAAAAGGGTTAAAACGCAGTATGATAAAGTTGTCCGTCCTCGAGTCTTTTCTGAAGGTGACCTTGTCTTGGTCTATGACCAAGATAAGGACACCTTGGGGGCAAGAAAGTTTAAGCCTATGTGGTATGGTCCCTTCATTATTAAATGAGTTTTAGAAAAAGGGTTGTATAAGTTAATCGATTTTGAGGGAAACAAGTTGGTGGAGCCCCGAAACTGGCTCTACAAAAAGAAGTACTTTGCTTAAGTAGGAGTTAGGTAATGGCTTCTTTGTACATTATGTATATTTTTACATATCTCATCGAGAGTTTTCGATATCAACACTTTTTGGTCTGCTGTGGCAGGTGTTGATGGATGACTTGGTCTATTTTGGGTTTGCCGATGGTGCTACTCGGCACACTCGGAATCTCGCTTCCGCAGCTTGGGTACTCTACTATCCAACTGGTCAATTGATGGTATCAAGGGGCGTACGAATTGGTCCCGCTCAAATAATATGGCTAATTATATTGCCTTCATTAATTTACTATACGAGGCAATTTCTTATGGAATCAACTCATTGGTAGTTTATCTTGATTCACAATTGATAGTGTCACAATTGAACAAAATTTATTGAGTAAGGGATCCATGTTTATATCGCCAATATTTAAGGATGAGGTTGTTGCAAAGATCATTTACTTATATTAATTATTTGCACATTCCAAGATCTCATAATTGGTTAGCGGATTCTATCACTAATCGGCACATCAATCATTCATCACAATAAAATCAAGCATCAAAAAGTGGAACTGTATATATATATATATATATATATATATATATATATATATATATATATATCTATATAGATATATATATATATATATATATATATAAATATATATACATCATAAAACATCTCGAGTGTACATAAGTCTGTCCAAAAAATATACAAAATTGGGACTCGAATGCCCATAATCATGTCCGGTATATCTAATGCCCCGGCTCAGGATGAGCGGCTATGTAGGTAGCTATCGCATTGACTACACGCCTAAAAGTGCGAACCCAGTCATGTGGCATGCCAACCACATGACGCTGCGTATCCTCAGGAAGGTCCTCTACGTCATCCATCGGTACTTGGTGAGTTAGTCTCACCAAGTGTCATTGAACTGTATGTAGAAGTCGTTCTGTATCAGCAGCTGCCTCTTCAGCTCCTCGGCCGTGCCATCCATGCCGTGGGAACCCATCTGGTCATATCGGCCCAATATCTGGAACATGATCATCATATTAGTCATTTGAATCCCATCAAAAATATTTTTCAAAATTCATTATTATATTTGAAAAATCCAAAAAAAAAAAAAAAAAAAATCATAAAATCAAAAATACTTACCAATGTCGCCCCATGCTGCGGTCGGTGGTAACGCTAGATTGGGATCTCCTCGGAAATCCAACCCAGCATAAGGGTAGTCATCTATGGCGATGATCTACTGATCCCACCAGGAAAAGAAGTCATCGTCAAATGTAGTCCGTGGGACGTCCCCACCCCCTAGACATTTCATCAGGTCGGCCCACCTGCCCATGCATGGATCTAGTGGGGTGCTGATGGAAACTGCTACCCTAGGGCGGAGTGCAGGGACTCATTTCTACCACCACCAAAATTATTGCCGGATTTATTTGTGTTAGCCTTCCCATCCTAGTTCTTTTTCTTACCTCGTCCTTTCTTTTTCCCGTTGGAATTTTGATTTCCTTTAGGGTTATCAGATTGGATGAAATTAATCGAAGAGGGTTGGAAGCTAGAGGGTTAGACGATGTGACTTGGTTGTTAGGAGCATTTTTCAAAGACAACTGCTGCAATTGGCTCAATAAGTTCACCGCATTTGTGTCTACCGATCTAGCAATACCATCCACATGGGGACCTGGCTTCGACTTGGCTATATAAACCTTAGACCCAGGAGCATCTAGCAAGTATTTTTGTAGGATCCCAGAATGAGAGTAGATCAATTCTAATTGCTGGGCCCTAAAAATGGCTTGCACCTCAGAATAGACTCCGGACATGGAGACATACTTAGAGATCTCAGGTTGTAAATATTTCAAAAACCATTCGAGATGGTACTCCGAAGGGATTTCAGCTTTAATGAGCCTCTTTCTCCGTCTCCATTCCTGAATATGATCAGAAATATGAGTTGTCGTGTCCTGATGAAAATTGGCCAGAAGTTCAGTTCTGGCATCATAACGGATAGGAAACTGGAAATGATTTAAGAAAATATTAGCTAAGTCGAAAAAAGATGTAAAGATGCCCCTTGGCAACTCTATACACCATTTGGCTGCATTACCAGTCAAGGTGCATTGAAAAAGTCTCAACCTAACCGAGTCATCGATAAGGGAGTTAGATGAGAACCACAAATGGAATGTGGTTATATGGTCACTTGGGTATTCACCGCTCTTCCCTTCGAATTTTGGAATGTCCGAAGGGAGTTTGGTTGGGACCGGAGGCCAAGCCAAATTGTATTTGATTGGATCCTTTGTTAATTTAGTGAGATCTGGCAAGTTCAAAGTTGCCAAAAACGGAAGCCTAGGAGGACCTTGGGGACTCCACCCAAACTGAGCGAAGCTCCCAATGTTCTGAAAAGATTGGCCTGGATTTTGGAAGGCACCAGGCTACACGAAGTAACCAACAGAACTAGCTGAACCAAAAGGTAAGCCTTGTGATCCAGCAAAATTCGGAGTTTGACCAACTCCGGCCGCAAAACCCCCATAACCGGGGAATTTTCCTCCTAAAGGATTATAAGGAGTTGACAACCATTGATAAGGATTCCAAGAAGAAGCTAAAGAAGGAATACTTTGAAATGAACTAACTGTGGAGTACGACATATTCCCTTGTTGGCCAAGAAATGGATTCCCAGTTCCCATGCCACTAACCACAGGGTTAGTCCAACCTTGAAAGGGATTGCTACTTTGTCCTAAAGAAGAGAAAGGCATAGATCCAATTGTTGGGTTGGAATGTGGTATATGACCACTTCCAAAAGGAAAACCCTGGAATGAAGCCGATCCACCCATCATGGATGTGGCGGCACTAAATGGAACTGACGGAATACCCTGCGAATGGGCGCCAAATGGGAAGAATCTAGAACTAAAAGCATTGGTTTGGGAATTTCCACTCACGGAAGGAATGGAGGTAGACCCAACTAAAGATGTGCTAGTAAAAGACCCAAACAAAGAAGTAGAGGAGATGGAAATCGTTCCTCCCCCTTGTACTGATGTTGGAGTCTGTATAGCACTTGTAGTAGAAGCCATGCTTCCAGTAGTGGTCATCGATGGTAAGTGCGTAATGTGACCTGGACTTGACGGTCTATGCATCGGAGTCCCAACATATCGTAATACTTCTGGATAGCTACATGGTAGGGGAGAATTTGGAGCCTCTAACGACTCTAAGAGTTCTTCTACCTCTACGTTATTCTTTGTTTGAAAGAGAACTCGAGAAAGAACTGGAGTGTTCCTCTCTTGTTCTGCAGATGTGCCAGGCCTTACTTGAAAAGTAATACCCCCGAGAGGAGGATCAATCCCCGATGCGTCAGCTGCCATGGGATGAAACCCACCAGCAGTATTACCTCTGCGCCTTCTAGGAGAAGGCTCTAAACTTGGCAGACCACGAACGCATCGAGACCGTCTAGGTGATCAGTCAGCCACTTTGAATTTTTTATTAAGATCTAACTAAAGACTCCAAAAATTGAAAGCTAGGCCAACTGAGAGCACAGAGCACACACTATAAAGTCCCTAAAAGATATCAGCCAGTCAAACAACTTCCAAGTATTTCTGCTCCGGGTGATTAGGACCGGACACCAAAATACAAGAAAGTGAATTAAGGGGCCTTCTGAAGATAGTCTGGGATAATGATAGCCCAGTCCTATCAGCGAAGGTAATAGAGGAAGTTACGCTGACCTCCTAACAACAGCTTGCGCTGGTGCAAGTCCCCAAGCTTCGCTAGGGTGCCCTCCAGTAGTACTATTAAGAGTGATGCAACGTCGCCCTCACGTGCCACGGGATTCCCCTCCGTAGCCACCTGTGTAGATCCATAGGAGTAGCAACTATGGGTACCAACTCATTGCAGAAGCCAGGTGGAACAGTCGTGAGGTAAGATCAGACAAGTAGGAGAGGGGGTATCTCTCTTCCCTGTCTTCAAGAACCCTCGTGCTTAACTCCCAGATCTAGAGCTTTCTTGGTCTCCCTAACGCTATTGGATTTTCACTCACTATTCAGACTCCTATGTTTGACAGTTTAAATGGCCTTGGAGAGTTATCTCTCCACTCACCTAATCCAAGGCCCTAAAATATCCTAAAACTTGTTGGTGTGTCTAACTTGACAATTATAAAAAGTTCTAGTATATTTTAATTAGCGCTTGTTTTTAAATGGGCTGTTCTTTAAGTCAAGGGATAAGCGGAAGTGAAACTAGTGGTGTTTTGACGCAAAATAAATTAATAAAAACCAAACTACATGCAAATGCACTTGTTTTTGTTTTTCGATGAAAAGAAATTTCTATAGGGTTCAGAGGAACTTCAAGAAAAACAACAAATTTTCTTTTCTTCTCTTTTACTCACGCTTCACACTCACAAAAGTTAACAAAGCTATGGATGCCTAAAAAGATGTGCAAATCTATCCTAATGCAATGAGTACATGCTGATGCAAGACTTAAGACTACTCTAAATCAAGAAATGAAAGTTACTTGTTTATCAATTTTTATTTTGCCACTTAAAATGTTTAGATGGAATATGAGTTGCTACCATTCATTTCGTCTAAACACTAAAAACAAGTTTCAAGACAAACAAAAATGCACTTTCATTCACTAAAAGGAAACCAAATCAAAACAAAGTTCAAGAAAGCAAAACCAAGTTTTTCAAAAGTTTTCTTTAAAAGCAAAAACAAAAATGACTTTTCAAAAATGCTCTCAACAAGACTGAAACTTTATGATTGAAGAATAGGCAACAAACACTTTTTCAAGTTGACAACACACAATGGATGAAAACTCAACAAAAAGACATGTGTTTAAAGATGCTCTTAACAATCAAAAGCAGGAATGAAAGCTTTGGCAACAAAGACCGAAAGATCAAAAAGACAATTTTCAAGAAAGTGTCAATCAACAACTTTCGTGAAGCAAGAAAAGTAGATGGTCACAAAAAGTAGTTTTGTCAAGCAAAAAAAAATGTCACCAAAACAAGATTTAACACAAAGATTGAGATCAATCTTCCTGCCCTGATGAACCAGAGCAGCCAAGATTCCCATCAAGAAATCTTGCGTGCTTAAGCAAAAAACGATGATGCTTGCAAAAACAAAAACAAGACCAACACTTCTCACAATGAGAGAGAATTTGAAATCAGATACTTGCTGTAAAACTAACAACTGACACTAGAAAGTAACTGTTCAAGACTGAATCAAACCAGTAGACAGACCTTCAGAGACAAAGAGATTTAAAAAATCTTGAAAATTGGAAGATATACACGACTGTATCGATGTACAGTTGCATGTATATGCGACTGTGCCTAAGAAAACCTGCGTATACGCGGGTTTACTTAAGGAAACGTGCATATATATGCTTCTGGAAACAAAAAAAATTAGTGTATATAAAAGATTTCAAGAAAAAATAAAAAAAACAGTCTGAAGAAACTAACCATACTTACAATTCAAGTTCCTACAGGAACAGACTACACAACAACAGCAAGAAAACAGACAGTTGAGCCCTGATTGGCTTGAACACACCCAAACTAGGAACAACAATGTTGTTGTCCCCAGCGGAGTTGCCAATTATGTTAAGGGAAAAGTTCCCCTAGGGTCTTGGGCTGATGCCGTAGTAGACTGAAAGTTGTCTATATAGAGAAACACACATTCCATACAACCATGATGCTAATATAAGTAAATTCTACGATAAGGGGCGTACCTAAGGTCCTACGTTTGAGAAGGTCCTTCCAGGGTCCAAACCCTTCTTGGAGTTACTTTTGCTCCTTTGACCTACAAAACAACCAATTTAAGAAAGTACAACAGTATATGGACTAAACATCATAAAGAAATCATATTCATAATATATTGAAAGGTAGTTAGTTATGCAATTAAACAACCATTCATACATGAACCATAACATGGATAACATAAACATGAAGAAGATTTATATTAGGAACAAAGACATGTGTTTCTTTTATTATAGACAAATAAAGTACAGAAAGGAATAATTTCACCTAAGTCGTCTTTTCACAGGCTCCAAGCAAAACCGTCCTCCGGATTCGTCCAGTCTTAAGCCTTTAGCAAACTCCTTCCATGGCTTACTCCATGATATCAGAAGTAGTAGATGGACATCATCACACAAGGAAACAAGGGTTTCCTGTAAAAATGGGGGAAGTGCAGGAGGCACAAGGATCTTCAGACCTGGTCAGGGAAATCTCAGTATAATAACCTTTCTCTCTTCTTTTCTCCTCCCTTAGGTCTTCCCATTGAAGCCTTTTTATACTTCTCCCAAAGTAGTTTTTTAGTTGGGAATTCGTTGGGAATAGTTGGGCCACGGGCACTAACAGGTGATCAGCAGGTAAAACCGGTGATCTCCACCTGAAATTAAGGAGATTTAATTTTTTTTAAGTGTCTTAAGACATATATGTGGGTTGGGTATACACAGACCCATGTATACACACGTTTAGCTCAGGGCAATGTCGCGTATAAGGAATAAAACACTCTTTTTTAAATTTTGGACCAGGTCTGGAAGGAGGGGTTGCCGTGGGCCATGACTGCAGCATCACAAACCTTAAGAGTGAGATTTGGAGCTATAACAGTAACACACATCAGCAACAAAGAAGTTTCTATGCACAGAGACGGCCAACACCATAGTGCTACCGGAAGGAGCACTGACAACAGAGAAAGAGGACGTCAAAGCCGTGGTGGGAAGGATCAAGGGAATTGGCCTAAATTTGGCTACCCTTCTATGAGACACTCTATACTAGCTGTAGTATGGCATAACAGTAGAGCTCCGTGCTAGGGAAGGCCACGCAATTCAGGTGATGAGTGAGTAGAAGATCAACATCGAACAACTCAGCCTGCAACGGGACGAACTGGTGTCACAGAACCAGTAGATCGTGTAGAAAATTGATGAAGCATGCTGGCGAGTCCCAGAGCTGTCCGAAGTGCGCGGGAGGAAACAACGCAAGTGCGTATGGAGCTAAACCTCTAGATTGTTGAGCTGCGACTAAAGGCGTAGCATTCCACTCCTCCGAAAGTGAGAGAGAAGTGCGTTAGCGCTATGCAAGCTGGATTGGAAGAAATTGGAGAGGCAGTTCAAGACTATACCGAGATGTTGGACCAAGACTTTGACATCCTCACATATTTACAGAAGGACCCCAACATACAGTGCTTGGAAATAGAGGAGAGCAAACTTCAGGAGCAGTATGATAATCTAAGGGGGGCTGCACAGATAGTTGTCCTCACCCAATGGCTGGCCAAGATGCAGCAAACAAGGGTGTTAAAAAAATAGGTGGATGCTGCCAGATAGAAAGAGGCACTTCTCAAGGTTTGCATCCAGCCATGGATTGATGAGGCCTTCACCATTACGGCCGATATTGAGGGGAAGCTCAAACAGATGCAGGGACTCTAGGTGCTAAGGTGGGTAGTTGATCCTCAGAAAGAAGCATCGGAAGAGCGCATGCAGTAGGTCTGGCAAACCGTAGAATAGTGTGTCACGGATCTCCGACCAGTACGGGACTAGTTGGAGGGGCTCGGCACCAAGGTCGCCGCACCAGCAGAGTGACTTGGGACAAGTCACGATGATTGTGTTGGGGGGCTGTTGGGCATGGAATCCCCCCATGGCAGGTTTTGGGGCTTAAAGCCCAAGTTTTGGTCAAAGGTTTTGTAAGACTCCGTGAATTCATAGGGTTGTTTCCCTAAAGTATTATAATATAATGTATAGTCATGTCGACCTACCCATGGTTCGCGGACCATGGGATTGTATAAATAGAGCGAAGCTCTAAGTTGTAAAGATAGTGAAAAAAGGACTAGAGAGAAAGAGTACGAATGGTTCGAGCTTAGAGTAGGAGTCTAAGTGTATTGGGTCGTAGTAGTAGGAAGAGGCTCTATAGCTGAGTACGCAGAGGCCTAGTAGAGTCCACAGCTAAGTGCATAGATCCTTGTAGCTGATTGCGCAGGGTGGTGTCGAGTCTATAATTTGGATTGAATATTAATAAAGAGAAGTTGATTCTTATTTCTGTGTATATGTTGTGCATTTCCTTCTTCACGTTTATACTATTTTATTTATCGCATGCGCTGATATGATTACTCAATATGCTGTAATAATCATTAGTCTTACATAAAAAAGTTAAGTAATCAGATAATAACAGATTAAATAGCAAGGGACTTGGGTATTATATGGGTTGGGCCCCGAGTAGGGCTACGTGGAAGCAGCACCATAGGTTGCAAAGGCATAGTAAGTGCGCATAGCAACGGGTCAAACCACAGACCTCCAGAAGCTCATCATACATCCCCAAGGTGTGGAAACCTGGTTCTAGCACCCTCCCATACTACATCAGGTGAGACCTCAGTCCGCGCTCCACGGATTGTTTCTGAAAGGGCCAGTAGTACCAAGATTTGCTTGGCTAAATCGCCTCTGAACCTGGGTCAGGCCCATACAAGCCAACATGCTTTAAGGTCCAGGCCAGGTGGTTATCCTCCATGTTGTCATAGTGAGTTTCGAGGCTTCAACACAACCCTGTGAACCCATTAGTTTCCATTCAAATCCAGGTACATAACTTTCCAAACACCCTTGTGGACTTGGGAGATGCAATAAATATCTTAATTATAGAAACTATGGAATCCTTGGAATTAAAACATTTTAACCAACCACCATTATGTTGGAATTGGCTTATAGATCGATAGTGAGAGTAGAAGGAAATCTAGAGGAAATTATCTTCTTTGCGGATTCCTTAGAATATTCACTAGACTTTCTTGTTATTAACCCTAGAAATTGGTTGGATGGACACCCTATGATTTTAGGAAGGCCATGGATGAAAAATGCAGATGCGTATATTTGGTGTCGAGCATGAAATATGATAATCAAAAAAGGTACTATTGTTAAAAACCTCATCCTATAACCACTTTCTAGACCTAGCCTATCCATTCATAATTACCAATTTTTTCCTCCAAAATAATAGGGAGATAATATGCGTCCTCCTCTTACTTTAGTTGAATCTCTTACTTTTGAAAGGAAAACTAAGGATGATATGGTTAGTGGTTTTATTAGCCATCCATCTACTATTGGGAATCCGACGTGCCAAATGTTAAAAGAAATGTTTGGTAATGAGGTCTAGGGAGACCCATTAAATGTTAAAAATAATGATCACATACTCACAACTATGACTCACAATAGTACTCCCATTGAAATTGAACCAGGGAAGTCTTTAAACATCAATACTAATCTAGATGAATGACAACGTGAAAAATTGATTCAGGTCCTCCAGAAATATAAATAGGCCTTCTCTTGGGACTATTCTGACATGAAAGGCATCGAACCTCACTTATGTACACATCCTATTTACTTTGAGAAATATGCATGTACCATTCGCCATCCACAAAGAAGATTAAATCCACACATTAGGGACATATTAAAACAAGGACTCCAAAAGCTTCTTGATTTTAATTTTATATATCCTATTTCTGACAGCCAATGGGTTTCACCTTTGGTTTTGGTCCCCAAGAAAAATGGTAAATGGATAATTTGTGTGGATTATAGGGAATTGAATAAAGCTACAAAAAATATCGTTTCCCTATTCCTTTTGTAGATTAGGTCCTTGATACTCTTGTTGGGAAGATATTTTTTTTTTTTCTTGATGGCTTCAGTGGATACAATAAATCCAAATTGCTCCTGAAGATTAGGACAAAACCACACTTACTTGTCCATGGGGAACATATGCATACAAAGTTTTACCATTTGGGTTGTGTAATGCATCAACCACTTTCAAAGGAGCAATTTTGAGAATTTTTTTCTGATTTAATTAGTGAAGGACTTGAACTTTACATGGATGATTTTACCCCCTATGGTAATAGATTTGAGCAAGCCTTACAAAATTTGGAGAAAGTTCTTGAACTATGTATTTACACCATATTATGCCTTATAAACTATAAATGCCACATGATGATGACAAAAGGTATATTTTTGCGGCATTATATCTCCACTGCAGATATTCAAGTCGATCCAGAAAAAAATTGAGGTAAGTCTTATGCTTCCTACTTCGCGTGAAAGAAAATAGGTATGCAATTTCCTTGGTTATCTTGGTTATTATCGTCACTTTATAGCACATTTTTCAATGATAGAAGCACCTTTGTATGTGTTAATGGGAAATGTGGAATTTGAATGGACTAACGAATGCGATGTTGCTTTTGCAGATCTTAAGAAGTTGTTCTCAATAGCCCCTGTGTTACGAGGGCCAAATTGGATCTTTCCATTCCATATTTCAGTGGATGCATTTGATACGGAAATAGGAGCCGTACTTGGACAAGAAGAATATAAAAAACTATATTCTATATATTATATTAGCAAGAATCTTACATTAGAAGATTTGAACTACACAGTGATAGAAAAAGAAATTTTAGATGATGTTTACTCTATCAATAATTTTCATCACTATATAACGGGATATCCCTTTTCTTATACGTTGATCATTCAGCCATTAGATATTTAGCCAATAAACCTGTTACTAATGGTTGAATAACACACTGGCTATTGTTATTGCAAGAATTTGACATTACCATAAAATATTGGCTAGGGAAGGAGAACTTGGTCGCAAACTTGTTATGCAAAATCCATGCAATAGCTGAATCTTCACCTGTGGAAGATTAATTTCTAGATGAACACTTGTTTTTTGTAATGAAAAAAAACCATGGTATGCAGATGTGGCAAACTACCTAGCAGCAGGAAAACATGCGTCACATTTACCATCTCCAGAAAGGAAGCTTATTGTTCAACCTAGTGCGTGATATTTTTCCTGGATTGACGAATATCTCTTTCACATGGGGTCAAATCTTGAATCAAATATGTAGGAAGATTATATTTATGATATCGTTAAGGCTTGCCATGATGAACCATGTGGAGGGAACTTTTTTTATCAAAGGATTGGGCATCAAGTATTGCAAATGGGTTATTATTGACCCATGGTATTTAAGGACACAAAACTACTTTTTGTGACCATCAAGACTTAAGACTACTCTAAATCAAGAAATGAAAGTTACTTGTTTATCAATTTTTATTTTGCCACTTAAAATGTTTAGATGGAATATGAGTTGCTACCATTCATTTCGTCTAAACACTAAAAACAAGTTTCAAGACAAACAAAAGTGCACTTTCATTCACTAAAAGGAAACCAAATCAAAACAAAGTTCAATAAAGCAAAACCAAGTTTTTCAAAAAAAATTCTTCAAAAGAAAAAACAAAAATGCTCTCAACAAGACTGAAACTTTATGATTGAAGAATAGGAAACAAACACTTTTGCAAGTTGACAACACACAATGGATGAAAACTCCACAAAAAGAAATGTGTTTAAAGATGCTCTTAACAATCAAAAGCAGGAATGAAAGCTTTGGCAACAAAGACCGAAAGATCAAAAAGACAATTTTCAAGAAAGTGTCAATCAACAACTTTCGTGAAACAAGAAAAGTATATGGTCACAAAAAGTAGTTTTGTGTCCTTAAATATCATGGGTCAATAATAACACATTTGCAATACTTGATTCCCAATCCTTTGATCAAAAAGGTTCCCTCCACATGGTTCATCATGGCAAGCCTTAACGCTATCATAAATATCATCTTCCTACATATTTGATTCAAGATTTGACCCCATGTGAAAGAGATATGCGTCAATCCAGGAAAAATATCACGCACTAGGTTGAACAATAAGCTTCCTTTTTGGAGATGGTAAATGTGATGGATGTTTTCCTGCTACTAGGTAATTTGCCACATCTGCATACCATGGTTTTTTTTCATTACAAAAAACAAGTGTTCATCTAGAAATTAATCTTCCACAGGTAAAGATTCGGCTATTGCAGGGATTTTGCATAACAAGTCTGCGACCATGTTCTCCTTCCCTAGCCAATATTTTATGGTAATGTCAAATTCTTGCAATAACAATAGCCAATGTGTTATTCAACCATTAGTAACAGGTTTATTGGCTAAATATCTAATGGTTGAATGATCAATGTATAAAAAAAAGGGATATCCCGTTATATAGTGATGAAATTTATTGATAGAGTAAACATCATCTAAAATTTGTTTTTCTATCACTGTGTAGTTCAAATCTTCTAATGTAAGATTATTGCTAATATAATATATAGCATATAGTTTTTTATATTCTTCTTGTCCAAGTACAGCTCCTACTTCCGTATCAGATGCATCCACTGAAATATGGAATGGAAAGATCCAATTTGGCCCTCGTAACACAGGGGCTATTGAGAACAACTTCTTAAGATCTGCAAAAGCAACATCGCATTTGTCAGTCCATTCAAATTCCACATTTCCTGTTAACACATACAAAGGTGCTTCTATCATTGAAAAATGTGCTATAAAGTGACGATAATAACCAATATAACCAAGGAAATTGCATACCTCTTTTCTTTTACGCGGAGTAGGAAGCATAAGAATTACCTCAATTTTTTTCTGGATCGACTTGAATATCTGCAGTGGAGATATAATGCCGCAAAAATATACCTTTTGTCATCATCATGTGGCATTTATAGTTTATAAGGCATAATATGGTGTAAATACATAGTTCAAGAACTTTCTCCAAATTTTGTAAGGCTTGCTCAAATCTATTACTGTAGGGGGTAAAATCATCCATGTAAAGTTCAAGTCCTTCACTAATTAAATCAGAAAAAAATTCTCAAGATTGCTCCTTTGAAAGTGGTTGATGCATTACACAACCCAAATGGTAAAACTTTGTATGAATATGTTCCCCATGGACAGGTAAGTGTGGTTTTGTCCTGATCTTCAGGAGCAATTTGGATTTACTGTATCCACTGAAGCCATCAAGAAAAAAAAAAACTTCCCAACAAGAGTATGAAGGACCTAATCTACAAAAGGAATAGGGAAACGATATTTTTTGTAGCTTTATTCAATTCCCTATAATCCACACAAATTATCCATTTACCATTTTTCTTGGGGACCAAAACCAAAGGTGAAACCCATTGGCTGTCAGAAACAGGATATATAAAATTAAAATCAAGAAGCTTTTGGAGTCCTTGTTTTACTATGTCCCTAATGTGTGGATTTAATCTTCTTTGTGGATGGCGAATGGTACATGCATATTTCTCAAAGTAAATAGGATGTGTACATAAGTGAGGGTCGATGCCTTTCATGTCAGAATAGTCCCAAGAGAAGGCCTATTTATATTTTTGGAGGACCTGAATCAATTTTTCACGTTGTCATTCATCTAGGTTAGTACTGATGTTTAAAGACTTCCCTGGTTCAATTTCAATGGGAGTACTATTGTGAATCATAGTTGTGAGTATGTGATCATTATTTTTAACATTTAATGGGTCTCCGCAGACCTCATTACCAAACATTTATTTTAACATTTGGCACGTCGGATTCCCAATAGTAGATGGATGGCTAATAAAACCACTAACCATATCATCCTTAGTTTTCCTTTCAAAAGTAAGAGATTCAACTAAAGTAAGAGGAGGACGCATATTATCTCCCTATTGTTTTGGAGGAAAAAATTGGTAATTATGAATGGATAGGCTAGGTCTAGAAAGTGGTCATAGGATGAGGTTTTTAACAACAGTACCTTTTTCAATTATCATATTTCATGTTCGGGACCAAATATACGCATCCGCATTTTTCATCCATGGCCTTCCTAAAATCGTAGGGTGTCCATCCAACCAATTTCTAGGGTTAATAACAAGAAAGTCTACTGAGTATTCTAAGGAATCCGCAAAGAAGATAATTTCCTCCAAATTTCCTTCTACTCTCACTATCGATCTATAAGCCAATTCCAACATAATGGTGGTTGGTTAAAATGTTTTAATTCCAAGGATTCCATAGTTTCTACAATTAAGATATTTATTGCATCTCCCAAGTCCACAAGGGTGATTGAAAAGTTATGTACCTGGATTTGAATGGAAACTAATGGGTTCGCAGGGTTGTGTTGAAGCCTCAAAATTCACTGTGACAACATGGGGGATAACCACCTGGTCTGGACCTTAAAGCATGTTGGCTTGTATGGGCCTGACCCAGGTTCAGAGGCGATTTAGCCAAGCAAATCTTGGTACTACTGGCCCTTTCGGAAATAATCCGTGGAGCGCGGATTGAGGTCTCACCTGATGTAGTATGGGAGGGTGCTAGAACCAGGTTTCCACACCTTGGGGATGGCTGATGAGCTTCTGGAGGTCTGTGGTTTGACCCGTTTCTATGCTCACTTACTATCCCTTTGCAACCTATGGTGCTGCTTCCATGTATCCCTACTCAGGGCGCAACCCATATAATACCCAAGTCCCTTGCTATTTAATCTGTTATTATCTGATTACTTAACTTGCTTATGTAAGACTAATGATTATTACAACATATTCAACAATCATATTAGTGCATGCGATAAATAAAATAATATAAACGTGAAGAAGGAAATGCACAATAGATACACAGAAATAAGAATCAACTTCTCTTTATTAATCTTCAATCCAGATTATAGACTCGACAGCACCCTGCGCAATGAGCTACAAGTATCCGCGCACTTAGCTATGGACTCTACTAGGCCTCTGCATACTCAGCTATAGAGCCTCTTCCTACTACTACGACCCAATACACTTAGACTCCTACTCTAAGCTTGAACCATTCGTACTCTTTCTCTCTAGTCCTTTTTTCACTATCTTTACAACTTAGAGCTTCGCTCTATTTATACAATCCCATGGTCCGCAGATGATGGGTAGGTCAACATGACTATACATTATATTATAATACTTTAGGGCCGACAACCGTATGACTTAACTTATACTTCACGCTCCATGCTCGCAATTCACGGAGTCTTACAAAACCTTTGCCAAAACTTGGGCTTTAAGCCCCAAAACCTGCCATGGGGGGATTCCATGCCCAACAGCCCCCCAACACAATCATCGTGACTTGTCCTGAGTCACTCTGCTGGTGTGGCGACCTTGGTGTGGAGCCCCTCCAACTGGTCCCGTACTGGTCGGAGGTCCGCGGCGCACTATTCTACGGTTTTCTAGACCTACTGCATGTGCTCTTCCGATGCTTCTTTGTGAGGATCAACTACCCACCTTAGCACATAGAGTCCCTTTATCCGTGCGAGCTTCCCCTCAATATCGGCCGTAATGGTGAAGGCCTCATCAATCCGTGGCTAGATGCACACCTTGAGAAGTGCCTCTTTCTATCTAGCAACATCCACCTACTGTTTTAACACCCTTGTTTGTTGCATCTTGGCCAGCCATTGGGTGAGGGCAACTATCTGTGCAGCCCCCCTTAGATTATCATACTACTCCTGCAGTTTGCTCTCCTCTATTTCCAGGCACTGCATGTTGGGGTCCTCCTGTAAATATGTGAGGATGTCAAAGGCTTGGTCCAACATCCCGGTATAGTCCTAAACTGCCTCTCCAATTTCTTCCAATCCTGCTTGAATAGCACTAACGCACTTCTCTCTCACTTTCGGAGGAGTGGAATGCTACGCCTTCAGCCGCAGCTCAACAATCTGGAGGTTTAGCTCCATCTGCACTTGTGTTGTTTCCTCATGTGTGCTTCAGACAGCTCTGGGACTCGCCAGCATGCTTCATCAACTGTCTACACGATCTATTGGTTATGTGACACCAGTTCGTCCCGTTGCAGGCTGAGTTGTTCGATGTTGATCTTCTACTCACCCATCACCTGAATCGCGTGGCCTTCCCTAGCGCGGAGCTCTACTGTTATGCCATACTGTAGCTAGTATAGAGTGTCTCGTAGAAGGGTAGCCAAATTTAGGCCAATTCCCTTGATCCTGCCCACCACGGCTCTGACGTCCTCTTTCTCTGCTGTCAGTGCTCCTTCCAGTAGCACTATGGTGTTGGCCATCTTTGTGCATAGCAACTGCTTTGTTGCTGATGTGTGTTACTGTTATAGCTCCAAATCTCACTCTTGAGGTTTGTGATGCTGCACTCATGGCCCAGGGCAACCCCTCCTTCCAGACCTGGTCCAAAATTTAAAAAACAGTGTTTTATTCCCTATACGCGACATTTCCCTGAGCTAAACGTGTGTATACACGGGTCTGTGTATACCCAACCCGCATATATGTCTTAAAACACTTAAAAAAAATAAATTTCCTCAATTTCAGGTGAAGATCGCGTGTTTTACCTGCTGATCACCTGTTAGTGCCTGTGGCCCAACTATTCCCAATGAATTCCCAACTAAAAAACTACTTTGGGAGAAGTATAAAAAGGCTTCAATGGGAAGGCCTAAGGGAGGAGAGAAGAAGAGAGAAAGGTTATTATACTGAGATTTCCCTGACAAGGTCTGAAGATCCTTGTGCCTCCTGCACTTCCCCCATTTTTACAGGAAACCCTTGTTTCCTTGTGTGATGATGTCCATCTACTACTTGTGATATCATGGAGTAAGTCATGGAAGGAGTTTGCTAAAGGCTTGAGACTGGACAAATCCGGAGGACGGTTTTGCTTGGAGCTTGTGAAAAGACGACTCGGGTGAAATTATTCCGTTCTGTACTTTATTTGTCTATAATAAAAGAAACACATGTCTTTGTTTCTGATATAAATCTTCTTCATGTTTATGTTATCCATGTTATGATTCATGTATGAATGGTTGTTTAATTGCATAACTAACTACCTTTCAATATATTATGAAGATGATTTCTTTATGATGTTTAGTCCATATACTGTTGTACTTTCTTGAATTGGTTGTTTTGTAGGTCAAAGGAGCGAAAGGAACTCCAAGAAGGGTTTGGACCCTGGAAGGACCTTCTCAAATGTAGGACCTCAGGTACGCCCCTTATCGTAGAGTTTACTTATATTAGCATCATGGCTGTATGGAATGTGTGTTTCTCTATATAGACAAATTTCAGTCTACTAGGGTATCAGCCCAAGACCCTAGGGGAACTTTTCCCTTAACAGAATTTGCAACTCCGCTGGGGACAACACCATTGTTGTTCCTAGTTTGGGTGTGTTCAAGCCAATCAGGGCTCAACTGTCTGTTTGCTTGTTGTTGTTGTGTAGTCTATTCCTGTAGGAACTTGAATTGTCAGTTTGGTTAGTTTCTTCAGACTGTTTTTTTTTATTTTTTCTTGAAATCTTTTATATACGCTATTTTTCTTGTTTACAGAAGCGTATATACGCACGTTTCCTTAAGTAAACCCGCGTATACTTAGGTTTCCTTAGGCACAGTCGCGTATACATGCAACTGTACATCGATACAGTCACGTATATCTTCCAATTTTCAAGATTTTTTAAATCTTTTTGTCTCTGAAGGTTTGTCTACTGGTTTGACTCAGTCCTGAACAGTTACTTTCTAGTGTCAGTTGTTAGTTTTACAGCAAGTATCTGATTTCAAATTCTCTCTCATTGTGAGAAGTGTTGGTCTTGTTTTTGTTTTTACAAGCGTCATCATTTTTTGCTTAAGCACGCAATATTTCTTGCTGGGAATCTTGGCTGCTCTGATTCATCAGGGCAGGAAGATTGATCTCAATATTTGTGTTAAATCTTGCTTTGGTGACCTTTTTGTTTGCTTGACAAAACTACTTTTTGTGACCATCTACTTTTCTTGTTTCACAAAAGTTGTTGATTGACACTTTCTTGAAAATTGTCTTTTTGATCTTTCGGTCTTTGTTGCCAAAGCTTTCATTCCTGCTTTTGATTATTCAGAGCATCTTTAAACACATTTCTTTTTGTTGAGCTTTCATCCATTGTGTGTTGTCAACTTGCAAAAGTGTTTGTTGCCTATTCTTCAATCATAAAGTTTCAGTCTTGTTGAGAGCACTGAAAAGACATTTTTGTTTTTGCTTTTGAAGAAAACTTTTGAAAAACTTGGTTCTACTTTCCTGAACTTTGTTTTGATTTGGTTTCCTTTTAGTGAATGAAAGTGCATTTTTGTTTGTCTTGAAACTTGTTTTTAGTGTTTAGACGAAATGAATGGTAGCAACTCATATTCCATCTAAACATTTTAAGTGGCAAAATAAAAATTGATAAACAAGTAACTTTCATTTCTTGATTTAGAGTAGTCTTAAGTCTTGCATCAGCATGTACTCATTGCATTAGGATAGATTTGCACATATTTTTAGGCATCCATAGCTTTGTTAACTTTTGTGAGTGTGAAGTGTGAGTAAAAGAGAAGAAAAGAAAATTTTTTGTTTTTCTTGAAGTTCCTCTGAACCCTATAGAAATTTCTTTTCATCGAAAAATGAAAACAAGTGCATTTGCATGTAGTTTGGTTTTTATTAATTTCTTTTGCGTCAAAACACCACTAGTTTCACTTCCGCTTATCCCTTGACTTAAAGAACAACCCATTTAAAAACAAGCGCTAATTAAAATATACTAAAACTTTTTATAATTGTCAAGTTAGACACACCAACAAGTTTTAGGATATTTTAGGGCCTTGGATTAGGCGAGTGGAGAGATAACTCTCCAAGGCCATTTAAACTATCAAACATAGGAGTCTGAATAGTGAGTGAAAATCCAATAGCATTAGGGAGACCAGGAAAGCTCTGGATCTGGGAGTTAAACATGAGGGTTCTTGAAGATAGGGAAGAGAGATACCCCCTCTCCTACTTGTCCGATCTTACCTCACGACTATTCCGCCTGGCTTCTACAATGAGTTGGTATCCATAGTTGCTACTCCTAGGGATCTACACAGGTGGCTTCAGAGGGGAATCCCATGGCACCTGAGGTCGACGTTGCCTCACTCTCAACGGTACTACTGGAGGGCACCCTTGCGAAGCTTGGGGGCTTGCACTAGCGCAGGTTGTTGTTAGGAGGTCAATGTAACTTCCTCTGTTACCTTCACTGATAGCACTGGGCCGTCATTATCACAGACTATCTTCGGAAGGCCCCTTAATTCACTTTCTTGTATTTTGGTGTCCGGTCCTAATCACCTAGAGTGGAAATACTTGGAAGTTGTTTGACTGGTTGATATCGTTTAGGGACTTTATAGTGCATGCTATGTGCTCTTAGTTGGCATAGCTTTCAATTTTTTGAGTCTTTAGTTAGATCTTAATAAAAAATTCAAAGTGGCTAACCGATCACCTAGATGGTCTCAAAGACTTCGTGGTCTTTCACCACCAAGTTTATAGCCTTCTCCTAGAAGGTACAGAGGTAATACTGCTAGTGGGTTTCGTCCCACAGCAGTTGACGCATCAGGGATTGATCCTCCTCTTGGGAACATTAGTGTTCAAGTAAGGCCTGGCACTTCTGCAGAACAAGAGAGGAACACTCCAGTTCTTTCTCGAGTTCTCTTTCAAACAAAGAATAAAATAGACATAGAAGAACTCTTAGAGTCGTTAGCAGCTCCGAATTCTCCCCTACCATCTAGCTATCCGGAAGTATTACAATACATTGAGACTCCGACGCATAGACCGTCAAGTCCAGGTCACATTACGCACTTACCGTTGATGACCACTACTGGAAGCATGGCTTCTACTACAAGTGCTACAACTATGCAGACTCCAACATCAGTACAAGGGGGAGGAATGATTTCCATCTCCTCTGCTTCTTTGTTTGGGTCTTTTGCTAGCACATCTTTAGTTGGGTCTACCTCCATTCCTTCCATGAGTGGAAATTCCCAAACCAATGCATTTAGTTATGGATTCTTCCCATTTGGCACCCATTCACAGGGTATTCTATCAGTTCCGTTTAGTTCTGCCACATCCATGATGTGTGGATCGGCTTCATTCCAGGGTTTTCCTTTTGGAAGTAGTCATATACCACATTCCAACCCAACAATTGGATCTATTCCTTTCTCTTCTTTAGGACAAAGTAGAAATCCCTTTCAAGGTTGGACTAACCCTGTGGTTAGTGGCACAGGCACTGGGAATCTGTTTCTTGGCCAATAAGGGAATAGGCCGTACTCCACAGCTAGTTCGTTTCAAAGTATTCCTCCTTTAGCTTCTGCTTGGAAGCTTCGCCAGTTATGGAGGTTTTGTGACCAGAGTTGGTCAAACTCTGAATTTTGCTGGATCACAAGGCTTACCTTTTGGTTCAGCTGGTTCTGCTGGTTACTTCGGGTAGCCTGGTGCCTTCCTAAATCTAGGCCAATCTTTTCAGGACTTTGAGAGCTCTGCCCAGTCTGGATGGAATCCCCAAGTTCCTCCTAGGCTTTCATTTCTGGCAACTTTGAAATTGCCAAATCTCACTAAATTAACAAACGATCCAATCAAATACAATCCGGCCTGGCCTCTGATTCCAACCAAACTCCCTTTGGACATTCCAAAATTCGAAGGGAAGAGCGGTGAAGACCCAGGCGACCATGTAACCACATTCCATTTGTGGTGCTCATCTAACTCCCTTATCGATGACTCGGTTAGGTTGAGACTTTTTCAATGCACCATGACTAGTAATGCGGCCAAATGGTATATAGAGTTGTCGTGGGGAAGATTTACATCTTTTTCCGACTTAGCTAATATTTTCTTAAATCATTTCCAGTTTCCTTTCCGTTATGATGCCGGAATTGAACTTTTGGCCAATTTTCGTCAGGACATGGCAACTCACATTTCTGATCATATTCAGGAATGGAGTCGAAGAAAGAGGCTCATTAAAGCTGAAATCCATACGGAGTACCATCTTGAATGGTTTTTGAAATATTTACAACCTGAGATCTCCAAGGATGTCTCCATGTCTAGAGTCTATTATGAGGAGCAAGCCATTTTTAGGGCCCAGCAATTAGAATTGATCTAATCTCAATCTGGGATCCTACAAAAATACTTGCCAGATGCTCCTGGGTATAAGGTTGATATAGCCAAGTCGAAGCCAGGTCCCCATGCGGATGGTATTGTTGGATCGGTAGACACAAATGCGGTGAACTTGTTGAGCCAATTGCAGCAGTTGTCTTTGCAAACTACTCCTAACAACCAAGTCACATCATCTAACCCTCTAGCTTCCCAACCCTCTTCGATTAATGTCATCCAATCTGATAACCCTAAAGGAGATCAAAATTCCAATGGGAAAAATAAAGGACGAGGTAAGAAAAAGAACTAGGATGGGAAGGCTGATGCAAATAAATCCATCAATAATGCTGGTGGTGGTAGAAATGAGTCTAGAAAGAAAGTCAAGTTTCCATGCAACTTGTGCAGTGGAGACCATTTAACTCATCTTTGCCCAAAGATTCAGGATGCTCAGCACTTGTTAGGGCAACAAGGGGCTTCTAGTTCTCAAGCTGTGTTAACCAACCCTTTTCCCCAAGGGCAGCAATTGGTTGTTGGCGCGCGTTCAAATCCGGGTACCTCCTCAGGGGGAAGCCAAGAAGGGGAAAAATCATCAAATGCTTTCATGATGGGTTCTAACATCCATGTGGCTACTTGGTCACGGGATTATGGTGAAGCCAAAACTTCCAAGGATAAAATTGCTCCCGAAAATACCGACCTTCATATTGAGCGATCCCCTATTGAGACTATACTACGAATACCGAAAGGTTCCGCTAAACGCGTGACTATTAATCCTAACGTTAGGGCCGCCTGGAACTACTCCATTGTTGAGGATCTGGCTCAGAGTCCATGCACCATGTCCAATTTAGAGGTTCTCTAGTTGTGTCCAGCTCAACGAAGTGCTTTACTCTCAACAATTGGGGTATTTGATCCAACTAACTCTTTAGTGCTCACTTTCAACATGTTAAATGTCAAAAAGCGACTCCCTCATCATATGGCTTTTCAAATAAAGTCTACATACTGGAAGATTAACATTTTTTGTACCATTATGTATGAAGGAGCTTCCACGTGCGTTATGTTGATGTCATGTTGGAAGGCTATTGGATCACCTTCAGCTGTTCCTTCACCTACCGTCCTGACTGCATTTGATGGACATTCTCATAAGTCGCATGGGATTATCCTGGCCTTTCCTATATATGTTGGGGGGAAGGTCATCAATATTGAAGTAGAAGTCATTGATGCTAACCTATATTACAATCTCTTAAGAAGGAACTGGGTATACGAAATAGACGTCATTGTTTCGACTCTGTTTCATGTCATCTGCTTTCCTCATGAAGGGAAAATCGTTAAGGTTGATCAATTGGATTATTGTCCAGTCGATCCTCAAGCAACTTATGACTCTATTGTTCCTTTAGTGGATAAACCTCATTCGCTTACTAAGAATCTAGGAGTTGGGATGTATTCTTCATTGATGGGTACCTTTGATTTTCCCTCTCCTATCGCTAGAATCAATGTCGTTTCATCATATAAGGAGTCTCCTCAAGAAGAGTTCTTTCGAACTCATTATTTTTCAGACCCTTGGACCTTGCCTTCACCTACAACCACATTAGTTGAAGGACAAGTAAATGGAATGGCATTCCCTATATCTGCAGCTGAGCTTAGATATCAGTCTATCATTAACTCTGCGGATGACCACTCTACTCCTTTTTCCAAAGAGGAGTTATATGGTGATGTGGGCCCGACCTGGAGCCTTGATTCTACCTCTGCCTTGGACTGCTTAGATTCAGTTTTACCTTCTGAAGAAGCAATCCTTGAAGTGATGATGGATATATATCGACCTTGCGAAGACTTACACCATCGTCCGTACTTTCTTCCTCCATTGCAGGAAGTAGAATCTAGGTTCTCCGAGCTCTTTACTAGTGATGTTTGTACGGTATCAAATCCTTTGGCTCCAACACACTTTCATGCGAAAGGTTATATGTCGATGATTTCAAAAATGATATCTATAAACATATATAGGGACCCTAACATGATCGAGAATCTCTTCATCGGAATCGAATGTTCCCCTGAAGAAATTCAAATTTACACCGACCTTTTCAAGGAATTTCGAGATGTATTTGCTTGGCCTAATGAAGAAATGCCTAGCATTGGTCCTTCTATAGTTCAACATGAGATCAAGATGTATGAAAATACCAAACTGGTCTGTCGAAGTCTTTGACCGGTTAATCCTAGGAAAACTGCAACAATTAAAGCTGAAGTTGAGAAGCCGCTCAAGGTGGGTTTTATATACCCTGTTTCTCTTACAGATTGGGTTTCTACTCCAGTCCCTGTGGATAAAAGGAAAGGAATAATCCGAGTATGCATCGACTTTAGAGACCTAAATAAGGCCTGTCCAAAAGATAATTACCCCACACCATTCATCGATCAGATTATTGACGAGTGTGCGGGTAATGAGATTTTTTCCTTCATGGATGGTTTTTTCGGTTATAATCAAATTTCTATCAGTCCTGAAGATCAACATAAGACAGCCTTGATATGTCCCTAGGGTACCTTCGCATACAGAAAGATTCCTTTCGGTCTTAAAAATGCTGGAGCCACTTTTCAATTGGCCATGTCATATGCTTTCCATGACATTAAACATATCATTGAAGCATACGTGGATGATCTCGCTGCTCATTCTCGAAAGAGAACTGATCACCCTAGTCATCTTCGATTGGTTTTTGAGCAATGTCGTTTTTATAAAATCCAGTTGAATCCCAACAAGTGTGTTTTCATGGTTACGTCAGGTCGGTTATTAGGGTTCATCGTGTTAAATGAAGGGATTCGAGTCTATCCCTTCAAGGTTGAGGCAATAGTTCAGTTGCCTCCCCCGTCCTCAATTTGGCAACTTCAATGTCTTCAAGGGAAGGCTAATTTTCTAAGATGGTTTATAGCGAATTATGTCGAGATCACTAAAGGGTTTATGGGTTTGCTACGCAAAGGAGTTCCATTTGTATGGGATGACTTTGCGTAGCAGTCATTCGATGCTTTGAAAAAGGAATTAGTCTTTGCCCTGCTTTTGAGTCCACCGGATTATGGTAGGGACTTCCTTTTATATCTCGCTACAGCAGAATCAACCATTGGTATGGTTCTCGTTCAAGAAGATGATGCTATCACAGAGCATGTGATTTATTATTTGAGCCGAGGCTTAATAGGTCCTGAACTTCACTGTTCTCCGGTTGAGAAGTTGGCTTGGCAGCCGTTCATGCTGTCCAACGGCTCCATCATTATATCCTGCTACGCAAAACTTTTGTCTTAGCGGCAGTCAATCCATTTCAATTTGTCCTTAGTGGGCGAGTGATTGGGGGAAAATATAATCGATGGATAGTCATTTTGCAAGAATTTGATCTCGAGTTCTTGCCTGCCAAGTCTAAGAAATCCATGGTTTTTGCTGAGCTAATTTCTAAGCTACCTTGTCGAGAGGATGCTGTTACACAGTAATTTGTCACTGTCTCCCTGTCAGTCTTTCTACTGTGTCATGAGTCCAATTCATCCATGCTCATGCTCTCTAATGTTGCCAAGTGACCCACTTTGCCAAAGTTTTTGCTATCATCGCGACTATTGTCAAGATAAATGCGCTAATGGGTGCTCCATAACAAATGGAATGCACTGCTAGCGCGGAAGTACACGTGTTTCCCGCGCTGGTTGAATTTCATGAGACAACGCGTCTGTTATTCATATCTGATCGCGTTGACATGACCTTCTTTGTTATTCAGCTGCGATGTCATCGGTCCAGTGCAGTTATGGACCCGCATTGATCCAGTTTGGGCGAGTTTGTTCTAACAGCCGGCCTTCCAGATGACTCCAGACCTGGTTGTTGGCCTTGTAAATGTCGCCCTCCTTTCTCTGGCATGTCTGTTTCGTCATTTGAGCCACCTTCCTTGGAGATAAGTTCATCCTCCCACCATTCATGGAGACTCCTTCTCCTATTTAAGCCTCTATCATTGCCATGAGTAGCTAGTTTGGAATTCATAGTGCTTGGAGTGTTGCTGCAAGTGTGTGAGTTTGATAGGTAGTTGGTGTGAAAAATGTGGGATTGCTAGGGAGCTTAAGGAAGGTTGTGAAGTGTTTCTTTCTTGTGTAAACTTGTGTGAGAGAGAGCTTTTGTCTTGGGAGATCTACCTCCAAGGGTGAATGCTTAAGAGACTTGCTGGCTGGACCCTCTTGAGAAGGATTTGACATCAGAACTTCGGTTGTATTCTTCTTTGTTTATTAATAATAGATGACTATCATTATGGTTCCACTCTTATTGTCTTTATGATGGTGTTTGAGTTATATCCTTTTTGACTGATATATAGTTACATCTACTGGATTTTATGCTTGTGTTTGTATCGTTCTTTTCATGTGCAGGTGTTTGCGCACGAGGATCATGAGGATTGTGACCAGCCGGGGCAAAAGAACGGGAGCATCAACTCTTCCACAAGTACTAGCGTTAGAATCCAGGTAGGCCTTCATCATTGGTCTTTTATGTGTAATTAGGAACCTGCGTGTTAGCATTGTTTGATTGTTGCTAGACCCTATTGGGACTAGTAGGGATCGCCTCTATCCGCAGAGGGGATTTACCTCCACAACAATTTGGCGACTCCGCTGGGGAGTTTTTTTACCTTGTTGTTTGATTTGTAAACTTTAGACGGAGCCTGAAGCATGGCCAGATAGCCTTCGAAACGCTATTTCTCTGCATTAGCGAAGTAGATCAAAGCCACTTCAGTCCATCTCTGGTTTGGTTTATGAACTGAACAGCTTGGAGCTGGCTTCTGTCTCTTTGTGTTCATTTTTTCCTTGAGTTTGATTTTTTGCTCTCTTTTCAAAGTTTGGGGATTAGTTCTCTGTTTTTGGATTTCCTGGTTCGGTCTGGGAGGTGCCCTGATTGTTTGAAGAGTGATTTCTTGGTTTGGGAGTTTTTGGTTTGAATGTGCCTGTTTTTTAGCTTCAGCGCGGTTTATAATAAAACAGTCGTGCTGCCATCGCATAGCCCTTTCTGTTACCTCTTGATCATTGCGTTTATACACTGAACAGTCGCGACGTTCTGAAAATCGAACCAGCACGATTAAGCCGTGTACTTCCGCACTGATAGCGCTTTGTTGCTACGCGTGGTTTCTGATCAGCGCATTGTTGCTGTGTATCACCCACGCTGATACCTGTAGAATTGAATTTCTTCAATTCTACCTCTTTGTTATAGACATTTTTGTGCCTTACAGCATTGAGCATGAAATGTCCATAATCTAAGGGATCCAAAGTCCCTAAACATGTTGTTCCTACCCCTAGAGGAACAAGGCTAACAAACCACAGCAATTCACAGAAGTTCTCCACCAGAAACTGCTCAAAAATAAGTCAATTCAGGATCATTTCAGTGACTACACTAGTTGTTTGCGCTGAATGTCAAAGCCAACACTGGCTACCTGCGCTGAATGTCAAAGGCAACACTAGCTACCTGTGCTGAGCGAGAGTGGACATGTGGCAAGTTCATTTCTCAACGTGTCAGAACCCAGGAAGCATCCAAAATGACACTTGCCTCAGGGAATTCGACTGGTGATGAGTAAGAGGTTCCAAATCTCCAAGTGGAAGCAAGAACCTCCAAGTGGAATCAAGAACTGACAGAGGGAGAGGACACTAGTCAGATCTCAAGCTGACTCATCCTCTCTCCAAACATCTATATATGGATCTCTCCTCCATGAGATCTAGAGGCTGGAATTTTGTTATTGCAAAGAATTGCTGTTGGTTTGAGATTGGAATCATTGGGTGCTTAATGCTTTGAAGGGAGGTGAAGATAGGAATTCCATTTTGCTGGGAAGGAGATGCTGGATTGGAGCCCTCTGGGTTGTGTCTCTTCCTGAACCTTGTTATTCATCAATAAAGCTATCTTGGTTTCTCCTATATGCTGATGTATTCTTGATGTATGATTGCATTAGTATGTTTAGTTTACTTCTAATCCTGAACTAGTTATGATTATGAATCTATGTCTGTGTAGTGTTCTTCTCTTGTGATCTTGCAGAGACCTGTTGAAGCTGGGCGAGCGAGAAGACAAGTAGCTGTGAACTCCCAAAGAGAAGAGAGACCGGATCGAAGGACAAACGGAAGACACCGGTAAGTCCATTTATCTCTCTTCTTTCTCATTTCATAAAGGAAGAAAACTAGAATAGCTGTCTCTGTTTGTTGCTAAGGCACTGTCACACCTTAGGTGGATAGGATCATCCTGCATAGGAATTTTTCCCCACAACAAATTGGCGACTCCACTGGGGAGATCTGTTTAGTCATTTTATTTGTGTTTCTATCATTGTTTGCTTCATAGACTCAACAGCAACAATCGAACTGCTTCTGCTACTCTCAGATGCAAAGTAGACAGTTGCTGCCTTGATCCAATCACTGGATTTGTCTATGATATGAGCAATGGACTCACAAATGATTTGATGATCCTTTGTGATAGATCTTAGTACCCCCTCAAAGCATCCCTTTGATTACACCTTGCTTGTTGCTTTGATTTGGCCTGAAACTGTAGATTAAATAGCAATCTGTGACCCAGAACCAGTGAGAAACGAGAGTTTCTCCTTCAGCACAGATCCAGTGAAGGGATTCTGCATTTGAACGCAGGTCCCGTGAAGGCTACCTGCGTTGAATGTCAAAACCCCTATGTTAAGGTTGCGCTGAACCAGTTTGGCCTTGTGCAGCTGGGGTTCTCTACTCTGTTTTGCCTTGTTTTGGTCTCTGATTTTTGCAGCCTGTAACCAGCATAGGTACCAGTCTGATAACTCATTTTCTCTGCTTAAATTCCGCCTCCTTTTGTACAAAAAGACTGTGAGTGTTTTTATGTTTTTGTGGCATCATTTGCAGTTTTCCTTTGCAAGAGCGAAATAGTCATCTTGTAGCCCTTGATTCAGATCTGTTCATTGTGATCTTAGGAGAGAGTTCATTGGCTGTTTGCAGTTGATTATACATTTACTTTTTCATTTGGCTTGAGTTTGTCTCTTTTAAGTGTCAAAACAAGTATTCATTTCGAAAATCGTTAAGTGTTGTAATCTCTTCTACCCTCTCTGATTTCGAAAAAGTAAACTTGTTTGTATTTGTCATTTAAAAGAAAATTCAAAGTTGTACAAAAAGCTTTCTTTGTAGGCATCAATACTAAGAAAGCGGAAAACAAACACCTGCATTATGCATTTGCATCTTGATAGTTTGCATGCTTGATTTAGGAAAAGTGCATTAGAGTGTGCTGATTGCTCTTTGAGAAAAGATGGTGTCTTTCTTTTCCCTTTGTAGCTAGGATTTTCAAAGTTGAAAAGATATAAAGCTTGCTTATCATCTTTAGACTGCATTTAGGAATTGTACCATACATCTCGTGGTGATCCAGAAAGGCAAACTTCTAAAAAGATCAACCTAAAATAAATTGAATGAATTTAACAACGCTTTGCAACATAACGCACAACATAGAGGTCTAGGCTAGAGACGTGTTCCGGCGTCGTAAAGCCTGGTGACTGTCGATCTCGTTGAAGGTGGGTGATTCCTCCTGAGGGACGATAGCGCCAGTACGGATTGTGCTCCCACGTACCGTCGCGTATATATTGGGAGACCCCTATAGGCATAAAACCTTTATCCTTAGGAAGCCGTGTCGACCGCCCTACTGATCGCAATGCACTTAACACAGCATTCAGGAAGATCGACCGCCTGTACCCTAAAAAGTATTCTGTGGTTTTGCGAAAAGTTTGGCACACCCTCTGCCTAGAACTCCAGAGTAGTTCCTTTTGGCCTTTTTCAGACTCTATAACAGAAAAAGTCCATCCGAGCATTTGTCACTTCGGGCTCGTTAAAACATCGAAGGAGACTAGAGTCATCTTTATCTTTTTCTCAACTCTCTAAAATTGAAAAAGCAAGTTGTGTCTAAGCGTCGTTAAAAATTTATTTTAAACGGAACAATCACCCTTTATTCCTGTGTTGATCTTTAGGTTGAAAAGATGGAGCCCACCAACCAAGGAATTCCCCTTGGTGGAAATCCTAGTCCCTTCTCCTCTTGGGGAGATGTTGGTGCGCCCCACATGGCCACTTTGTCACTTCCAGGATTGACAATTGGCCTGCCAGTCTGGCTCTTTTCAACCAATGTCGTTCAGAACACCACTATTCCTGAACAGTCGAGTCAACAGTTAGACCAGACCAGAGTTGCCCACCAGCCTTCGACTTCATATAATTCTTCCTCTCCTCCTTCCTCTTCGCTTAACGAAACTAGTAAAACAAAAAACCAAGTTCCTAAGGAGAAGAAGGAAAAGAAGAAGAAAGAAAAGAAGAAGAAGGAGCCAAAAACGACTGGGGGCAAACAAGTGTCGTCTGACAAAAATCCACACACAACACTAGCAAGGCCTAAATCGCCATGCGTCATATGCAAGGGAGACCACTTCCACAGAGATTGTCCCTGCATCCCTCGGATACTAAGGGACTGGTCTCCCCGTTTGCACAATTCGGTGGCGTCAACCTCTGATAGCCATGTTGACAGCACACCGTCAACTAGTGAAAGTGAAGCCACAGGATAGAGAGGGAAAGCCAGATTTCCCTGCAAACTGTGGGAAGGCGACCATGCCATCCACCGTTGTCCCTTCTTAGACGAGGCTAAAATAGTTTTGGAAGATCGCCCGGTTTTACCAGTGCAACTTCCTCCTGGATATCAAAAACTCCTGCCAAGTCCTTCACTAGTTGAGAACCCGGCTGGCCCGCTCAGGTGGTCAGCCGAAGCACCTATCATTGAAGATGAACCGTCTGAATCCATACCTGATGAAAGTCAAAAGGTTGAGGCGGCAGTTGACCTGGTTTTTCCTTCAGAGGCTCTATCTTCGAATGATACCATCACAGAGGAGAATAAAGACGACACCATCCAAGTTCTCTTCATCAACACAGACTCTGACGAACAAGGGGGAAATTTGCCCATTCCTTTATCGCAGGAAGGAACTTCGTCAGGGTCATACCCGACCGTCTATTCGGTCCCACCACCAAGCAACCTACTTGTCTCGTTCGACTGGAACCAACTAGGCAGACCCCGCTTGCCAGCTAGCATACCATTCAGAATTATCGTTCAAATATACAGAATGGTAATGGCTGGCACAGTTATTGATGAGGGGGCATCTGTGAGTATCCTTTCCTCTATTTCTTGGAAAGCGCTTGGTTCGCCAGTGCTTTTGCCTGAAATGAGAAATCTATCAGGCTTCGATAAAGGAACCAGTCGACCTTTAGGGATCCTCCCCAATGTGCCTATCACATTGAAAGGGAAGACCGTTCAAATGAACGTGATGGTCGTTCAAGGACCCTTGGATTATAACCTACTCCTTGGACGCGACTATATATATTGCATGGGAGCCATCGTCTCATCACTCTTTAGAGTAATGTGTTTTCCGCACGAAGGAAGAGTGGTCAAGCTCGTGGACCAACTTTCATTTCCCGAATCACGCATCGCAAATAGTCATACACCATCCCTAAATGGTCTATTCATGCAAGAAGTGTCTCAACCCACGGTCCGTCCTCCTGATGAGCGCGAGTAATCCGGGAGGATATGACTGGAACCCAGGGGGCATGCATCCTGGTCTGCTTCGGCAGGAAAACTTTGGGTATTGAGTAGGTTTCCGCGGGAGAATATGACTAGTCTGTACCCCGTCCGTCTAGGAAGAGGGGTTATTCTAGAATAAGATTCTTTTGTCAAAGTTATGTGAGTTGGCGAGCATCGTCGCTCACCTTTGTCTATTTCGGTAGACATCACCGCAGAAGTGTTTTGTTTGAAAGATTAACGAGACAATCTTTGGGTAACCTGAAAGAGGTAAGCTTCTCTCGTTAAAACAATTGTTTTGACGGAAAAGAAGTAGAGGTAACCTTGAAATCGTACTTTATACCTGGGGTCATGCAAACCTTTTGGAGTGCAAGCAAGGGGCGGCTATTTATTTTTTAAATTTTTAGGTCCTCCCTTTAAACCTGTAGGTCTAACCCTTTAAACTCGTAGGATTAGTCGTTTCCGAACTTGCATAATGAAAGGATGCGGAGCATAGCTTTGTGAGATGAAGCTCCATAAAAAATAGAATCTTAATGAGACACTCTTATCATATGACTGGGTTTATCGAGCAGTTTTAGCACAAAGTTCATGCTCGTCAAAAAATAAAAGCAAGATCCGAGTAGTTTTAGCGCATAGTTCATGCTCGTTAAAAAATAAACATAAAATCGAGCAAATGTTTTCCCGCATTTAAGCTCGTTAAAAAATGAACTACCCGGTAAATAACCATTGTGAATGTAACATTATCAGCCATTAAAGCCTTGGTCGTGTTTGCACCGTCACCTCCACTTTTCCATTGGCCGATCATTCACCTCCATATGATTGTTTACCCATTTTGAGGGACAGCTGCGAAGAGTGATTTCACCTAGCCATCCTTGTGACACTGCCGTGATTGGAAAATTCCAACCTGTACCTGGAATCAGCTGCTAACCCTGTTTATCACTCGTTCCTCAAAAGACGAGTCTTCTTTAAGCTCTTTTCAACTGACTCGTAAAATATGAAAAGATTGCCAAGTTTTGGCCTTCCAGCTCGTTAAAGCGACAGGAAGTGCTATCCCTCCTCTAGATTTTAATCTTTTTGGACCTGAGGGATTATTGCACAAAAAGATCGAGCGCTTGTTTTATTCGGCTCGTTAAAACTATCGAAAACTCATCCCTTCTGTATTGTTTTATACTTTTTCGGACTTAAGGGATTAGATGACGAAAAAGGACTTTTGGAGTTAACTTTATGTACCTTTTCAGACTCTCTAAAAATGAAAAGGACCGAGTTATCCTTGTCGTTAGACTCGTTAAAATCATTAAATAGCGACAAACTTGTCTTTAGACGAGAACGAGTTTCACTATCACTAGGCTCGTTAAAACATAGCGATGGGCTTGCCCGAAGGGTAGGTTATAGAACAAGCATATGTTATCCTCCTCAAGCTTGACAAAAATAAAGAGGTACTGGTCAGCAATGACTGGGGAAAAATTGGGAGAAACTCAAGAAAACTTTGATGGTAGCAAGTCGCTCTTGAACATGACACTTTTCCTCCGTACCACAATCGGGTTGGGTTGTTTCATTCACCGGTCACATCCATGGTCTCGCCATACCATCCTTATTTGGGGTAATGCTACCAATCCATCGCATCAGTGTCGCCATATGTTCAGGAGAAGTCGTTCAAAAAAGTCAACCGTGTCCCATCCACTGCCGTACATTATCCTTCATCCTTTCATGACCGCCACCCTGAATCATATGTCACAGATTGTTTTCACCTCCATCAAAATCATTAGCTCCGTTCCGTGTCACTGATGTGGGATTCATTAAGGCCCTCCTTTAATGGATCGCTTCTTGTCAACATCAGTTCATTATCCGAGAAGTTGATCTAGGAACAACCCCTTCAGTACTTTGAAGCTTGAATGCCTCAATGGCAAGTTTCTCACTTCCGGCGACAGGTATACATCAATGACCTTCGACCGAAAGATTTTGCGTGGTGTTTGACGCCAAGTCCTTTATTCACACCACGTGAATTGTACTGCAGTACCTTGAGGGTCATTATCATTATCGGTGATTCCTCTCGCGCTTGTTAACGGTTTACCTCATTGACCGGTAATCAAGCGATGTCTTTCCATGTTCGACTTCAGAACAATTCTCACATGGATCGACTTGTACTTAGAGTGAAGATCGAACGAGTTTGAAGACCCCGGATCTAGTTTCATCCATCTGGGCTGCGATATATATTCAGGGAAAATAAAGACATTGACATGTACATCATTGCAGCAGATAATCATCCTACTCAAAAGGATGATAATTTCATCAAAATTATCAGTCTACCATCAGACGATTGTCTGTTCTATGTACAGAAAAATGAATTTATAAAGCTGAGCATGGGAATGCCCGCCTCAGCTAGATCATGAAAGCAGTATGAAAAATAATGTATTGTATTGTATCTTATTACAGGTCTCCTCCCAGCATTGGATGAACTTTGGATCCCCCTGATAAAGCATTTCACCCGATAAACGGCCTCATACTTTAGGGGGCAACTGTTATAGACATTTTTGTGCCTTACAGCATTGAGCATGAAATGTCCATAATCTAAGGGATCCAAAGTCCCTAAACATGTTGTTCCTACCCCTAGAGGAACAAGGCTAACAAACCACAGCAATTCATAGAAGTTCTCCACCAGAAACTGCTCAAAAACAAGTCAATTCAGGATCATTTCAGTGACTACACTAGCTGTTTGCGCTGAATGTCAAAGCCAACACTGGCTACCTACGCTGAATGTCAAAGGCAACACTGGCTACCTACGCTGAGCGAGAGTGGACATGTGGCAAGTTCATTTCTCAAGGTGTCAGAACCCAGGAAGCTTCCAAAATGACACTTGCCTCAGGGAATTCGACTGGTGATGAGTAAGAGGTTCCAAATCTCCAAGTGGAAGCAAGAACCTCCAAGTGGAATCAAGAACTGACAAAGGGAGAGGACACTAGTCAGATCTCAAGCTGATTCATCCTCTCTCCAAACATCTATATATGGATCTCTCCTCCATGAGATCTAGAGGCTGGAATTTTGTTATTGCAAAGAATTGTTGTTGGTTTGAGATTGGAATCATTGGGTGCTTAATGCTTTGAAGGGAGGTGAAGATAGGAATTCCATTTTGCTGGGAAGGAGATGCTGGATTGGAGCCCTCTGGGTTGTATCTCTTCCTGAACCTTGTTATTCATCAATAAAGCTATCTTGGTTTCTCCTATATGCTGATGTATTCTTGATGTATGATTGCATTAGTATGTTTAGTTTACTTCTAATCCTGAACTAGTTATGATTATGAATCTATGTCTTTGTGTAGTGTTCTTCTCTTGTGATCTTGCAGAGACCTGTTGAAGCTGGGCGAGCGAGAAGACAAGTAGCTGTGAACTCCCAAAGAGAAGAGAGACTAGATCGAAGGACAAACGGAAGACACCGGTAAGTCCATTTATCTCTCTTCTTTCTCATTTCATAAAGGAAGAAAACTAGAATAGCTGTCTCTGTTTGTTGCTAAGGCACTGTCACACCTTAGGTGGATAGGATCGTCCTGCATAGGCATTTTTCCCCACAACACTCTTGAGCCTGTTGGTTTTGCTATCCCCTGCTGTTTTCACTTGGTTTATGACTTGATTTCCATTGTCTGAAAATTGAAGCACTTTCTTGTGAAGTCTTGTTGAGCGAATCTTGCTTTTTGTGTCTTGTGACCTAGTTTTGTCATTCCAATTTCTTTGGATCAGCTTTGCTTGGTTACTCGCTTACAAAGGTTCGTTTACTGCTTGCTTTTGGTTTTGTGAAACCTTCCTCTTTGCTTGCTTTTGCTTGGTTGTTTAGGTGATTGTTATTGAACCAGTCTTCACATTGTTTCGATTACTTCTCACTACCCGGACACGGATCACAGTTGTTTGGGGTCAACCGGTTCTTTTCACATTTGTTTGTTATTATTTCTCAAAAGTTTGTTTAATGCACTTTGCCATCAACAAAAAAATCTCTTTTGCTTTGTATTGGTTAATGAGAACTAGAAGCTTTTCATTTTGATTAATGAATAGTGATCTTAAAGAAAAGATTGTGAATTTCCGTTAGCTGCATTAGAGAAACTGTTTGTTGTTTTGTGATCATTTCGTTTGTATGAAAGCCTTCTAACTCTCTCGTAATTAGCATTCATCAAATGGAATGACATATTTTGGCATATAGTTTGCATTTAGGCGGTTTTGAGAGATTTCATACGGTAGGACCTGGAAATCGAAACCTAATCAAAGATCAACCATAAAATGAACTGAATGAACTTAAAAATGCATTGGAACATAATGCTCACTGTTTAGAGGTCTACGCTAAAGACGTGCTTCGGCGTTGTTAAAACTAGTCACTGTTGTTTCACATTACGGTTGGGTGATTCCTCCTTTTGTGACTCGATAGTGGTCTAGCACGGACTTGAGCTCCCACGTACCATCGAGTATATAGGGGAGACCCCACTAGGTTATCATCCTTAATCCACAGGAAGCCGTGTCTGCCGCCTTACAAGTCGTAACGCACCGAACACAGCATTCGGGAAGATTGACTGCCGTACGGGAAGTCCTTGGTTTTCATATGACTGCCAAGGTGTATATGCAGTTTTACGGATTTGTTTGGTAAACCCTTTTGCCTAGTTCTCCAGAGTAGTCACTTTTTATCCTTTTCAAACTCCTTAAAAGAAAAGGCTCACTTGAGCAGTTCGTCACTTCGGGCTCACAAAACATTCGAAGGTGACTAGAGTCACCTTTTTGTCCTTTTCTCGACTCTTAAAACATGAAAAGGTCAAGTTGTGTCCTTGCATCTTAAAATTTATTCGGCCGCGCTCACATTTACCTGGTTAGATCTTGTTTGCGTTAGCTTGAGTAGGCTTCTTTTCATTCTCGATGGCAACTTTTCCGGGGTTCACCAACCCAGGGATCCCCTCTGACGGGAACCCTAGCCATTTTGCTCCTTTTGGAAATGTTGGTGCTCCTTATATGGCAACGTTGTCCCTCCCAGGGTTAACAGTTGGGTTGCCGGTTTGGTTGTTCTCAACCTCTTTGGTCCCTACCGCCTCATCGTCTGGTCAATATTCCCCTCCACCTGAACAACATCATGTTGATTCTAAGGTGGATCTCTCCCCTTCTACACCCGCTTCTATGTCCTCATCTTCTACTTCACCTAGTGAAAGTCTAGATTCAAGTAACCAGGTGGCTAAGAAGAAGAAGAAGAAGACAAAGAAGAAGAAGGCTCCTAAGGGAGAGGTTACAAGTGCAGCTACCCCCTCGAGTACACCTGAAGTCGGGCCCCCTTTTGCTTCTCCACGGAAGGTCAAATTTCCTTGTAGATTATGCAAGGGGGACCATCTTCTTCGTGATTGTCCTGGCATTCCCAGGGTCTTAGAAGTATGGTCTTGTGATCCAGCCCACCCCTCATCATCCACTGAGGCTCACGGCGATGTTCCCCTATCGGCTCACAAAGGTAAGGAGAAAGGGAAGATTCGAATCCCCTGTAGACTTTGTGAAGGCAATCATCCCCTTCACCTTTGTCTGCTCATGGATAAAGCCTCCGGTGTTTTGGCAAGTCTTACAGCTCCTTCACCCCAACTTCTCGTTGGTTATTGACGTCTCTCTGCAGCTGCAGATCATCCCCCTACTGACAAAGAGATTGCTTCAAATTCCTCTCTTGTCCAGGCCCCTCTTCCCGAACCCAGCTGTCCCCAGCCTGTGCCAGACCAACCATTGGTCGGAAAGAGTGTCGACTCGAGTTCACCACCCGTCGCTCACTCTGTTTCAGACGAGAATCACGCCCATGTTCTTCTCGTCTCTTCAGATTCTCCTGAGTCCCGAAATGACTCTCCTAACCCAGTTGCTCCTGAAGGTTCTCCTTCGGTTCCTTTAGCACATGGAGGTAATCATCTGATTCCCCCACCAAGTAGTCTGGTCGCTTCCTTTGATTGGAATCACCTGATCGCCGGTCGCCTTCCATCCCATATGCCTTTCTAGATCACAGTACATGCTTGTGCTAAGGCAGTACCTGGCACTGTTTTGGATGAAGGGGCGTCTGTCAGTCTTATGCCGTATACTACTTGGGAAGCTTTAGGTTCCCCGCAGCTTGGGCTAGTCACTCAGAATCTGTTGGCCTTCGACGGAGGAGCCTGTCCATCTCTAGGAGTTCTCCCAAAGTTCCCTATTACTTTGGGAGGCAAAACCGTCTATATAGACGTCTTGGTTACCCAAGGTGTTTTAGACTTTAGTCTTCTCCTTGGTCGCGACTATGTTTACGCCATGGGGGCCCTCATTTCTTCGCTTTTCCGTGTGGTTTGTTTTCCACACGATGGAAGAATTGTGACTATCGATCAAGTGTCATTCGTTAGTCCCCCGATGCCTCCTGCGCAGTTGTCGTCCCCTCCTAGTTTTTATCCACCAGTTGTATCTGCCCCACCGCAGATCAACTACGTGGCCACCTATCCCGTGCCTGTATCCAGTGATGACGCCGTCATGCATAGTGTCCTGGAGGCATTGGGCCCCGACTTCCAAGATGTGGTCCTTCCACCGGGAGTGACACTCTTGGAAGCAATTACTTCCTGTTCATTATGATGAATTCTGTTCGGAGCATATTTCCTTTCCGGTGTCAAGCTCCTTAAAAAATGAAACTAGGTTTGGCGGAGCATAGTTCCTTTCCTATGTCAAGCTCCTTAAAAAAATGAAACTAGGCTTGGTCGGAGCTCAGTTCCTTGTCTTGTGTCAACCTCGTTCAAAAACAAAACAAGGAGTCAAGCACAGTTCCTTGTCTTGTGTCAAGCTCGTTAAAAAATGAAACAAGGAGCCGAGGATAGTTTTGATCTTGTGGCGACCTCGTTAAAAAATGAAACAAGGGTTATGAGGATAGTTCTTTTACTGCGCCAACCTCATTAAAAAATGAAATAAATCCCTTTCCAAATCGAGTCTTTTGATTAAGATCTCATAAAATACAAGTCGAGTCTTTCCTAGATCTCGAGAGTGAACCTTCATTCCATCCACTTTGTTGAATCCAATGAAGCTTGGGGGGCATGTACCTCGATTTGCGTTATTATGCTGGGGGCATGCGAACTGATAACAAGCATAGTTTTTCGTTTCAAGCTTGTGTAAACATGAAACCGAATCTAAGCAGAGTTCTCCATGGTTCAAGCTTGCGTAAAAATGAACCCATACCCGATTAACATCTCGTGATTGCCACTTTATCCGCTAAAATTTGCTAGATGAGCCTTGGTTGTTTCATTCCATCGCTGCCATCTCTTTGGCCGATCATATTCTTTCACTTGGTTGTTTTTCCTTTCCTGAGGAACCGCAGCGATGAGTGGTTTTATTAGCCAGCCTCTTGACCATTACATGTTTTGAGCAGTTCCACCATTGCCGGAACCAGTTGCTACCCTTTATACCACTCGTTCCTCTAGGATGAGTCACCTTTAAGCTCTTTTCTGACTCGTAAAATATGAAAAGATTGTCAAGTATTTTCCCTTTTTGACTCGTTAAATAGAATACAAATGGAGGTCTGCTTTCAGCGCTTTTCTGACCATTTAAAGATGAAAAGATTGCCGAGTTTTTCCTCTTGACTCGTTAAACGTAAATAAGAGGCGGTCATCTTTAAACTCTTTTCCGACCGTGTAAAAATGAAAAGATCATCGGACCCTTGTCGTTTCAGGTTCGTTAATGGTCACGAAGCGACGTGGTTTCGATCGCTTTTTTACTTTTTCAGGTCGAAATCACTACTCATGAAAAGTACTCCTCGATCGTAATGGTCGGGCGGTTCTTTCGAGCATTGTTTTATACTTTTTCGGGCTCGCGAGACACAACTTTACGAAAAAGGACCCCCTTAGAGTTTACTTTTCTGCTGTCTTTTCAAACTCTCTAAACAGGAAAAGACGCCGAGTTCTTCCTTTGTCAGACTTGTTAAAACTTAATGACATCGAATTCTGTCAAAATGACGCCTTCCAAGCATATGCTATCCCCGTCAAGCTTGTCATCAAAAAATAATCGGGGTACTCGCCAGAAATGGCGGGGAAAATGGAATCATAATCATTGTCGTGTTGGCAATATGTCACTCTTGAACATGGCACTTGTCTGCATTCGTGTCTGGGTGGGGACATCTCATCTTGTTTTACACTAGCCTCCATGGGTTTGGGTTATCCGGTTTGACTTTTCATCTGCTCATTGCCTTGTCACCATGACCCTTGATCATTTGAATATCAATACTGCCAAGTCCACTGTCGTGCTGCCGATATGTTCAAGAGAAGTTGACCTCTGCAAGAATACTCAACCTCCCTCTGATACCTCACATAAAATATCTTATCCTTCTCTGTCTCGTGTCGATGATGTGGGAAACATTATGGCCCACCTTCGATCAAGGTCACTTCCTGTCGACTTCAGCCCATTATCCAGGAGGTTGACCTTGGGACTCCCTTCAGATGCCTTAGAGCCTGCATGCCTCAATGGCAGGTTCTTTGTGTTCGACGCGAGGTTTTCATCATTGGCCTCCGATCGAATGATTCTGCGGGTGTTCGACGCCAGCTCATTGATTCGCACGCCGTAGATTGTACCTATAGTACCTTGAGGACCATTGTCATTATTGGTGGTCCCTCTCGCGTCTGTTAACAGTTTTCATCATTGACTGGTAATCAGACGATGTTCTTGCATGTTCGACCTCAACTCCTATATTCACATGCTTGGACTTGTACTTTGTTCGGGTCGAGTTGGAGCGCAAGACCCTGGGTTTTGTCTGTTGAAATCCAGGCTGCGATTTTGTGGATTATTATGATCATTACATGACTCATTGATGGATGGCTGCAACCATACCGGAGTCTTCATGGATGGCTGCGACCATACTTTTATTATCATCACAGTCTCATTAATTGGGTGGCTGCGTCCATACCACAGACCTCTTTCATATGTCTTTTGGATGGCTGCGCCCATGCCTAGACTACATGTAATTGATTATCAGAGATATCAGTTGTACATACGTGTAGGTTCTTCCTGGTGGTGTTCCAGTTCGGCCAGTTTCGTAAAGCATTTCACCCCTCCCACTCTCTCGGGCTTCATGCTTTAGGGGGCATCTGTTACATAGTAATTTGTCACTGTCTCCCTGTCAGTCTTTCTACTGTGTCATGAGTCCAATTTATCCATGCTCATGCTCTCTAATGTTGGCAAGTGACCCACTTTGCCAAAGTTTTTGCTATCATCGCGATTGTTGTCAAGATAAACGCGCTAATGGGCACTCCATAACAGACGGAATGTGCTGCCAGCGCGGAAGTACACGTGTTTCCCGCGCTGGTCGAATTTCATGAGACAACGCGTCTATTATTCATATCTGATCGCGTTGACATGACCTTCTTTGTTATTCAGCTGCGATGTCAGCGCTCCAGTGCAGTTATGGACCCGCGCTGATCCAGTTTGGGCGAGTTTGTTCTAACAGTCAGCCTTCCAGATGACTCCAGACCTGGTTGTTGGCCTTGTAAATGTCGCCCTCCTTTCTCTGGCATGTCTGTTTCGTCATTTGAGCCACCTTCCTTGGAGATAAGCTCATCCTCCCACCATTCATGGAGACTCCTTCTCCTATTTAAGCCTCTACCATTGCCATGAGCAGCTAGTTTGGAATTCATAGTGCTTGGAGTGTTGTTGCTAGTGTGTGAGTTTGATAGGTAGCTGGTGTGACAAGTGTGGGATTGCTAGGGAGCTTAAGGAAGGTTGTGAAGTGTTTCTTTCTTGTGTAAACTTGTGTGAGAGAGAGCTTTTGTCTTGGGAGATCTACCTCCAAGGGTGAATGTGTTATAGACATTTTTGTGCCTTACAGCTATAAGCATGAAATGTCCATAATTCAAGGGATCCAAAGTCCCTAAAGATGTTGTTACAGCTCCTAAAGGAACAAGGTCAACCAATGAAAGCTTCTCCCAGAAGTTCTCCACCAAAAACCACTCAAAAATGGTCAAATCAGGATCAATTCAATGGCTCCACTAGCTTCCTGCGTTGAAATGTAGAGGTTACACTGGCTAGTTTGCACTGCAATGCAGGTAGAAGCACTACCAAGGTGCGCTGAGCGGGAAATGACAAATGGCAAGCTCATTCAACGAGGTGGAAAGACCCTGGAAGCTTCCAGAATCTTCTCCAATGACACTTGCCTCAATGAATTCGACTAGTGATGAGTAAGAGGTTCTCAACCTCCAAGTGGAAGCAAGAACTGACAGAGGGAAGCCACAAGTCAAAACATAAGCTGACTCATCCTCTCTGCTTACATCTGTATATGGATCTCTCACCCAGAGGTTCAGGAGGATGGAATTTTGTACTTTGCAGAGAATTGTTGTTGGTTTGAGATTGAGATTAGTGCATTGGGTGATTTATGCTTTGTTGGAGGAGAGGAAGGGATTCTTTTGCTGGGAGGTAGATGCTGGATCGGGCCTCACTTGGTTGTATCTCCTCTTGGACTTTATTACTCTATCAATAAACTATTTGAGTTTCTCCTACATGTTGTGTACCAATGATGTTTTGTTATGCTTACATGTTTAGCTTAATCTAATCTTGAGCTTTTTATGAATGTATATCTGTATCTTCTTGTAGTTTCTCTCTCTTGTGATCTTGCAGGAATTCGGTGAAGCTGGGCCGGTGAGGGAGCTGGGAGCTAGGAGCTACAGAAGATAGGAGCAATTGGATCAACAAACTAGCGAAAGACACAGGTTAGTTAGATCCTTTCTCCTCATTTACATTTCCTAAAGAAGAATACTCAATTAGTTTACCTTGTTTGTTGCTAAGGCACTATCACCTCTTAGAGTGGGATAGGGGCATTCCGAATTGGATACTTTTCCCAACAACAAATTTGCGACTCCGCTGGGGAGAGTATCTTGTTAGTTTATTTGTGTTTCTATTGCTATTCATTTCATAAACTCAAGAGTGCCGAATCGAACTGCATTTGCCATTTACAAATGCAAAGTAGAGATCAGCTACTCTAGCCCACTCACTGGGCCTGTTTATGATCTGAACAGCTAATCCATAAGTGCTCTAATAGCCCTTTGTGATAGATCTTAGTCCTCCTATAAATCATCCTCCTAATTGTACCTAATTGATAGCTTTGATCCAGCCAAAAACTATAGATTTAACTGCAAACAGTAACCTAGAACCCAGAAACAACTCTCATTTCTACTTCAACGCAGACTCTGTGAAGAGGTTCTGCATTTCAACGCAGGTCCCGTGAAGGCTACCTGCGCTGAATGTCAAAACCTCTGTGTTGGGAGTGCGCTGATCAGTCTTTGCCTTGTGCAGCTGTGGTTCCCTGCTTCCTTTTGCTCAGTTTTATCTCTGTTTTTTGCAGCCTGTTATCAGTCAGTGTACCTATCTGAAACCCCTTTTCTTTGCCTCAATTCCACCTCAGTTGTATAAAGAAACTGTATTTGTTCTTTGTGTATTTGTTACATCATTTGCAGTTTCCCATTACAAAAGTAAACTAGTCATACTGTCGCCCTTAGATCTAGACCTGTCGTAAGTGTCGTTTTGATCTTAAGAGTGAGTTTGTTTGCTGTTCACAGTTGATTTAGCTTTTACTTTTGTCTATTGGTTTGAATTTATGCATTTCTAGTGTCGAAACAAGTAAATCATAAAGTGTCGTAATCGTCTTTTTGATTTTGAAAAAGGAACTTGTTTATGTTTTCACTTGAAATCGAATTCAAATTTGTACAACAGCTTTCTTTTTAGGCATCAATATTAAGAAAGCGAAAAGAAATACATGCATTTGTGCATTTTCATTTTGATAGTTTGCATGGTTTGATTTAGGGAAAAGTGCATTAGAGTGTGCTCTATGCTCTTTGAGAAAAGTTTGTGTCTTCCTTTTCCCCTTGTAGCTAGGATTTTCATTGTTGAAAAGATATAAAAGCTTGCTTATCATCTTTAGACTGCATTTAGGAATTGTATCATACATCTCACGGTGATCCAAAAAGGCAAACTTCTAAGAAAGATCAACCTAAAATAAATTGAATGAACTTAACAACGCTTTGTAACTTAACGCACAACATAGAGGTCTAGGCTAGAGACGTGTTTCGGCGTCGTAAAACCTGGTGACTGTCGATCTCGCTGATGGTTGGGTGATTCCTCCTGAGGGACGATAGCGCCAGTACGGATTGTGCTCCCACGTACCGTCGAGTATATATTGGGAGACCCCTATAGGCATAAAACCTTTATCCTTAGGAAGCTGTGTCGGCCGCCCTATTGATCACAATGCACTGAACACAGCATTCGGGAAGATTGACCGCCCGTACCTTAAAAAGTATTCTGCGGTTTTGCGAAAAGTTTGGCACACCCTCTACCTAGAACTCCAGAGCAGTTCCTTTTGGCCTTTTTCAGACTCTATAACAGAAAAAGTCCATCCAAGCATTTGTCACTTCGGGCTCGTTAAAACATCGAAGGAGACTAGAGTCATCTTTAGCTTTTTCTCGACTCTTTAAAATTGAAAAAGAAAGTTGTGTCTAAAGCGTCTAAAAATTCATTTAATTCGGAAACACATTTTCCCCTTTTTTGTATTTTGGTTGATCGAGTAATCCGCAATCGTGGAAGAAAGTCAATTGAAACCCCGTCGTTCGCGGAGGCTTACGAGTCAACCGTCTTTGTCTCCGGAATCGAAAACAGTACGGACAAAGCGAACTCGTTTAACCGGTTCGAAATTTCCTATCAAAGTTAGAACAAGTGTTCCAACAACATCTGAGATTCTGGTTACTCCAAACATTTCTGGAAACCCTGCTTCTACAGAAGAAGTTCAACAGCCACAGAGGGACAGTGATACTGATCCTAGTCTGAGAGCAAACACTTGTGTTACTGAACCAGTTGCATCTGTAACCGGTTCAGAGAGTTTTGTTCCTCAAACATCTGTCGCTGTTGATTCAACCCCTTCTTCGGCACCAGAAATATTTTACGGACCTGACAGTCTTCCCCTTCCACCTGGTATGATTGCAATAGAGGAAATTGTAGAAGATCCGCAAGCAAGTACTCCAACACATTTTGGAGTCGGGGTCACTCTATTTCCTTTGACATCAGAAGTTAGTCTACCACCAGCGGAAGTTCCTGTAGAATTGCTAGGAAATTTATTGGATAGACTCAAAATGTCTGAACAACCTGTTGTGGTAAAAACACAACACCCCCCATTATTGATGTGTCCACTTCGAATAATGGGGACCCTTTCTATAAAAATTTTGGCTAAGCACCTTTTGAATTTTTATTTAGTTGATTGCTCTACGCTTTTGTTAATTTTTCGTTTTCTTTGGATTCTTGTTTTGATTGCTTTGTTAGAATCGATTTTTTATAAGTTTCCCATTGATGCTTGTTTCGCCTCATTTGGTCAACTGATTTGAAAATGGCACTCCTTTGAAATCTCATCATTTATCTAGCCTGGGTTAAAAATGCATAAAATGTACAATATCGCATTTTGTAAATAAATTTGTCCAATAACGCATTCAGTTTAAATATTAACTCGTAGAAGGTTTTACTAACATTTTTCATTATGCAGCCAAATAATTAAGCATCGGGACTTAAGAAATTCACTCCAATTTTCTAATCAAATCTTAATCTCGAAAAACCTAACATTCAAGTGGCTGTAGTTTATTTTTATTATTTTTCATTTATTTTCTAAGTGGCTGTAGTTTTATTTTTAGCTATAGTTTAAAAACTTAGGTTCATAAAAACAAAACAAAAAAAAATGAAAATTTAAGTTTAAAATTAAATTTTAAATTAATTAAATTAATTAATATATTATATAATTAATTTAATTAAATTAAAATTTAAAACAAAAAACAAAAATATAAAAATAATTGCATCGGGAATTCTATTTCGCAACCAATTTTAAAGAGCCCCGATATGCCCCTTGGGCTACACCCGATGCGAATTGCCGATATTCATTTCCCTCCCGATGCGATTTGCCTTGCCGATAAGGTAAAAATAAAAACATGTCTTAAATTTTTGGCATTGGTTAAGTTTTATGAAGTTTTATTCGCAGCAAATTTTGTAAACGCCCGACACAACACCCATAACCCCGATGCGATATCGCATCGGGGAAGTTCACTTGATGCGTTTTAATGAACCCGCCATTCTCCCGATTGCCGATGCGAAAAGAAATATAAAACAAAGTTTTATGTAAGTGGTTCAAGCAATTTTCTCTTTGACTCACACGTAGGGTAATATGGTTAGTTATATATATACATTAGATATAGTGTATATGGTTATGTTTTAAAAAATTTCATATATTATGAATGAGGTTAGTGTAGTTTACATATTAGTTTATATATGTGCTGTAGGTTAGTGTAGTTTATATATTAGTTTATATATGTGAGGAGTAGGGTTAGTTAATATATATTAATTAGTTTATATTAATTAATAATATGTAATATATTATATTATTTAAATTAATATATATTATTTAATTAATAGTTCAGATTAATTAATTTATAACATTTAAATAATTTATTTAATTTAGATTTAAATATTATTTAGAATTAGTTTTTAATTAGATTTAATTTGTTTATAAATAGTTAATTAGATATTCGTTAGTTAGTTTATAATTAGCAATTAAATTAAAATTAATTAAGGACTAATTCAGGATTTAATTTTTAATTCAAATTCTCATTTTTTTAGCCCAGCAACAGAATTTCCAGATTTACATCAGATTTGACCCATCAACTTTGGAAGCTCATAAATTGAGTTCTACTTGCCCAAATGAGGCCCAGGACGGCTCATTGGAAAGAGAAAATCAAGGAGAACATTTTGGAGGAGGTTTCACCAACAGAATTGATCATTTATCGGGCCAAAAATCAGGCAGAAGATCAGGCTCCGAATTTTGAAAACAAAATCAATTTTCTGAGTTATTGTTTTCAATTTCATTTGTCCAAAGCCTCTTCTAATTGCAGATCCATTGGCCAATAATATCCTTTGCCAATCAAATCATTCCAAGCATCAATACGTAGCTTATATTTTGTTTTTAATTATTTATTTAAATAGAATTTGATTGGGTTTGATTTAATTGCCAGAAATGATATTTTGATTGCATTTTAATTTATTTTGATTTCTTTTGCAGGAAAACAGTGGAAGAAATATGGAAAAAGAATCTCAATCAATGAGAAAGCTCCAGCAATTGAAGATCAGAATTAGGAGCAAGTAAAATTGGATTTAGCAGAATTCTCTTGAACAAACTCTCCTCTCTAAACATTCTTTTACAAAGACTATAAATAACAGATTGCAGAATGGAATAAGGGCTGCTCTCCTCTGCAATTTTAGAGACTTCTGAAAGCACTATTGTAATAGGAATTTAGAGTTGTAGGAGAGGGAAGTGAAATCTCAGATCTGGGGATTATTGAGGATTTTTCCTTTGTATCTTGAATTATGCATGAAGAACAAAGCTTGCACTATTGTGGCTCTAGTTTTGAAGGCAGAAGTTCAAGCAATGTAAAGGGCTGTTGGAGACCAAGAACAGAGAAATGGATGCAATAAATTGGTATTTCTAATACTACTGTTTTAAATATCAGTTTCATTTTTATAGTGACAGGGATGTCTCATTTTATTCATGTTTGTGCACTATTGTCAATATGGGTAATTTGTCTCAATCTTGTTATTATGTATCTCTGTTTTTTATGGATTAATTTCTGATTTCTGAGTAACTATTTACTCAGAAATCTGTCTTATTAAAACTGATTTATTGAGTGGTAATATGTTGTGAACTATTTCCACATATTATTGTTTAGTTATTGGGTTTGCTGATTTGATAATCAATATCATTTATGTGAACTACTTCCTGAGTGTTGTTGGTTTATTATTTCAGTAAAAAGGTCTCAATAGGATGTGTTTTGATATCCATAATATCAGTTAATTGAACTACTTCATTAACTTGATATTAATTATAAACAAGACATATCTAAATCTCAATACTTTAATTATCTTGCTCTTAGTTGGGTTAGATCTATATCTGCCTAATTAAGATAGGATTTAGATTAGTTTCTTTTGCTTGCATCATAGAATAATCTTGCATTTAGAGTAAATTATACACTCTGTTAAGTCCTCTCCTCAAAGAGGCAAAACTTTAGTTGTGGCTTGGCTGAGCCCAAATCAGCTTAAGGGTCATTCTCTTGCCTGATCAGCAAGGAGAAGTGATCTGATGTCCCTGTCTATTGGTAGTTAAAGATACATTATAAACCAATAGCAATAGGGAGAAGGTAACTGGACCTAGATGAACAGTCGGAGCCACCACACCAAACGGAAAAGGAGCTGCTTTTAAGGTCCGGACCGGGTGGTTATCCCCCAATGTTGTTGCAGCGATTTTCGAGGCATCAACATTTTTGGCGCTAGAAGGAGGGCCTGAGATTATTTGTCTATTGGAGTCTTTTCAATTTTAATATTTTATTTATTGTGATGGCTCCTCTTAAACTTCCAATATGGAGTTGTATCCATGGATGTGCATCCTCCAATACTCCACCCGAAGTGGTAAGACTCTTGTCTCAGGCAAAATTCAATGGTGAGAGAAATTCTTCTGCTTTTAACCATGTCTTTCAATTTATTCAAAATGTTTCAAAATATGATTTTCAAGGAATTGATGAAGGCATTTTATGTAGGATTTTTACTCTCACATTTGCGGCAAAAGCCAGAAACTGGTGCAAAACTCTTCCAGTTGCCTCAATCCATAGCTGGGATCAATTTGTTACAATTTTCATTTGTAAATTTGATGACTACGATTATGAACAGGTATGTGAAGAAATTAAATATCTACGTAGGTTTGAAAATGAGTCTGTTAATGATTTTAATATTCGATATCATTTGAATTGCTTAAGATTTAAAGACGAAGATAAACCCACGGAAGAAGAATCATTAGATTGGTTTGAATATGTATGTTCTCTGCCTCCCATTCTCAATCCATATGAAATTAGTTCAAGTTTTGTTTCATCCCCTTCCAACATAAATGAAAATCCCAACACGGATGTGCAAATAAATGCTGATGAAGCGGTTTCACAAAGCTTGGAAAATATTTCCATTCAAATGCAAGAAGACAACAATAGCAATTTTGGAGAAAAAGCCGCCTTGAAATCTGAAAGCTACTTTGAAGTAAATTCGGAAAATCAAATCGCAAATCAGCAAGTACAAGCAGCAATCAAAGTAAATAAACTGCAAACTACTGTACAAATTTCTGAATTTCTCCATGATGAGCAAATGCCAAAATCAGAGAAGCAAAGCAGCGTTCTTCAAGAAAGTATATGCACGCAAAGGAATGATCTGCAATCTGAAATTTACAATGAGCATAATGCACAAGAGCTCTCAAACAGAGACAATTTTAAATGCATTGTTTCAGGTTCACATTTTTCCCTTTATCCTGATATTTTCAATAATGGTAATATTTTTCCTCTTAGTATCAATGATATTCCAGAAATTAAAGAGGCTGATCTAAATGAATTACCATTAAGTTTTTATCAAGATAAAGAAACAATAGTTGATCATTCTTTTGCCATTAATGAACATGAAATGCTTGTTCCTCCTTGTTTGGATATATTGGATGAGATTGAAGGGAATTCTAGAGAGTCTTGTGAGGTCATTTATGATGATTACTCTGATATTGAGGATGTTGATTTCAATTTTTCTCAAGAGAATTCTCATGATAAAATTCAAATAACATCTGAAAATGAGGAACGCTTCAATTTAGAAATTATCCCAACTAATCTTCATTTTAGAGCAACAAATTATCTTCATGATTTCACCATTCAAGAAAACATTCCAATTTATGATTCATATGAGGATCAAACTCCCATTCCTATTCATAATCTTAATTCGTTTTCTATTTCACAAGTTGGAATTCGAAATTACCCAAATTCCATAATTTTGGCCATTCCTTGTGAAAATGAAATCATTTCAAAACGATCCCAAATGTGTTGTAACATTAGTTGTACAAATAATGATTTCATTTTAGTTTTTCTTTCACAGCTATTTTGTTTAAACTTAGATTTATTTTCTGATTTTATTTTGCAAAATTTTCACACTCTTCGCTGGCATATTGAGCGCCTTACTATCAAACACTCAATCGATGCATTGCCCAATTGGGAAATTCAAGTTTCATATTATAATCATCAGCATCAAAAGATATTAATATTCCAATTTAAATCAATGCTAATGTTTCATCAGAAGCTTCTATTTTTTCAAAGGCAATATCAACAAGAGAGTGTATTTTTGCAATCTGGCCAGCTATTCAATTTAATTAATAATTTTCCATATCATTTGACAAACTTCCATTCATTTTTCATTGACTCATTTGAAGATCATTTGGAAGTTTTTCCTTCAAGGAAAATTGTCAATGATTTAACATTTGTACATAATACTAACAATTCTTTCCAGGCCTTTGAATTTCAAAACTCATATCCACAATTCGGCCTGTTATCTCTTTCCTTGAACATTTCCCCATCCTTAATGGAAATCCATCCAGATTTTTGCGATCCAATTGGTATCGAATTGGAAAGGAAATTTCATGAGAAAGAGATTTTAATTAAGTTGCTAACAATAACTGTACATTCTTATTTCATATTTATTTTCCTTAGTTTAGTTAGATTTTTATTCTTATTTCTAACATTTGAACTGTACATAAACGCGGGAATAAAAATGAGAAAATGGCTACACTGGAAATATGACTATACCTAGTCATTTTCATGTATATGGTTAGAATAGGAGTAGAATTAATTTAGTTAGCTTGTTTTATGTAGTTAATTTATTTGCAATAGTGCTGTAGATTAAAAAATAAAACAAAGCAATCAGCCTTCTCATACATGTTCAGTGGAAACATTTTTCCTTATCAGAAAATTTTAATTCTTGCTTTCCTTTTTGAAATTTCTTATAGCGATTTCTCTACTCTGCCTATTTTGAATAATGTCTTGATCAAAGTCAATTAAAATTGCACTTGGCATCGATTGCCTCAAAGCCACTTTTCTTCATTTCGGGATTTCCTTCTAAGATTTTCTTTTGAAATTTATATGGTAAGGATTTGAGGATATAAAAGCTTCATGATCCCATTATCCTATGAGATGTATGATTGACTATGATAAGCCTAATTCTAATTCAATCATTATCAGTCAATCTAACCTGTCACAACAATCATATGAAGTTCATATTATATTCCTCGGAATTTGCCAAAAGCTGATCTTAAGGATGCCCATTTTGCCAAGTGCACACATTTAAATCTGTTTTGACATTTTTCTACAATTAGTAGCTTAATCTCATTCTAATCTTTACTTTATTATCTGATGCTGTAAAAACGCATCATGTCTATTTACTAAAGGCATTATTAAAAAGTCACCATAACAATACAGATTTTTCTGAAGATTAATTCGGAATGAGCAGAGGTAATAAATTGTTACTTCACTTCGAAAGGGAAGCATAGTTTCATATTTATTTCTGGTAAATTTTATATTCCATGAACATGAATGATTGATTTCATTTAGGCTGATTGCGCACTTAGATTTAAAATAAATAATGTGATGATTTTAATCAAAGGAAGAATTTGAAGATTTATCAGGTAAAATTTACAGACAAATTCTTTTCAGGTACGCATTTACAACTTTATTTTCATCCATTATTAGTTCATCTTTTCCTTAGTTTATTTTTGATTTGTGTTATGTTTTATTTGCAGGTTTTCATTTGTTTTCAAAACTTGAAGTAAGCAGCAAACCCAATTCAAATTTGCAATAGGCTCAGGGAAATTTTATTTGTGATGCATTAGAATTTAAGCATTTTTAATTTTGCTTTCATTCATTAGAAAACCCAATTGAAATTTCAAGAAATATCATAAGACCATTCGCATCACAACATTTCATCGGAAGTAGCTCTTAGCATTCCTTTTGATCACAAATTGTTCATTAAAGACCTCCGATGTATTATCTTACTCATAAGTCATATTGCATTTCGCTTATCGGAGCTTTCCAAGTGAAGTATACTTCCATGAACATGAATCGCCTATCTTCGATAATCGACTTTACCGATATTGCGATAAACACATAATTCCGGACCCGATATGAAATTCAAATCAAATTCATAAAATATCGCGTCCGTTCAATCGCAATAATGGTAGGAGTATAACTTTAAAGGAGGCCGATGTTTCGGATCCGATATGTTATCAAATTTTCAACATAAAATTATCGGGTCCACTCTTCATCACATATCGGTAGATTGAGAATTGTTAAATCGTGCGCATAACATTGCCGATCGCGATCGCCGATTAGCCACGTCATTCATCGCATATCGGCATCGCAACAATCATATTGTGTTACATCGGGTGCTTAAGATTGCCGATCGCCGATTTACATCATCCATCGCATCGCCGATATCGCAATCGCTTCCTTGCAGTTTTATTTATGGCCGATACCTCGGATCCGATATGTTATTAAAATCCCATCATAAAAAGTTATCGGGTCCGCTCTTCATCGCATATCGGCATCGCAAAAAATATATTGTGTTACATCGGGTACCCAAAATTTGCCGATTTCCGATTAGCTACGACTTCCATCGCATCGCCGATATTGCAATCATTTCATCACATTCTTACCCTCACATCACCTCTCTGAATCTACAATGTGTATTTTGCAATATGGGAAGCACAATGCAATTTATTCTCTGATCCCCGATATAATATTTCTTTAATGATGCGATCGCTTCATTTCATTGCACATGTTCTTATCGGCAATTTGCCATTGCAATCTCCGATGCAATAGCTTCCAATGCATGCCTTTCAGCCATTAACATTTAATCGATATATGGCATAGCAATAAAGGTGAAGTTTTGCAGTTTAAGTTTGAAGCATGGTGAAGAAACATGTTATGTAAATCATCCGATACGGCAATGTGTTATTTTAAAAGCGAGCTTGGGTAACCACTATGGTAAGAAAGCAGTTAATGACCAATTTGCAGCATATTCAAATTATTTCAATTTCTCATACATTTTAGTTTAAATATATAATTCCATAATTAAAAATGGAATTCAAGACCTCTCTATCTTCATATTTAAATTTTATTATCGTAGATTTGGTCTTGATTCCGAACTATTTATAAAATCATGGAATTTATATGAAACTTGTGATATTTTGAGAAATAGTCATTGCTGCAAATTCTCATTCTCATTTTTGATGCACTTGCTTTAATTTCAACTCCCTTGAACACTAGGCATTTCATTTTAACGTTTTACTACTTGCTTTAGTGTAAATAAAATAAATAATGATTTTGGGTTACAAGATTTTGGTTAGTGTGACTTCTTCATGTTTTTAATGTTAATTAAAATAAGGAGTCATCTAGTCTGGAGAAATTGATACCTTTCAGGTAAGATCAAAAGCAATTATCCAATGGTAAGATTCATGTGCCCACTTTCATTAATGTCCATTTCATCACTCTAGTTTTATTTTTGTTTTTAAATTATGCTGATATAAAACTCTGTTTTGCAGCTCTCCATTTGAAGTTTCCAATCCTCCGCCAGATCATATTTTCAAAGTCCATACTCTTCTCCTGGCTTTATTTCAAGAAGCAGCGATAATCCTCATTGAAACAGCCACACCAGGAAGTTTCTAAACCTTTAGTTTGTTTCTTTAAGCATTCATTTTATTAGAAAATGATCAAGATGATGCTTGGGAACAAGAAGATTCATATCAAACAGAAATTATTCATTGTGGCTGAATTTTACGATCACTGTTATCTAAAAGCCTAAAGCATTCACAACTCTGCAAGGTATGTTTTTCTAACTCTCAACATAAAAAAGAATGATTACATGCTTATTTTCTTTTTCTTCATATTGTTGAGGCATTGGTACAAACATTCTTGTTTGAGTTTATCTTGCGAAACATAGATTTTCCTTTTCATTCTTAGAGATTTCTTTGTTCTTATTTTTATTTTTATTGCTGATTTCTTTTCTCATTTTAGCATAAGACTTATTTTCTTTTGGTTTTCAGTTTTGATTTTGGTGACTTTGCCATTATTTATATGGAATGCCTATTTGTTACCTAACAATGGTCAGCATACATGGAAAAATTGTTAATAGTCACCTATTAGCTTTTTCTTAAATCTCTTAGTAAAGTTTGATTTTCTTATTATAAAGGTAGACATACTTAAGGAAGAGATTACCAATCAAAAGAAGTTGGCAAAGTATCATAAAATCTGAAAATTTCTTTTTCATCAAATTGTAATCATTTTGAGATTTCAAAATTTCATTAGGATCTTTCAAAGTTCTATTATCAGTCAAGAAAAGTTATTTTTAACCAAGTAAAGACACTTTACAGCAAAGCACTTTTAACTCTGAAATTGTCATTCTTAACTCTTAAGGAGTCAATGATTCTCCCTGTCCCAAAGAGTCTTATTTTCTAGAGTATAATCCAGAAATATAATTAAACTTAAAAGATAAGAGGTCTCATCGTGAGCCTGCTTACCATGATCATAGGGGAAAAATAGGCTGACATTACCAACACTGCTAAACAAACCAGGGTAATGGCTTATGATTGCAAACAATTATAAGACAAGGGGTCTCATCACGAGCCAGCTTGTTCAGCCTATTTTTAACCAGTGAATGGCATTGTCAACTATCTGGCTACCATACTAGGACAATGGCTTTTAAGATTTAATAAAAAATGAAAAAATAAAAAAATAATATATATATATATAAATGGATTTATCTCTAGATCAATAATTCTTAAAAAGATGGGATTCTGAATCATTGATGATTAAAAGGTAACCCTGTCGAAACTATGGATGTTTGCTGGCAACAGTGGCTCTACCTGTGACAAATGAGTATATTTTGAAAGCTAAGCTGTAAAGTGACCCCTGCTTTATCCCTTCAGCTAATTAATGACTGATATAGAGTTTTGAAATATTTTAATTTATGAGGAATTTTAAGAAAAATTACAGTTAGATGATTCTGGTTTTTATTCAGACTAATGAACCTATGTCAAGCATTTCAAGCATAATTCTCTCTTCTTTGAATTATTTTACTTTAATTTTTGGAAAATCTTATTCATGTCAAAAAGAGATAACTGGTTCTTCTCCCGTGTGTCGCCAATTGTTGTGGTAAAAACACAACACCCCCCATTATTGATGCGTCCACTTCGAATAATGGGGACCCTTTCTATAAAAATTTTGGCTAAGCACCTTTTGAATTTTTATTTAGTTGATTGCTCTACGCTTTTGTTAATTTTTCGTTTTCTTTGGATTCTTGTTTTGATTGCTTTGTTAGAATCGATTTTTTATAAGTTTCCCATTGATGCTTGTTTCGCCTCATTTGGTCAACTGATTTGAAAATGGCACTCCTTTGAAATCTCATTATTTATCTAGCCTGGGTTAAAAATGCATAAAATGTGCAATATCGCATTTTGTAAATAAATTTGTCCAATAATGCATTCAGTTTAAATATTAACTCGTAGAAGGTTTTACTAACATTTTTCATTATGCAGCCAAATAATTAAGCATCGGGACTTAAGAAATTCACTCCAATTTTCTAATCAAATCTTAATCTCGAAAAACTTAACATTCAAGTGGCTGTAGTTTATTTTTATTATTTTTCATTTATTTTCTAAGTGGCTGTAGTTTTATTTTTAGCTATAGTTTAAAAACTTAGGTTCATAAAAACAAAACAAAAAAAATGAAAATTTAAGTTTAAAATTAAATTTTAAATTAATTAAATTAATTAATATATTATATAATTAATTTAATTAAATTAAAATTTAAAACAAAAAACAAAAATATAAAAATAATTGCATCGGGAATTCTATTTCGCAACCAATTTTAAAGAGCCCCGATATGCCCCTTGGGCTACACCCGATGCGAATTGCCAATATTCATTTCCCTCCCGATGCGATTTGCCTTGCCGATAAGGTAAAAATAAAAACATGTCTTAAGTTTTTGGCATTGGTTAAGTTTTATGAAGTTTTATTCGCAGCAAATTTTGTAAACGCCCGACACAACACCCATAACCCCGATGCGATATCGCATCGGGGAAGTTCACTTGATGCGTTTTAATGAACCCGCCATTCTCCCGATTGCCGATGCGAAAAGAAATATAAAACAAAGTTTTATGTAAGTGGTTCAAGCAATTTTCTCTTTGACTCACACGTAGGGTAATATGGTTAGTTATATATATATATTAGATATAGTGTATATGGTTATGTTTTAAAAAATTTCATATATTATGAATGAGGTTAGTGTAGTTTACATATTAGTTTATATATGTGCTGTAGGTTAGTGTAGTTTATATATTTGTTTATATATGTGAGGAGTAGGGTTAGTTAATATATATTAATTAGTTTATATTAATTAATAATATGTAATATATTATATTATTTAAATTAATATATATTATTTAATTAATAGTTCAGATTAATTAATTTATAACATTTAAATAATTTATTTAATTTAGATTTAAATATTATTTAGAATTAGTTTTTAATTAGATTTAATTTGTTTATAAATAGTTAATTAGATATTCGTTAGTTAGTTTATAATTAGCAATTAAATTAAAATTAATTAAGGACTAATTCAGGATTTAATTTTTAATTCAAATTCTCATTTTTTTAGCCCAGCAACAGAATTTCCAGATTTACATCAGATTTGACCCATCAACTTTGGAAGCTCATAAATTGAGTTCTACTTGGCCAAATGAGGCCCAGGACGGCTCATTGGAAAGAGAAAATTAAGGAGAACATTTTGGAGGAGGTTTCACCAACAGAATTGATCATTTATCAGGCCAAAAATCAGGCAGAAGATCAGGCTCCGAATTTTGAAAACAAAATCAATTTTCTGAGTTATTGTTTTCAATTTCATTTGTCCAAAGCCTCTTCTAATTGCAGATCCATTGGCCAATAATATCCTTTGCCAATCAAATCATTCCAAGCATCAATACGTAGCTTATATTTTGTTTTTAATTATTTATTTAAATAGAATTTGATTGGGTTTGATTTAATTGCCAGAAATGATATTTTGATTGCATTTTAATTTATTTTGATTTCTTTTGCAGGAAAACAGTGGAAGAAATATGGAAAAAGAATCTCAATCAATGAGAAAGCTCCAGCAATTGAAGATCAGAATTAGGAGCAAGTAAAATTGGATTTAGCAGAATTCTCTTGAACAAACTCTCCTCTCTAAACATTCTTTTACAAAGACTATAAATAACAGATTGCAGAATGGAATAAGGGTTGCTCTCCTCTGCAATGCTAGACTTCTGAAAGCACTATTGTAATAGGAATTTAGAGTTGTAGGAGAGGGAATTGAAATCTCAGATCTGGGGATTATTGAGGATTTTTCCTTTGTATCTTGAATTATGCATGAAGAACAAAGCTTGCACTATTGTGGCTCTAGTTTTGAAGGCAGAAGTTCAACCAATGTAAAGGACTGTTGGAGACCAAGAACAAAGAAATGGATGCAATAAATTGGTATTTCTAATACTACTGTTTTAAATATCAGTTTCATTTTTATAGTGACAGGTATGTCTCATTTTATTCATGTTTGTGCACTATTGTCAATATGGGTAATTTGTCTCAATCTTGTTATTATGTATCTCTGTTTTTTATGGATTAATTTCTGATTTCTGAGTAACTATTTACTCAGAAATCTGTCTTATTAAAACTGATTTATTGAGTGGTAATATGTTGTGAACTATTTCCACATATTATTGTTTAGTTATTGGGTTTGTTGATTTGATAATCAATATTATTTATGTGAACTACTTTCTGAGTGTTGTTGGTTTATTATTTCTGTAAAAAGGTCTCAATAGGATGTGTTTTGATATCCATAATATCAGTTAATTGAACTACTTCATTAACTTGATATTAATTATAAACAAGACATATCTAAATCCCAATACTTTAATTATCTTGCTCTTAGTTGGGTTAGATCTATATCTGCCTAATTAAGATAGGATTTAGATTAGTTTCTTTTGCTTGCATCATAGAATAATCTTGCATTTAGAGTAAATTATACACTCTGTTAAGTCCTCTCCTCAAAGAGGCAAAACTTTAGTTGTGGCTTGGCTGAGCCCAAATCAGCTTAAGGGTCATTCTCTTGCCTGATCAGCAAGGAGAAGTGATCTGATGTCCCTGTCTATTGGTAGTTAAAGATACATTATAAACCAATAGCAATAGGGAGAAGGTAACTGGACCTAGATGAACAGTCGGAGCCACCACACCAAACGGAAAAGGAGCTGCTTTTAAGGTCCGGACCGGGTGGTTATCCCCCAATGTTGTTGCAGCGATTTTCGAGGCATCAACACAACCGTCAACATCTAGGACTGTGTCGAATGACACAGTGACAACAGAACTCCCTGCCGTCACTCTAACAATGTTTGCCGGCGTACCATCTGTCCCAACTAGCTCACAACCGCTAGAAGGAGTCCATCCAGGGACTATTTCGACAGTGCGGTCCATTCCTGTTTGTTCCTCCGGAATAATATCTGGCAACTCTTATGTTGAGACTCGACAAATTGATCCATTTGGAGGTCAATTTGGGCCATCCAGTCCCCAAGGACAATCAATCCCCTTGACTTCCGGATTACAACCGTATGGGGGGCAGTATGCCCTTTCATTACCCCCTCCGGGTGGATATCCATACAGGAGTTCTCAACAGTATTCAGGTTATACTGGAGTTACGACAAGTGGTTGGGTACCTATGCTACCCCAACAACCAAGAGTTATGTATTCTATGCAACAATGTGTACCTATGTCGAACATCCCGACAACACCAGCTATTGTAACAGTGTCACAAGTTCAAACGATGCCTGTTGTATGTCAACCTCAGATTTCTCAGGTTGTAATGCAACAGCCCCTTGACCCTGTGACTCAACCACAATCACCAACTGGTGGGGCAACACAGGTCCAAACGGGTACAATTACCCCACATCTTGGTCCGACGGTTAGTATAGCACAACAGAACATGGCTTCACAACCATGGCTGGTGCAATACCAACAACCACAATTCCAACAAGTGTACCAAGGTTCTGAGTAGCAGATATTTGCGAACAGTGGACAACCGTACATTCAAAACGGTCAAAATCAACCACTTTATAGTGGCCAAGTCCACCAACTGTATCAGTCATACCAGCATCAATTACATTATGCTGGTATGCAAAGGCCAACTGCTCAGGCAATTCCATCGTACCCCGGGTATGCTTCACCTAACCTGAATCAACAGTTCCCATTCGTGGCAACTTTAGAGTTACCCGATTTACACCGGTTAACAAATGATCCAATTTCTTATGCCCCTTGGTGGCCAACGATTCCTCACAAACTTCCATCGGACATTCCTAAATTTAATGGAAATCCAGGTGAAGACCCATCGAATCACGTGATGACATTTCATCTGCGGTGTTCATCAAACACCCTAAACGATGATTCAATAAGGTTTCGCCTTTTTCAGAGGACGTTAACGGGTCCAGCGACAAAATGGTATATTGAATTACCTAGAGCTTCGTTCGACAATTTCAGCACCTTAGCCACGACTTTCTTAACCCATTTTCAATTACCGATAAGGTATGAAACGGGAACGGAAATCTTAACCAACTTCAAACAGACAACGGCCACTCACATATTTGATCATATACATGAGTGGCGACATCGTCGTAGGATGGTAAAAACGTACGTTCCCGATCAGCTATTAGCTGAATGGTTTATCAAGTCGTTACTTCCTACCATAACGGAAGATGTGGCGAAGGGGGGAGTCGTAACGGAAGAGCAAGTTATCGCTTGTGCTCAATATCTAGACTTCGTCTATACTCAGTCTGGCATGCTCTACGACAAAATACCGGACGCCCCTAGACCAGAATTCTCAATTCCTCCTCCTCCTAAATCAAATAATGACTCTCATGCTGGTGATGGCGTGATTGGCACGACAAACGCGAAATCGACAAAGGCTTCGTCCAAGAAAGCCCGTAAGATTTCAGATCAAAATGCAAAAGATGAAATTCTTGCTTCAGAAGTAAATGCCGTATCAGCAGATAAGGGCAAAGAAACCAAACAACCAGGAAGCAAGAAGAAACAAAACAAAGGGAAGAAGAAGAAACAAGGAGAGTCATCTCCTGAAAAAACTTCTTCAAACCCTCCTGGAAATAGGAAACTAAAATATCCATGTCAAATATGTGATGAGGACCATCGGACAAGAGATTGTCCATACAAAGCCGAGCTTAAAAGATTCTTTAAAACTTCGCAAATCTCAGCTGTGTTGACTGATCCGTTTCCAAATCCAGGACAAAATCTGGTTGATAGTGGAAATGCTTCCCCGTCGCAAGTGCTTATGTTGTCGATTTCGAAGCAACAAAATGATGCTTTGATTTCGACAAGGAACAAAGATTACGGGAATCCGCAGCTGTCGAAAGACAAAGGTAAAGATCAACCAAGTAGTTCGACAACAACTTCAACAGAAGTTTTACCACCCATCATTCCTAAATTAACAATAAAACCGCCAAAGGGAGTAGTACACAAGTCGACATTTAATCCTCGCGCCAGAGCAGCGCAACATTATAACATAGTGGAAGATTTGGCACAATCGCCATCTGCTATGTCGACTCTTGAAGTACTACAAAATTGTCCATCCCAAAGGTAGGCTTTGTTATCAGCCATTGGTGGGGTTGATCCTAAGGATTCCAATCTTGTATCCTTCGACCACAAAGGATACGATCCTCAGTTACCAGCTCAGCTAGCTTTCCTTATTCAAGTGAAAGCCCTCAACAAAACTGTTCACCGAACAATTATTGATGAAGGGGCATCTACATGTATCATGTCAATGAGTTGCTGGAAAACTTTAGGATCTCCAACCTTGTCGCGATCTTCGACGACATTAAAAGCATTCGACGGAAGGACATATACCCCATATGGTATCCTAAATAACTTGAAGGTTGAGCTAGGGGGAAAAACCGTAGAAATAGATGTTGAAGTCATCGATGGGAATCTTGATTACAACATCCTGCTAGGAAGACCATGGATATATGCCATGGCAGCTGTTGTGTCGACCTATTTCAGAAAGATCGCATTCCCTTTTCAAGGAGGGATTACGATCGTCGACCAACAAAACTTCCTCCCCAATGGTTCACAAGTTACAGGAAGCATTCCCATGATCCATGGAAGCCCCCAGTCGCTTCAAAATATCGGAGTAGGCCTACTGAAAGATCCTATATTGATGGGAACTTTCGCTCTTCCACCTCCAATTGATTTGGCGGAAGTAGCATCGATAGGTACCTGCAATATGATATCTTCCGCGAAGATCTCAGAAGACGATATCAACATGGATCATGCAATGGTTTTGCCCCCAAGCCCAATAGAAATATTGTAGCAATCAATGTTTCGGGCATGGGAGGCGAACCCAAATCAACGCTCATCAAGCGTTTGGGTAGATAGGTGTAGAGAATATGGTACCCATTTAGATCCTTGGTCGAGAGTGCATGGAACCGACGAAGGAATTCTACAATCAATGTTGATTGAGGGGGCACCATGGAATGATTGCCACCATCGTTCCCTTCTTCGAGATTATGAAGAAGATACTCAAGATGACCTTTATCACCCTTCAGTCTTTGAATTCCTATCAAATACTGTAAATACGGTGGATTCTGAGCGAAACTTATCCAATATTGAAGAGACTGTAGCCATAAATATCTCGACTAAAACAAATGTTGTAGAGAATATTTATGTCGGCAAAGGTTGTTCTCCTTCAGAACTGGAAATATATAACGCTCTTTTTCGCGAGTTCAGAGATGTCTTTGCTTGGTCATATGATGAAATGCCAGGCATTGACTCGAGTATCGTTGAACACGAAATTAAGATGTATCCAGATGTCAAACCGGTAAGACAACGGCTCAGGCAGGTGCACCCCAAGAAAGCCGCCGCCATTAAGGGAGAAGTTGAAAAACTTCTCCATGCTGGTTTCATCTACCCGGTTCCTCTAACTGATTGGGTATCGAATATTGTCCCTGTTATGAAGAAACAAGGGACAATTAGAGTGTGTGTCGATTATAGGGATGTAAACCAAGCTTGTCGCACCCCAAGAAAGCCGCCGCCATTAAGGGAGAAGTTGAAAAACTTCTCCATGCTGGTTTCATCTACCCGGTTCCTCTAACTGATTGGGTATCGAATATTGTCCCTGTTATGAAGAAACAAGGGACAATTAGAGTGTGTGTCGATTATAGGGATGTAAACCAAGCTTGTCCAAAAGACAACTACCCTACACCCTTCATCGACCAGATAATTGATGAATGCGCCGGATGTGAAATCTTTTCATTCATGGATGGATTTTCCGGGTATAATCAAATAAATATCCGCCCACAAGACCAGTCAAAGACTGCATTCATTTGTCCGTGGGGCACATTCGCATATCGAAAATTACCCTTTGGTTTAAAGAACGCAGGAGTGACGTTTCAGAGGAAAATGAATTATGCCTTCCATGACATCAAGAACATCGTTCAACCATACCTCGACGACCTTCCGGCTCATTCGCGAAAGCGGACTGATCATCAGCAGCATTTAAGAGCGATATTTCTACGTTGCCAACACTACAAGATACGACTCAATCCGCACAAATGTGTATTTTGCGTCAGTTCTGGTCGTTTACTTGGCTTTGTAGTCTCCAAGGATGGGATTCGTCTCGACCCTTGCAAGGTCCAGGCAATCATCAATTTGCCTCCACCTTCGAATTTGCTTCAGATTCAGAAACTCCAAGGGAAAGCAAACTTTCTGAGGAGGTTCATTCCAAATTACGCAGAACTTGCTAAAGGTTATACTCGTCTTTTGAAAAAGGAGGTACCCTTCGTTTGGGATCAGGTTGCGCAAGCTTCCTTTGATGCTTTAAAGGATTCCTTAATAAAAGCATCATTAATGTACGCCCCCGATTATCAAAGAGATTTTAACCTGTATCTGGCTGCAGCAGATACAACCATCGCAATGGTTTTAGTTCAAGAAGTCGACGGAATTGAACATCCTATATATTATTTAAGTAGAAACTTAAATGATACAGAAAGCAAATATTCTTATGTTGAAAAACTAGCGCTTGCAGCTGTTCAAGCGATGCAAAGGTTTCGACATTATGTCCTCTTTAGGAAAACTACCATTCTGTCAGATTGCAACCCCATGACTTATATATTGTCGCGACAGTTGCTGGGGGGCAAATATTCAAAATGGATAGCAATCCTTCAAGAGTTTGATCTGGAATTTGTAAAATCCAAATCAAAGAAAGCTCTAGTTTTCACAGAATTATTATGCGATCTCCCATCGTCGTCCAATGATGAAACATCCGAAGAATCAATCATGGATGAGAATTTGTTTCTGATATCTACAAGCAATGAATGGTATGGAGATATAATAATTTATCTCCAAACCCAAAATTTCAGGTCTAACACCTCTCACTCTGAACAAAAACATATACGATACCAAGCAAAATACTACATGATCATCGGTGATACGCTTTACCGTCGTGGTATCAATACAGTTCTGAGGAGGTGCCTCACCCATGAGGAGGCCGAAAAAGCCCTGAATGAGTGTCATTCAGGAGCGTGTGGGGGGCATCAATCTGGATATGCTACAGCACAAAAAATCTTACGAGCAGGATACTTCTGGACAACTATGTTCAAAGATTGCATAACCGCAGTCAGAAGTTGCCATGCTTGTCAAATTTTTGATAGCAAAACCAGAAAACCACCCGCACCTTTACAGCCGATAGTAGCTGTTGGGCCTTTCACCAAATGGGGCATCGATTTCATGACATGTAACCCCACCTCGACTGGGGGGCATGTGTATATTATAGTCGTCGTTGACTATTTTACCAAATGGGCCAAGGCGATGCCTACATTAGATAACACTGGTGAAACAGCTGCCCTTTTCTTTTTCAATCATGTAGTCGCCAGGTTCGACGTACCACAGGCCATAGTTACAGATCATGGATCGCATTTTTGCAATCACATGATGGTTGAATTAGCTGCCAAGCTAGGGCTATCTCACGACAGCTCTACCCCATATTATCCGCAAGCCAACGGACAAGTTGAAGCGATCAACAAAGTCCTGAAGCGTATGTTGCAAAGGATGATCGGAGTTCACAAAAGAAGGTGGCACCTAATCCTGTACTCAGCCTTGTGGGCTTACCAAACATCAGTAAGGAATGTGACCGGGTTCACACCTTTCCAACTGGTATATGGCCTGGAAGCAGTCTTACCGGTCCAGTGCGAAATTTCGTCTCTTAAACTCGCAATCGATCTCCTCCCTGGAACTTCAGAAGAAGAGGCCCGTTTCTTGGAATTAATCCAATTGGATGAAACCCGTCGTGATGCCGCTTTGGCTAACGAAGCCCATAAGAAACGAGTCAAGGCGCAGTTCGACAAAAATGTCAAACCCCGTGTCTTCTCAGAAGGTGACTTGGTCTTGCTTTACGACCAAGAATCCGATAAATTGGGAGCAGGTAAATTTAATTCTTTATGGATGGGCCCCTATATTGTTAAACGAGTGTTAGCAAAAGGAGCCTACGAGTTAATGGATTATGACGGAATTCCACTGGCGCAACCTCGTAATGGGTTGTACCTCAAGCGTTACTATGCTTAAATAGTGACCAATATGCATGCACCTCGATTTGCGTTATTATGTTGGGGGCATGCAAACTTATCATCGAGCAGTTTTAGCGCATAGTTCATGCTCGTTAAAAAATAAACATAAGATCGAGCAAGTGTTTCAATCCACGTTTAAGCTCGTTAAAAAATGAGCTACCCAGTAAATAACCACTGCGAATGTAAATTATCAGCCATTAAAGCCTTGGTCGTGTTTGCACCGTCACCTCCACTTCTCCATTGGCCGATCATTCACCTCCATTTGATTGTTTACCCTTTTTGAGGAACAGGTGCGAAGAGTGATTTCACTAGCCATCCTTGTGACACTGCCGTGATTGGAAAATTCCAACTGTTACCTGGAATCAACTGCTACCCGTTTTATCACTCGTTCCTCAAAAGACGAGTCTTCTTTAAGCTCTTTTCATCTGACTCGTAAAATATGAAAAGATTGCTGAGTTTTGGCCTTCCAGCTCGTTAAAGCGACCGGAAGTGCTATCCCTCATCTAGATTTTAATATTTTTGGGCCTGAGGGATTATTGCACAAAAAGATCGAGCGCTTGTTTTGTTCGGCTCGTTAAAACTATCGAAAACTCATCCCTTCTGTATTGTTTTATACTTTTTCGGACTTAAGGGATTAGATGACGAAAAAGGAACTTTGGAGTTATCTTTACGTACCTTTTTAGACTCTCTAAAAATGAAAAGGGACCGAGTTATCTTTGTCGTTCAACTCGTTAAAAAACATTAATAGCGACAAACTTGTCTTTAGACGAGAACGAGTTTCACTATCGCTAGGCTCGTTAAAACATAGCGATGGGTTTGCCCGAAGGGCAAATTATAGAACAAGCATATGTTATCCTCGTCAAGCTTGACAAAAATAAAGAGGTACTGGTCATCAATGACTGGGGAAAATTGGGAAGAAACTCAAAGAACTTTATTGGTAGCAAGTCGCTCTTGAACATGACACTTCCACTCCGTGCCTGAGTCGGGTTGGGTTGTTTCATTCACCGATCACATCGCCATGGTCTCGCCATACCATCCACCTTTGGGGTAAATGCTACCAATCCATCACACAAGTGTCGCCGATATGTTCAAGAGAAGTCATCCAGAGAAGTCAGCCGTGTCCCATCCACTACCGTACATTATCCTTCATCCTTTCATGACCGCCACCCTGAACCATATATCATCAGATCGTTTTCACCTCCATCAAAATCATTTCCTCCTTTCCGTGTCACTGATGTGGGATACATTAAGGCCCTCCTTTGACGGATCGCTTCTTGTCGACATCAGCTCATTATCCAAGAAGTTGATCTAGGAACACCCCCTTCAGTACTTTGAAGCTTGCATGCGTCAATGGCAAGTTTCTCACTTCCAGCGACAGGTATACATCAATGACCTTCGACCGAAAGATTTTGCGTGGTGTTCGACGCCAAGTCCTTTATTCACACCACGTGAATTGTACTGCAGTACCTTGAGGGTCATTATCATTATTGGTGATTCCTCTCGCGCTTGTTAACAGTTTACATCATTGACTGGTAATCAAGTGATGTCTTTCCATGTTCGACTTCAGAACATTTCTCACATGGATCGACTTGTACTAAGAGTGAAGATCGAACGAGATTGAAGACCCCGGATCTAGTTTCATCCATCCAGGCTGCGATATATATTCAGGAAAAATAAAGACATTGACATGTACAGCATTGCAGCACAGACAATCATCCTACCAAAGGATGATGATTTCAGCAGGATCATCAGTCTATCATCAGACAATTGTCTGTCCTATGTACATAAAAATGAATTTATAAAGCTGAGCATGGGAATGCCCGCCTCAGCTAGATCATGAAAGCAGTATGAAAAATAATGTATTGTATTGTATCTTATTACAGGTCTCCTCCCAACATTGGAAGAACTTCGGATCCTCCTAATAAAGCATTTCACCCGATAAACGACCTCATACTTTAGGGGGCAACTGTTATAGACATTTTTGTGCCTTACAGCTATAAGCATGAAATGTCCATAATTCAAGGGATCCAAAGTCCCTAAAGATGTTGTTACAGCTCCTAAAGGAACAAGGTCAACCAATGACAGCTTCTCCCAGAAGTTCTCCACCAAAAACCACTCAGAAATGGTCAAATCAGGATCAATTCAATGGCTCCACTAGCTGCCTACGTTGAAATGCAGAGGTTACACTGGCTAGTTGCACTGCAACGCAGGTAGAAGCACTACCAAGGTGCGCTGAGTGGGAAATGACAAATGGCAAGCTCATTCAACGAGGTGGAAAGACCCTGGAAGCTTCCAGAATCTTCTCCAATGACACTTGCCTCAATGAATTCGACTAATGATGAGTAAGAGGTTCTCAACCTCCAAGTGGAAGCAAGAACTGACAGAGGGAATCCACAAGTCAAAACATAAGCAGACTCATCCTCTCTACTTACATCTAGATATGGATCTCTCACCCAGAGGTTCAGGAGGCTGGAATTTTGTACTTTGCAGAGAATTGCTGTTGGTTTGAGATTGAGATTAGTGCATTGGGTGATTTATGCTTTGTTGGAGGAGAGGAAGGGATTCTTTTGCTGGGAGGTAGATGCTGGATCGGGCCTCACTTGGTTGGATCTCCTCTTGGACTTTATTACTCTATCAATAAACTATTTGAGTTTCTCCTACATGTTGTGTACCAATGATGTTTTGTTATGCTTACATGTTTAGCTTAATCTGATCTTGAGCTTTTTATGAATGTATATCTGTATCTTCTTGTAGTTTCTCTCTCTTGTGATCTTGCAGGAATTCGGTGAAGCTGGGCCGGTGAGGGAGCTGGGAGCTAGGAGCTACAGAAGAGAGGAGCAATTGGATCAACAAACTAGCGAAAGACACAGGTTAGTTAGATCCTTTCTCCTCATTTACATTTCCTAAAGAAGAATACTCAATTAGTTTACCTTGTTTGTTGCTAAGGCACTATCACCTCTTAGAGTGGGATAGGGGCATTCCGAATTGGATACCTTTCCCAACAACAGAATGCTTAAGAGACTTGCTGGCTGGACCCTCTTGAGAAGGATTTGACGTCAGAACTTTGGTTGTATTCTTCTTTGTTTATTAATAATAGACGACTATCATTATGGTTCCACTCTTATTGTCTTTATGATGGTGTTTGAGTTATATCCTTTCTGACTGATATATAGTTACATCTACTGGATTTTATGCTTGTGTTTGTATCATTCTTTGCATGTGCAGGTGTCCGCGCACGAGGATCGTGAGGATTGTGACCAGCCGGGGCAAAAGAACGGGAGCATCAACTCTTCCACAAGTACTAGCGTTGGAATCCAGGTAGGCCTTCATCATTGGTCTTTTATATGTAATTAGGAACCTGTGTGTTAGCGTTGTTTGATTATTGCTAGACCCTATTGGGACTAGTAGGGATCGCCTCTATCCGCAGAGGGGATTTACCTCCACAACAGATGCTATTTATGAGGAAAGTTTTCCCGATGAACATTTATTCCTCATCTCTTCACTCGACCCTTGGTATGGAGATATCATTTTCTATCTCCAGACTTTGAAGTTTCCCTCTACTTTCTCCAAGGATGAACGTCGAAAATTACGTCACCTAGCTAAAAATTATGTTATCATTGGTGATACATTATTTCATAGAGGGGTTGATTCAATCCTTCGACGCTGTTTAACCTTAGAGAAAGCAGAGTCAGTGCTAAATGACTGCCACAGTGGAGTTTGTGGTGGTCATCTATCAGGGCTTGCTACAGCCCAGCGCATCTTGCGTGCTGCTATTTTTTGCCTTCGCTCTTTAAAGACTGTGTTGAAGTGGTCAAACGCTATCACCCCTATCAAATCTATGCTCAAAAGATGCGTGCACATCCAGCTCCTCTTTTTCCCGTTGTCACTGTCGGTACCTTTACTAAGTGGGGTATCAATTTTACAACTTGTAATCCATCTTCAGCGGCGAATCAGAGGTACATTATCGTGGCTGTAGACTACTTTACGAAGTGGGACAAGGCCATGCCCACTTATAAAAATGATAGTGACACGGCAGCATTGTTCCTTTTTAATCAAATTATCTCAAGATTCGGTATCTCGAGAGAGATTGTCACTGATCATGGCAGTAATTTCCAGAATCAACTGATGTCTGAATTGGCTCTCAAATTGGGTTTCCGGCAGGAGCATTCATCTCCTTATTATCCTCAGGTCAATGGACAGGTCGAGGTAGTCAACAAAACTCTTAAGACGATCCTGAAATGGACAATTGACAAAAATCAGTCCAATTGGCATCTTATGTTGTATCCAGCTCTTTGGGCATACCGGACCTTGGTGAAGACTGCTACTAGTTTTACACCTTTTCAGTTAGTTTATGGGATGGAATATATCTTCCCTATTGAATGTGAAATTCCATCTCTTAAGTTAGTTGTTGATCTCCTTCCAAAGATTTCGAGTCTTGAAGAGCACCTCCTTCATTCGGAACATCTCGATGAGCAGCGTCGAGATGCTGCCACGATGAATGAGACTCATAAGAAAAGGGTTAAAACGCAGTATGGTAAAGTTGTCTGTCCTCGAGTCTTTTCTGAAGGTGACCTTGTCTTGGTTTATGACCAAGATAAGGACACCTTGGGCGCAGGCAAGTTTAAGCCTATGCGGTACGGTCCCTTCATTATTAAATGAGTTTTAGAAAAAGGGTCGTATGAGTTAATCGATTTTGAGGGAAACAAGTTGGTAGAGCCCTGAAACGCGCTCTACCTAAAGAAGTAATTTGCTTAAGTAGGAGTTAGGCAATGGCTTCTTTGTACATATCTCATCGAGATTTTTTGATAGCAACACTTCTTGGTCTGCTGTGGCAGGTGTTGATGGATGACTTGGTTTATTTTGGGTTCGCTGATGGTGCTAGTCGGCACACTTGGAATCTCGCTTCTGCAGCTTGGGTACTCTACTATCCAACTGGTCAATTGATGGTGTCAAGGGTCGTATACATTGGTCCCGCTTCAAATAATATGGCTGAGTATACTTCTGTCATTAATTTACTATCTGAGGTAATTTCTTATGGAATCGACTCGTTGGTAGTTTATCTTGATTCACAATTGATAGTGTCACAATTGAACAACATTTATCGGGTAAGGGATCCATGTTTATATCGCCAGTATTTAAGGGTGAGGTTGTTGCAAAGATCATTTACTTATATTAACTATTTTCACATTCCAAGATCTCATAATTGGTTAGCCGATTCTATCGCTAATCAAGCATTAGACTGGCACATCAATCATTCATCACAATAAAATCAAGAATAAAAAGTCGAATTGTATATATATATATATATATATATATATATATATATATATATGTATATATATATATATATATGTATATATATATATATATATGTATATATATATATATATATATATATGTATATATATATATATATGTATATATATATATATATGTATATATATATATATATGTATATATATATATATATGTATATATATGTATATATATGTATATATATATATATATATGTATATATATACATATATATACATATATATACATATATAGACATATATATACATATATAGACATATATATATATATATATATATATATATATATATATATATATATATATATATATATATATATATATATATATGTATCGAGTGTACATAAGTCTATCCAAAAAATATACAAAATTGGGACTCAAATGCCCATAATCATGTCCGATATATCTAATGCCCTGGATCAAGATTGGCGGCTAAGTAGGTAGCTATCGCATTGGCTACACGCCTAAAAGTACGAACCCAGTGACGTGGCATGCCAACCACATGATGCTGCATATCCTCAGGAAGGTCCTCTATGGCAGCCATCGGTACTCGGTGAGTTAGTCTCACCAAGTGTCGTTGAACTGTATGTAGAAGTCATTCTATATCAACAGCCGCCTCTTCGGCTCCTCGGCCGCGCTGTCCATGCCGCGGAAACCCATCTGGTCGTACTTGCCCAATATCTGGAACATGATCATCATATTAGTCATTTAAATCCCATCAAAAATATTTTTCAAAATTCATTATTATATTTGAAAAATCCAAAAGAAATCATAAAATCAAAAATATTTACCAATGTCACCCCATGCTACGGTTGGTGGTAATGCTAGATCGGGATCTCCTCGAAAATCCAACCCAGCATAAGGGTAGTCATCTATGGCGATGATCTACTGATCCCAACAGGAAAAGAAGTCATCGTCAAATGTAGTCCGTGGGACATCCCCACCCCCCAGACATTTCATCAGGTCAACCCACCTACCCATGCGTGGATCTCGTGGGGTGCTGATGGAAACTGCTACCCTACGTTGGAGTGCAGGGACCCGCTCAAAAAAGAAAGAACACAAAATAGTCCCATAACCAAAGTTTTTGGTCTACCCCCTCTTGATAGAAGTGAGCTGGCTCTTCATGCTAGCCAGAAGAGGAGTACACTAGTCAAATACAGTGGTGAGACAGTCAACTGCCACGCTCATGGTTAGCCGTGATGCCTGGTGCAGAGAAGCTGATCCGTTCACTCGAGCTATGGTGAACAGGATTATCCTCAGCGGTAAACTCGCCACATGTGTGATGGAAATTTGACTTCCAACCTTCTTTGGATGTCCCGGGCAATATATCTATACGTAGTCCTCGATCGAGAGACTACTCCGTGTCCTGCCTCGGGAATGTACTACCTCTCCCCTTTGGGAAAGGTCTGTGATGAAATAGATATCTTCCACTTCCATCCTGAGTGGCATCTGGTCAATCATAAAGGCATCCTCCTTGATATTCCAGTAATCAATGAGCATCTCAAGTAGACGTGTGTTTGCTTTCATATTTGGCAGTTTGAAGAATTTAAGCAAACCACATCCTCGTAGGGCATCCAAAGCATTAGGATCGTTCATGACCTCATCATCCACTATGGTATGCTCTCTTTCTCGCCAAGTGACCAACATCCTGAAGAAAAAATGATCTTCAACCCTTAGATTTTTTGTTTAAAACATTCGCGGCGTATATGCGGGTCCCTTTGCACACAGACGCGTATAGGGCCCGCACATACGCTGAGGTGAAATTTTTGGCAAAAAATTCAACGGCAAAATATAAATTAAAAATTCCAAAACTAGTCATAATGGATTGAAAGACAAGTATAAGAGTTACCTGGGGATTTTGGAAGAATCTGAACGGTTGAATTTGGTGTATGGAAAACTTGCTTCTTTTGCTCCACTTCTCTGCTCTCAAACTCAAATGGTGAAAATGGTGAATCCAAAAAGCTCTTTTATAGGTTTTGAAAATGCAAAATTTTTTCAAAATTTTATTTTGTTTGGCCTCATGTAACTTTTAACTTGGGAGCTTGGAATGTCGAGAATGGTTTGATTTTCAGGACATTTTGGACATTTTTCAACAATTTCAAGACGGTTCCATGACTGCTGACTCATCATGGCAGGTATCATTTTCTCACTGGCATATAGGTTAGGGAAGCCATTTTTCTATTGCATTATGCATACTAGCCTCCATTTGTTGATACATCTGCCATAGGGTCGATCCCATCGTGTTATGGTTCGTAAGCCATCTTCACTCGCCATTTTTTTTAAATCATGACACGATGATAGAAGCCATCCTTTACATGGGCATCGTAGTTAGCACCTCACTGACATTTGTTGCCCATGCTGCTCTGATCTGAGTAGGCTCGGGAGTCCTCTTTAGTCTCGCCATGCCTTATGCAATGAAGCCTCATTCCTCTTTGCTTCTTTGCTTCGTTCTAGCCTTATACCCTAGAGGCTCCTTTGTGCTGAGTTGTACCACTGCATTGCATTTTGACCATTTGCACCTTTCTGCCTTGAGTTGACTTCACTTGGACTCATTTTTAAGCCAACTTTTGACCATGCCGACTGCAAAATCAAACTTTCATACCTTTAACTCCTGCAACTTGACGCACCTTGACCCGTGGAAGGAACACACATTTGAGTGTCACTGACTAGTTTTCACCTCCTTGCATTGAGCATAGGAACGTTCCAATCCCAAGAACTAGATCATCTGTTTCACCGACACTCGTTCCTTCCATTGTACTATAGCATTCTTTTATTCTTTTTCCAGCTTAAAAGAAAAAGACAAAAAAATTATATATTCCAAAAAGAGCGGGAACGGGACAATATTTCCATTTATTGTTGGCAGCTAGAGTCAATCGTGTCGCCCTTGAACAAAGCACTCAAAACAAGTTTGGGCAGGATTTAGTTTGACTTAGGTATGCCTTAACCTTTTTATTGAGTTAGTTCTCCCCCGATTGGTTATCTCTTCCAATCATATGGAGGGTTTGTTCATGCCTCCTACATGACGAACTTATACAGAGTCATCATATGCTGCCACATAGTCACATTGAGTCATGCTTTTGTTCAAGGGAGGTTACCTTGAGTTGGCCTCTCTGCAGTGTCTCTTGACTCACTTTTCAGTCGGCCATCCCTGGTTGTCAGTATCATGTTTATCATCACATCAGTTATATTGGTCCTTCATTCGTGCCAACTTGAGAAGGTCTCCATTGACTTCTTGCTGGCGGGTCTTGTCCTTATCGACGATGACATCTTGCTCTAAGGACAGGCCTAGAGCTGCACCCTGGCCCTATTTTCATTATTGATAGGTCACCTTTTGCTCAACATCGATCAATATCATGGGTCTTCGACTGAGTGGTTTCCCTTGTGTTCGAAATCATCTTATATTATCACACATTGGGATTCGTGCAGTACCTTGGTTTCCATTTGACCCTATTGGTGGATACCTCGCCTCTGTGTCAGCTTCCATTATTGGTTGGTTCAAGGGGTTTCTGTTGTGCGCTAGCCACATCTTGTGTACATTGGAAATGTACTTTGGTCGGGTTACTACATCTCTTTCATCTTATTCCTTCCACATTATTGGCCTACGGATTACACTCGTGCTAGATTGATGAAGGGTGCCTTAATTCTTTCCTTCTATCAGATCTTTCCCTATTGACTCTGACTCATTGCTCTGGGGCAAAGATCTCAAGTCCATTTGGCAGTACCTTGGGGTATGCAGTCATTAGTGGCAGATCCTTTGCTATCAATAGTGGGAAACCATCATTGTCTCCTGATCGATAGATTCTTATAGGTTTTCGACTCTAGCTCATCTATTCACACTTGTTAGATTGTACTGGGTACCTTGACACTCATTATCATTATCGGTGAGTAGTCTCGTATTTGCTAACGGTATACATCAATGACCGGTAATCAAATGATTTCTCACATGGTTGACTTTAGATCATTTATTCCCATGGTGTAGAAATGTTCCACAGCGGTCGGTGAGGACCTCGGGCTATATCAGCATTCATTGGTTCACTTGATAGTTGCTCTTGTTGCTGCTAGTTGATACCATTCCACCTTAAATGTTGCAGTCAGTCATGGTGACATTCTATATGCTGGAACCTGAGTTTGTAGTGTAGTACCATCCTATTCCATCATGTTCAGTTGGTATCTTTTATGATCAGTTTTCAATATCAGTGATCCGGTTCATCCTTTAGCATCATTGACATTCTTATATGTGATATTCAGACATGTACTTGTTCGATCATGATCAGATGATCCATTATGTTTTTCCAGTTCTTTATACTTGTATACTTAGTGGATCCACTTGTACTTGATATGCGGACATGCTTTACTTTTTCTGAGCATGGGTATGCCCGCCTCAAACAATGTTTCTTTCTGATCTCCTTTTGTGGCTTGGTAGGCTGAACTCTAGTGAAGTCCTTCTCAGTTTTTGATAGATTTCCTTTCCATGTACTTGCTTAAAACATTTCTGCCATCATGTACCCCTTCTGACCTCATATATTAGGGGGCATCTGTTATAGCTCCAAATCTCACTCTTGGGGTTTGTGATGCTACAATCATGGCCCAGGGCAACCCCTCCTTCAAAACCTGGTCCAAAATTTAAAAAACAATGTTTTATTCCCTATACGTGACATTTCCCTGAGCTAAACACGTGTATACGTGGGTCTGTGTATACCCAATGTGTGTATATGTCTTAAAACACTTAAAAAATAAAATTAAATCTCCCTAATTTCAGGTGGAGATCATGGGTTTTACCTGCTGATCACCTGTTACTACCCGTGGCCCAACTGTTCCCAATGAATTCCCAACTAAAAAAATACTTTGGGAGAAAAAGGCTTCAATGGGAAGGCCTAAGGGATGAGAGAAGAAGAGAGAAAGGTTATTATGCTGAGATTTCCCTGACGAGGTCTGAAGATCCTTGTGCCTCCTGCACTTCCCCCATTTTTATAGGAAACCCTTATTTCCTTGTGTGATGATGTCCATCCACTACTTGTGATATCATGGAGTAAGTCATGGAAGGAGTTTGCTAAAGGCTGGAGACTGGACGAATCTGGAGGATGGTTCCACTTGGAGCCTATGAAAGGATGACTCAGGTGAAATTATTCCTTTATGTACTTTATTTGTCTATAATAAAAGAAACACATGTCTTTGTTCCTGATATAAATCTTCTTCATGTTTATGTTATCCATGTTATGATTCATGTTTGAATGGTTGTTTAATTGCATAACTAACTACCTTTCAATATAGTATGAAGATGATTTCTTTATGATGTTTAGTCCATATACTGTTGTACTTTCTTGAATTGGTTGTTTTGCAGGTCAAAGGAGCAAAAGGAACTCCAAGAGGGGTTTGGACCCTGGAAGGACCTTCTCAAACGTAGGACCTTAGGTATGCCCCTTATCATAGAGTTTACTTATATTAGCATCATGGTTGTATGGAATGTGTGTTTCTCTATATAGACAACTTTCAGTCTGCTAGGGTATCAGCCCAAGACCCTAGGGTAACGTTTCCCTTAACAGTTACACAATAATTTGTCACTATCCTCATCTCAATCCCTCTGCTGTGTCATGTGTCAAATAAACATGCTCATGTTAAGCAAATGCTCTCTGATGCTGAAGATTGACCCTTTTTTTACTAAGTTCCTGCATCATCACTAGTAAACCCTTAAAATCCGCAACAATTCTCTGTCATGCAATGTATCGTTGTGACGTCGTCGCTAGTTCCCAATTCATGACCTGTGATGATCCAGATTAGGTTAATTTTTTCAAACAATCGGCCTTCTAGATGTTTCTAGAAATAGTTGTTGGGTCAGTTTGGGTCGCCTTTCCACCTCTGGGACTGTTACACAGTAATTTGTCACTACCTTCATCCCAGTCTTCCTACTGTGTCATGAGTCCAAAATCATTCATGCTCATGCTCTCTGATGTTGCCAAATGACCCACTTTGCCAAAGTTTCTGCATCATTGCGTCTGTTGTCCAAATAAACGCGTTGATGAGCGCTCCAAAACAGTCCATACGCGCTGCCATTGCGGAAGTACACGTGATTCCCGCGATGGTCGATTTTCTTATGACAGTGAAACTGTTGCTTGTATTTTGTCGCGATGACATGACCTTATTCGTTATGTAGTAGTGATGTCAGTGCGTCAGACTAGTTATGTACCCGCGAAGATCCAGTTTGGGCGAGTTTGTTCTAACAGTTGGGCTTCCAGATGACTCCAGATCTGGTTGTTGGCCTTGTTTTTGTCGCCCTCCCTTCTCTAGCATGGTTGTTCTGTCATTTTAGCTACCTTCCTTGGAGATAAGCTCATCTTCCCACCATTTATGGAGACTCCTTCTCCTATTTAAGTTTTCACCATTGCTATGAGCTGCTAGTTTGGAATTCTTAGTCTTTGGAGTGTTGTTGGTAGTATTGTGAGCTTGATAGGTAGCTGGTGTGACAAGTGTGGGATTGTTTGAGAGCTTGAGGAAGGTTGTGAACTACTTTTGATCTTGTGTGAAACTTGTGAGTGAGAGAGACTTGTATTGGGAGATCCATCTTCAAGGGTGAATGCTTTAGGAACATGCTGGCTAGACCCTCCTGAGAAGGCTTGTGACGTCAAGACTTGGGTTGTAAGCTTACTCTATTTCATATTTAATATAATCAATGATGTTTTCCTATGTCTCGTATGCAATGTACTAGATAGCTCATGATTTCTTGACATTATGAGTAAATAGTTCTTTGTTGTATCCAGTTATGTGCTTTATTGTATTTCCTTTCTTTGCTTCAGGTTCATTACTCATTAGGAGAAGGAAGCAGAAGCTGGAGTAGCGCAACGGAACTCCATCAACCACCGGTTGAGGTAGGCCTCCAACTCGAACTATAAGGTTTCGCAAAGATGTTGATGGGTTGGGTCTGTGTGATGTTTCCCATATTTCCTTCAGAGGACACTTGATAAACTTGAATAGGTGTTTGAAGGGGTTGAGATGGGAGACAAGGAGCAAACCACTCGAGACAGGTAAGCATTTCTCGATGGGCAGGGAGAAACGAGGAACGATGGTGATGATCAGACCAAGGAGGTTCCTCGAGAGACATGGTCTCGATAATGGCTTCATCAGAAGGAAATGTTTCCTTTAAAGGATCCGAAGAAGCGTCATCTCCAAGCCAAGGGGAATGAACGTACGAATCGGGAGCCCTGCTCGAAGGAGCCGGTTCGGAAGGGGGAGTTGATGTAGCAATGATTTCAACGTAGTTGAGCTCGGGAGGACTCAAAGGCATCTTATCACCCCAAGATTCTATTTGATCAACGAGGGGAAGAACCCACGGATCAGAGCGAACGGAAATCATATTATAGGAGTGACATTAGGAGGTGGGAGTGAAAAAACACCCATCAGGGCAGGATCTTTAAAAAGTCCAGCTCCCACACTCTCATATTGTTTGGAGGTATGCTGCATAAAAGGCACGTTGCCTTCGGAAGAGGAGGCAAAGAAGGAGAGCTAGTCTACAGTGACAATCTTCCCCTGATGAGGAAAACGAATGACATGAAAAAGAGACGAAGCCATGACTTGCATGGCGTATGTCCAGCTACGTCCGAGGAGGAGGTTGTAGGTAAGATTAGCATCAACAACTTCAACTTCCACTTCGACCGTCTTCCCTTCCAAAGAAATGTGAAAACGTTGGAGTATACCATAAGGCTGAGACTCTCTCCCATCAAAGCCATATACCGAGACTGCCTCACCAAACCGCCTTCCTCATAACGGTCATTATCAATTCCAAAATGATTCATCGTACAGTCATTAATGAAGGCGCTTCAACTTGCATCATGTCTGTTGCCTGTTGGAAGGCTATTGCTTCTCTGACGCTGAGCCAGTCTCCTACAACCTTGGAAGCCTTTGATGGGAGAGAGTCTCGCCCTTATGGTATACTCCAACGTTTGCCCATTTCTTTGGAAGGGAAGACGGTCGAAGTGGAAGTTGAAGTTGTTGATGCTAATCTTACCTACAACCTCCTCCTCGGATGTAGCTGTACATACGCCATGCAAGTCGTGGCTTCGTCTCTTTTTTGTGTCATTCGTTTCCCTCATCAAGGGAAGATTGTCATCGTAGACCAGCTCTCCTTCTTCGCCTCCTCTTCCGAAGGCAACGTGCCTTTTGTGGAGCATACCTCCAAACCATATGAGAGTGTGGGAGCTGGACTTTTTAAAGATCCTGCCCTGATGGGTGTTTTTTCACTCCCACCTCCTAATGTCACTCCTATTAATATGATTTCCGTTCGCTATGATCCGTGGGTTCTTCCCCCCACTGATCAGATAGAATCTTGGGGCGATAAGATGCCGTTGAGTCCTGCCGAGCTCAACTACGTCAAAATCATTGCTGCATTGGCTCCCCCTTCCGAACCCGCTCCTTCGAGCAGGGCTCCCAACTCGTACATTCATTCCCCTTGGCTTGGAGATGACACTTCTTCGAATCCTTTAAACGAAACATTTCCTTCTGATGAAGCCATTATCAAGACCATGTCTCTCGAGGAACCTCCTTGGTCTGATCATCACCATCGTTCCTTGTTTCTCCCTGCCCATCGGGAAATGCTTACCTGTCTCGAGCGGTTTGCTCCTTGTCTCCCATCTCAACCCCTTCAAACACCTATTCAATTTTATCAAGTGTCCTCTGAAGGAAATATGGGAAACATCACGCAAACCCAACCCATCAACATCTCTGTGAAACTAGGGATTTTCGAGCATATTCATATTGGAGTCACTTGCACTTCGGAGGAAATTTAGCTCTATACCGATCTTTTTCACGAATTTCGTGATGTCTTTGCTTGGTCCTACAAAGAAATGTTTGGCATTGACCCTAGCATAGTGGTGCATGAGATACCTACGTATCAGGGTGCTAAGCCTGTTCGCCAACGTCTACGCCCCATGCACCCCCGAAAGGCTGCAGCCATTAAAGCGGAAGTTGAAAAGCTTCTTAAGGCTGGTTTTATTTACCCCATCCCACTCACAGATTAGGTCTCCAATATCATCCCTGTGAATAAAAAGCAGGGTACCATTCGAGTCTGTGTTGATTACCGTGACATTAATTGGGCCTGTCCTAAAGACAACTTCCCCACACCCTTCATTGATCAACTCATTGATGAGTGTGCTGGGAGTGAAATGTATTCATTCTTGGAAGGTTTTTCTGGGTATAACCAGATCAATATTGCACCCGCCGATCAGCACAAGACTGCCTTTATCTGTCCCTGGGGTGCTTTCGCCTACAAAAAGCTCCCTTTCAGTTTAAAGAACACCGGTGCTACTTTCCAACGTGCAATGTCCTATGCTTTCCATGACATTCGTCACATTGTACAACTGTACCTGGATGATCTACCAGCTCATTCAGTCAAACGCCAGGACCACCCCACTCATCTTCGCGAAATCTTTCTCCGCTGTCGACACTACCGCATCAGGCTTAATCCTCACAAGTGTGTCTTCTACGTTGAGTCAGGCAGACTGCTCGGGTTTATCGTCTCCCGAGAGGGCATCCGTTTGGATCCCCTTAAAGTTGAGGCTATTCTGAATCTTCCTCCCCCTACTTCTTTGCAGCAATTGCAGAGCTTGCAGGGCAAAGCAAATTTTTTAAGATGATTCATTTCGAACTATGCTGAAGTGGCCAAAGGCTTTACATGGTTATTGAAGTGAGATACCCCTTTTCATTGGGATTCCATTGCTCAAAAGTCCTTCAAGCATCTCAAGGGTCTCCTTGTTTCTGCTCCATTGTTGCGTCCTCCAAATTATCATCACGACTATACTCTGTATTTGGCCACTGCCGATACCACTATCGGCATGGCTCTCGTTGAAGATGATGATGATGACACTGAGCATGTCATATATTACCTCAGCCGCAATCTTTTAGATACGGAAACTCGATATTCTTACATCAAGAAGTTGGCATTGGCCGTCGTTTGTGTCGTCCAACATTTTCGCCATTATATCTTGTTGCGTACTACGACCGTGATTTCTGATTACAACCCGATGACATACATTTTGTCACGTCAGTTGCTAGGGGGCAAGTACTCGAAGTGGATCGTCATCCTCCAAGAGTTTGACTTGGAATTCAACACTGCCAAGTCTAAGAAATCCCTTGTCTTTGCTGAGTTACTTTGCTCTTTGCCATCTCCTACCACACCCTCTCGGTGAGAGGACCATATCCCGAATGAAACTCTATTCCTAATTAGCACCCTCGATCCCTGGTACGGGGATATCATTGTATATCTGCAGACATCCTGCTTTCATCCTGCTATGTCCAAGGATGCTCGGTGATGGATCCATCATCAGTCTCAGCCCTATCGTATTATTGGGGACACCTTGTACCATCTCAGCGCCAACTCCGTTCTCCGCTAATGTCTAACTTTTGAGGAAGCTGAGCGAGTTTTGAATGACTGCCACTCTGGTGCCTGTGGTGGTCACATGTCTGGATATGCTACTGCTCAAAAAATCCTCCGCGCTGGTTATTTCTGTCCCTCCATCTTTAAGGATTGCATTCTTGCCATCCACTCCTGCCACGAGTGCCAGATATACCAGCGAAAGATGTGTGCGCCTCCGCTCCATTGCACCCTGTTGTCACCGTCGACCCTTTTGCAAAATGGGGCATTGATTATACGACCTGTAACCCTTGCTCGGTCAGGGGGCATGGGTATATTATCTTTTCCGTCGATTACTTCACCAAATGGGCCGAGGCAATGCCCACATTAACTGAAGATGGTCACACAGCGACGCAATTTTTGTTCAACCACGTTATTTCAAGGTTTGGATTCCCTCAGGCCATCGTCATGGATCATAGGAAGCATTTCCGTAATCACATGATGACCGAACTAACAACCCAACTAGGCTTACGGCATGATAGTTTGACTCCATATTATCCTCAGGCCAATGGCCAAGTTGAAGCCGTCAAAAAAGTTCTGGTTATGATGCTTTAACGTACCGTTGGTATGCATAAGTCTAAGTGGCACTTGATGGTGTTCCCTGCCTTGTGGGCCTACCGAACCTCTGTGAAGGATGCCACTGGTTTCACTCCATTTCAATTAGTTTATGGACTGGAGGCTACCCTTCCCATCGAGTGCGAGATCCCTTCGTTGAAGTTGGTTGTCGAGTTACTTCCCAACACTACTCCGGTAGAAGAACGCCTTTTTTACCTAAAACAGCTAGACGAGACCTGTTGGCTAGCCTCTCTAGCTATCAAAGCATAGAAGAAGAGAGTGAAAACTCACTTCGATCATACTGTCCATCCTCATTCCTTTGTTGAGGGAGATTTAGTCCTACTATATGATCAAGCGAATGATAAGCTGGGGGCAGGAAAACTCGAGCCCATGTGGCTAGGGCCTTATATTGTAAAGAGAGTTTTGCAGAAAGGGGCATATGAGCTAATTGACTACGAAGGGAATCCTCTCAATAAGCCCCGAAATGGGTTGTACTTGAAAAAGTACTATGCGTGAATTCCATGCAGTTTGGTTTGTACATACGTGTGTTTTAGCAGGTGTGCTGTGTGTGTGTGTTTTCATGTTTTTGGCTTGGTGTGAAGGCGTGATTGCCGCTTATTGTGTCTTTTGCTTCTTGTGCAGATGTCTGATGCACCTTACGTTGGTTTCACTGATGGTGCTTGCCGCAACACCCGCAACTTGTCTTCTGTGGCGTGGGTGATCTACAATCCTCACGGTGAGTTGATAGATCTTCAAGGTGTGTGTTTAGGTTGTACCACAAACAATGTCGTTGAATATAGTGCTATGATTGAATTACTAGCCGAGGCGATTAATCTCGATATTCGTACATTGGTTGTGAACCTGGACTCTCAACTTGTCGTCCACCAGCTCAATGGGCGATATTCCGTCAGAGACCATCGCATTTTAAGGTTCTATTTACGTGTTAAATTGTTAGAGAGGAATTTTGATTTCATTACATATCAGAATATTCCACGCCGATTGAACATGTTATCTGATGCATTGGCTAATCATGTATTAGACAGACATTTGTGTAACATGTAACCAAAACATCATACAAGAAAGCATATAAAGCACAATAATAGACCATAGCAATATGTATGTATATATATATATATCGTGTGGTGCACCGAGGTGCTCAAAAATAAGTGTACATGTCTAAATAGAGTTTGCATTCTCTGTACATCTAAGACACATGTCTCTCAAAAAAATCACCAGTAGGAAATAAAAACCTAGGTGTCTATTGTGGCAGGTTGTGTTCCCTATAGTGCACAGCCACTCGTGCCACCCGCCTCAACAGGCAGTGCATCCTGGGTTCCACTCCTACTGTGTGGATCTGGGACACTCTGGGGACCTCCTCGATCCCCATGTAATCTGGAATCCCTGTTAGCAGGCCCTCAAGGTTTTGGATCACTGCCTCCATCGTGTCATCTTCCGGAGGAGCCAGGGCTAGAGCTCCAATGCCCTACGCGTCCCTCCATGCCTCTGGAGCCAGTCCAAGGGGTCTCACTAGTCCTACATCTGCACACCAAAGTGTTTGTCAGTAGGACATGTACATGAAAAAATCAGAAACATCATAAAAATAAAAAATCAGAAAATGTGATCAAGTGTCTTACCACCATCATCCCACTGCTCTCCAGTAGGCAGCTACATGTCAGGATCTCGGTGGAAGTCCATGCCGGCATACGGCCAATCCTCCACGAAGATTGTCTGTCACTCCAGCCACTCTCGGAAAAATGTCCCCCATGCCACTGGTCGTTCGCCACCTCCTCATGGCATGACGTGAGCCCATTGCGTGGCCCTCGTCTCGCATGGCCTGGGTGCGTCCAAAGCCATGTCTTGCAACTGCAGTGCCAACACCCGATCCAGCATGAGCAAGACTAAGATCGATCCATAACCAAACTATTTCATCTCTCCTCGACGACAGTTGGTCAGTTGCCTCTTCAGGCTTGTCGTTACTGCCCTTGCCTAATTAAACATGGTCGGATTTAGACATTCGAGGGCCAGTCAGAGATGGGTCTTCGAAGCCTCATGTTGGGTTCGGGAGCCCGCTACCTGTGCCATCATGAAAAGCATAGCACGAAGGATTATGTCCTCCATCGTTGGGATTGCCACCTTTCCACTCCTTGACTTGCGTGCCTATGGGCACACTTGAGCCATCAGCATATCTAAGGTATCACCCCTGGGTCACTGCCCCTCCAGAATGGGCATCTCACCTCGACGAGACAACTCGGTCAAAAAATAGATGTCTGTAGAATCGAACTTGATATCCCCGCCTCGGATGACAAATTTTCCATCTGTGGGATTCCAGGCCTTGATCAGTAGCTCCAGCAGGTCAAGTTATGCCCGTAAGCATGGAGTTAGGAAAAATTTGAGTAATCCACATCCCTGCAATGCATTTCGGCACCCCGCATCATCAAAAGCCTCTATATCATTGTTATCATGCATGCGTTCTTGCCAGACGAATGCCATTATAACCCTGCATGACGAAAAACTCCATTAGCGCCTTGTTTGCAAAGTTTTAAATGTGATTTTATTAAAACATTGTTGCGCGGCATCATCGCGTTTGTTTCTAAAATAGACGCGATGATAAAGGGCGCCTGTGTTATTTTTCCCGGGTCATCGTGGAAGTGCATCAATTTTCCACGATGATCCAGGCGCGGTCTATGTAAATTTTTATCGATCATCGCGGACCCGATAGCGAAACCCGCGATGACCGAGAGCGGAATGCAGATTAAAAATCCACCCAAATGCACACATCCCACCATCAAATGCAGCAAAAAAGACATTAAATCAGAGCGCAGGGCAATGTGTTTCTATCTGGAACTGGTTTCAGGATGAATGATGCACGTACAGGGCCGAATTCCGTTCACCAACCTCAATGCTCCAAGTTTCTCCACAGTGATTGAATGGTAACAATGGTAAAAAATTATAGTTTAACCTCCCTATTTATGGTAATTTTGTGAAATTAAATATTACATTTCATAAATGTTGGTTTTTCTCATAGTTTTTGCTATATGTATGGTCAAAATATGGTTTTTAACTATGTCGTTATACGCATTGTTCATATTATCTTGAACGGGTTTACGTGCGCAGTGTTCTTTGCGCAGAATCTCAGGTGGTAGAATTACGACAGTTTTATGTGCACTTGATCCCGAAAAGTCATCTTTAAGCTCTTTTCCGACTTGAAACATGAAAAGATGGCCGAGTTTCCCTCTTGACTCGTTAAAAGAAATGAGAGGCGGTCGCCTTTAAGCTCTTTTTCGACCGTTTAAACATAAAAAGATCGCTGAGTTTTTGTCGTTTCAGACTCGTTCTTGGTTACGAAATGGCATGCTTCTAACCGTTTTTTTACTTTTTCGGGTCGAAGTTACTACTTACGAAAAGTACTCCTCAATCATAATGGTCGGGCTATTCTTTCGAGTATTGTTTTATACTTTTTCAGGCTCGAGAGACATAGCTCTACGAAAAAGGACCCCCCTGGAGTTTTCTTTTCTGTGTCTTTTTCAACCTCTCTAAACATGAAAAAGACTCCGAGTTTCACCTATGTCGGAATCGTTAAACCTTGACGGCATTGGACTCGTCACCATGACAAGACTCGAGCTTCTCCTTCCTAGGGCTCATTAAACTATTACTAGGTTGGATTCAACAACAAGTTTATCATTGATTGTCTATGGCAGCTAGTCACTCTTGAACATCGACACTTTTGCTTTTTGTCAGGTTGGGACATCCATACATCGTCATTTGGCCTTCTGCGGGTTTGGGTTATCATTCTAGCCTTATTTCATGCAATTCATGTCGTCTCCTTCATGCCTCTGATCCATTGGTCCCTGAATGCTGCCACACCCCCTTCCAGAGTCGTGTCGCCGATATGTTCAAGAGTATAATCCCTCTGCAGTTTACACCCTCACCTTCTCCTCTGGTACTCTACTCCGCCATCTACCACTTGTTCCTTATCTCATGTCGTTGATGGGGGAAACATTATGGCCCTCCTGCGACGGGTCGTATCCTATCGACATTAGCTCATTATCCAAGAGATTGACCTAGAGATCCCCTTTGGTACCTTAGAGCTTGCATGCCTCAATGGCAAGTTCTTCGCACCTGACGGTCAACTTTCATCATTGGTCGTCGATTGGGTGATTCCACGAGTGTTCGACTTCAGCTCTTTTTTCATACTTCGCGGATTGTGCTAGACAGTACCTTGAGAGTCATCGACATTATTAATGGTTTCTCTCGCGCATATTAACGATTTTCATCATTGACCGGTAATCAAGCGATATTCTATCATTCTCGACCTCAGCACCTCTATTCGCATGTTAGGATTTGTCCTATGATCGGATGGGTTCAAGACAACTCAACTTACACATGTTCGGGCACGTGGATTGGTTTTATGATTGCATGACTCATCGATGGATAGCTGTGACCATACCTGAGTCTTCATGGATGGCTGCGACCATACCTTTATTATCATCATGGTCTCATTAGCTGGGTGGCTGCGTCCATACCACAAAACTATTTCGTATGTCTTTTGGATGGCTGCGCCCATGCCTAGACTACATGTAATTCATTATCAGAGATATCAGTTGTACTTGCATGCAGGTTCTTCCAGATGGTGTTCCAGTTCAGTCAGTTTCGTAAAGCATTTCACCCCTCCCACTCTCTCGGGCTTCATACTTTAGGGGGCATCTGTTACACAGTAATTTGTCACTGCCTTCATCCCAGTCTTCCTACTATGTCATGAGTCCAAAATCATTCATGCTCATGCTCTCTGATGTTGCCAAATGACCCACTTTGCCAAATTTTCTGCATCATCGTGTCTGTTGTCCAAATAAACACGCTGATGAGCGCTCCAAAATAGTCCATACTCACTACCATCACCGAAGTACACGTGATTCCCGCGATGGTCGATTTTCTTATGATAGCGAAACTGTTGCTTGTATTTTCCCGCGATGACATGACCTTCTTCGTTATGAAGTAGCGATGTCAGCACGTCAGACCAGTTATGTACCCGCGATGATCCAATTTGGGCGAGTTTGTTCTAACAGTCGGGCTTCCAGATGACTCCAGACCTGGTTGTTGGCCTTGTTTTTGTCACCCTCCTCTGGCATGGCTGTTCCGTCATTTGAGCTACCTTCCTTCGAGATAAGCTCATCTTCCCACCATTTATGGAGACTCCTTCTCCTATTTAAGCTTTCACCATTGCTATGAGCTGCTAGTTTGGAATTCTTAGTCTTTGGAGCGTTGCTGGTAGTATTGTGAGCTTGATAGGTAGCTGGTGTGACAAGTGTGGGATTGTTTGAGAGCTTGAGGAAGGTTGTGAACTGCTTTTGATCTTGTGTGAAACTTGTGAGTGAGAGAGACTTGTATTGGGAGATCCATCTTCAAGGGTGAATGCTTGAGGAACATGCTGGCTGGACCCTCCTGAGAAGGCTTGTGACGTCAAGACCTGGGTTGTAAGCTTACACTATTTCATATTTAATACAATCAATGATGTTTTCCTATGTCTCGTATGCAATGTACTAGATAGATCATGATTTCTTGACTTTATGGGTAAATATTTCTTTGTTGTATCCGGTTATGTGCTTTGTTGTATTTCCTTGCTTTGTTTCAGGTTGATTACTCATTAGGAGAAGGAATCAGAAGCTGGAGCAACGCAATGGAACTCCATCGACCATCGGTTGAGGTAGGCCTCCAACTCGAACTATTTAAGGAGAATTGTTGTTGATTTGTCCTTTATGACTAGACCCACTCTAGGGCTAGAGGGGTTGCCTCTGTCCGTAGAGGGAACACTTTCCTACTTCACAGGGACGGTGGTTCCTCATTTTGTGCTATGTTCCTTGAGTATGAGCTCTTTCTCCCTCATTTCATGGAGGATCCTCCTCCTATAAAATCACTCACCATTGTTATCACCTGGTAGTTCTTTTAGGTTGTACAGTGCTACTGCTGTTTTTGAGTTTGATAGATAGTTGATGTGATTGTCACAAGTGTGGGATTTGCTTTGTAGTTTGCAAGAAGGTGTGGAGTTCCCTTAATCTTGTGTAAAGCTTGTGAATGAGAGAGATAGAAATGTATTGCTATTTGGGAGACCCATCTTTGAGAGTGAATTCTTGAGAAACATACTAGTTGGATCCTCCGAGAATGCTTGTGACGTCGAGACTTTGGTTGTAAGCTTTCTCCTATTTCATCATTAATACAATCAATGATGTTTTCCTATGTCTAGTATGTAATTTACTTGATAGCTCATGACTTCTTGACTTTGTGAGTAAATAGATCATCGTTGTATTCCGGTTACATGCTTTGTTGTATTTCCTTTGCATTGTTTCAGGTTGATCATTTGTTGAGGAGAAGGAAATGGAAGCTGGAGCAACGCAACGGAACTTCATCGACCACCTGTTGAGGTAGGCCTCCAATGATGACTGTTTAAGGAAATCAATTGTTGATCTGTCTTTGCTGTGACTAGACCCACTATAGGGCTAGAGGGGTTGCCTCTGTCTGCAGAGGGAACACTTTCCTACATCGCAAGTTGGCGACTCTGTTGGGGATTTTGTCCTATGTTCTTCTCTTGTTTTCTCTTGTTTTGATTTTGATTTGGTCCCTATTGAATTTTGGGGATTAACTATTAGTCTTTTGGGTTTCCTGGGTTGATTTGGGAAATACCTCTATTGACTGAAGGATTGATTGTTTTTTGTTTGGGAGTTTTTTTTTTCATTTGTCATTGTTTTTAATGCCGTCATGGAAAATAGTTTAACAGTCGCGTCGAAGTCGCGCTCACTCTTTTGTAAAGTCCTGTGCATCGCTGAATATCGTCGCACAATCGTGACGACTCCTGAAATTAGTATGTCGTGGAAAAGGCGTGTACTACCGCGACGACATCGCTCTGTTGCTACAGCTAGTTGCTGATCAGGGCTAGTTTCTTGTGTAGTTCCCGCGACGATTCCTGTAGAATTTTTTTTTCAATTCTAGCTCTTGGATTCACCAGTCCTGTTGATTCATTGCTATTTTTCTCTTTCTTAGTAGCTTGTTTTTTACTGTTTATGGTTAAGGCACTCTTTCTTTGGCTTTGTTGAATGAATCTTGCATTTTTGCCTATGTGACCTAGTTCGTTCTTTCAAGTTCTTGAATTAATTGGCTTGGTTGCTGGTTTGCCCAAGGTTCGTTTGCAACTTTCTTGTTGGTTTGTTTGAGCCTTCTCCATTGCTTGTTTCTGGTTGATTTTTAGTGACAATTATTGAACCAATCTTTGGTATTGATTCATTTTTTTTCACTATCGAACATAGATCACAATTGTTTGGATTGACCGGTTTTTCCACGCTTGCTTGTTTGTTTCTTTTAAATTTAAAACATCAAAATCAAAAGACTGCATTCATTTAACATATGAAAGTGAAAGTAAATTTGCATTTCAAGTTTGCATATTGGAAAGAAAATGATAAAAATCTCTCATTAGTAGTATCCATGCACTATAGGGATTGATGTCTGTATGCATTGAGTGACTACACTGGCTTATCTTGGTTTTCTTGGTTTGAGAATGATCTCTCTACCCTCCTGTAGGTAGGTGTTCATTGAAGTAAAAGGATGTTTCACTCATTCTAGTTGCATCCTAGGTTCTGTTATATACATATGGTAGGGCCTGAAAACTAGAACATAATTCAAGATCAACTCTAAAATGAACTGAATGATCTTAACAACGCATTGGAACATAACACACACTATTTAGAGGTCTAGGCTAGAGACGTGCTCCGGCATCGTTAAACATAGTCATTATTGCTTTCACTCAAGGTTGGGTGATTCCTCCTTCTGTGACTCAATAGCGGTCTAGTACAGATTGTGCTCCCAATACTGTCAAGTATATGTTGGGAGACCCCACTAGGTTATCATCCTATATCCATAGGAAGTCGTGTCTGTCGCCTTGTAAACCGTAACACACCGAACACAACATTCGGAAAGATTGACTACCGTACGGAAAGTCCTTGGTTTTCATATGATCACCAAGGTGTATATGCAGTTTTACGGGTTGTTTGGTAAACCTTTTGTGTAGTTTCTCCAGAGTAGTCACTTTCGTTCCTTTTCGGACTCCTTAAAAGAAAAGGTCCATCTGAGCACTTGTCCTTTTAGGCTCATTAAACCTCAAAAGAGATAGAGTCACATTTTTGTCCTTCTTGACTCTTGAAACATGAAAAGGTCAAGTTTTGTTCTTGTGTCATAAAATTTACTGCCCACGAGATATTCCTGGTTATAGTTCGATTGTTTTTTAGGCTCATTCCCGATGGAAACATTCCCTGAGCCTACCGGCCAAGGTCTTCCTCCAGGTGGGAACCTTGTTCCATTTCCTTCTTTTGGAAATGTCGGTGCTCCGTATATGGCAACATTGTCCTTGCCGGGGTTAACCATCGGTTTACCCGTTTGGTTGTTTTCAACCTCAATGGCCCCGAGTGTCATGACTTCTGTTCCACTGTCTCCTTCATCCGAACCTCGACACGATGATTCCAAGGTTGTGCCTACACCTTCTTCCCCTGTTTCTTCCTCCTCCTCTCCTCCTTCGCCTGGTGAAAGTTTCACATCTAGTAACCAGGAGACTAAGAAGAACAAGAAGAAGATGAAGAAGAAGAAGAAGTCCGATAAACACGAGGCCACCTGTGCAACTATTGCTCCGAGTACATCTCAGGTCGGACCACCTTCTGCTCCTCCGCGGAAGGTTAAGTTTCCTTGTAAATTGTGCAAGGGTGACCATATTCTTTGTGATTGTCCTGGCATTCCTAGGATCATAGAAGTATGGTCTTGCGATCCAGCTCATCCCTCGTCATCCTCTAAAGCTCATGACGATGCTACCCTATCCACTGGCAATGGTAAGAAGAAAGGGAAGATTCGATTCCCTTGTAGACTGTGTGAAGGCAACCATCCCCTTCACCTTTGTCCGCTCATGGATAAAGCTTCAGCTGTTTTGGAAATTCTTACAACTTCTTCACCCCAACTTCCTATTGGTTATCAGAGGCTCTCTTCAGACTCTCTCCCAATCAACAAAGGGATTGACTTAGATTCTTCTCTTGTTCATCCTCCTCCTTCCAAGCCTGGCTGTGCTCAGCCTGTTCCTAATTAACCATTGGTCGGAAAGAGTGTCGACTTGGGTTCACCACCTGTTGATCACTCTACTTCGGAAGCACATCATGCTCATGTTCTTCTTGTCTCATTAGATTCTCCTGAGTCCAAAAATGACCCTCCTATCCCCGCTGATCAAGAGGGTCCTCCTTCGGTTCCTATAGAGCAGGGGGGCAATCATACGATTCCCCCACCAAGTAGTTCAGTCATTTACTTCGATTGGAGTCACTTGACTGCTTTCCTCCTTCCATCCTATGTGCCTTTCCAGATTACAGTACATGCCTATAATAAGGCCATACCCGGAACTGTCTTGGATGAGGGTGCATCTATCAGTCTTATGCCTTCCACTACTTGGAAAGCTTTGGGCTCCCCACAGCTTTTTCTGGTTGCACAGAATCTGTTGGCGTTTGACGGAGGAACCAGCTGACCTTTGGGGATCCTTCTGAAGTTTCCTCTTACTTTGGGAGCCAAAACCGTCTATGTAGACGTCATGGTTGTCCAAGGTGCTTTAGATTTCAATCTTCTCCTCAGGTGTGACTATGTTTATGCCATGGGGGCCCTTGTCTCTTCACTTTTCCGTGTGTTCTGTTTTCCACATGATGGAAGAATGGTGACCATCGATCAATTATCATTCTTTAGTCCCCCGGTGCCTCCTGCGCAATTGTCGTCCCCTATCGGTTCTTGCTCGCAAGTAGTACCTTCCTTGCCACAGGTCAATTATGTGGCTACCCATTCTGTCTCCACCTCTACTGAAGATCATGCAGATGGTCTCATACATCATGTACTGGGGGCATTGGAACCCGATCTGTCATTGGTGTCTAATGACATGTGTTCATATCAGAGCATAGTTATTCCATCCCATGAAGATCTCTTGGGAGCCATGTTCTCATATGGCCCATGAACAGGAGTCTGAGGATAGTTTTGATCTTGTGTCAACCTCATTAACAAATGAAGCAAGGAGTCCCGAGGATAGTTCTTGATCTTGTGTCAACCTCGTTAAAAAATGAAACAAGGGTTATGAGGATTGTTGTTTCACTGTGTCAACCTCCTTAAAAAATGAAACAACTCCCTTTCCAAATTAAGTCTTTGATTAAGATCTTGTACAATCCAAGGCGAGTCTTTCCAAGATCTTGAAAGTGAACCTTCATTCCATCCACCTCGTTGAATGCAATGAAGCTTGGGGTCATGTACCTCGATTTGCATCATTATGCTGGGGGCATGCGAGCTTATAAAAAGCATAGTTTTTTGTTTCAAGCTTGTGTAAACATGAAACCAAATCCAAGCAGAGTTCTCCATGGTTCAAGCTTGCGTAAAAATGAACCCATACCCGATTTACATCTCGTGATTGCTGTTTTTTATCTGCTAAATTCTTTTAGATGAGCCTTGGTTGTTTTGTTCCATCGCCACCATCTCTTTGGCCAATCATATGCTTTCACTTGGTTGTTTTTCCTTTCCTAAGGAACCTCAGCGATGAGTGGTTTTATCAGCCAACCTCTTGACCATTACGTGTTTTGTGTAGTTCCACCATTGCCGGAACCAGTTGCTACCCTTTATACCACTCGTTCCTTCAGGATGAGTCTCCTTTAAGCTCTTTTCTGACTCGTAAAAGATGAAAATATTGCAGAGTATTTTTCCCTTTTTGACTCGTTAAAGAGAATAAAAATGGAGGTCTGCTTTCAGCTCTTTTCTGACCATTTAAAGACGAAAAGATTGCCAATTTTTCCTTGTTGACTCATTAAATGGAATAAAAAGGCGATCCACTTTAAGATCTTTTCTAACCGTATAAATGTGAAAAGGTCGTCGGACTTTTGTCATTCCAGGTTCGATACTGGTTATGAAACGACATGTCTTCAATCACTTTTCTACTTTTTCAAATCGAGGCCACTAATTACGAAATGTACTCCTTGATCGTAATGGTCAAGTGGTTCTCTCAAGTATTGTTTTATACTTTTTCAGGCTCGAGGGACACAAATCTACGAAAAAGGACCCCCCTGGAGTTTTCTTTTCCGTGTCTTTTTCAAACTCTCTAAACATGAAAAAGACTCCAAGTTTTACCTATGTCAGACTCGTTAAACCCTGACGACATTGGACTCGTCACCACGACGAGACTCGAGCTTCTCCTCCCTAGGGCTCGTTAAACTATTACTAGGTTCAATTTGACTGAAGTTCGAACTTATATTACAAGCATATGTTATCCCCTTGACACTTGTTTTCAAAAATAATTGGGGTACTCGCCAGCAGTGGTGGGATAAAATTTGGAAATCATCATTGGTTATCTGTGGTAGCTAGTCACTCTTGAACATCAACACTTTTTCTTCTTGTTGGGTTGGGATATCCATACATCATCATTTGGCCTTCTATGGTTCTGGGTTTCCATTTTGCCTCATTCCATCTGATCCATGTTGCCTACATCGAGCCTCTGATCCCTTGGTATCAAAATGCTGCCACATTCCAGAGTCATGTTGCCGATATTATCAAGAGTATAATCCTTCTGCAGTTCACACCCTTACCTCCTCCTCTGATACTCTGTTTCACCATCTACCACTTGTTCTTATCTCGTGTCATTGATGGGGGAAACATTATGGCCCTCATGCGACGGATCGTCTCTTGTCGACATCAGCTCATTATCCAGGATTGATCTAGATATCCCCTTTGGTACCTTAGAGCTTGCATGACTCAATGACAAGTTCTTCATGCCTGACAATCGACTTTCATCACTGGTCGTCGATTGGGTGATTCCACGAGTGTTCAACTTCAGCTCATTTTTCACACTTAGTGGATTGTACTGAGTAGTACCTTGCGGACCATTGGCATTATTGGTGGTTTCTCTCGCTCTTGTTAACGGTTTACATCATTGGCTGGTAATCAAGCAACTTTCTATCATGTTCGACTTCAGCAAATCTATTCACATGATAGAATTTGTACTATGATTGGTTGGGTTTCAAGACCCTGAGCTAAGATTACATATGTTCGGGTTACATGGATTGGTTCATGATTACATATATGACTCTTTGATGGATGGCTATGACCATACCTTTGTCATTATTATGGTCTTATCAACTGGGTGGCTACGTCCATACCACAGACCAAGTTTCATGTGTCTTATGGATGGCTACGCCCATACCTAGACCATATGTATTTCACTATTACAGATATTAGTTGTACTTGGGCCTACAGGATCTTCAAGGTGGTTCCAGTTCAGATAGTTTCGTAAAGCATTTCACCCCTCCCACTCTCTCGGGATTCATGCTTTAAGGGGCATCTGCTACACAGTAATTTGTCACTGTCCTCATCTCAGTCCCTCTGCTGTGTCATGTGTCAAATAAACATGCTCATGTTAAGCAAATGCTCTCTAATGCTGAAGATTGACCCTTTTTTCTACTAAGTTCCTGCATCATTGCTAGTAAACCCTTAAAATCCGTGACGATTCTCTGTCATGCACTGTATCGTTGCAACTTTGTCGCTAGTTCCTAGTTCAAGACCCACAACGATCCAGATTGGGTGAATTTGTTCAAACATTCGGCCTTCTGGATGTTTCTAGAGCTGGTTGTTGGGTCAGTTTGGGTCACCTTTCCACCTCTGGGATGGTGGTTCGACCTTTTGTGCTACCTTCGTTGAGGATGAGCTCTTTCTCCCTCATTTCATGGAGGCTCCTCCTCCTATAAAATCACTCACCATTGATATCACCTACTAGTTCTTTTGGGTTGTACAGTGCTGCTACTATTTTTGAGTTTGATAGATAGTTGATGTGAGTGTGACAAGTGTGGGATTTTCTTTGTAGTTTTCAAGAAGGTGTGGAGTGCCCTTAATCTTGTGTAAAGCTTGTGAATGAGAGAGAGAGAAATGTATTTCTATTTGGGAAACCCATCTTTGAGAGTGAATGCTTGAGAAACATACTGGCTGGATCCTCCGAGAAGGCTTGCGACATCAAGAATTTGGTTGTAAGCTTGCTCTTATTTCATCATTAATACAATCAATGATGTTTTCCTATATATTGTATGTAATTTACTTGATAGCTCATGACTTCTTGACTTTGTGAGTAAATAGATCATCATTGTATTCTAGTTATGTGCTTTGTTGTATTTCCTTTGCATTGTTTCAGGTTGATCACTCGTTGAGGAGAAGGAAACGGAAGCTGGAGCAGCGCAACAAAACTTCATCAACCACCAGTTGAGGTAGGCCTCCAACAATGACTGTTTAAGGAAATCAATTGTTGATCTGTCTTTGCTATGACTAGACCCACTCTAGGGCTAGAGGGGTTGCATCTGTCCGTAGAGGAAACACTTTCCTGCATCACAATGTGCCTGTTGTGCCGTAGGTGGCTACGATTCCTTCCTGTGGGGGCCGCACCTGTAGTTCCTATAGCTGCACCCTTAGGGCCCCCAACGCAATCTTCTACTTCGACATGGCTTCCTGGAGCACTTCCTTGGTGACCTTGCGAACCGTGTCACCTATGTTGTAGAGGTCACCTTCTATTAATGTGATTGGGTTGATGGCCAATTTGGACACCTTGACCTTTTTTCATGGACCTGATCTCTCTATGGCATGCGGCCTTTTTAGCTGGGTGGAAGTTGTGCCCAGGTCTGCGTCTTCTTCTGTGTCCTCTGCTCCCTATCCTATAGACAAGTCTTAGCCCTCCTCGTCCTAGGCTGTGGTGGCCCTCATTTCCTACGCTACTGTTTCTTCTTCGGCGGCCATTGCCTACTCCGCGGCTGCCCTTGCTGCCTCGCAGATACCCCTTACCTCCACAGCCACTTGTTCATTGTGCCTTTTCTAGGCCAACTTTGTGACATGCAACTTGGTTGCATCCTTTGTTTCTGTGCCACTGTTCTATCCATCACCACCAAATCCGGGGCACGTCGCTTAGGAAGCCATGATTCTAGCACTGAAAATATCACATCATTAATAGCGATGAAGGGGAGCTTGTTCCATTGCTGTGTTAGGTCCTTACATGCCTTGATGTACACATTATGCATGTCTGCCTTGAAGTTTACAAAGTTCCACAGACTGTTGCACAGTGTGGGGGACAGGCACAACTGTCTATTGATCTACATCTAGATGTTCGCCTCCATGAGCACCTAGGAGATCTTTGTCTCACGAATCTTCTTGGTGTCCTTGGTGGCCTAGAGCGACGTGTACTTTGTGGCCTCTAGTAGGTCCTGCTCAATGATAGGGAACTCACTATCCTTGGGCAGTTCCCTTGTTACCAGTAAAATGGACAAGGGCAACCACGCGTAGTGGAAGGTATTGCCCTACTCCTAGGCTTCCTTGCAGTTAGTCAGGAACTCCTCGTAGAGGAACTTGACCTAATTGAATTGGACCCCCTCTACACATTGTTCTGCCAGTGCAACTACCGACGCTGGTACCTCATCTCCACGACATTTTCTCATCACTTTCCCAGTGAGGAGTTGGGTGGATATGCGCACCCCTTTATCTTTAATGTTGTTGATTGCGTAACCCCTATTTTTCTTCTTTGGTTTGTATTTTTTCTTCATGGCCTCTGCGAGTGCAAAATATCTACCTTTTCCTGCTATCGCCACGGGGTCCTTTCCCTTATAGGGAGCTGGGAAATACTATGGATGAGATCCGTCATGATGGGAATAGGCTCCTCCAGCCATAAGTACCCATCATGCATAAGGAAAAGTAGCTACCTGGTGATGAAAATAGTGAAAGTCGCACGGTGAAAGAGTGGAATCCATAGCCAATGAAGTAATCTGGCCTTCTCCACACCGCGCAACCATTTTCGTGGCTCTAGTGTTGTGACTGACCCCTCCATGCTCTGCTTCATGAGGCTCTCCATCTCTAAGTGTGGGAACTTTTCACTGTTCGCGAGGTCGCAATCTTCAAACTTCATTGTGGGTATGCAACCCAGATGAAAGCCCTCAAACACAATTCCATCGTGGAGGAGTGGGGTCTCGAGTGCGCTCTTAGTGGCATCCAACTCCTTGGGTATCTTAGCTTTCCCTTTTCGTGGAGGGACGTACTTGGGCAATTTCGTTGTAGCACGCACCAGCTGGATGTCCTCTTCCATGTCTTTTGTTGCCTCTATCTCATCGACAAGAGTGTGTAGGTCCTTCTCCTCATCATTTGTCTCAATGGTGACAACCTTGCCCTTTTCTTCCATTGAGAGTTTACCGAACTGCGGATTCCTTGAGGACATGTGAACTAGTCCCGCTGCCTACTTATCCTTCTTGGGCCTTAGCATCTGGGGTGATTTCGGGATTTCTAGCGCGACCCCAGTGTTTCCAGGAACATCATGTATGTGGGGTTCTGCGCGGCCTCATCGGTGGTTCCTTCTGCAGAGCCCAAACCTCTCCTGGTAGTCATCATCTTGTTTGAGTTGTCTGTGGTCATTTGCAAACTTTGGGGCTCAACTCTTGCTCGGTGCTTTATACTTTGTGCTCTAACCAACTGCTCAATTCTCAAATGACGAAGTGTTGTCTCGTGGTTAGCCCCTGGAGTTTTATAGTTCCTTTTCAATTCAAATTCGACCGTTCCCCCCACTTCTCGACCATTAATGCTTTCTTGGCTGTAGATTGCCATAAATCTTACCCTTATTTCATGTTTTAAATGCTCGTCGTCCCCTCCCTTTTGCCTTAAATTGGACATCTCGTCATGAATAGTGACACCAATGGTTATTTCCCAGCCTACCTGCATAGTAGCGCAGCCCCCTGTGCACAGACACAAACCTTGTGTGATGTTGATTCTACGCGCACCTCCCTCATTGTGCAGCTCCCAAATAGACTCTTTTATAGTCCCGCACTCTCTTTCAACTACCTGGAGTGCTGAGACTGTGCTCCCTATGTCTAGTCAGGTGGTCACATCACCTATGCGAGACTTCAAATCGCCTCCTAGTATAGTTCGCGGAAACTCCTCAATTGCTTGCGCGACCACCAATGTCGCATGTTCTACTGTATGTAGTGTGCTCTCTGGCTACTGCATTTGATGAGGTGTGGTCATAGCCATGGCAGTAGAGTCATAAATTCTCGGCAACAATCTTCTAATGCAGTGGTACAATCATCCATATCTTTCCTTGTCACCCTGGGTTATCGACGAGACATGCTTGCATGATTTCGTTTTCTAGCCTTTTGATCTCAGCGTCCATCAAAATGCTTTCCTTTCTCAATCGTACATAGTCCTTTTCGAGTTCACAAAGCCTAAGGTTCCCTTGTCGAATGGCTTCCTGAATCCTTATATGTTTGACCTCGCGTAGATGTGTGATTTCTTCCTCCTGGTCATCGTGCACTGTCACCACTGTGGGAGCCAGTACGTGTGGATTCCTCTTTGGATTTTCTTCAGTAATTATGGTCTCCACTTTGTTCCACACCTTTGGAATCATCTTCGCATTTAGGGTTTTGCACATGGTCCTACAGGCCCATCGAACCGCTGGCACGCACAGGTCCCAATTAGTTCATCTCGCTTAGTGAACCTTGTTCAGTACTCCACGAATGCTTCGTCATGGAGAATTCGTAGCATGCATCGCCTTTCCTGTTGTTGTGGTTTGTACCGATTCTCAATAGGGGTGGTGTGTGCTTGTGCGGGTTTTACAGCATATGTATGTACCCATCAAGAGAGGTGGGCGCGCAAGGTGTCTCACCCCTACTGGTTGGATGTCGTTTGGAGTTGGGGTTTTCCAAAACATAGGTGCATCATCATTCTAAATCTGTGCCAGTCCTCAAAATTTCCTTGATGCGTACCCCACCATTGTGTAGGTGTTGCGCGCAGTGCCCACTTCTACAGATCGAATCGCTATTGTTCTGGTACTACGCTTTAAAATTTTCTTAGAAATTCATCCACCGTTGTTAATCCATCATATGTCGGCAACTCCCTTTCTTCTGTTGTCATGCAACGCAATGATCTAATCATCATGTTGTAATTCAATGTTGTTACTTCGTCTAGCCAATTCTGCCATCACTCTATCTCTTCGTTTGAATCTGAAGTGCAGGAGCTTTCGCGCTCCCACAAAATCCTTCCATCTGCAGTCGGATTCACCCAGTCCTCCTCTCATGTAGTTATCTTGTAAATACAATTGAGATTGTTATCACTGTCATCATCGCGCACTGGTTCATTGTATCGCATTCCTTCGGCTGGATCTAGCAGTCCTACTACGCGTAATGACTTTTTCTCAAAGATCATTTTGTGCTTCTTCATATTTATGACTCCATTCATATCGGTGGCCTAGTCTATTCCTAGTAGTACGGAATAGGGATTTTTGTCATCGATAATTTCTCTCACTTCAAAATCCACCTGTGTGCTCGCACCTTCAATATTGACTAGCACCACTTGCAATGTTCCCATGGGAAAAATCATCTGTTGGTTTTCCAATCGTAACTGAATAGGGGACCACTGTAGCGTGGGTCTGCCCATGCGTTCCCATGTTTGCTTTGGTAGTACAGTCGCATCCAAACCCATATCCAAGATTACCTGATCCATTTCATACTCGCGTATTTTTGTAGTCAACCTCATTTCCATTCTTGTATGCAATGCATGCTTTCCCAGTTTTCAGACCACGCACGGTTCTCCTGACCCCATGCACCTAGTGATAAGTTCATGTAGTCCTTTGACTACCTTGCTGTCATGCAACAATTTCATGCATGTCTCCAGAAAGGTAGTGAGCATTGAAGGATCCATCCCTAGTTCTAGTTGATCCTTACTACCTGAAGTGGAGGCCTCCGTGAAGTTCTTCTTCTCTTCCATGAATGTCTCCTTCGCGCGTTCTAAATCAAATTCGGGTTCCTTTGTAGGAGCCTTGCGAACCCATGTGTCTGCAACCCAAATCATATATGTCCATAAACCAAGGGCTTCTAAATCCCTAAAAGTGTTGTTTAATTCCCTAAAGAAAAAAGGTAAGCTGATTACATCATCTCCCAGAAGTTCTCCACAGAAAACTGCTCAGAACTGGTCAAAATTGGACCATATAGGTTGCTCAATGTTGAGGGTGCAATGCATCTCACCTGCCCAGTGTAAAAGGTGCGATGCATACTGGAAAGCCCTTTTGTAGGGTACGATGGGTGAGAATGGACAAATGGCAGAGACAATTTGCAAGGTGGATGATCATGGAATCTTCCAAAAACTTCTCCTGTGACACTTGCCTCTCTGAATTCCCCCAAGGATGAGTAAGAGATCATCAATCTCCAAGTGGAATCAAGAACTATCAGAGAGAAGACACTAATCAAAATCCCAGAAGCTGACTCACCTCCCTGCAATCATCTATATATGGATCCCTCATCCTAGAGATCCAGAGGCTGGAATTTTGTATCTTGTAAGGAAGTGTTGTTGGTTTCCTAGTCGAATATTATCGTGTTGGGTGATTTAAGCTTTTCATGAGGTGAAGAAGGGCTTTCATGCTGGGTGGGTGACGTTGGGTTAGATCAATGGGTTGTAATCCTCTCTTTTAATCTTTATATCAATAAATCTATTCAAGTTTTCCTCCACATTCTTGTATGTTTGATAGTATATGCATTTGTGTGGTCAATATATATCTGGTCCTATATTGCTTATGATTGTAGATCTCTGCACTTTGAAGGTATTATGCTGCTTTGACTTTACAGGTACTCTTTGAAGTGGAGTGGTCAAGGGAGAAGTGGCAAAGACCTGTCGGTGAGGAGAAGGAACAAGAAAAGAACCGAGCAAAAGACAGAGGTTGGTACTCTTTGATCCTTATCAGGAAATCTAGAGTCTATGCAGAGCTGCTAGTCCCTAATATGGGTAGCTATCTTAGAAACAAACAGATTAAAGTTACTTTTGTTTTCCTTTATGAGAAGTAGATAGGAGAGGATCAAAGAATACCAACCTCTGTATTTCGCTCGGTTCTTTGCTTTTTCCTTCTCCTCACCGACAGGTGTTTGCCGCTTCTCCCTTGACCACTCCACTTCAAAGAGTACCTGTAAATTCAAAGCAGCATAATACCTTCAAAGTGCAGAGATCTACAATCATAAGCAATATAGGACCAGATATATATTTACCACACAAATGCATATAATATCAAACATACAAGAATGTGGAGACAAACTTGAATAGCTTTATTGATATAAAGATTAGAAGAGAGGATTACAACCCATTGACTTGACCCAGCATCATCCTCCCAGCATGAAATCCCTTCTTCACCTCATGAAAAGCTTAGATCACCCAACACTATGATATTCCACCAGGAAACCAATAGCGCTTCCTTACAAGATACAACATTCCAGCCTCTAGATCTCTAGGATGAGGGAGCCATATATAGATGATTACAGGAAGGTGAGTCAGATTATAGGATTTTGATTAGTGTCTTCTCTTTGATAGTTCTTAATTCCAATTGGAGATTGATGATCTCTTACTCATCCCTGGGCGAATTCAGAGAGGCAAGTGTCACAGGAGAAGTTTCCGGAAGATTCCATGATCATCCACCTTGCAAGCGGTCTCTGCCATTTGTCCATTCTTGCCCATTGCACCCTGCAGAAGGGCTTTCCAGTATGCATTGCACCTTTTACACTAGGCAGGTGAGATGCATCGTACCCTTAGCATTGAGCAACCTGTATGGTCCGGTTTTGACCAGTTTTGAGCAGTTTTCTATGGAGAACTTTTGGGAGATGATGTAATCAGCTGACCTTGTTCCTTTAGGGCATGAAACAAAACTTTTAGGGATTCAGAAGCCCTTGTTTTATGGACATATTGATTGGGGTTGTAGTGCCCAAAAATTTCTATAACAGTTGTCCCCTAAAGCATGAGGTCGTTAATCTTTTGATGTCAGGTGAAATGCTTTATCATGAGGATCCGAGGTTTTTCAAGCTGGAAGGTGACCTGTAATAAGATACAATACAATACATTATCTTCATAATATTTTCATGATCTAGCTGAGGCGGGCATTCCCATGCTCATCTTTATAAATTCATTTTCATGTACATAGGATAGACAACTGTCTGTGTGGCAGACTGATGATTCTGATAGAGCCATCATCCTTTGATTCGGATGATCATCTGTGCAGCAATGATGTACATTTGATGTCTTTATTTTCTTGAATATATCGCAGGCCGGATGGATGAAACTAGATCCGGGGTCTTCAAAACTCGTCCAATCTTCGCTCGAAGTACAATTCGATCCATGTGAAAAATGTTCTAGAGTCGAACATGGAAAGACATCGCCTGATTCCCAGCCAATGATGTAAGTTGTTAACAGGCACGAGAAGAATCACTAATAATGATGATGATCCTCAAGGTATGACAATACAATTCGCATGGTGTGAAAATGGGACTTGGCGTCGAACACCACGCAAAATCTCTCGGTCGAAGGCCATTGATGTAAACCTGTCACCGAAAGTGAGAAACTTGCCATTGAGGCATGCAAGCTTCAAAGTACTGAAAGGGTTGTTCCTAGGTTGACTTCTTGGATAATGAGTTGATGTCGACAAGAAGTGACCCGTCGTAGGAGGGCCTTAATGAATCCCACATCTATGACACGGAATGGAGAAAATGACTTTTGGAGGTGAAAACGATCTGATGATACAGGGTTCAGGGTGGCGGTCATGAAAGAATGAAGTGTAAAGGTATTGTAGTGGATGAGACATAAAATGGGTTGGTGAATTCTCTGATCAACTTCTCTTGAACATATCGGTGACACTGAAATGGATTGGTAGCATTAACCCCAAAGATGATGGTACGGTGGACCAATGGTAATATGACCGGTGAACGGAATAACCCAACCCGACTCAGACATGGAGTAAAAGTGTCATGTTCAAGAGCGACTTTGCTACCAATAAAGTTTCTTCAAGTTTTCTTCCCAATTTTTTCCTAGTCATTGCTGACCAGTACCTATTTATTTTTATCAAGCTTGACGAGGATAACATATGCTTGTTCTATAATTTTCCCTTCGGGCAAACCCGTTGCTATGTTTTAACGAGCCTAGTGACAGTGAAACTTGTTCTTGTCTATATGGACAAGTTTGTCACTATTGGTCTTAACGAGTTTAACGACAAAGATAACTCAGTCCTTTTTCAATTTTAGAGAGTCTGAAGAGGGGCATAAAGGAAACTCCAGTAATCCTTTTTCATCATATAATCCCTTAAGTCCAAAAAAGTATAAAATAATATGAAAGGGATGAATTTTCGATAATTTTAACAAGCCGAACAAAACATGCATTCGATCTTTTTGTGTAATAATCCCTTAGGTCCAGAAAGATTAAAATCTAGAGGAGGGATAGCACTCCTGGTAGCTTTAATGAGCTGGAGAGGCCAACTGATCGGCAATATTTTCATATTTTACAAGTCAGACGAAAAGAGCTTAAAGGAGACTCGTTTTTTGAGGAACGAGTGATAATTTCAGGTAGCAGCTGATTCCAGGTAAGGTTTGGAATTTTCCAATGATGGCAGTGTCACAAGGATGGCTAACAGAATCACTCTTCGCAACTGTTCCTCAAAAAGGGGTAAACAATCAAATGGAGGCGAATGATCGACTAAAACAGAGTGGAGGTGATGATGAGAACATGACCAAGGCTCAAGATCTGATGATAATGCATTCGCAATGGTTATTTACTGGAAATTGGTTCATTTTGTAATGAGCTTAAACTCTGGGGGAAACATTTGCTCATTGCTTAGGTTTAATTTTTAACGAGCTTGAACATCACATAAAAACTGCTCATGATAATGGTCATTGATTATTTGATTTCACTGCTAACACTTTGTTCTTTCAATGGTCGTACTGCCTATTCAATTGCTTCATCAAACCGATTAGAAATGAATAATACATGCTTGAAAAATGAGTTAAAACACTAATACCTTACTCGAATTACGTGAAAAGTAATTTAAAAGTGGTTTTTACCCTTCATTTTACCATTTCATTTGAACTTTGGTTTGTTGGAGCTCTGGAGGTACATTCCCCCCTTGATTTTCACTAGTTGATTTTGGGAGATTCTGTGGATGATTCTCGGCACTGTCTGGACTAGGTAAGAGCTAAACTAGATCTCTTCAGTTTCATTCGTTCCTTTTTGAATTCTGAGCATGTTTCCCTATTTTTCTGAGCCCTTGGGGTTTGAAAAATTTTCCCTGGCTCCATTGCACCCTTCCTATATCGAAAGGTGCAATGCATACTGGCCTAGCCATTGGCCAGTCAGTATGCATCTCACCCAGTACACTGCTAGGGTGCGATGGGTGCAAGAAGGGAAACTTTTGCACTATTTTCTCATGGAATTTTTTGCCTGTTTTTTGCCAAATCAGGACCCTAACTCTTCTCTTGTTTGTTTTACAGAGATTCATTGGAGCAAAATGGTTGTTACATGGCGAGAATGCGAGCATGAAGAAGAGGACATGGTTGCTTTACATGATCCAGGTATGGTAACTACACTGCGGAACTGTGGCCTGCTGAAGTTTTTTTGCATCTCTAGCATGAGGCAACAAATCAAATTGTTGCAATATTTCCTCGATGCATGGGATCCTATGAACCAGGTGTTCCAGATCAGATGCAAATCCATCCACTTGACTGTCGTGGACATCTATTTTATGACCGGTTTACCGAGACGTGGTGCCCGTCTCTCATTATCAGGTTCCGCCCGTGGGGGTGAATCCGTGAGAGATTACATTTGTCGGTACTACAAAGAGGGATCTCAGCCGAGTAGGGATGGCAAGATCAACATCCAAGATGTCACTGACCAGTCCTTAAGGACCATTCTGTTCACTTTTGCTAGACTGTCTAGTAGTGCAGCTCTTCACATGGCTAACAGTTCTTATATGCAGTACGCCTTGGAATGCCTTGAACCAAAGGTGTTCAAATGGTGTGACGCAATACTCCCTGTGATGAAAGAACAATTGACCAAGGTAAAAAGCGGAAAATGCAAGAATTTCGGCTAGGTTCTATTCTGACCACTTTCACCTTGGAAAAGATCCCCTTGACGCAACCGCAGTACATTTCACTTCGTTTACCTCCACCAACTGAGCCACGGATGCAGAGATGGCTTGACCTCATGGCCCGACATGTTGGTCAGTCCTAGGTTTCTTTCTCTGATACCTTCTTAGAGTGGTTTAACTGTCAGGAGATGGTTTATGCTGAGTGCCCATATGCTGGTATGGATTTCCGAGATGACCCGGATTTGGTGCTACTGGCTTGTGAGTAGTGGGGTGCTATAGGTAAATTCTCTAACAATATCTCTGTTTATCAGTTTTTATAATGTTCTTGTGCTTTCTTCTATCAAGATTAATCAAAACTCACATGCTCATGCAGATATTGGACCAGTTCGGCTAGCAGTACGTCTGAGAGCACCAGCTGCCGTTCCAGCAGGAGAGGCTGTGGGGAGGGCTATCCTTCACGACCTTGACGTGGCCGAGACTCTTTTGGCATTGTAGTATTAGGTCTAGGGTCTCACTCTTGGTATTCTAGACGTGAGGACCGATGAGCTACCTCTGAGGTTGCAGCGACATACTACTGGCATGCCGAGTCAATGGACTAGGCTTTTACGCATGATTGCACAGGTGGTGACTTGTTATCACCAGCATCATTAGACTAGGGTGCCCCCTAGCATTTTGAGTTTTGGTTCATTTGACTAATTTTGTCTTGGTTAGAGAACATTATGTATAAACGATAAACAATTATATATATTTTTGCTTTTTGGAGCTTTATTTTGGTTAAGTTACATGATCTTGATGCAAATATTGATGAAATGCTTCTTTTATAAATGTTGCAAATGTCTATCTAACACATAATTTACCAATGAGTCCGTTAATGTGTTTAAGTTTCTAGAAATATGTTGATATTGAATAGAATCAAACTGTCTTTCCAAAATCTTGACCCTCAGGAACATGCGATAGATAGCTGGATTTCGTACGGAGTAGATACTAGTGAGCTATAGAATGATGAGTTGTGAGTCTAGCCTGACGAAAAGTCGGCGTATGCCATGTATGATGGAATCAGAGAGGAGTTCTATCAATGTGCTATATTCAGCAATGTTGTTCGTTGACCGATCAATACATACCCCTCTGAAACTCACTAACTCGCCGCTTGGATCGAAGATGGCCCAGGCCACAGAAGATAGGTTCCGCGAACTACGACTCACTCCGTCGGCATATCCAACAAATGATTCCAATAGGTTCGACATCTACAAAAAATGCAAAAGTGGATCACTTAACCAAAACAATTATCCTTAGCGAAAACAAAAATGTAACAAAAGCATAGGGGTTACTATCTTGAGTCAAGCATAGTAACGCTTAAGGTACAACCTGTTGCGGCGTTGTGCCAGTGGAATCCCATCATAATCCACTAACTCGTAGTCTCCTTTTGTTAATACATGCTTAACAATATAGGGGCCCATCCATAAAGACTTGAACTTACCTGCTCCCAATTTATTGGACTCCTGGTCGTAAAGTAAGACCATGTCTCCTTCTGAGAAGACACAGGGTTTGACATTCTTGTCAAACTGTGCCTTGACTCATTTCTTATGGGCTTTGTTAGCCAGAGCGGCATCACGATGGGTTTCATCCAATTGGATTAGTTCCAAGAAACGATCCTCGTCTTCTGAAGTTCCAGGGAGAAGGTCGACTGCGAGTTTGAGGGACAAGATTTCGCATTGAACCGATAGGATTGCTTCTAGGCCATACACCAGTTGAAAGGGTGTAAACCCGGTCGCATTCCTCACTGATGTCCGGTATGCCCACAAGACCGAGTATAGGATCAGGTGCCAGCTCCTTTTATGGACTCCAATCATCCTTTGTAGCATCTGCTTCAGGAACTTGTTGATTGCCTCAACTTGTCTGTTAGCTTGTAGATAATATGGAGTAGAGCTGTCGTAGGACAACCCTAATTTGGCAGCCAACTCAACCATCATGTGATTGCGAAAATGCGATCCATGATCTGTGACTATGGCCTGTGGAAGGCCGAATCTGGAGACTACATGATTGAAGAAGAAGAGGGCAGCCGTTTCGCCGCTGTTGTTTAATGTAGGCATCGCCTCATCCCATTTGGTAAAATAGTCTACTGCGACTATTATATACCCATGCTCCCCCAGCCGAGGTGGGGTTACATGTCATGAAATCTATGCCCCATTTCGCGAATGGCCCAATAGAAACTACTAGTTGCAGAGGTGCAGGTGGTATTATGGTTTTTGCGATCGAAGATTTGATAGGCATGGCAACTTTTGACTGCGGTTATGCAATCTTTGAACATTGTTTGCCAGAAGTATCCTGCTCATAAAATCTTTTGTGCCATAGCGTAACTAGATTGATGCCCCCCACACGCGCCTGAATGGCAATCATTCAGGACTTTTTGAGCCTCCTCGTGGGTGAGGCACCTCCGTAGAACTGTATCGACACCACGATAGTAAAGCGTATCACTAATGATCATGTAGTCTTTTGCTTGGTATCGAATGCGTCATTGTTCCGAGCAAGAGGTATTAGACCTATATGTTTGGGTTTGGAGATAGATTATTATGTCTCCATACCACAGATTGCTTGAAGATATTAGAAACAAAGATTCATCCACGATCGCTTCTTTTGACGTTGCATCGTTGGATGACGATGGGAGATCGCATAGTAACTCCTCGAAAACCAAGGATTTATTCGATTTGGATTTTATGAATTCCATATCGAACTCTTGTAAAATTGCTATCCATTTTGAATATTCTCCCCCCAGCAACTGTCGCAACAATATAAAAGTCATGGGGTTGCAATCTGACAAAATGGTAGCTTTTCGAAAGAGGACATAGTGTCGAAATCTCTGTATCGCTTGAACAGCTGCGAGAGCTAGCTTTTCAACGTAGGAGTATTTTCTTTCCATATCATTTAATTTTCTACTCAAATAATATATAGGATGCTCAATTCCATTTTCTTCTTGAACTAATACCATTGCAATGGTTGAATCTGCTACAGTCAGATACAGGTTAAAGTCTTTTTGATAATCAGGAGCATACATTAATGATGCTTTTATTAGGGATTCCTTTAAAGCATCAAAGGAATCTTGCGCGACCTGATCCCAGATGAAGGGTACTTCTTTTTTCAATAGATGAGTATAACCTTTAGCAAGTTCGGCGTAATTTGGAATGAACCTCCTCAGAACGTTTACTTTCCCTTGGAGTTTCTGAATCTGAAGAAAATTTGAAGGTGGAGGCAAATCAATGATTGCCTGAACCTTACATGGGTCGAGACGAATCCTATCCTTTGAGACCACAAAGCCAAGTAAACAACTTGAACTGACACAAAACACACATTTGTGTGGATTGAGTCGTATCTTGTAGTGTCGGCAGTGTAGAAATATCGCTCTCAAATGTTGCGGATGATCCGCCGGTGTTCGCGAATGAGCTGGAAGATCATTGAGATATGGTCGAACGATGTCCTTTATGTCATGGAAGGCATAATTCATTGCCCTTTGAAATGTTTCCCCTATGTTCTTTAAACCAAAGGGTAGCTTGTGATATGTGAATGTGCCCCACAGACAAATAAATGCAGTCTTTGACTGGTCCTGTGGGCGGATGTTAATTTGATTATACCCGAAAAATCCATCCATAAATGAAAATATTTCACATCCAACGCATTCATCAATTATTTGGTCAATGAAGGGTGTAGGGTAGTTGTCTTTCAGACAAGCTTGATTTACATCCCTATAATCGATACACACTCTAACCGTTCCTTGTTTTTTCATTACAAGAACAATATTTGATACCCAATCGGTTAGAGGAACTGGGTAAATAAAACTAGCATGGAGAAGTTTTTCAACTTCTGCCTTGATGGCAGCGACTTTCTTGGGGTGCACATGCCATAGTCGTTGTCGTACCAGTTTGACATCTAGATACATCTTAATTTCGTGTTCAACTATGCTCGAGTCAATGCCTAGAATTTAATCATACGTCCAAGCAAAGACATCTCTGAACTCCTGAAAAATAGCGTAATATATTTTCGGTTCTGAAGAAGAACAATATTTGTTGACATGAATATTCTCTACAATATTTGTTTTGGTCGAGATATTTATGGCGATAGTCTCTTCAATATTGGACAAGTTTCGTTCGAAATCCACTGTGTTTACAGTATTTGATAGAAAATCAAAAACTGAGGGATGATGAAGGTCACTGGAACTATCTTCCTTGTAATCCGGAAGATGGGAACGATGGTGGTAATCTTCCCATGGTGCCCCATCAATTATCATTGATTGAACAATTCCTTCGTCTGTAGAATGTACTTTCGACCAAGGATTTGAAGGGGTGCCATATTCGTTAGACCTATCTATCCAAACGCTTGATGAGCATTGATTTGGGTTTGCCTCCCATGCCGAAAACATGGATTTCTACAATATTTCTATTGGGCTTGGAGGCAATACCTGTAGATGATCCATGTTAATATCTTTCCGGACATCTTTTGAATAGAAGATATCATATTGCAAGTTCCCACCGTTGCCACTTCCGCCAGAATGATTGGAGGTGGTAGGGCAAAAGTTCCCACTAATATAGGGTCCTTTAGTAGGCCTACTCCGATATTTTGAAGCAAATGAGGGCTTCCATGGATCATCGTAATGCTTCTCGTAACTTGTGAACTGTTGGGGAGAAATGTTTGCTGGTCGATGATTGTAATACCTCCTTGGAAGGAAAATGCAATCTTCCTGAAGTAGGTCGACACAACGGCAGCCATAGCATATATCCAGGGCCTTCCCAGTAGGATGTTGTAATCAAGGTTTCTGTCGATCACTTCAACATCAATTTCTACCTTTTTTCCCCCCAGTTCAACTTGCAAGTTACTTAAAATCCCATATGGGGTGTATGTTTGTCCATCAAATGCTTTTAATGTCATCGAAGATCGCGACAAGGGTGGAGATCCTAAATTTTTCCAGCAACTCATCGACATAATACATGTAGATGCCCCCTCATCAATAATTGTTTGATGAACAGTTTTGTTGAGGGCTTTCACTTGAATAAGGAAAGCTAGTTGAGCTGGTAACTGAGGGTCATATCCTTTATGATTAAAGGCTGCAAGATTGGAATCCGTTGGGTCAATCGCACCTATTGCTAATAATAAATCTTTCTTTTGGGAGGGGCAATTTTGCAGTACCTCAAGTGTCGATATAGTGGATGGTGATTGGGCCAGATCTTCCACTATATTATAATGCTATGTTCCTATGGCACGGGGATTAAATGTCGATTTGTGTACTACTCCCGTCAGCGGCTTTATCGTTAGTTCAGGAATGATGGGTGGCACAACTTCATTCAAAGTTGTTGTCAAACTACTAGGTTGATCATTTGCCTTGTTGTCCGACAGCTATGGATTCCCATAATCTTTATTCCTTGTCGATATCAAAGAATCATTTTGCTGCTCCGAAACAGACAACATTAGCACCTAGGATGGGGAAGCATTGTCACTAGCAACCAGATTTGTTCCTGGATTCGGAAACGGATTAGTTAATACTACTGAGGTTTTTGAATTCTTAAAGAATTTTCTAAGCTCGGCTTTATATGGACAATCTTTCATCCAATGATCCTCATCACATATGAAGCATGGATGACTTGGTTTCCTATCTCCAGAAGGGTTTGCAGAATATTTTTCAGGAGACGGCTCCTCCTGTTTTTTCTTCTTCCCTTTCTTTTTCTTCTTGCCCCATAGTTTCTTTGGTTCTTTGCCTTTGTCAGTCCACATGACATTTACCTCAGAGGTGAGAAGTTCCTCATTTGCATTTTGATTCGAAACCGTACGAGCCTTCTTTGATGTATCTTTTACGGTTTTCGTGCTAGTCGCGCCTATCACACCATCGCCGGCATGAGAGTCTTTACTTGATTTAGGAGGGGGAGGAACGGAGAATTCCGATCTAGGAGAATCAAGGATTTTATCATAGAGCATGCCAGACTGAGTATATACCAAGTCTAGATATTGCACACGAGCAATTACTTGCTCTTCAGTGACGACTCCTCCCTTTGCCACATCTTTCGTAATAGAAGGTAATATTGACTTAATAAACCATTCAGCTAGCAGCTGATCAGGAACTTATGTTTTTACCATTCTATGACGACGTCACCACTCATGAATATGATCAGATATGTGAGTGGCCATCGTTTGTTTGAAATTGGTAAGAATCTCTGTTCCCGTTTCGTACCTTATGGGTAACTAAAAATGGGTTAAAAAGGTTGTGGCTAGGGTGCTGAAGTTATCAAATGAAGATATAGGCAATTTGATATACCATTTTGCTGCCAGACCAGTTAACATTCGTTGAAAAAGGCGAAGCCTAATCGAATCATCATTTAGAGTGTTAGATGAACACCACAGATGAAAGGTCATCACATGATTCGATGGGTCTTCACCCGGATTTTCATTAAATTTAGGAATATCTAACGGAAGTTTATGTGGAATTGTTGGCCACTAAGGGGCATAAGCAATTGGATTGTTTGTCAGCCGATTTAGATCTGGTAACTCTAAAGTTTCCACGAAGGGCAACTGTTGATTCAGGTTCGGCGAAGCATACCCAGGATAAGGTGGGATTTCCTGAGCAGTGGGTCTTTGCATACTAGCATATTGCATTTGATGCTAATAAATTTGGTAAGGTTGATGGGCATAACCATTATGAAATGGTTGATGTTGACCATTTTGAATATACGACTACCCATTACTTGCAAAGATTTGGTGCTCAAATCCTTGGTAAACTTGTTGGAATTGCGGTTGTTGATATTTCACCAGCCATGGTTGTGAAACCATTTGCTGTTGTCTAATACTGGCTGTTTGACCAAGATGAGGGGTAATGGTACCCGTTTGAGCCTAGGTCACTCTATTTAAGGAGCCACTAATCGATGATTGTGGTGGCGTCGTAGAGACAAGGGGTTGTTGGATTGCGACCTAAGAGACCTGAGGTTGGCATACAATAGGCAACGCTTGTACTTGTGACACCGTCATAATAGCCGATGTAGTGGGGATATTTGAAATAGGCAGACTTTGTTGCATTGAGTATACAACTCTTGGTTGTTGAGGCAGTATTGGCACCCAACCACTGGATGTAATTCCAGCATAACCTGAATTATGTTCTGAACTCTCGTATGTTTTTTCTCCCGGAGGAGACAATTAAAGGGTATATTGCCCCCCATACGGCGGTAATCTAGTACTCAAAGGAATGATTTGCCTTTGAGGATCGAACTGCCCAAATTGACACTGCGAAGAATCAATTTCCTGAGACCCAACATAAGAGATTTCGGATATTATTCCAGACGAACAAATGGGAATAGACCATACTATCGAAATAGCCCCTGGATGGATTCCACCCAGTGATTGAGAGCTATTTGGGACAAACGGTATGCCGACGAACATTGTTGGAGTGACAGCAGGAAGTTCTGCCACTGCTGTGTTAGATGACATAGTCCTAGATGTCGACGGTGGTTCTGACATATCTAGTCTATCCAAAATATTTCCTAGCGATTCTATAGGAACTTCCGATGATGGGAGACTAATGTCTGATGAAGAAGGATATAGGGTGATCCCAACTCCAAAATGCGATGGAGTACTAGATGGAGGATCCTCCAGAATCTCTTCTATAGAAATCAATTTAGGTGGAAGAGGTAGACCGTCATGTCCGTAAAATATTTTTGGTGCCGAAGAAGGTATAGATTCTACAGCGATAGATGTTTGGGTAATAACACCTTCCGAATCAGCTGTAGATGGAGCCTGTTCAGGAACAGAAGTGTTTATCGTCACACTAGGATCAGTTCTATTGTCCTCTTGTGGCTGCAGAACTTCTTCTCTAGAGGCAGGGATACCAGAAATGTTTGGAGTAATCGGAGTCTTTGAGGATGTTGGAACACTTGTTCCAACCAAACCAGGGGACTTTGAATTGGTTAAATGAGTTTGCTTTGTCTGAAATAGTTTTGTTTTCGTAGACAAAGACAGTTGACTCGTAAGTCTCCGCAAATGACGAGGTTTCGATTGAATTTCCTCCATGATTGCGGATTACTCGATCAACTAAAAATAAAGGGGAAAATGATTCCGAATTAAATGAATTTTAGACGCTTTGACACAACTTGATTTTCCAATTTTTAAGAGTCAAGAAAAAACAAAAGATGACTCTACTTGCCTTCGATTTTTAATGAGCCTGAAGTGACAAGTACTCAGATGGAACTTTTCCTTTAAGGAGTCTGAAAAGGAACGAAAGAGACTACTCTGGAAATCTAGACAGAGGGATTACCAAAACAATCGTAAAACTACAGAATACTTTTTATGGTACAACAGTCAATCTTTCCGAATGCTATGTTCACTGCATTGCGATCGATAGGGTAGCAGACATGGCTTCCTATGGATAAAGGATATAGCCTATTGTGGTCTCCCAATATATTCTCGACGGTAGATGGGAGCACAAGTCTGTACTGGCACTTGTCATCTCAAAGAGGAGGAATCACCCAACCAACAATGAAAGCAATAGTTACTAGGCTTTACGATGCCGGAATACATCTCGAGCCTAGACTTCTAAATGTTGTGCGTGAGGTTCCAAAGCATTTTTATGTTCATTGAATTTATTTTACAGTTGATCTTTATTAAGAAATTTTCCTTTCAGGTTCACCGCGTGATGTAGATATGTAATTCCTAAAATGCAATCTAAGATGATAAACAATCATTTAATCTTCTTCTTGCAATGAAAATCCTAGCTACTAAAGAAAGAGAGATGATATTCTTTCAACATAGAGCAGAGAGCACACACTAGATGCATTGTCCTAAATCAAACCAACAAGTAGTCTAAATGAAAATGCACATGCATGTATTTGTTTTCCACTTTCTTAATGTTTGAATGACATAAAGAATGCTGAGTGCAAATCTGAATTATCTTTTCAAAGCGACAGTACTAACAAATTTCTCTTCAAAAACGAAAGGAAGATAATGACGACACTTTGCGACTTTGACTTGAAAATTGCTTTCGACACTTGAAAAACTACTAATTCAAATCAAATACAAGAGTAATTGTATAATCGACCATCAAGAACAATAGGATTCTTTTCTTTCACTGAAAACAAAACTTGCGACACTTCCAAATCAAAAGACGACAGTTTTATTACGCTACTTTTTGTAAAAGAGAACTGTAAATGGCGCACAATACATAAAAACATTCACAATTTTTTTTACTATGGAGGCAGAATCATGCAAAGGAAGGGAGTTTCCACAGTGGTATACTGAGCAAAACTCTTGAATAAAGCTAAAGAGAGTGAACAAAGAAACCAAAATATGGAAGCAGAAGAGGTCTTATCTGATCAGCGCACCTGCAACACAGGGAAAGTGCGATGCAATGCACCTACTGCACACAGGAGGTGTGATGCATCAAGATTCCGAAGAGGAGAAAGTGCGATGGTCTAGGGACGAGACTTAAACTTGGTTCTTAGTCACAGTTTGCAGCTTAGTTCAGGGATTTAGGCCGAGCTAATGATAGTTAGTAAATAGAAATCACAGGGGCTGATCTAATGAGTTCACTAGAGCCACCACTAGGGAAATTAGGATGTTTGCAAATCGATTTTTCAGTTTATAAACAAAACCCAGAGATAGACTGAAGCAGCATTGATCTACTTTGCACCTGCATAGAAAATGCAGTTCGAAGGCTAGCTGGCTTAACTTAAGGCTCCATCTGTAAGTTTATAAAGCAAACAAGTATAAACAAGCAAACAAGCTATTCGCTCCCCAGTGGAGTCGCCATTTTTTTATCGGGAAATCTAGTGTCTATGCAGAGCTGCTAGTCTGACTAAGACAGGTAGCTATCTTAGAAATAAATAGATTAAAGTTACTTTTGTTTTCCTTTACGAGAAGTAGATAGGAGAGGATCAAAGAATACAAACCTCTATCTTTCTCTTGGTTCTTTGCTTGTTCCTTCTCCTCACCAACAGGTCTTTGCCACTTCTCCATTGACCACTCCACTTCAAAGAGTACCTGTAAAGTCAAAGAAACATAATACCTTCAAAGTGCAGAGATCTAAAATCATAAGCAATATAGGACTAGATATATATTGACCACACAAATGCATATGCTATCAAACATACAAGAATGTGGAGGAAAACTTGAATAGCTTTATTGATATAAAGATTAGAAGAGAGGATTACAACCCATTGATTTGACCCAACGTCATCCTCCCAGCATGAAAGCCCTTCTTCACCACATGAAAATCTTAGATCACCCAACACTATGATATTCCACCAGGAAACCAACAACACTTCTTTACAAGATACAAAATTCTAGCCTCTGGATCTCTAGAATGAGGGATCCATATATAGATGATTATAGGGAGGTGAGTCAGCTTCTGGGATTTTGATTAGTGTCTTCTCTCTGATAGTTCTTGATTCCACTTGGAGATTGATGATCTCTTACTCATCCCTGGGCGAATTTAGAGAGGCAAGTGTCACAGGAGAAGTTTCTGGAAGATTCCATGATCATCCACCTTGCAAACTGTCTCTGCCATTTGTCCATTCTCGCCCATCGCACCCTAAAAAAGGGCTTTCCAGTATGCATCACACCTTTTACACTGGGCAGGTGAGATGCATCGCACCCTTAGCATTGAGCAACCTGTATGGTCCAGTTTTGACCAGTTCTGAGTAGTTTTCTGTGGAGAACTTCTGGGAGATGATGTAATCAGCTGACCTTGTTCCTTTAGGGCATGAAACAACACTTTTATGGATTCAGAAGCCCTTGGTTTATGGACATATATGATTGGGGTTGCAGTGCCAAAAAATTTCTATAACACCATGCACTTTCTTCTAGCTTCTTCCCTTTATCATCTCCCATGGCCATACCACTCCTGAGCATCATGTTTACATTCAAGTCTTCTTTGCGCAGCTGAGACCTCATCATTTGTAAATTCTGAGTCAGAGGGGGCTGGAGTACCCCCTTTTCACGCATCTTCACTATCAGTGAAGGGTAGTCTTTTGCCTCATGATCAAACTAAGTACAATACCGACATGATATTCTTGTCAAGTTTGTACAATCACGGGCATAGTGCCCTGGCCCTCTGCAATTGTAACAAATTAGTTGTCCACAACCCCTTCTCAGCCCCATTCCACCTGGACCTCGACTGCACCCCTAAAATACAACACGCGCCATCCCTGCATTTTGGACGAGGGCTCATGTTTCGATCTGCACCCTATAGGCAAGAGTCTGATCCATCATTAGTTCATAGCTTCGGTAGGTGCGTTCATCATGACCTACCAACTTGCAAAAATTACAAAACAATTGTTGGGATGTCTACATATATTTCTGCAACAGATGATAATTATCCGTAGTGTGTTTTCTTCTTATCTGGCAGATCATGCACCATAGTGCAGACGCCATGCTAGGCCCTGCCTGTGCCTCTAGTATTAATGGCATTTGCCCTCCTCCTGCCAGGTAGTTTATGAACACTAGACAATGGTCCTTGTCATTCCCTTGGCCTTTTTATTTTATGCACCATACTTCCTCACGCATCTCCATCCGAGGTGTCCTGTCCTATTTCAATATTTTCATTTCCAGACATAGATTCTGCAGTTGCATGTGGATTTGTTGGCCTCCCAACCTAGGGTCCTGTATAGGGTCTCATGTAATCTCATTTGCATCTCCAATGCTTTGGACTGGGTGGAAAGTTTCTGCTGTGACAACACCATCCTTAAGTGTGGCATAAGTGAGGCCACAAACCATGCACGATGATGTGCATCTATTAACGTCATATTGGCTTTGCAGATCGTACTCTTTAGCCTTTGGTCTAGATCCCAGGGGGTCTCGCCTGGGAGCATCGCGATCTCCTTAAACCAGATGATTGATTGCATTTCAAATTTTGGCCTGCTAAATTCCCTGTTCAGCACATCCTGGATCTCTGTGATTCCTACGTTCAGGTGGTCATTAGAATGCTTGATATACCATGTTAATTTGTGATCTTGTAGCACACTCACCAGTGTAGCCTTTTTAATATTGTCATCCATGACGCCTTGTGCTTCCCATACTACTCTTACCACGAACCATAATTGGTCCGGATCTTCAATTCTCACTCCTCTAAATACCGGTAGTTTGATCGCACTCGCCATGGTGGTGGCGGAGGTGGAGTGCGTGGAGATGGAGGTGAGGAGGGTGATATGGGTGGTAGTGTGTGTGGAGGTGGTAAACATAGAATACGCTTCCTTATTAGACTGACCGCGCTTCTCGGAGAAACTTTCGCGAGCTCTTCTTTGTTTTCTCACGAGGGTGAAATTAAGGGACTTCTTTCCTACTCTTCACTACTTCCGCTTCTATAGATCTTCCCACTTCACATAGTTCCAAACATTAATTTATTCGCAGAACCTGCTTTTCACACAATAGCATCTTAATCCAAGTGTTAAAAGATTTAATATACTCACCTCACGGTCCCCTGAGAAAACGTTGCTATGCCTCACTATAGCTAATGGTCATGTCTACCACGAACTCAGTGATAAATCCTCCTATTATTCGGTCGAGCCAGTGGTCCACAGCTTATTGAGATTTTGCATATTGTTTTTTGGAAAAATTCTTTTGGATAATGCCAATAATAGTGGTTTGTTACATAACTGATGGCATCAAATCAGCAAGTGGAGATTTTCTATCCTATTTTGTTGTGATAGCATTTATTATTCAGTCTCTTCTACATCTATAAATTGTATGCCTATAGAGGCAAAATTAGTGAGAGATGTGAAGTGTGAGGAAGACGGAATCTGTTATTGTAATCTCCTGTTGAATAAATGATAAGTCGATACCTCTGTTTGGTGGATGTAGCCCAGATTGGTTAGGTGAACCATGTTAAATCGATGTCTCTATTTGTTTGTTGTCTACTATGCATGAATTTAATTAATTTATGTTGTGCCTAATTCGTACAATTGGTATCAGAGCTTTCAGGTTTTGTCTGTGTGCGGTCTAAGTGCCAAAATTTGTTGAAGAGCATCTGTTGATTAATTGCAGGTTGAAACTCAAATTTCTGTAATTTTTTCCAGCCTAGAGCTGAGGGGGTAGAACTCACAATATGCTTTTGTCTTTTGACTTAATATGCCTTGTGTTGCTGAGAGAATGGTGCATGGATTTGACACGCTTTCGTCTGGAGTCTTGAACTAAATATAAGGCTATGAGTTGTCATCCATGAGCAGTGTCTTTGCTATGAAATCAGAGAGAGAGCATCAACGAATCGAGGGATGGAGGATCCACTACACCATGAGCTAGTGCTCTGTATGGGATTTTCCCTTCATTTGATGGGCTAAGGGAGTAGGTTTGATGCCTCTCGTCCTCTCTGGGTTGTTGTGCCATGGTTTTCCAGAGGATGGGGAAGAGCTCGAGTTTTCCAAACTTTGAACGAATCTGACTCAAATGTCGTAAAGCTCTGCAGCGAAATAAAGATGAGATATAAGTTACCCAAGACAGGTGAATGCAGATCTGTTTTGAGTGAGCAGATAATAATATGAGCTTCAGTACAATCCTCATTAGGTGAATCGGGTCACAAAACCAGAAGTGAAACCACTACTAAAAGACGCAAGACCAGAGTCGTATTCATCTTCCTGAAGAGTCGAGTTTATGTTTGTAAAAATAACCGTGAGCTAGCACTGAAGGTTCAAAAGCACCATGAGTTGGAGACAGGTATCATTTTTCAGTACATGAATTGAAGGAAGTTTTTTATTTTTGACACTATATGTTGTGTGAATCTTTCTATTCTGTGTGAGAAGTTGAATCAAACTATGTAAAAAAATCAAATTGCTCAGTTTGAGATCGAGAAGTTTAATGGGGGAAATAAATTCGAAATCTAGAAAGTTAAGATGCATGATTTACTTGTGCAACAAGGCATGGTGAAGGCACTTTTAGGAAAATCCAAACAACCTTACGCCATGATAGATGATGAATGGAGTGACATCAATGATAGAGAACTAAGCAGCATACAATTGTGTTTGGCAGATGATGTTTTATTTAACATCGTGTCAGAGAAAACAACCGTTGGTCAATGGACAACGTTAGAAAAAATGCACATGACTAAATCCTTAACAAATAGGATTCTTCTGAAAAGACAGTTGTACAGCTTGCACATGAAGGAAGGTACAACAATAACCGATCATTTGAATATGTTTAATACTCTCTTGGTGCAGTTAGATAGCATAGAAGTAAAATTTGATTCAGAAGATAAAGCTATAACTTTATTATGCTCATTTCCTGAGTCATGGGATCATTCTGTTACTTCTATAAGTCTTAGTTCATTAGAAACCCTTGAATTTGATGATGTTGTTGGAGCTATGCTATCTGAAGAAACCAAAAAAAGTTCAAATCAAGAAACCTCTACATCAGAAGCAATGATGGTTAGAGGTCGATCTAAAGAAAGATGGTTCAGTAAGCAAAACAACTCTTGGTCAAAATTGAAAGGGAAGAAGAGTAAGCTAAAATGCTAGTTTTGCGGCAAATCGGGACATTTGAGGAAGGACTATTGGAAGAGACAACAAACATCCAAATGAGACTCTTCAACAAAAAATAAAGAAGAAAACACGACAGATACAGTTACGACATCCGGTCCAGGTATAAGTGATGAAGTTTTATCATTTAATTTGTTCAATCATGATCAACATTGGTTGTTAGATTCTGGTGCATCCAATCACATGTGCATTCATAAAGAGTGGTTTAAAACTTATAAATCAATTAATGGTGGAGTTGTTTACATGGGAAATGATGTCTCATGTAATGTTGTGGGAATTGGAATCATCCAGATTAAAATGTTTGATGGGAAAATTAAAATCTTAACTGATGTAAGACATGTGCCTGAACTCAGAAAAAATCTTATTTCTCTAGGAGTGCTAGACACAAATGGATATAGAACTTTTTATTCAAGGTGGAGTAATGAAAATTTATAAAGGAATCCTACTAGTAATGAAAGCAAAGAAGGTTGGAAATATTTTACAGTTAGAAAGAAGAACAGAGTCAGATTATGCTTCAATTGTATCTGAAAACGGCAGTGATTCTATTCGACTTTGGCATCAACAGTTGGGCCATATGAGTGAAAGAGGATTAAAATTTTTATTTGATCATAAGTTACTTCCTAGTTTAAAGTCTTTTAAATTATATTTCTGCAAACATTGTATATATGGGAAACAAAGCAAGTAGAAATTTAAAACTAGAAAACATACTAGTAAGGGAATCCTTGATTATATCCATTTTGATGTTTGGGGTCCATCTCCTACAACCTCATATGGAGGATCATCATATTTTGTATCTTTTATAGATGATTTCTCTAGGAAAGTATGGGTCTACATGCTGAAAAGAAAGTTCGATGTATTCACATTTTTCAAGCAGTTTAGAGAATTAGTTGAAAATATCACTGGAAGAACCATTAAATGTTTAAGAATTGACAATGGTGGTGAGTTTACTTCAAAGGAATTTGATAATTATTGCAAGGAAGTTGGGATCAAAAGACATAGAACTACTTCTTATACTCCTCAGCAAAACGGAGTTGCTGAATGCATGAATAGGACTCTCTTAGAAAGAGCAAGAAGTATGCTAAGTAACGCCAATTTGCAGAAGGAATTATGGATAGAAGCAGTATCTATGGCTTGTTATTTGATAAATCGATCACCATCAACTGCAATAGGATGCAAAATTCCTCAAGAGGTATGGAAAGGTCATCCTTGTGATTATTCTAAACTAAAAGTTTTTGGTTGTGTTGCATATGCTCTAATTTCGAAACATCAGTGTTCTAAATTAGATCCTAAATAAAAAAGATATATCTTTGTTGGATATGGTGTTGGGATTAAGGGATACAGGTTGTGGGATCCTACTACCCACAAGATCATCATTAACGGAGATGTTAAATTCAATGAATCTTGACTCGCTAATCCATATGTAGATATTAAATTTAAACAAGAAAATGTACCTAAGTTTCAACATATTCAGTTTGAAACCAGTTCAAACACTGATGATAATAAAGATGAACAAGCTTCAGATGAAGATCATGAAGAAGTTCCCATAGATAATAATTAGCAAATTGTGGAAGAACCAAAAACATCTTTAAGAAGGTCCACAAGAATCAGATATCGTCCTAAAAGGTATGATGATTATGTTACTTCAGTTTCTTTAACCGGTAATGATGATAAACCTTTATGCTGTCAGGAAGCTATCAAAGGTCCTAATAATGATAAGTGGAGAGAAGCTATGAAGGAAGAAATGAAGGCATTAGACAAGAATGCCACATGGGATCTCATAACACTTCCCAATGACAGAAAAACTGTAGGATGTAAATGGGTTTACAAATTGAAAAGGGGTGTTGATGATAAAGAAGATAGGTACAAAGCGAGGATGGTTGTGAAAGGTTTTCTCAGAAAGTAGGAATTGACTTTCATCATATTTTTTCACCATTTGTTAAAATTGTTTCAATTCGGATTATCTTAGCATTAGTTGCCTTACTTGATTTAGAATTACAACAACTAGATGTTAAGACTGCATTCTTACATGGAGATTTAGATGAAGAGATTTATATGGAACAACCTGAAGGGTTTGTTCAAAATCACAACAAGAAATTTGTCTATAGGCTCAAGAAATCATTGCACGTTCTGAAGCAGTCGCCGAGACAATGGTACAAGAAATTTGATTCTTTCATTATGAGCCAAAATTATATAAGAAGTGAATATGATAATTGTGTTTACTTTAAGAAATTAAGTAATGACATGTTCATTATCTTAGTATTATATGTTGATGATATTCTTTTAGCAAGAAAAAGCGTAAGTGAGATCAACAGGTTAAAGGCTCAGATGGCTAGGACATTTGATATGAAAGATCTAGGAGCAACAAGATAGATTTTGGGTATGGAGATTTTCAGAGACAGGAGCAATGGCAAGATGTGGTTATTACAACAGAAGTATATTGAAAAAATACTTTTAAGGTTTGGTATGAACAATGTGAAGCCAGTTTCAGTCCCTTTAGCTTCCCATTTTAAGCTTTCTTCAAGTTTATGTCCTAACACAAATGAAGAAAAGGAATATATGTCTCGAATTCCATATGCCATTGGAGTAGGTTATTTGATGTATGCGATGGTTAGTACACAAATAGATATTTCACATGCAGTTGGGGTTGTCAGCAGGTATATGGAAAATCCAGGGAAAAAACACTGGTTAGCAATGAAATGGGTGCTTCGGTATTTGAGAGGCACAAGTGATTATTGTATCACTTATAAGAGAAGTAGTGAATTTGTTTACGGATATGTTGATTCCGATTTTGTAGGTGATTTGGATAAGAGGAGGTCAACGTCAGGATATGTCTTTACTCTTGCCAGTGGATCTATGAGCTGGATGTCAAAGCTACAAAACGTTGTTGCTTTATCCACTACAGAAGTAGAATACATAGCTGCTTCACATGCTTGCAAAGAAGCGATTTGGTTGAAAGGTTTGTTTGGTGAGTTTGGTAGGTTACAAGACAACATTAAGTTATTTTGTGATATTCAAAGTGAAATTAACTTGACTAAAAATCCAGCCTATCATAGTAAATCAAAGCATATACCTATAAAGTACCATTTTGTAAGACAGATTATCATTGAATGGGGAGTCTCTCTTGAAAAAGTGCATACAAAGGAAAACTGTGCAAACATGTTCACAAAACCAGTTTTATTAGAGAAGCTACGATGGTGTATGGCTTCTCTTGGCTTGCAAAGAAAATAAAAATATAATAAATGAATAGGGTATCAGGTTAATTGTTGTCAAGGTGGAGATTGTTGAGATTTTGCATATTGTTTTTTGGCAAAAATCTTTTGGATAATGCTTACATAATTGATGGCATCAAATCAGAAAGTGGAGATTTTCTATCCTATTTTGTTGTGATAGCATTTATTATTCAGTCTCTTCTACATCTATAAATTTTATGCCTGTAGAGGCAAAATTAGTGAGAGATGTGAGGTGTGAGGAAGATGGAGTCTGTTGTTGTAATCTCCTGTTGAATAAATGATAAGCTGATACCTCTGTTTGGTGGATGTAGCCCAGATTGGTTGGGTGAACCACATTAAATTGTTGTCTCTATTTTCTTACTATCTACTGTGTGTGAATTTAATTAATTTATGTTGTGCTTAATTCGTACACAGATCGCGTGATCTTATCTCCTAACACTTCTAGTCTGTGCACTAATTCAGGAGTCCACACTATTGGTTTGTTGAGCCTACACCTTCCCTGGCTGTCTGCTAACTTCGTGATCCACTCATATAGCTCAGAACGAAAGGATGCAAAGAAAATTTCGTGGATTTTCGTATACAAGTAGCGCTCTAACCACTATTCCTTAGATACTCGCGGATTTTAGTTTTCTTGCCCTGCGAACTCGTGAATCTTCTTCTCCAACCACTCTTCAATTTCATTCTTTATTGCATTCCAGTGGCACAACATCAGACATACTTTATGTAGATCCTGGTCCCGACAACAGAACTATTTGTTGGCTTGTATGGGCCTGACCCAGGTTCAGAGGTGATTTAGCCAAGAAATCCCGATACTACTGGCCCTTTCAGCAACAATCCATGACCCGCGGACTGAGGTCTCACCCGATGTAGTATGGGAGGGTGCTAGAATAGGTTTCTGCACCCTGGGAATGTTTGATGAGCTTCTGGAGGTCCGCGATTTGACCCGTTGCTACGCGCACTTACTATCCCTTCGCAACCTGCGGTGCTACTTCCACGCAGCCCTACTCGAGGCGCAACCCATATAATACCCAAGTCCCTTTCTATTTAATATGTTATTATCCAATTACTTAACTTGTTTATGTAAGACTAATGATTATTACAGCATATTTAGCAATCATATCAGTGTGCGCGATAAATAAAACAGTATAAATGTGAAGAAGGCAATGCAGAGCAGATACACAAAAATAGGAATCAACTTCTCTTTATTAATCCTCAATCCAGATTACGGACTCAAAACTGCCTTGCGCACTCAGTTGCACGGGTCCGTGCACTCAGCTACGGACACTACTAGGCCTTTACGCACTCTTCTGCAAAGCATCTTCCTACTACTACAACCCAATACACTTAGACTCCTACTCTAAGCTCGAACCATTCGTACTCTTTCTCTCTAGTCCTTTTTTCACTATCTTTACAACTTAGAGCCTTGCTCTATTTATACAATCCCATGGTCTATGGACCATGGGTAGGCCGACATGACTTTACATTATATTACAATACTTTAGGGTGGACATCCCTATGACTTAACTTATACTTCGTGCTCCGCGCCTGCAATTCACAGAGTCTTACAAAACATTTGACAAAAACTTGGGATTTAAGCCCCAAAACATGTTATGGGGGGATTCCATGCCCAAAAAACCAGCTCCTTTTCTATTTGGTGTAGTGGCTCCGACTGGGGATAATGGGGCTAGTTTCCCAGAGAGGGTTGATTTGATAATTATGTTGGGGTGATATAAGATATAACAAAGGATGATTTAACTAAAATTTATCTAATCTAAATAATAAACAAATGCATCTATATTATTATAACATCATCTTACTATAAATATACTCGGGAATAGACTAAGATATGCGATCTACAGAGATGCCTCAAAGCAACTGGTAATGAAGGTTATTCAAATGCTAAGAGAAATGAAATCAAGAATGATAATTGTTTTGGCTAAATAGTTAGACACAACAATTGAGAAAAATTTATTGCATATAGTAATTGTTCATGTAATCAATAAGAAATTAGAGTTAAAACATCATACAAAAGTGAAATAATGTAACTCAAATTTTCAGACATAGGACAATTAAAGAAAAAATATAGCTAATCCATCAATAAAACACCATCATAAGATAAAAGTACCATATATGAAAATTCATTTTCATGAGATCAACAATATTGATTCACTTTCATCCAATCAAATACACTCTAAGAGTATAGAAGTGCAATTTCAGTAGAGTATGCTTCGATATTCAAGAAAATTAGATCTTGTTCCAATAATTTCATCAAAACCTTCACAAAAATACAGAAGTGCAATGTTGTGAAAAGTGTTTTTGATAAAATCCTGGACCCCTCTCTAAATGCATGAGAGGGGTTTAAATACTATACACATGTTTCAAAAATATATTATTACATAAAAATTTGGTGAGGTTTCAAACAAACTTCCTCAGAATAAGTGAAAATAAAAACTAAAACTAAAAATAAATGATGACAAGCTTCTCCAAATTGAATGGTCCTATTTAGCCATTTGGTCCTTGAGCGCGCAAATGTGTATCATTGGATTAACCTAGGGAGGTTGGAAAATTATGGATCTCAATTGCCCCGTGAACACAACATCACTGAGAGGTGGCACCATCTTTTCAGAAAAATTAGTTAAATAGCGTGGAGTCGTCCAATGACTATGTGGCTTTACCAGAAACCGCCAGTATGTTTCCCAATCTAGCTTAAACAATTGCTTGATTTCTCCAGCATCTGTTTGGGCAATTTCTTTTCATTATTCTTCCAACTATTTAATGTCTGGGAGAGCTTCTAGTCTGCATTCCCTAATAAGATTGGTAGTGTGGAGGTTTTCATTGATAGCCTCAATGATGTTGTTTGTTGTATTGGCCGCTCTTGCTACTGCTCTCTCTGTCTTTTTTAACTGCACGTCCCAATCTGTAAATAATATGTCTTTGTGGGACACCTCAATCTTTGGTAGATCGATCTTCCTGCCTTCTTCATATTCTTGCCAAGAAATGAATTTTGTTATTCTTTTGTTTAGCTCTTCATATTCCAATCTTTGATCAATCACTTGATTGTTTAATTTGTCACTTGATTCACAATAAGGTTTGGTCAATGAAATTCTTTGATATAATATCTCCTGTTGTTGTACCAAAAGAGAATTTAATTCAAGTGCCTCTTTGATAAATTCATCTATTTGAGGACTGTCTTTGAATTTCTCCAATATAGCTTGCATTTGGTGAATCTGTGTGTTCTTTACTGCCATGTTTGTCTCATGTTGTACTGTCATTTGCTCAAAATTTTGTTGAAGCTATGCCAGTTGTATTTCCACTTGATTATTGGTGCTTTGTCTTTCTTTCTCGTGTTGTTGTTCAAGAATTTGAACTCTTTCCTCTCTTTCTTTCCGTAACAGTCGAACTTCTGCTTCCTTGTCTATTGTTGCAGTTACATAAGCTACTACAAATTGCAATAACTTTTTAAGGTTGTTTGATGGATCAATGGGGGTGTCTCTCCACACCATCTCCATTGGCTCACTTTCGAGAATTGTTGTTTCCGATACATCAAGTATCCTTTTCTTTCATTGCCTTTTTACTATAGTCTTGTGTGGAGGACTGTAGAATATGTCCAATGGCTGTATTTCTTCGACCTTAAAAATAATTTTAGAAGTTGGGTGTGCTGGGATGACTTCAATGTATTGAGTAGTTACAATTTCTTTTATTGTCACTTCTGGATTTACAACCTGTTGACTGTGTTGTGGAGTTTGGAATCTAGATGTTCCTGTAAGACCAGTCTCTGTTTGGACCTTTTTATTAAATTTATCCCACTCCTGTTCTAGATTGATGACTAGGGACTTTTCCGTTTCAACCTGTGGGGGACTAGTCTCCATGTCTTGTTCAGTTTATACCTCTTAGCCGTTTCTTCAAGATTTTCTTCTGCATCCTTTTCAAGGTCTACCTCAGGGCTTTCTTCTTTATTCCCATAGTCATGTTCAGAGTCTTCTAAACCTTGAGCTGACCTTTTTTGCAATTATTCATCAAAATTGTGCTTGGAACTCTCCTCTAGGCTTATGCTGGGAGTAACTTCTCTTACTTCTTCAATTTGTACCAAGTCCAAAGGGACCTGCTTGATCCTTTTATTTCTGTATATGTGAAATTCTCTGAGGTCCTCTCAATCTAGCTTTAGTGACACTAAATGAAAAACTTGTGAAAATTTCTCAGCTTGCTCAAAGAAATCATCAAACGGATCATCCTCATGACTGAATTGCCTGATTTTGACCATGGTAGTGAAATTCTTAGCAATTTGGTTGGGGTCATACTGTCTACCTGGTATGGTAGCTAGGTTTAGATCCATGATGTTCTATATTTCTTTACATGCATGTCTGAGATCATGCAATGTGAAAGCGCCACATTGTAATGGGAAGGTTGGTCAAATGGCCTTCTTTTGCTCCTCAAGGGTTTTGGTTATTCCGTCACCCACTGTCTGATAAGCAATGTCTCGAGTCAGTAGTTTATCTGGAACATAGTATGGGAGAATATGGGGAGAAATAACACTCCTAAAAACTCTTATATAAGTGAACCATTCCTCACCAAACCATCTTGCCATCAACAAGATGTATTTCTTTTCTTCCTTTGAAAGCCTGGGGGATTTCTTATTAAAAATTGTCTGATAAATAGGCAACATGATGCCATGACAAATATTATAAAAATTGGAGCCAAATGGTGATTCTCATAGTATTTTATGATAAACATGGATGGGTGTAGGATCCTTTGAAGCCCATTTCCAGCCCATGTTTGGAAAATGTGAGAAAAAACATATAGCATCCATGACATAAGCACTCATGAAAAAGGGAGGGATAACCCGAGTGGAGACATTTCTATTACGCCTATATTCTCTAATGGCCATGGCTGAATTATCCAACAAAATAATACTCCAGTTCAAAATGGTAGCATTTACAATTGCATCAATCAAGGGACCCCATTCAATGGAAAACTTAGTGGTATCAACTTTTCCGAAGAGCCTACATAACATTGCAGCTGCAAAATTGTATGGTGTTGACAGAGGTGGGATGGGGTACATGCCAATTTTCTCCCGTCTAAACTTGTTGGACCTAGACATCTAATTCTGCATAACATCCATTGGATCTTCATTATCTTTGGCGAAATGCTCAATAAAAGCTTTGTCATAGATCTTCTATGGCTGCGGAAGATGGTACATTTGTCTCAAATTATCTGACTTGAATGATCCCATAACATCTTGCTTGGAGTTTCTGAACGTTTTATCTGAAACATCTACTTCATCAATAATCCATCTTACCATATCTGTATATGGCAATATTTTTGGTGTTGTAGCAATCCTGTGTAAAAAAGGATGTTGCTTCGAAGTAGGAAACACCGGATGAAGTCGTGGCATCTGCTGTTGCCTTAACTTCCAGGGGCCTTGGGTTATCTCCCTCGAGTAAATTGTACATCGCCTCCCAAGATGTAGTCCCACCATCTATGTTACAAGTGGTATCAAAGAATAGTGGTAGCATTTATGGCTGCTCAGGCGCAATATCCTCTGTGGTGTTTTATCCTTTCTTACCCATTTCTGTGAGTGAAGTGTTCTTCAAAAACTTCCTGAAATTCAAGCAAATGGAGAGAACAGGATGAAAGCACAGAGAGGTAAATGCAAGTGAAAATACGATAAGTACAATAAATTTTGAAAGCATGTAAGGATGGAACTTTTATTTCAAACATGAATAAGAAATATATCAATCATATCGAGCCATTTAAACGAATAAATTCCCTTTAGATCTCATTGACTATACATTAAGGCTTACACAAGATTTTCTTTATGTCTTGTCAAAATGCCACATCACATGTTTCAAACAGATATTTCCATTTGGTTTGAATGTTTGTGTAATACTAACTTTTTGCAATTGTGATGAATCAGGATATCGCAAATTGCAAAGTGTAAATGTCGCAAATAAAAAATCAGAAATATCGAGAAAATCGTAAATCGCAATATTGGAGATTATGAATAGAATGATTCAATGTGGCTTTAATATTTTGTGATATGCGATGAGTGGCATTATGATATGTTGGACCTGAATGTAGTTTTATAATAGTTTTAATATTTCGTCGGGTCCGAATTACATCACATTTCACATTTTCTTATGGGTTGTAAGTTTGCAGTCTTTTACGAACCGCGATGTGATTGCGATAAAGACTTTGGAAGAATAGTTTGTGCTTTTTTACGGGGATTTTTCTTATCACATCTCTTGGATTCTGCTTCATGACTAACCCTTGTTATTATCATATCCTGCGATTTGCGGCAAAGTAGTAATTTGTTATCACGAAACGACTTGGTTTAATATCTTAGTTTATCCAAAGTTTTATTCTGAATGATTTTACAAAATGCAAGCTCTTATTCGCTAGGTTTTTTGGAGAATTTTTAAAAGGGTCCCCATTTATTAATACAATATTAATTATTAAATCAATAAATGGGGGGGTTGTTGAAAAATACAACAATTGGCGATTCACTGGAAGAACCAGTTATCTCTGATAGTTTTTTGAAACTTCTAAAACTTCCAAAATAAAGATAGTTTAGAAAATAGGGATTACATGAAATTTAAGATAAGTAACATTTCTTTGAATAAGAAAACAAACTCACCTAATTATCATTCACTTGATATCCTCTTCAAAATAAAAATTCCTTTGTCTATATGAGTCTCTACTTGGTTTAAAGATAAAGTAGGGGGCTCTTGCAGATTAGCTTTTAGATGTACTCATTTGTCACAGGTAGAGCCTATGCTACCAGCAAGCATGTATAGCTTCGACATGGTTACCTTTTAACCATTAATGATTCAGTATCCCATCCATATAAGAGTGCAGTTTTTAGAGATAAATTCATAATTATATACTTATTCTCTTCTTTTTCTTTTTAAAACAGTTTTAATTTTTCTAAAAAAAATTCGTTTTTCTTACTTAAAAGTCATTGTCTTGGTTTGGTAGCCAAGTAGTGACAATGCAATTCACTCATAATAATTCAATTGAATAAGATGGCTTGTGATGAGACCCCTTGTCTTTTGATTGAAATAATCTCAAGACATTACCCTGTTTTGATATGCAGTATTGGTAATGTCAGTCTATTATTTCCCTATGAACATGGTAAGATGGTTCTTGATGAGACCTCTTATCTTTTAAGTTTTAGTATATTTTAGATTTACACTCTAAAAAGAGAAAAGTTTACTGGATGGGGAGAATCATTGACTCGTTAAGATTCTCTGGATGAAAATTATAGAGTTAAAGGTGCTGATCTGCAGAGAGTCTTTACTTTGTTAGAGATACTTTTCTTGATTGGTAATAGAACAAAGGTCTCTTTATAAAGTTGGGGTTTCATAAAGAATAAATAATTTTGGTGGAAACAAGAAGATTTCAAAGAGATATAACCTAGCTTATTTTCAAATGTTATAATTATTTTCTTAACAATCTCTATTTATACAAGCGAAAAATCAAAAATATTTGGAGAGATTTTTATTGTAAGGCTAAAAGTAAATACTATTTAAATTTTATTTTCCTATTAAAAGTAAAGGCGATAATGTATAAGGGATAGAAGAGGTTATCTTCTATGAAAAATATTTCTTCAAAATCTGCCCATTCACAGGTAGAGAATCTCTCTTACCTGATAAATCTTGCAATAGAAACATTGATGAGCTGATTTGTTCTGTAATCTGAAATGGACCAAGCTACATTCTTTGGAATTTGGTATGCTTACCTTTTTCTTCATGTGCTTTATCCCACTTCAATACAAGGTCTCCTAATTGAAAAGATTTAGGGCTCATAGAATTTGCATCAAAGGAAGATTTAACTAACTGTTGATGATGTGCATGTATGATTTTGGCTTTCTCTCTTTCTTCTTCGAGTTTGAGGATTTGTGATTGCCTTAATTACATAGAAGAAGAAGGAGTTTCTTCAATAAATTGAACTAGGGCTAGAGAGGGAATAGCTACATTTGTAGGAAGGACAACTTCTTTCCCATAAACTAGATTAAAAGAAAGAGTGCCTATTGAGGCCTTCTATGTTATCTAATCTTCCCATAGAGAAAATGTTAAAGATTAATGCCAGTTTATTTGAATTTGATCAATAGTTCGTTTGATGATCCTTATAAGATTTTTATTTGTTGATTCAGCTAAACCATTTCCCTGAGGATAATAGTTAGTAGAATATTTAAGTTTAAAACCTATTTTGAGAGAAAATTCTGTCATAGCATTGCCTGTGAAATAGGATGCATTATCAAACATGAGGGCAATTGGTAGACCAAATCTAGTAATAATAAATTGATTAATAAATTCAATAACATTTTTACAATTGGTTACCTTTAGTAGAATTTCTTCCACCCACTTAGTGAAGTAATCAGTTGCTGTAAGGATATATCTATGTTGCTTAGAAGAGTGAGGAATGATCTCACCTATTATGTCCAGTCCCCATTGTTCAAATGGTTGTTTAATGTTGATTGGTTGTAATGGAAATGTGGGTTTCCTTTGTCTTTCAACAACTGTTTCACAAATTTTGCATTTCCTTACATATTCATGTGCATCTTTGAATAAGGTTAGCCGATAATAGCCAACATGTAGGATTTTATGCATTGCTATGTCTCATCCATGTTGTGTATGGAACATGATTGTTGAGAGGTCTTTGTTTTAGCCGGATGTATACCCCAGGAAGTTTGTACACCCCTCTACGCGGGGGGGTGCGGGGGGGCCGATCCCCCCTAGCTGGGGGGTCTGGGGGCCAGCGATCCCCCGGCGGGGGCTCGGGGGAAGCACCCATGAAGCTAAAAACAGATGTAAAATTGCCTTGTAAAAGTATAGTAATTTCTAGTCAATTTGGGTTGTTCATTAGGTGGATGATTTGACAGTAGAACTTGTGTTTAATTTAGGTTTATTTTTGCCCTAGAAGGAAACCCCTCTCTTTGTATGAGGGCATTGTATTTGAGGCTGAGATATAGATGTGTATTCTGTGAGCGAGAAATAGAGAGGTGAGACTATGAGATAAAACAGAGGATATTATAGTGGATTTGTTATAGGTTGTGTCTCTTCATTTTGCTGGATAATAGAAAGGAAGGACTGGCTGTTCGGGGTGGACGTAGCCCAAACTGGGTGAACCACGTATATCTATGTCTCTCTTGTTTTATGCGTTTTCTGTGTTTATATTTCTGTAATATTTTATGTGTTCCATTGCTCTGTAATATATAATTTTATAACAATTGGTATCAAATCCGATGGTCTATTTGGCTGATAAACCCATAGGAAAGAAGGGTTCTCATTCGAGTGGGAGAAATGGTGGAAGATGGTAAGTTTAGGGTCGAGAAATTTAACTGCCAAAAATTCTTGTTATGGAAGATGCAGATGGAAGATTGTTTGTATCAAAAAGATCTATACCTACCATTGAGTGGAAAAACAAAGAAGCCGACGAATATGACATATGAAGAATGGAACCTTCTCAATAGAAAGGCACTCGAAACAATATGGTTGTGCCTCGCTGCGTCAGTCACCTTCAACATTTCGAAGGAAACAACGACAGAGGGTTTGATTCAGGTGTTGTCGAAACTATATGAAAAACCCTCGGCCTCAAACAAGGTATTTCTTATGAAACGGTTATTTAATATGAAGATGTCAGAAGGTGGATCTGTTGTAGATCATTTAAATGATTTTAATACAGTTACAAGTCAGTTAAGTTCTGTAGGGGTAAACTTTGAAGATGAAGTTAGAGCTCTGTTATTCTTGTGCTCATTGCCAAAAAGTTGGAATGGTTTAGTAATGGCCATTAGTAACTCAGTCTCTGGATCTAGTACTTTAAAGTTTGATGATGTTGTTGGTGCTATCCGTAGTAGGGAAATGCGATGGAAAAGATCCGGTGAGACATCGAGTAATGCTTTGAGTGCAGAGTCCATGGGAAGAAAGATGGAAAGAGGAAAGAGCTCAGGATATCGCAGTAAATCAAGGAAAGGTAGATCCAAGTCCAGATTGGGGATAGTGTGTTGGAAATGCGGAAAGAAAGGACACCTAAAGAAAGACTGTAGATCTCGGAAGGGAAAAGAAGGAGATGCACAGCAAGAAAAAAATCATGAAGCAAATGTGAAAGGTGAGGTGTTACAATATGCTTTGAGTATTTCTTTCAAAAATATCATTGATTCCTGGGTGGTAGATTTAGGGGCCTCATTCCATGCCACACCTGATAAGAAATACTTTCATGACTATGTTCAAGGAGATTTTGGACAAGTTCGTTTGGGTGATGATAAACCCTGTAAAATTGTTGGAATGGGTAAGGTTCTTGTAAAACAGCAGAATGGAAACCAATGGCTAGTAAAGGAGGTAAGGCATGTTCCAGATCTAAGGAAAAATCTGATTTCAACAGGGCAGTTAGGTGATGAAGGTTGTGTGACAACTTTCACAAATAAAGCTGGGAAGGTCACCAAAGGAGCCTTGGTAATAGCAGAAGGCGAAAAGTTTGGTACGTTATATTTATTCAATGGTATTTCTAACTCTGTTAATGCTTTAACTTCCAAAGGAGTAGATGCAACATTATGGCATCATAGGCTCGGACACATGAGTGAAAAGGGGATGAAAATTCTTCACTCAAGGAATTTGTAGCCGGGTTTGAAGAATGTTGATTTGGACTTCTGTGAGAATTGCATTTATGGAAAACAGAAGAGAGTCAGATTTCTCAGAGTTGGGAAAGAAAAGAAGAATGAAAAATTAGAGCTTGTGCATACAGATGTATGGGGACCTGCTCAGGTATCATCTCTCGGTTGCTCTTGTTATTATGTTACTTTTATTGATGATGCAACTAGAAAAACTTGGATTTATTGTATTAAAAATAAATCTGATGTATTTGATACTTTCAAGAAATGGAAAGCTTTGTTTGAGAATGAGAGAGGAAATAAATTGAAGTGTCTTAGATCAGACAATGGAGGTGAATATTGTAGCAAAGAGTTTGATAGGTACTGTTCAGAGCATGGAATTCGTAGAGAGAAGACAGTTCCAAGAACACCACAAGAAAATGGTGTGTCAGAAAGGATGAACAGAACAATCATGGAGCGTGCAAGGAGCATGAGATTGCATGCAGGATTGCCTTTACAATTTTGGGCAGATGCTGTAGATACTATTGTTTATCTAATAAACAAAGGGCTTTCAAGTTCCTTGGATGGTGGTGTTCTGGAGGAAGCGTGGACAGGTAACAAGGTAAACTAATCTTTTTTAAAGCCTTTTGGTTGTGAGGCCTTTGTCCATGTTGATAAAGAAAATAGAACAAAGCTTGAGGCAAAGTCAAAGAAATGTACCTTTATTGGATATGGTGTTAATGATTTTGGTTATCGCTTATATGATTATGAAAATCACAAAATCATTAGGAGTAGAGATGTAATATTCAATGAAAAGGTCTTGTATAAGAATCAGTTGCAGGAAAAGAAACAGGAAAAAGAAAACAAGGAATATGCAGTTCTTGATGAAATCACTGAAAAAGTAAAGGTGCCTGAAAATAATAATAATCAACAACCACAACAGAAGCAACCACCACAACAGCAACAGGCACCCGAAACACCTAAAAGTGGTGTTAGAAGATCTACTAGGATAAGTAGACCCCCTGAATGATACTCTCCTTCATTATATTATTTATTGTTTATTGATTCCGGTGAACCCGAATGTTATGAAGAAGCAATGAAGGTTGAAATCAGGAAGAAGTGGGAGGTAGCCATGGAAGAAGAGATGGACTCCTTAATGCATAACCAAACTTGGGACTTAGTCAGGTTTCCTGTAGGTAAAACTACATTGTAGAATAAATGGGTTTACAGGCTGAAGGAAGAATATGGAGGAAAACAGAGGTACAAAGCTAGACTTGTGGTGAAGGGGTTTGCACAGAAGAAAGGTATTGATTTTGATGAAATATTCTCTCCTGTTGTTAAAATGACTTCAATCAGAACTATTTTAAGTCTAGCGGTAGTTGAACATTTGCATCTTGAGCAGTTAGATGTAAAGACAACCTTTCTCCATGGGGATTTGGAGGAAGAGATATATATGCAACAGCCACAAGGATATGAAGTGAAAGGAAATGAGAAACTAGTGTGCGGGTTGAAGAAGAGCTTGTATGGCTTAAAACAAGCTCCAAGGCAGTGGTATCTAAAATTTGACAAGTTTATGTCTGAACAAGGTTATACTAGATGTCACTTTGATCATTGTGTTTATATGAAAAAGAAAAATGATGGAAGCTATATTATATTGTTATTATATGTAGATGACATGCTTGTTGCAGGATCTAACATGCAGGAAATAAATGTGCTCAAAAGAAAATTGGCAAATTCATTTGCAATGAAGGATTTGGGAGTTGAAAAACAAATCCTTGGTATGAGAATAACTAGAGATAGGAAAAATCGCAAATTAACATTGTCTCAGAATGAGTACATACAAAAGGTGTTGAAAAGATTTAACATGCACAATGCAAAACCAGTTAGTACACCTTTTTCTAGCCATTTCAAACTTAGTAAGGAAATGTGCCCATAGACCCAAGAAGACATCGATTCTATGTCTAAAGTTCCATATGCATCAACAGTTGGAAGCTTAATGTATGCAATGGTCTGCACAAGGCCTGATATTGCACATGCAGTGGGAGTTGTAAGCAGGTACATGAACAATCCAAGAAAGGAACATTAGATGGCAGTGAAATGGATTCTCAGATACTTGAAAGGTACCACAAATCAAGCATTATGCTTTGGTGGTTCAAACATTTCTCTACAAGTATATGTTGATGCAGATATGGCAGGTGACAGAGATAACAGGAGGAGCACTACAGGATATGTATTTATTGTTGGTGGAACAACTGTTAGTTGGGTTTCAAAAATCCAAAGTGTTATTGCACTTTCAACAACAGGAGTAGAGTATGTTGCTGCTACAGAGGCTATTAAAGAAATGATTTGGTTACAAAGGTTTATGGGTGAATTGGGTGAGGAGCATGATATGGGCACGCTATACACTGATAGCCAAAGTGCCATTCATCTTGCAAAGAACTCGACATTTCATTCTAGGACTAAACACATACAGCTCAAGTACCATTTCATATGATTAAAGTTGGAAGATGGAGAGTTGAAGCTAGAAAAGATACACACTAGCCAGAATCCTACAGATATGCTAACAAAAGTTGTAACCAAGGAGAAACTGAGAATATGCTTAGTTTCAATTGGTCTTCAAGGATGACGATGAGAAATAGCTAGGTACAAAGAGGAGTAATTGTCCAGCAAATGAAGTAGCGGTGGAGTTGCTACAATCATTCTCCAAGTGTGAGAATGTTGTGTATGGAGCATGATTGTTCAGAGGTCTTTGTTTCAGCCGGATGTATACCCTAGGAAGTTTGTACACCCCTTCACGTGGGGGGGTGCGGGGGGACTTGTCCTCCCCGCAGGGGTCTGGGGGGGCCGATCGCCCCCGGCTGGGGGGTTCGAGGGCTAGCAGTCCCCCGGCGGGGGCTCGGGGGCAGTGCCCCTGAAGCTAAAAACAGATGTAAAATTGCCTTGTAAAAGTATAGTAATTTCTAGTCAATCTGGGTCATTCATTAGGCAGATGATCTGACGGTGTTTAGTTTAGGGTTTCTTTTTCCCTAGAAGGCAACCCCTCTCTTTGTATGAGGGCATTGTATTTGAGGCTAAGATATAGATGTGTATTCTGTGAGCAAGAAACAGAGAGGTGAGACTGTGAGAGAAAACAGAGGATATTACAGTGGATTTGCTGTAGGTTGTGTCTCTTCATTTTTGTTGGATAATAGAAAGGAAGGACTGACTGTTTGGGGTGGACGTAGCCCAAACTGGGTGAACCACGTATATTTGTTTCTCTCTTGTTTTATGCATTTTCTGTGTTTATATTTCTGTAATATTTTATGTGTTCCATTGCTTCGTAATATATAATTTTATAACACTCCAAAATGTCCACCATCTAGTCCATCATGGAGTTCCTACAAAACCTTTTTTGCCTTAGATTTTTCAAGGCACCTAAGCAAAACAAAATAATAATTGTTACAGAACAAAACATCATTGATGATTTCACATTGTTTAGCTTTTAATCTCAAATCCCTTTTTCTTTTTTAGCTGAGCTGCATGGGATCATATCCATTTTTCAAATAAAAGATTATATTAGCATATTTAGATTCAGTATCATTGAGGCTTACCTCTGATATTTGTATATCATCACCCGAGTCTTCTGGTGTTGCTAAGTTGGACTGTTATATATCTGACCCAAAAATATATGAGAATAATGCCAATATACCCTATAACTGTAAATAATCACCGTAAATAACAAGATCTGAATATAGATAGAAATGCTTCTTTATTGATCAAAACCCTTAAGGTAGGGCAACACCATACAATCACTCCTTAAGGATGAGAACACTCCATAAGCCATATGCTTGTTCATACAATAATCCTTGACATCTCCAGGGGGGAGTCTCTAGCTTCTATATATGATTCATACATACAATATGATGGGTTATTACCATGGTTCCCTTAATACCATCTATCTAATACAATGGGCTTATTACATTATTGCTAACTACTTGTGGTCCCTTACATGATACGGGTTAACCAATTTATTTTTTACTATGGCCCATTCCATTATTACATTATTCCCTTGGGCACCTCCCTCTGCACCCCATACTATCCCCCCTAGGTATACTACATTCCACCCCGCTTAAACATGTTTCATCCTCGAAACATAAGAAGAACAAAAATAATAAGATCTACTGAAAAGAGTAGTCCACTCATACCATGCACGTGCATCTAGCCATCCAAGGGAAATGTGAACCCTCAATCAAGTTGGTGCCTCGCTCGCTTGAGATGGAAGTTGACCCTGACGGCTCTTCTGTGTTGGTGTGTTGTAGGTGGATCGTCGCCCCTCTCTATCTATCATCTGAGGGTTGTTGTCCTTGTTGTTGATTCGTTGCCAGCTTGTAGTTTTTCATCTCATTCGGTGATGTGGGTGGTGATATGTTGAAGCTTTAACTGATGGAATATATTTCTTGAATTCCTCTACTATTGGTGCATGAGTGGTGTCTAGTGCTTTTTCTGATACTTGATTTGATGTTTACGTTTGGTTGTTGACCAGCAAAGGTTCATCATCTGATGTGCCAGTGTCATTAGATCTTTGTGCTTCTGCCTCCATAGCCTCTACTTCATCCTCCTTGGACTCTACCTATTTTTTGATGAAAATATCCTGTAATGTAATTTTCTTCTTTTTATACCAGAGCTTCAAGGATTTCTTCTGCACATTAATATTGATAGTACCAATAGATTCCATCCAAGGGTATCCAAAAACAACATCCAAATTAGCCATATCTGAAGCATAAAAATTAGAATGCAATACATACTTGTCCATAGAAATCTTCAAATCTTTATAAACTTCCACCTCCTCATTATTAACCTATGTGTGCTCCATTTGTTTGGCTGAGACTTGCAATCTTTTAGCCAAATGAACATTAATAAAATTATACTTGCAACTAGGATTGATAAACACAATTATCTTCTCTTTCTGAATACATCCATGAACCTGTAATAAGGAGATACCAGTAGAAAGTAACCCCACATGTTTCTCATTATCTTGTTTTCCAGCATGAGACCATTTGTCTAACAATTTTTTAAATTCTTCATCGGGCAGGTTTATCCACTTCATTCTATTAAGTGATTCCCACCATTTGGCTGCCTCCTCTTTAAAATGAGTCACTACAAAACCTTTCCATCCTATTGGCCATAATGAATTTTCTCTTTCTATCAATTCTTCAATAGTAAGACCCTTATCGTTCCCTGTAAAAAATCTCTTGCTAGAAGCCATGAAGAGGGTTTTGAAAAAAAAACACACACTTGGCGAAAATTAAAATGGCCATAGTTCGGTCAATATTGCTCAAAATCCTTATTATGACTTTTTTTCAGAAATGGAACGACCATTCTGCATCTTCCCATGTGATAGAAATCTCGATCTAGGAACTGGAATTCCAGATTCACGCTGCAACTGTCCCGTCATCATAAAAAAATTCTAAAAAAAACAGCTGATGTTAAATCAGCGATATCTCCGTCATTCGGACTCTAATTCGACTGAATGTTTTTTTGAAATTGGGTAATTTTTCAAGAGAATCTCAGATCTGCAATTTTTTTCTCAAAATTCCTCATAAAAACAACAAAAATGCATTGGATATCCACCATCCATGAATTTTCGTCAAAACATTTCTGCAACACAACTGATTTTTAAATATGTGATATCTCCCTCATTCGGACTCCGATTTAGCCAATTTATTTTTTGAAATTGGATATTTTTGTGCAAAGAATCTAGGTCTACAATTATATTCTGCAAATTTTGCACCATAACTTACAGATCTGATCTGCAAACGCTCCACCCCAAAAACTTCCTGCAAAAAATAAAAATAAAAATTCTCCGCGTTGCCGAAGAAAGTTCTCTGATACCACTTGTTATATATATGACCCAAAAATATATGACAATAATGCCAATATATCCAATAACTATAAATAATCACCATAAATAACAAGATTTGAATATAGATAGAAATGCTTCTTTATTGATCAAAACCCTTAAAGTAGGGCAACGCCATACAATCACTCCTTAAGGAAGGAGAACACTCCACAAGCCATATGCTTGTTCATACAATAATCCTTGACATCTCCATGCTGGAGTCTCTAGCCTTTATATATGATTCATACATACAATATCATGGGTCATTACCATGGTTCCCATAATACCATCTATCTAATACAATGGGATTATTACATTATTGCTAACTACTTGTGGTCCCTTACATGATACGGGTTAACCACTTTATTTATTACTAAGGCCCATTCCATTATTACATTATTCCCTTGGGTACCTCCCTCTGTACCCCATACTATCCCCCTAGGTATACTACACGGATGCGCCAGCTAACATTCTGCAAAAACCTTGACCTCTAACAATTTTAATTGGTCTAATTTCAATGTCATATTCTTGTAGTGTTGTTACCTAATTTTCTCTTTTCTCACCTAATTCTCTTTGCATTAGTAAATTTCTCACAGATGAGAATGGAACTATTACTTTAGTGTGAGTTTTAAGAAGAAAAGGTCTGAAATGTTTTATTGATTTGAAAACAACAAAATCCTTCTTTTCAACATCTAAGTAATTCAATTCAGCACCTTGCAAATTGGAGCTAAAGAAAGAAATTGGTGCTTCAACTTTCTCATCATTGACTTGTGTCAAAATAGCTGCATATGATGTTTCAGAAGCAAAAGTATATAAAATAAAATGATTAGAAAAATTCGGAGTTGCTAAAGAGGGAGCATTTATAATTTCTTGTTTGATAAGATTGAAAGCTTCATGCTTAGTATGTCCCCATTTAAAAACATAATTTTTCTTGATCATAGATTAGAGGGGCTTAACAATTCGTGAAAAGTGAGGGACAAATCTTTTGACAAAATTTCTCTTACCTAGGAAAGATTGCATGGATTTTTTGTCGTGAGGAAAAGAAATTTTAGAAATTTCTCTTATCCTATCAGGATCTATGTGAATGCCATCTTTAGATACAATAAATCGAAGAAGTTTACCTTCACTTAAAGAAAAGAAAGATTTCTTTGGATTTAGAGAGATTCCATATCTTTTACAACGTTCAAAGAATTGTCTTAAGTCCTTTAAATGATTACTTTGTTTTTTGAATATATAGTTATATCATCCAAATAAATGACCATTCTTTTATTCACCAAACCTTTGAAATCTATATCCATGGCTCTCTAAAATGTTGCACCAACATTGATTAATCCAAATGGCATCTTTTGATAAGTGTATGTTCCCCATTTGTTTCTAAATGTGGTCTTTAGTTGATCATCTGGATGTAAGAGCATTTGTTTATAACCTGAAAATTCATCTAGAAAAGTCATTAACTCTAAGCCTGCAACTGACTGCAGTATCTATTCCATAGGAGGGAGTGGAAAGTTGTCCTTCTGACAAGCTTAGTTGATATTGCAAAAGTCTATACAAATTTGAATATCACCATTCTTTTTCCTAACTCGAACTAGGTTAAAAACCCACCTTGAATGTCTGACAAGAAAAATTATTTTGGCTTTGAGAAGCTTATTTAATTCAGATTTGATTTGATTTTCTAAATTTGGATGAACTTTTCTCAACTTATTCTGTACAGGGTTTTCGTCAGATATCATAGGAATGGTATGTTGAATAATGGAAGTATCATATGTCTTAAGATCATTATAATTCCAAGCAAAAACATTTTTATATCTTCTCAACAAATGAATGAAGGCTAATATTTCATCAGGTGTAAGACCAAGACCTAGATTAATATTTTGAGGTTTAAGGTCAGTTCCAAGATTAACTAATTCAAACCTCAGTGTTGAGCTTTGAAGCTTTGAGTTAGTTGGTTTCTTGAATCTATCCTTAAGATCATACATATATTCCAGCTTAACTACAGATTTAGGTATGGGATTTACACTTGTTTTTTGTTTGAGCTGGTTATCATGTTGATCTTCATCTCATCTATTATTTGGTCACCATATGAGCCTTTGGATGTTAAAAAGTTTATGATAGCCATATCATTATTAAAAACTCACCAATTGGTGATGTTATCAGGAATAGAAGGTCTAAAATTTAATTCTATAGAAAATATATTAGGACTATAATCTCCTGGTGGAATGAGCTTGGATGCAATGTTAGCCAAAAGATCGACACTTGCATTTTGAAGTCTTGGAATTGGAGAAATGTTAAATGCTAGGAAATGTAAGGTGAGGTCCTAGACTAGTGATTGATAATGCTTCAGATGTCCTGAAAGACAATGAATAGTATTCCTCACCTGTTTCATTAAAATTTCTGAATTTCCAAAGACTTAAAGGTATTTGATATTAAGGCCTATGGCTTTATACAATCCTTGAACTAATGCCTCATACTCAACAATATTATTTGTGCATTCGAATTCAAGTCTGCATGCCAACATAGTTTTTTCTCCTTCGGGGCTAACCAATATGCAACCTGCCCCAACTCCATCATTAGATTTAGATCCATCAAAAAATAATTTCCAAAATAAAGAATTAACTACAGGTTTATCTACAAAATTGATACATTTAGAAGAATCTATTTTTGAATAATTTTCAATTTGTGATGTAACAAAATTTTCCAAAAAGGGTGAAGTGTTTGCATTAAAATTGCCCAAAAATGATTCAACTGAATAATTTCCAATGATATTATTATTGTATGCAACGGGCTCATTTTATCCTTCTAGTTCAGTCACGATATACTTTAAATGTTTCTCATGGTCAACCCTTATTTGATTTGGCTTACCATTGTAAGGAAGCCACATATGAGACCAGTCTGTTGCGAAATAGCCATGAAGCTTTTTGAACCAATCTCTACTAAGGATCAAGCTGTAGAATTCAGGAATATCAACGACAAGAACGTCAATCACTTGACATACTTTTGGGTTTGATGAGAGTCTGATGGTAACCACATTAATTTCTCCTATGACTTCAACTTGAGATTGATCTAACTGTACAATGCAAACAACAAATTTCTGGGGTTCAACATTCAATTTTGCACAAACTGTTTTTGGAAAAATGTTGGATGAGGCTCCAGAATCAACTAAACAATTGTGCAAATTATTATTAAAGACTTCAAAAGTCAAAATAAAAGGAGGAGTATGGGATTTAGATCTACCACCAATTAAAGAAACATTAGTTGAACTCATTTTATCTAATGAAGTACTGGGAGGCCTACCCATTTCTTAAGCAGCCTGGGAAATTATAGCAACAGGAAGAGGATAAGTGGGAACTACTTTTAATTCTTTGAGAAATAGCTTCTGTTGATGTTTTAGCTTGCTAATCTCATAAAATGTGATATTAGCTCTGGTCTTCTTCATGTCTTCGACAATACTGTATTCCATATCATCAGACACTAGCAAGGTTTTGGCTAGAGGCAAAGAATTGGATTGAGGAGGAGATGTTTGAGTAGATTTGGGAGAAGATTTCTTACCTATTGCTTTCTCTTTGACAGTAGAAGTTGATGATTTCTATTTTTGATTTGTTTGTGGCAAATCAATAGTACTCTTGCTTTTGGTAGTGATAGGTAAAGCTTCTTCTGATTCTTCATTATCTGACAAAGGAAGAATGAAATCCCACATTCCATGTACTTCAACTATCTCTTCATCATCAATTTGTTCTTCAGCTGTTGATACTTCTTCTTCCTCCACATCTGATTCAACATTTGATATTGTACTTGGAGTTTTAGGATCATAGGGGTGATTTCTTTTGAAAGGTCTAAAGGATTTCCTAGAGGAAGTTTCATCTACCTACTTTTTAATGTCGACCATTTCATTGGACATAGTTTTAAGTACCTTTTGTAAACCTTCAAGATCGAAAGGATCTTTAGGTGCTTTCTTCTTGGATTCATCCCTGAAGGTGACCTTTTTGGATTTTCTTTATTCTAATGCATTCTTCTTTTCTAAAGCTAAAATTCGTTTTTCCACAGCTATAACTTCTTTCATGTTTTCAGCCAAGGTTGGTTTGGCAGCTCTATCAACAAAAATAGTTGCATTTGAAGGAAGAGAAGAAATGTACCATTCATTTTGAACTTCAATGCTTGGCCTGGATGCCACTAGAATTTTGTTTAATAATTTGTTAAAATGGGAATTGAAGTCCTTAATTGGTTCTTTAGATTAAGCTTTCAAGTTGGAGAGATCATTAAGAAGAGTAGCCATTGAGCGGTCATCTCCAAACTTGGTTAGGAACTGTTCTTGAAATGCATTCCAACTATCAATGGAACCATATGGTAATGAAAAGTAACAAGATCCTATTGATCATTGTAAATTATAAGGGAATAATCGTACAACTGCATCTTCTTCTACAAATTCATTTATATTTATGGACAACATGAATTTGTTTATGTGTTCTTTGGCAGGAATACCATCATCAGGATTGAATATTGGTAACCATTTCAATGGATGAGCAGGTAATGGCTACAATGGTCTTGCCATTTGAACTGCCCCTAGATTTTTCCATGGTCTTTGAGCCATTATGGGTATCTATGTGGAAGAAGATGCACCAGTGGTTGAAGGTGATTGGGTAGAGGAAGATTATGTTCCTGTACCAGTGTAAATCACAATCTCAGATGGTGAGGTGGATGTTTGAGCTTGTGATGAAGATGATGGAATGAATGAGGGAGTTTGTGCCGATGATGAGAGAATTTCACTATGAGTTTCACACTATGATTTCTTAGTTTTCCTTCGAGGAGGAGGTAGAGGAAATTCAAATGGAGGAATTCCAAAATTTTCACTCTGTGATCTAGTTAATCTTCGAGAGGAAGGAAAATGTGAATAAACATTGGCTTAAGATAATCTAGATTCTTCTTGAGGCAGAGAAATCCCTTATAATTTATGAATCAAAGATTGCATTTTGGGAGTTTCTGTAGAGGAAGGGTGATCTGATTTATTTGGAGAAACACTAGTGGATTGTAAGGATTTTTTCAAAACTTCATGTTTAGGATTTGGAGATTTGGAATGTGATCGATAATTTGGAGGTGATGGTGAGGGAGTTTTACTCTTAAAATGGCTTTCTGATTTAGATTTTCTTACCATTCACAGCGGAGGCCCTCCTTCTAGTGCCAAAATGTTGAAGCCTCGAAATTCACTGCGACAACATGGGGGATAACCACTCGGTCTAGACCTTAAAGCAACTCCTTTTCCGTTTGGTGTAGTGGCTCTGACTGGGGATAATGAGACCAGTTTCTGAGAGAGGGTTGCTTTGATAGTGATGTTGGGGTGATATAAGATGTAACGAAGGATGATTTAACTAAAAGTTATCTAATATAACAATAAACACATGCATCTATCTTATTCTAACATCATATTACTATAAATATGCCCGAAAATAAACTAAGATATGCAATCTACAAAGATCCCTCAAAGCAACTGGTAACGAATATTATTCAACTGCTAAAATGAAATCGTGAATGATAATTGTTTTGGCTAAATAGTTAGACAAAACAATTGAGAAAACTTTATCATGTATAGTAATTGTTCATGTACTCAATAATAAATTAGAGTTAAAACATCATACAAAAGTGCAATATTGTAAAACTAAAACTCAAATTTTTATACATAGGACAATTAAAGAAAAAGTATTGCTAATTCATAAATAAAACCCAATCATAAGATAAAAGTACCATATATGAAAAGTCCTACTCATGAGATCGCCAATAATGATCCACTTTCATCCAATCAAATACTCTCTAAGAGTACATAAGTGCAATTTTAGTAGAGTATGCTTCGATATTCAAGGAAATTAGATCTTGTTCCAACAATTTCATCAAAACCTTCACAGAAATACAAAAGTGCAATGTATTTCAAAACGTTTTTGATAAAATCCTAGACCCCTCTCTAAATGCATGAGAGGGGTTTAAATACTATACATATTTTTCAAAAATAGATTATTACATAAAAAGCTGAGGAGGTTTCACACAATCTTCCTTAGAATAAGTGAAAATAAAAACTAAAAATAAAAATAAATGATGACAAGCTTCTCCAAATTGAATGGTCCTATTTAGCCATTTGGTCCTTGAGCTCGCAAATGTCTATCATTGGCTTAACCTAGGGAGGTTGGCTAATTCTAGATCTCAATTTCCCTATGAACACAACATCAATGAGAGGTGGCACCATCTTTTGAGCAGAATTATTTAAACAACGTAGAGTCATCCAATGATTGTGTGGTTTTACCAGAAACCACTAGTATGTTTCCCAATCAAGCGTAGACAGTTGATTCATTGCTTCTACATTTCTTTGGGCCGTTCTCACCATTCTTTCAACTTTTTAACGTCCGAGAGAGCTTCTGGACTACATTCTATGATAATATTGGTAGTGTGGAGGTTTTCATTGACAACCTCAATGATGTTTTTTGTTGCACTGGCCACTCTTGCTGTTTCTCTCTCTATCTATTTTAACTTCACATCCCAATCTGTAAATAAGATGTCTTTAGGGGACTCCTCGATCTTTGGTAGATCAGCCTTCTTGCCTTCTTCAGGTTCTTGCCAAGAAATGAATTCTATTATTCTTTTTTTAGCTCTTCATATTCCAATCTTTGATCAATCACTTGATTGTCTAATTTGTCACTTGATTCACAATAAGGTTTGATCAATGAAATTCTTTGGCAAAATATCCATTGCTGCTATACCAAAAGAGAATTTAGTTCAAGTGCCTCTTTGATAAATTCATCTATTTGAGGACTATATTTGAATTTGTCCAATATAGCTTACATTTGGTGAATCTGTGTGTTCTTTACTACCATGTCTGTCTGATGCCGTACTGTCATTTTCTCAAAATTTTGTTGACAATGTGCTAGTTGTATTTCCGCTTACTTATTGGTGCTTTGTCTTTCTTGCTCAAGTTGTTGTTCAAGAATTTGAACTCTTTCCTCTTTTTCTTTCAGTAATAGTCGAACTTCTGTTGCCTTATCTATTGTTGCAGTTGCATAAGCTCCTACAAATTGCGATAACTTTGTAAGGTTGTTTGATGGATCAATGGGGGTGTCTCTCCACACTATCTCCATTGGCTCACTTTCAAGAATTGTTGTTTCCAATACATCCAATTTTCTTTTCTTTCTTTGCCTTTTTACTATAGCCTTATGTGTAGGACTGTAGAATATGTCCAATGGCAGTATTTCTTCAACCTTCAAAATAATTTCAGAAGTTGGGTGTGCTGGGATGACTTCAATGTCTTAAGTAGTTACAATTTCTTGTATTGTCACTTCTGGATTTACAACCTATTGAGTGTGTTGTGGAGTTTGGAATCCAGACGTTCCTTCAAGACCAATCTTTATTTGGAGATTTTTATTAAATTGCTCCCACTCCTGTTCTAGATTGATGACTGGGGTCTTTTCTGTTTCAACCTGCGGGGGACTAGTCTCCATGTCTTGTTCAGTTGAGACCTTCTCAGTCGTTTCTTCAAGATTTTCTTCTGCATCCTTTTTAGGGTTTTCCTCGGGGCTTCCTTCTTTATTCTCAGATTCATGTTCAAAGTCTTCTGAACCTTGAGTTGACCTTTCTTGTGATTCTTCATTAGAATTGTGCTTGGAACTCTCCTCCAGGCTTACACTGGGAGTAGGTTCTCTTACTTCTTCAATTTGTAACAAGTCTAAAGGGACCTGCTTGAGCCTTTTATTTCTGTATATGTGAAATTATTTAAGGTCCTTTGGGTCTAGCTTTAGTGAAGCTAAATGAAAAAAATTGTGAAAATTTCTCAGCTTTCTCAAAGAAATCATCAAATGGATCATCCTCATGATTGAATTGCCCGATTTTGACCATGGTAGTGAACTTCTTAGCAATCTGGTTGGGGTCATACTATCTACCTGGCATGGTAGCTAGGTTTAGAGCCGAGATGTTCTGTATTTCTTTAGATGCATTCCTGAGATCATGGAACGTGAAAGTGCCACATTGTAATGGGAAGGTTGGTTAGTTGGCCTTCTTTTGCTCCTTAAGGGTTTTGGTTATTCCATCACCCACTATCTGATAAGAAATCTCTCGAGCCATTATTTTATCCAGAACATAGTATGGGAGAACATGGGGAGCAATAATACTCCCAAAAACTCTGATATAAGTGAACCATTCCTCACCAAACCATCTTTCCACCGGCAAGATGTCTATCTTTGCTTCCTCTGAAAGCCTGGGGGCTTTCTTATTAAAAATGGTCTGATAAATAGGCAACATGATGCCATGACAAATCTTATAAAAATGGGAGCCAAACTGTGATTCCCACAGTATTTTATGATAAACATGGATGGGTGTAGGATCCTTTGAAGTCCATTTCTAGCCCATGTTTGGAAAATGTGAGCAAAAACATATAGCATCCATGACATAAGCACTCATGAAAAAGGGAGGGATAACCAAGTGGAGATAGTTCTATTATGCATGTATTCTCTAATGTCCATGTCTAAATTATCTGAAAAAATAGTACTCCAATTCAAAATGATAGCATTTACAATTGCATCAATCAAGGGAACCCATTCAATGGAAAATTTAGTGGTATCATCTTTTTCGAATAGCCTACACAACATTGTAGCTGCAAAAATGTATGGGGCTGACTGAGGTGAGATGGGGTACATACCAGTTTTCTACCATCTAAACTTGTTGGAGCTAGACCTCCAGTTCTGCATAACATCCATTGGATCTTCATTGTCTTTGGTGAAATTCTCAATAAAATCTTTGTCATAGATCTTCTGTGGTTGCGGCAGATTGTTCATTTGGCTCAAATTTTCTGACTTGAATGATCCCATAACATCTTTCCTGGAGTTCCTAAACGTTCTATCTGAAACATATACTTCATCAATAATCCATCTTGCCATATCTATATACGGTAATATTTTTGGTCTTGCAACAATCCTCTATAAAACATAGCATGCTGTTTCGAAGTAAGAAGCATTGGATGAAGTCGTGGCATCTATTGTTTCTTTAACTTCTAGGGGCCTTGGGTTGTGTCCCTCTAGTAAATTATACATCACCTTCCAAGATGTATTCCCGCCATCTTTATTACAAGTGGTATCAGTGACTAGTGGTAACATTTCTAACTTGTCAAGCGCAGTATCCTCTGTGGTATTTTTTACTTTCTTACCCATTTTTGTGAGTGAAGTGTTCTTCAAAAACTTCCTGAAATTTAGGCAAATGGGGAGAACATGATGAAAACATAGAGCGGTAAATGAAAGCAAAAATACGATAAGCACAGTAAATTACAAAAGCACGTAAGAATGGAGTTTTTATTTCAAACACGAATAAAAAATATATCAATCATCTCTAACTGTTTAAACAAATAAATGCCCTTTAAATATCATTAACTATACATTAAGGCTTACACAAGATTTTCTTTATGTCTTGTCAAAATTCCGCATCGCATGTTTCAAACTGATATTTTGATTTGGTTTCAATATTCGTGTAATACTGATTTTTTGCAATTGCAATGAATCAGAATATCGCAAATCGCAAAGCGTAAATCTCGTAAAACAGAAATCTCAGGAAAATCACAAATCACAATATCAGATATTATGAATAGAATGATTCAAAGTTTCTTTAATATTTTGCGATATGCGATGAGTGCATTATGATATGTTGGACCCAAATGTAGTTTTATAATAGTTTTAATATTCTGTCGGGTTCAGATTACATCGCATTTCACATTTTCTTATGGTTTGTATGTTTGTGCTCTTTTAAGAACCGTGATGCGATTGTGATAAAGAATTTTGAAGAATAGTTTAAGCCTTAAGTATTATAGAAGCTAAATTCTATTTCTGGGTCTTTTACAGGGATTTCCCTTATCGCATCTCGCAGATTCTTCTTCATGACTAACCCTTGTTATTATCAGATCCTATGATTTGCAATAAAGCGGTAATGTGTTATCATGAAACGACTTGGTTTGATATCTTATTTTATCCAAAGTTTTATTCTGAATGCTTTTACAAAAGGAAAGCTCTTATTCGCTAATTTTTTAGGAGAATTTTTAAAAGGGTGCCCATTTGTTAATACAATATTAATTAGTAAATCAATAAATGGGGGGATTATTGAACAATACAACAATTCGTCATACTTAATAGGTACTTTCTTCCCTACAATAAGGTTAGAAAGTGTTCCCAATACATGGACTGTAGGAACACAACTCCTTAATAGTTTTGTTATAAATTGGAACATCTCGAATAAGCTGGAGAAGAGGAATTTTAATATATAAATTTCTCGGCTCCCCTACGAGATCAAAATCAGAATAAAGCAGTGGTTTAATTACAGTAAGTTTCTCAGGGTATGGTGGAGGAACATCCGCAGTTGTAACTTATTATGAAAGTATGTTTTAGTGATAACTACGGGCGATGAAGAGTGTTGTATTAAAGGATGCCCTTTAGTGAGGTTTTCATTATCTACTTTCCCTTGTTTCCCTACATCATCTTCTTGGAAGATCATCCCTCCAGATTGTAACCACACCTCATTACATTCGAAGGGAGTGGATTCATACTGTGTATTTTCAACAACTTCCACATACTCAATAGTTCTATTATTATGATTAGGATTTGGCTGGGTAGGTAGCTGAGGGTGCAATGGAGGTGGAACATTTGGGGGTAATTGGAGAGGAGTTTGCAATGGTGATTGTGACTGAGGCAATGACTCGATAGATGGGTTGACTGGTCCCATAGGCCATTTCAAATTCTAGGACCACATTGGTCCCTATGTGGAGGAATTTTCCCAATGGGAATGGTATGGGTTATTTGAAAAAAAATTCCATGGGTGTGTAGGATATTGTTGATTAGGTCGTGAAGGTCCAAAAAACTACTAATATGCCCATGGTAGTGCAGAGTATTATTGGGATTTCCAAGCATCACAGTGGCAATAACCCTTTAATAATGCTTGGCAATCCCAATTATTTCTAAAAATTAATTATGATATCTAACTATTTCTGCATTTGCTCTTTAACGTTGCAAACATTCAGTATTTGCTTGAGTAGAGTCAGCTGACTGTCTTCCGCTTTTGGTTGAGCTAAGCAAACAGAATTGGCAAGAGCTGGCACCATCTTCTCAGCAAAATCGATGATATACTTGAGAGTCATCCACTGACTATGTGGCTTTACCGTGCATGCCTAGTAATAATCTCAGTTCAACTTGGTTAACCCTTTGGTTTGCTTCTGCCTTTCCTTTAGCTTTATGTTTCCAGTTTGTTTTTATCATTGCTTTCTTGCAATTTTTGGGCTTACAGGTGACTGAGCAGTTAGAGGCTTTCCTTCTCGAGCAATTTTCTCAGCGATGCACGATTAGCGCTAGGCACTAATCGCGCATTGGAAACTACCTCCGTTCTTTAATCCGGGCATCTCTAATGTGTTTTTCACCTTTTGCGCCTCTTCCTCTTTATTGGGTATAAAGCTCAAAATTTGTAAAAGTAATGACCTCATGAGCTCTTGACCCTGAGCATTAAACTATCTGTTGATATCGACATCGCTCAGTACCCATTTAACCATGGCTGTATATGAAAGATCTGTAATGGATGGCTCAACAGCATTTTGTGAATCTGCGGCTCTGTTGCGTGTGATATCTGTTTATGAGGGCGTCTTTTCTCTATCTTTGAACATTGTAGCCTTCCCCTTTTTTCCCATAGTTTCCTGCATATTGCTTTGTGTAACTTTTGTTCTTCGTTCCTGCAGTTTACAAGTGATGAGAGAGTAATGATAACAAATAATGACAAGAAAGCTTTAAATGCCACGGATATGCAAAAACATGCCATCTGACGTGAACTGGTTCTTCGAAAAACACAAAACCATATTTTATTAACAACTGGCGTGTAATTCATTAATTATGATTAAAGTGCATAACCAGTTCTTGGTTCATGGAAAAAAATTTCTTGAATATTGAGCCAGGAAAATCTGCGATGGAATGTTTCTGCGATTTGCATCACAGTATCGCATTACCGCAATTTCATCGTGTTGTTCTATCGCAAGGTTGTTTGATCGCAACATTGCAAAGATCACAGATCGCAATATCGCAAGATCGCAGATCGCTTGATCGTTTAATTGTTATGTGCATTTTATGCGATTTTGTGACATGCGATATGCGATATCGCATATCGGCGATTTTAAGGTTTTCCAACATGAGTGTTTATTAATGCATGCGATGCGATGGAGTTTGCATCGCAATATCGCATTTTATCATTTTGACTCATAAGAAAATGCCCTATCATTCTTGGCGCGATGCGATATTTCTTAAGGAGTGACATATAAGCACTAATTGATTTTTTAAAATTTTTTGACTAAGGGTCCCCACTTACATAGTGTTATTGCTAATACTAAATAAGGAGGGGGGTTGTTGGTGGCCACAACAATTGGTAATTCACTTGGAAGAACCAGTTATCTCTTTTTTCTATTGAATTTTCTAAACTTCCAAAACAGAAAATTTTTCAGAAAATTAAACATTGTTATGGAAAGATAAAGTACATTATGATCTAACCTGTCAATGACATTTTGTTTCAACTATTTTCAACTTTAATTATTTGCTTCCTCAAGCTAGCCCTTGTATTTACATCAGTCATTACATGGTCTTGTAAAGATAAAACAAAGTCTTCTCTGTAAACCAATTTTAAATATGCTCATTTGTCGTAGGTAGAGCCTCTGCTGCCAGCAGGCATTTATAGCCTCAACAGGGTTACTTGTTACCCAGCAATGATCCTGTATCCTACTTAAAGCAACCTACAACTCTCAAAGAAGAATCCACATCCACACTTATTGCTTTGATTTTCTTTTTACTCTTAAAGAACAATGTCTTGGTTTGGTAGCCAATTTATGACATAGTCATTCACTTGATTTATAACTTTGCTGAACAAGCTGGCTCGTGATGAGACCCCGTGTCTTTTGATTGCAACAATCTTGAGTCATTGCCCTATTGTGGTGTATAGTATTTGGCAAAGTCAGCAAGTTATAATATCTTTGATTATGATAAGCCGACTCGTGATGAGACCTCTTATTCTTCAAGATGAAGTGTATCCTTGGGATATTCCTCTGAAAGTTGTGATCTCTTTAGCGGGGAGGAAGTCATTGTTTCCTTAAGATAGCTCTGGACGACAATAATAGAGTTTTTGGAAACAGCTGTTCTACAGAGAATCTTTATCTTTTTATTGATACCTTTCATTGTACTGAGATAAAAAAATTTCTTCACTAAAGGTTGTTTTCATCAAACTTTATGAAGTTGAAACTAGTATCATATCTAGGCTAGAGTCTTTAACTGTATCTATCAATAATAAAGATCAATTTTCCAAAAGATTTGCTATTTATACAAGCGAAAAATCAAAATTTGAAAGAGAATTGGTGTCTTGTTCATAAATGCCTAATTTAACCACTCACAACTGGTTTTATTATGAAAAGAAAAACAACAACTCTACAAAAATAGAAGAATAATCTTCTATGGAAAATATTTCTTGAGAATTTGTCCATTAACAGGCAAAGAGTCTCTCTTACCTACTAAATCCTGTAACACAAACGTTGATGGACCTATGACTTCTATAATTTGAAAGGGACCAAGCCACATTCTTTGAAATTTTGTATGTTTTCCTTTCTCTTCATGAGCCTTCTCCCATTTTAAAACTAAGTCTCCCATCTAAAAATCTTTTCCAGTCATTATGTTTGAATTAAAAGAGGATTTTACTAGTGCTTGATGATGAGAATGAGTTTTCTTAGCCTGTTCTCGTTGTTCTTCTAATTTGATTATTTCCATTTGTCTTAGCTGTAAGGAGGAAGTGGGTACTTCATCAATGTATTGAACTAGAGACAATGAGGGAATTGCCAAATGAGTCGGAAGAACCACTTCTTTCCCATAAACTAAATTAAAGGGAGAAGTGCCGATAGAAGCTTTTTGCGTTATTCGGTCTGCCCATAAAGCATATATCAAAGCCTTATGCCAATTTTTATGATTTTGGTCAACTGTTCTTTTGATAATCCTGATTAGGTTTTAATTTGTGGACTCAGCTAACCCATTGCCTTGCGGGTAATAATTGGCCGAATATTTAAGTTTGAATCCTCTTTTAAGTGAAAATTCAGTTATTGCATTTCCAGAAAAGTATGATGCACTATCAAACATTAAAACGGAAGGCAATCCAAACCTGGTGATTATAAATTGATCTATGAACTCAATGATATTTTCAGCATTAGCCGTCTTGAGTGGAACTGCTTCTACCGACTTAGAAAAATAATCTGTAGCTGTAAGGATATATCTATGCTGCTTAGAAGAGTGAGGAACGATCTCACCTATTATGTCCAATCCCCACTGACTGAAAGGTTGTTCAATGTTAACCGGCTGTAGTGGCAAGGATGGCTTCTTTTGTCTTCCAGCAGTAGTTTGGCAGACTTGACATTTCCTCATGTAACTTTGCGAGTCTTTAAATAACGTGGGCTAGTAATACCCTGCGTGCAATATTTTATGTGCAGTAGCATCTCCAGCATAGTGTCCGCCTGCTGGCCCATCGTGGAGTTCCTGCAAAACTTTTTCAGCTTCATATTTCTCAAGACATCTAAGAAGAACATAATCATAATTTATTCTAAAAAGAATATCATTTATGAGTTGATATTTTTTAGCTTTCAACCCTAGAGCTCTTTTCTTAGTATGATCGAGGTGTGAAGGAGCATACCTGTTCTTAAGATAATAAATGATATCAGTGTATAATGACTCTGCATCGTTTAGGATTACCTTGCACATTTTTACCTCTGCAGATGGAATTTTAGAAATTTTCGATGCTCCAGCCAACATTTTGCAAAAGCCTTGGACTCTTACAATGTTTGCTGGTTTGATCTCAATGTCATATTCCTGTAAGGAAGTAACCCAATTGGCCTTTTTCTCACCCACATCCTTCTGTACTAGAAGATTCCTTACCGCTGGAAATGGTACTATAATTTTAGTATGGGTTTTGAGCAAAAAAGGTCTAAAGGATTTGACCGCTTTGAAAACAGTATAAGCCTGTTTCTCCACGTCTGAATAATTTAATTCAGCGCCCTGTAAATTTGAACTGAAAAACGCAATTGGGGCTTCCACTTTTTCTTGATTTGCTTGAGTGAGTATCGCAGCATATGACATATCTGAAGCAAATGTATATTAAATAAAAGGCTCTGAAAAATTCGGAGTTGCTAAAGATGGAGCATTAATAATAGCTTGTTTGATCAGGTTGAATGCTTCGTGTTCGTCTTGGCCCCATTTAAAATTTGAGTTCTTTTTAATCATGGATTGCAAAGGAGACACGATTCGTGAAAAAGTTGGAACGAATCTCTTTACAAAGTTGATCTGACCAAGGAAACATTGCATGGCTTTTTTGTTGTGAGGTAAGGATATTTCAAAAATCTCTTTGATTTTGTTGGAATCGATGTGAATTCTGGATTTTGACACTATGAATCCTAGAAGTTTCCCTTCACTTAATGCAAAAAAAGATTTTTTCGGGTTAAGTGAATTTCCATACCTTAAACACTGTTGGAAGATTTGTTTTAAATCTCTAAGATGGTCGCTTCGTTTCTTGGAATACACTGTTATATCATCCAAATAAATTACTACAGATTTATTGACTAAACCTTTGAATGCGATGTCCATGGCTCTCTAAAATGTGGCACCAGCATTAATCAAACCAAATGGCATCTTTCGATATGCGTATGTGCCCCATTTAGTTCTGAATGTGGTTTTTAATTGATCATCAGGATGTACCAACACTTGATTGTATCCTGAAAATCCATCCAAGAAAGACATTAATTCTGAACCCGCCACTGCCTGCAATATCTGTTCCATAGGTGGTAAAGGAAAATTATCTTTTTGGCAGGCCTTGTTAAGGTTTCGAGAGTCAATGCAAATCCTAATATCTCCGTTTTTCTTTCTAATAGGTACGATATTGGAGACCCATTTAGAATGTCTGACGGGAAAGATTATTCTAGCTTTCAATAACTTATTGAGTTCAATTTTTATCTGATTTTCTAAATTGGGATGGATCTTTCTCAGCTTTTTTGGACAGGTTTTTCATTATCGATCATGGGAATAGTATGTTGGATGATGGAAGTGTCATATGTTTTGAGTTCATCATAATTCCAGGCAAAAACATTTTTATGTTGTCTCAAAAGATGAATATACGCTAATTTTTCTTCAGGGGCTAGGCCGAGACCTAGATTAATGTTTTGTGGTTTGGCATTGGTTCCTAGGTTTACTAATTCGTATTTCAAAGTTGAAATTTGGAGTTTTGAATTGGTAGACCTTTTAAACCGATCTTTCAAATCATACAAGTCTTCTAACTTGACTACCGACTTAGGTATAGCATTGTTAGTGCTATCTTGTTGCAATTGTTGATCATGTTGGTCTTTGTCAATTATTTGATTGGAGTAGGATCCTTCAAATGTGAGGAAATTTACGATATTAGGATCGTCATTGAATACTCTCCAATTTGTGATCTTATCAGGAATAGATGGTCTAAAGATTAATTCTATTGAGAATCTATCTGGACTAAAATCTTCTGAAGGAATAAGCTTAGAAGCTACGCTAGCCAAAAGGTTTGCACTTGCATTTTGGAGTTTGGGAATTGAAGAGATATTAAATGCTATAAAATGCTCAGTAAGATCTTGAACTAAGGATTGATAATGTTTTAAATGACCTGATAAGCAATGTATAGTATTACGTACCTATTTGACCACAATCTTAGAATCTCCGAAAACTTGAAGGTGCTTGACGTCTAACCTGATTTCTTTGTACAACCCTTGGACCAAAACCTCATATTTTGCTCTATTGTTGGTGCAATCAAATTCTAGTATGCATGTTAGCATAATTTTATCTCCTTCTGGACTAATTAGAACGCATCCTACTCCTGATCCTTCGTTAGATTTAGAACCATCAAAAAATAATTTCCAAAACAAAGATTTATTTACAGGACTATCTAAAAAATTGATACATTTTGAACTATCAGTTCAAGAAAAATTTTCGATTTGGGACAAAACAGAGTGTTCTAAATAGGGTGACATATGAGCATTGAAATTTCTGAGGAAAGAATCTACCGAGTAATTGCCAATAATGCTACTGTTATATGCTACTGGTTCATTTTCCCCCTCTAGCTCCGTTACTATGTATTTCTGATGTAGTTCTCGTTCAATTTTTATTTGATTTGGTTTACCATTGTAGGGAAGCCACATGTACGACCAGTCAGTTGTGAAGTATCCATGAAGTTTTTCTAACCAATCCCTGCTAAGAATTAAGCCATAACATTATGGGATATCAACAACTAAAATGTCAATAACTTGACATACCTTTGGGTTGGATGACAGCCTTATGGTTACTTGATTTAGTTCGCCAATCACTTCGACTTGAGATCGATCTAGCTAAACTATGCGCACAACGGATTTCTGTGATTGAACGTTTAACTTGGCACATATGGACTTTGGTAAAATATTCAATGAAGCACTAGAATCCACCAAACAATTGTGCACATTTTTATTGAAAATTTCATAAGTAAGGAGAAATGGGGGAGTATGAGATATCAATCTTCCTCCAATTAGAGCGATGTCATTTGGATAAATCTTATTGATCGCATTAGTTGGAGGTCTTCCCATGTTATGAGAAGCTTGAGAAAGTACAGCGGCAGGCAAAGGTGCAACTGGCACAGCATGTAATTCTTTCAACATTATCTTCTGTTGATGCTTTCACTTGCTCAATTCGTAAAGAGTGATGTTAGCCCTAGTCTTTTTCATATCTTCTATAATATTGTACTCTATTTAATCTGACACGATCAGTTTTTTAGATGGAGTTGATGCATCTGTTTGGACTGGGCTGGTTTGAGTCGCTTTAGATGTCGTTTTCTTTGTTGCGACTTTATCCTTTATTGCAGAGCTTGTGCTCTTTGTCTTAGGGATAGTTTGGGGAGGATCAAGCTGATTTTTACTTCATGTGCTAACTGGAAATACTTCTTGATCTTCTTCTTGTGGGAGGATGAAATCCCACATTCCTTGTAATTCTACAACCTCTTCTTCATCAGTTTTCCCTTCAGTGGCAATTTCCTCTTCCTCTACTTCGGATTCAACATTTGAAATAGCATTAGGTGGCTTTGAATCCATTGAAGGGCCTCTTTTAAAAGCTCTGTAGGGCTTTTTTGAAGAAGTTTCTGCTACTTGCTTCTTGATGTCGACCATTTCATTGGACATGGTCTTTAGAACTTTCTGCAATCCTTCCAAATTGAATGGATCTTTTGCTTGTTTCTTCTAGGAGTCTTCCTTGAAGGTGACTTTCCTGGATTTCCGTTCCTCTATTGCGGATTTCTTTTCTAGGGCTATTATACGTTTCTCTACTGCTATTGCTTCTTTCATGTTTTTGGCTAAGGTTGTTTTAATAGCCCTGTCCATGAAGAATGCTATGTTTTATGGTAGAACAGTGATATACCATTCACTTCGTACTTCTTTGCTGGGTTGGGAAGCAGTAGGAATTTTGTTTAGGATTTTATTGAAACGTAAATTGAAATCTTTGATAGGCTCTCTAGATTCGGCCCTAAGGTTGGATAGGTTGTTGATTAGCGTTGCCGTAGACCTATCATCACCAAACTTGGTTAGGAATTGCTCTTGGAAGATGTCCCAACTAGTGATAGATCCGGAGGGTAATGAGAAATACCATGATCTAGCTGTTCCTTGCAGAGTATAAGGAAAAAGTCGAACAATAGCATCTTCATTAGTAACCCCATTGAGATTAATGGATAACATAAAGTTGTTTATATGCTCTTTTGCTAGCATTCCTGCCTCGGGATTAAACTTAGGCAGCCATTTCTCAGGATGGGCTGGTATTTGACTCAAGGGTGCAGGCATTAAGACTGCCCCAGGGTTATTCCATGGAGACTGGGCCATTGCTGAACTACTAACAGAGGAAAGTGCAGAAGATGATCCCTGTGGTTGGGAAGATGAGGATACTACGATTGTAGATGATTGAGGAAGAGTTGTGGGGGTTCCAGTGGACGGATGGACAATGATATAAAGTGACGGAGTGGATGGTTGACTTCGGGGTGAAGAAGTTGATATGGATGATGATGATGAAAGAGTCTTCCTATCGGACTCCTTAGGTGATTTCCTTGCTCTTTTCTTTGTGGGAAGAGGTAATTCGGTGGGTTGAACACCAACTTTTCATTCTTTAATCTGGTCAGGGGATGAGCAGGGTTATATTGCGAAGTCACGCTGCCTTGAGATTTATCAGAACTTTGAGGAGAAATATAAAATCGCTGAAGTTTGTGAATCAGAGATTCGACTTCAGGAGGTTCAATGGTAGATTGATCTGAAATGTCAGGGTTTGTAGTAGCGGTTGATACTCCAGCAACTTCTAATTCTGGGTTTAAATGTAATGGAGAAGTCAGGGGAGATGGTGAGGGTGATTTACTCTAAGAATGATATTCAGATTTAGATTTACTTGCCATTCATAGTTCAGGCCCTCCTTCTAGCACCAAATACGTTGAAGCCCCGAAAATTGGGTCTACAACAAGGGGGATACCCGCCCAGTCTAGACCTTGGTTGGCAGCTCCTTATCCATTTGGTATAGCAGGTCCGACTGGGATATGGGACCAGTTTCCCAATCTATGAGTGTGTGTGTGTAGAATTTGATGTTCCTGATCTAACAGTTCCTAATTGAGATATTCTAATTCTAACTTTAATCTAATGCTATGCTATTGTAATATAATAAGCAGCAACATCTAAGTCTATACTAACCCGGGATGTAATTCTTCTATTATGCGATCTAAAAATATTTCAAATAACAACTGGTAATAAAGATCATTCAGCTATTATGAGAAAAGAAATCAATAAGGATCAACCACTTCGCATAAGAAGTTAGACGAAACAGTTGTAAAAAACATATCGCATAATGAGCTATTCATACATTAAGCATAAATAAATAGCTATCACCGTACAAAAGTGCCAAATGATAACTCAGGCATTCATGCAATAATACATAAACAACTAAAAACTATATATCACTTTAACACATAAGCAGAAATGGTCAAGAGATAAAAGTACCATTTATGACTAGTCCTACTCATGAGCTTCAAGCGACAATGATTTATCTCTCTTTTCTCTAACATCCACTAAGAGTACAGAAGTGTAACATCAGTAGTAGATATCAAATGCAAACATCAACAAATATTGTTCCATTCATTCATCAAAACCTCCTCTGAGGGTGCAAAAGTGCATGTTCTGAGGACAAGTTTTTGATAAATTTCTGGACCCTTCTCTAAATGAATGAGAAGGGTTTAAATACTACTAACTAAATAACTTATTTACAAAGATTCAGGATGCAGTTTAAATGACTGCCCTTTTTATAAGCAAAAATAAATCAAAACTATTTCTAAAAATTAAATCTAATATATAACTATTTTTGCATTTTCTCTTTAACGTTGCAAACATTCAGTATTTTCTTGAGTAGAGTTGGCTGACTATCTTCTGCTTTTGGTTGAGCTAAGAAAACAGAATTGGCAAGATCTGGCACCATCTTCTCAGCAAAATTCATGATATACTCGAGAGTCATCCACTAACTATGTGGCTTTACCGTGTATGCCCAGTAATAATCTTAGTTCAACTTGGTTAACCCTTTGGTTTGCTTCTCCCTTTTCTTTAGCTTTCTGTTTCCAGTTTGTTTTTATCATTGCTTTCTTGCAATTTTCGGGCTTGCAGGTGACTGAGCAGTTAGAGGCTTTCCTTCTCGAGAAATTTTCTCAGTGATGCGCGATTAGCGCTAGGCGCTAATCGCGCATCGGAAACTGCCTCTGTTCTTTAATCTAGGCATCTCTGATGCGTTTTTCGCCTTTTGCACCTCTTCCTCTTTATCGGCTATAAAGCTCAAAATTTGTAAAAATAATGACCTCGTGAGCTCTTGACCTTGAGCATTAAACTATCTGTTGATATCGGCATCACTCAGTACCTATTTAACGATGGCTGTATATGAAAGATCTGTAATGGATGGCTGAGCAGCATTTTGTGAACTTGCGGCTCTGTTGCGTGCGGTATCTATTTATGAGGGAATCTTTTCTCTATCTTTGAGCATTGGAGCCTTCCCCTTTTTCCCCATAGTTTCCTGCACATTGCTTTGTGTAACGTTTGTTCTTTGTTCCTACAGTTCACAAGTGAGGAGAGAGTAATGATAACAAATAATGACAGGAAAGCTTTAAATGCCACGAATATGCAAAAACATGCCATCTGACATGAACTGGTTCTTTGAAAAACACAAAACCATATTTTATTAACAACTGGCATGTAATTCATTAATTATCATTAAAGCGCGTAACCAGTTCTTGGTTCATGGAAAAACTTTTTCTTGAATATTGAGCCAAGAAAATCTGCGATGGAATGTTTCTGCAATTTGCATCGCAATATTGCATTTCGTTGTATCTCATTACCGCAATTTCATCGTGTTGTTCTATCGCAAGGTTGTTTGATCGCAACATCGCAAAGATCGCAGATCGCAATATCGCAAGATCGTGGATTGCTTGATCGTTTAATTGTTATGTGCATTTTATGCGATTTTGCGACATGCGATATGCGGTATCGCATATCAGTGATTTTAAGGTTTTCCAACATGAGTGTTTATTAATGCATGCGATGCGATGGAGTTCGCATCGCAATATCGCATTTTATCATTTTGACTCGTAAGAAAATTCCCTATCATTCTTGGCGTGATGCGATATTTCTTAAGGAGTGACATATAAGCACTAATTGATTTTTTAAAGTTTTTTTAATAAGGGTCCCCACTTACATAGTGTTATTGCTAATACTAAATAAGGAGGGGGGTTGTTGGTGGCCACAACAGGAAGTTAGGGTTTGTGCAGGCTTCCGAATTTCATCTCAAAGAAGTGAGCTTAGGAAAATCGTCATAACTCTCTCTCTGACAAGAGGATTGGCATTCTATAAAAAGTGGTGGATAGTGCATGGACTATGGTTTACTATGTATCAATTTCAAAGCCGAAGGAGGAATCAGTGACACGTGGCACGTCGTACAAGTTCGCTCTACTGAACTAGTCCATAATTAGGTCATTGTGAGAGATTGGGCATAACTTTGTCTTGAAGAGTCCAAATTGGGTCCGACCTATGGCATTGGAAAGAATACTCAGAGGGATTCTACAGGACTGAATATCACAGGTTGGGGATCTGAAATAACAGAGATACATCAGATTAAATATAGTGCTCCTAGAAGGTAAGAAAACTAGATCAAGTGTTGTCAAGGGGTGTAAATGAAAACTTTCTAGGGAAAAAAGAGCAAGGTGCACAAAATGATGCAATAGAGGTAAGCTATAGGTAAGTATCTTCTATATATGCATGTTCATATCGTAATTTGATTAGGTTATTTGTATTCTAATTTTTTTTTTTTTTAGCACTGACATATGCTCTGCAGTATGAGGTAAGTTTTACTATTATCATGTCATGGGTATTTCCTTGAAGACTTTTTGTAGGTATTATATATTCATCAAGAGATGACTCAATGCATAATCGAATGCTCTGAAGAATGACAAATGGTAGCATGACAAGAGCAGCAATCAAGGTGCAAAACAGTAGCAAGAAGTTCACCACATGAAGTCTTCAAGTAGACAGCACTGCATATAGACATTGTAAAAGTATCATTTAATGGAGTCATTGTAAAAGCAGCTTTGTAAAATTTGTACAAGTGTCTATCTACCAAGAGTTGAAGAGGCAGTTTTGGGAGGTATAGGATCATCATTAGGTGTTTGTGTCATAGTTGGGGTTATGGTCTAGTGTGTCTTCTCCTTCTACATGATTCTATATCATTGTAAAGTGGACCATTTTCCTTGGTACATGATTCCATTCTTCTTTTATTCTTCTATAGGGTGGTAGGGTGGTGCTAGCTTAGTGCATGAAGTCACCAACATGTTCAAGCCTGTGAAAAATTCAAGGTGGTAGGGTGGTTCTAGGGTGAGTTGTAGCTCATTGGGTGTTGGGGCATTCATTCAGTTGACTATCGAAGAATCTCAGTCATTGGTGCATCCATCTAGTGGGAACTGGAGAAGAACACTTTTATAGATTCTAGGAAGTTGGATATTTCTTTTCAATTGGAGTTGAAGATTAAAGAATTATTAGAAAAGCGTTCAGTGGCTTTTGACCCGAAGGGGGTTTTCCACCTAAAATTTTTGTGTCTCCTGTGTTCTTTTATTCACTATTTTTACTGCATAAACATTAATGATAATTGAAGATTAACTAATGTTGTGAAAAGATTCAAAAGTGTTAATTTCTAAGGAATACCAATTCACCCCCCCCCTTAGTATTTTCCAACAAAAAATGGCTAAAGCTTGCTCTGCCTCTACTTGTTTATGTTTTACCTACAAGGCATTCTATTGTGTAGTTAATGTACTCAAAATATTAGTTTTAAAGTCTTCCAGGAGATTATCAATCTATGCACGAGCCACCCCTCCTCCTATAGTTCTAATAGTTCTATTAAGGGGGTCCCGAACTCCGGATTTGGTTCGTGTACTTCCTCGCGAGAACCTGATACACATATTTACAATGTCTTCCTATTATTCCTTAGAAATATCATCTTTTCACATTAAATGAAGTGTGTCTAACAATTTATCTTTCATTCCTCTAATGAAAGTAGTTTTTAGGACTTCTATAGGTAGAGTGCTATAAGGAGATATTTGTAAGATGTACTGGAATATTTTGACATATTATTTTAAAGTCTCATCTTCTTTGGATATCATTTTAACCATTTCTTCTTTCAAATCCCTAGATCAAAAATAGTCCTAGTATTTGGTGAGTAAATCATTTTTCATATGATCCCACGAAGTTATGGTACCTCCTCCTATTCCCATAAACCAACATAGATTTTCTCTCTTTAAAGTGGAAGGAAACAATTTCACATTTTGAGTATCACTGGTATAGTCATAACCTCAGCATAAGACATCAAATTCAAACAAAAATGCAGCAGGATCCTCAGAAGCCATTCCATGAAAACTTAGAAGATTTTGTAATGGGATAGCTTTCATTGGTGCATTAGCCTGCGGATCAACAATAGGGTATTCTATGGTCGAAGTCTAGGTTCCTGGTGCTACATTTGCCATTTGATCAAAAACTTTCTAGTAATCCTCAGGTATTTCATGGTCAGGGGATATTATCTGAGGAATAATGTGTCAGCTATGTTCTGGGTTCTTAGTAGGTCTTACAACGCTACTTAGATATGGAATTCCAGATTCCCCCTTTGCAACAGGTGTTATGCTCTTGACCTGCGAGAAGATACCAGAATACCAAATATGTGAAGAAATATACCCAGAACACAGAACAATAAGAAATAACAGCATTTATTTTATTAGTCAGAAAGGAAAGCAATGTTCACTTGCCTCTTCGAGGGGGAAACCTCCAATAAATATGGGCTCAATTACAGAATAAGACATGGCGCTCCTCAAGGGGAGTCTCTATCCTTTATATAGGATTCATACATGCAATACCATGGGTCAGTACCAAGGTTCTTATTAATACCATCTATCTAATACCATGGGCCATTTGCAACTAACTGTGGTCCCTTCTTTAAATGTGGTTCAACCACTTACAATTATTAATATGGTCTTTATTGACTCTTTAACTAACTATAACTATGACTCGACCTTATTACATAAATAAGGGGGTTAGGGTTGGACCCTAACATGCCCTCCCACATAAAAATAGCCTTGTCCTCAAGGCTGAAGCTGCGGAAACTACTGAGAAACAATGGCTACTTCCTAGGTTGCATCTTCTGGAGAGGTGTTTTTCCACTTGACGAGGACTTCCTTGATTGTGTGGCTGTGCAGGTGCCATTCTCGGTTGTCAAGAACCTGTTCAAGTCGGAGCCAGATTGAACCTTCTTCATCCAATTCTGGTAGACTGATTTGAATTATTCAATGGTTCCCAACCACTTTCTTGAGGCATGAGGCATGGAAGACATGATGGATTTTTGCAGTGGGTGGCAAGGCTAGCTTGTAGGCTACTTCTCTGATGCACTGAAGTATTTGATATGGCCCATAGAATTTTGGAGATAATTTCTGAAAACCCTTGTCTTTGGGTGATGTTTGCTTATATGGTTGCAACCTCAAAAATACCTGATCCCCTTCTTGAAATTTTCACTTTCAACGATGTTGGTCTGCCTGTTGCTTCATGTGATTTTGAGCTTGATGGAAATTCTCTTTGAGGTGGGCCAGCATGGTTGCACGGTTTTGTAGGAGTTGATCCACTGCTTGTACCTTCAAGCATCCCTTGATATAAGAAGTAGGTGAAGGAGGGAGTTGACCATAACCTGCTTCAAATGGAGTCATTTTGGTGGTGGCATGATAGTTAGTATTATACCACCATTCGGCTAGAGGTAACCACTGTACCTATAGATGTTGCTTTTCTAAAGTGAAACCCCTGAGGTAGTTCTCCAGACATTTGTTGACTACTTTAGTTTGACCATCAGTTTGGGGATGATAGGAAGTACTGATTTATAGTTGGGTACCTTGTAGCCTGAAGAGTTCCTGCCAAAAGTTACTGGTGAAGATCGGGTCACGATCAGACACAATGGAAGTGGGCATGCCATGTAATTTGAAGATCTGGTCCATGAAATATTAAGCCACCAAAGCTGGTGTAAAAGGGTGGGGTAGGGCACAAAAATGAGCATACTTAGAAAGTCTGTCCACAACCACCATGATGACTGACTTGTTGCCTGACTTTGGAAGACCCGTAATGAAATCCATAGAAACCTCCATCTAGATTGAGGCAAGGATGGGCAATGGTGTTTCTGGGAAAATTAGTGTCTTTTTGAACGACTAACCGTCTAGGTTTGATAGCTAACCTAGAAACAAAAATCAAAGAAATTCGATATCTTTCCTACGAGTGACAGATAAGAAAGAGACTATGAGGGACCAACCTGTAACTTTCGCTTGAATCCTCGCTTGATCTCCCTCTCCTTTGGCCGATCCCGTAACTCCTCCCCATACTTAACACACTTGGAGAGTACCTGCACAACTACAGAAACAAAGACATGTCAAAGCATAATGATCCATCACAACATAAACATCATAGAATCAGAAATACAATGAACAAATGAATGCATTTACAATTAACACAATCAATTGGGAAAAATCTTGAAGAACTTTATTGATATCAAGGAGAATTACAACCCATAAGAAGTCTGATCCAGTGCCATCCTCCCAACTTCAAGCCTTCTTCACCTCATGAATCAACAAGAACACACCAACAATGACACAATGCTCTCACCTCAATACTAAAACTAGCAGCACTTCCTTACAACTCAGAATAATTCAGCCTTCTAATCTCTTAGATGAGAGATCCTTTTATAGATTTTTTTAGGAGGTTGGTTCATCAATGGGGATGATGAATTCCATTCTATTTTTAGGAATTAGTTCCATGAAAGAGGAGAATTGGAGATGGTTTCCTAATTCCCTTTGTCATCCTTGGGCGAATTCAGAAGGGCAAGTGGCACAGGAGAAGTTTCCATGAGCAACCAACTCTCAAACACTCCCAGAATTTTGTCCTGCTTCACCCATCGCACCTACTAGAGGGCCAAACTACAATGCATAGCACTCTGACAGTGCAATACCTGCTATGCATAGCACCCTAACACAGGGCTTTCAGCAATGATTCATTTTAGGCACTTTTTAGATGATGTTTGAGATGGAACTTTTGGGGAATGAGTCATTCAGATGACTTAGTTCCTTTAGGGCATAAAACAACTATTTTAGGGGTTGATGAACCCTAATACATCGACATGTAAGTTGGGGTTGATGTGCCCAAATAGTTCTATAATAGTTGTGCCCTAAAGCATGAGGTTGTAAATGTTCATGTCAAGTGAAATTCTTTATCATGAGGATCGAAAGTTTCGAACTCGAAGGTGACCTACATCAATTACAATACACTACATGCTAATATGACTTTTCATGATTTAGCTGAGGGAGGCATCCCTATGCTCAGCTTTATAAACTTGCATTACATGTACATAGATCAGACAGTCGTCTGCAGATATAGACTTGTAATCTATGATTGGATGACCATTTGTGTAAATCCTGTGTACATTTGATGCTTTTGTACTCCTAAATATATTGCAACCCGGATGGATGAAACTAGATCTGGGGTCTTCAAACTCATTCAATCTTCACTCAATGTACAAGTCAAACCATGCAAAAATATGTTCTGAGGTCGAACATGGAGAGACATCATCTGATTACCAGCCAATGATGTAAGCTGTTAACAGATGCAAGAGGGATCACCGATAATGAAGATGATCCTCAAGGTACAAAAGTACATTTTATGTGGTGTGAAAAGATGATTCGATGTCGAACACCATGCAAAATCTTTTAGTCAAAGGCCATTGATGTCAACCCGTTGCCAAAAGAGAGAAACTTTCCATTGATGTGCAAGCTTCAAAGCACTGAAAGGGTGTTTCTAAGTCAACTTCTTGGATAATCAGTTGATGTCGACAAGAAGCGACTCATCATAGGAGGGCCTTGATGTATCGTACATCTATGACACGAAACAGAGAAAATGATTTTGGAGATAAAAACAAATTGATGACATAAGGTTTAGGAATGGTGGTCATGAAAATGAAGGTTTATGGTATTGCAATGGATGAAACTTTAACTGGATGACTTCTCTTGAACATATCGGTGACACTGAGATCAATTGGTAGCATTAACCCAAAAATATGGATGGGATGATAGAGAAATGGTATGATGACTAGTAAACAGAATAACCCAACCCAACTCGATCACGGAGATGAAGTGAAAGTGTCATGTTCAAGAGCGACTTGCTACCATTAGTTTTTCAAGATTTCCCCCTTTTTCCCTAGTCATTGCTGCCCAGTGCCTCTTTATTTTTTATCAAGCTTGAGGAGGATAACATATGCTTGTTATATAATTCGCCCTTCGGGCAAACCCATCTCTATTTGATGTTTTAATGAGTCTACTGACGGTGAAACTCGGTCTTGTCTAGATGGACAATTTTTTCACTATTATTTTAATGAGTTTAATGACAAGGATAACTCAACCCTTTTCATGTTTAGAGAGTTTGAAAAGAGATGAAAAGAAAACTCCATAAGTTCTTTTTCGTAAAATAATCCCTCAGGTCCGAAAAAGGATAAAATAATACAAGAGGGATGTCATTTCCAATACTTTAATGAGCTGGAAGAGTCAAGCACTCAACTATCTTTTCTTGTTTAAAGAGTCTGAAAAGAGTTTAAAGTAGACTCTATAGTTTTCTTTTCATTTTTTAAAATCAAAGCTCAAAAAGAAAATGAAAAGTTTGCTTGGTGGTCAAAGATGCTCAATTCACCATTAGCACACTAGATTCTGTTCTCAGTTGTTTAACCTGCTCAAAACTCCATCAAAATGATTAAAAATACATATTTATCGATGAAAAAATGAATAAAATCAAAATTCACTTGATGTCCATGAAAATGTAAACATAAAAACAAGTTTTATCATTTCATTTCAAACATTTGATTTTGGAGCTCTGAAGCAGTTTTTCCCCCTAATTTCACTAGTCGATTGCAAGAGATTTCATGGATCATTTCACGCACTGTTAGGACTAGGTAGGAGCTAACCTTATGCTCTTCAATTCTATTGCATTCTTTTTCAGTTTTAGGCAGCTTTTCTCAGTTTTCTAAGCCTCTAGGGTTTAAAATCTCATTTTTCAACCATCACACCCTACTCCTATCAAAAAGTACGATGCATACTAGGCTGCCAATGGAAAACCTGCTATGCATAGCACCTTCCTCAAGGGCTAAGTGCAATGGGTTCATAACAACAAGTTTGAACAACTTTTTTCCTCAAATTTTGAACTGATTTTTACCCAAATTAGATCCTAATTTTCCTATTGATTGTATTTTAATATTCAATTGGATCAAAATTCTCGTTACATGGCGAGAATGAGAGCATGAAGAGTAGGACATGATTTCCTTAAATTACCAGGGCACAGTAAATGCATTAAAGAACTATGGTTTGATAAAAAATTTCCACTTGTCCAGCATGAGACAACAGATGGATTTGTTGCAGTATCTTGTTCATGCTTTGGATCCTATTGACTAGGTGTTCTAGATAAGGGTAAATCTATTCCTATCACCATCGTGGATATTTATTTCTTGATGGGTTTATCGAGGCAGGGTACCCCACTTTCATTGTCAGGACTCGCCCGAGGATGTGAATTGGTGAGAGATAACATCCGTCAGTTCTGTTGGGAAGGATCCCAACCCAGCAGAGATGGTAAGATTCATATCTGGGATGTTATTGATTGACCTTTGAGGACTATTCTCTTTACCCTTGCTAGATTGCCTGGTAGTGCAGCTTTGCATTTAGCAAACAGATCTTACATGTAGTATGCCTTGGAATGCCTGGAACCGAAGCTATTCAACTAGGGTGAGGAAATACTTCCACTTATGAAAGATCAACTGTCCAAAGTGAAGGCTGGAAGGAACAAAAATTTTGGTTATGGGTTCATTTTGATTTCCTTTCCTTCGGAAAGAATCCTGCTCATGCAACCACAAAACATTTCTCTAGGAGTGCCTAGACCGAGAGAACCACGGATGCAGCGATGGGTAGACCTTATGGCAAGGCATGCTGGCCTATCACAGATCTCATTTTCATCTGCCTTTTTCGAGTGGTTTGATGGTCAAGAGATGGCTTTTACTGAATATCCATATGTAGGGATGGATTTCCGAGGCGATCCAGATTTAGCACTACCATTCGGGGAGCAGTGGAGCGCCATCGGTAAATTGATTTGACCACACATTTTGATTTTGAGTTTTTAATTTTGTTTTTTTTTTTTATTGTTACCAAGACTAAATGAACTCATATGTGTATGCAGATATTGGACCAGTTTGACCTGTGGCACGCCCACGGGAAGCAGATGTTCCGGTGGAGGGAGTTGTTAGGAGGGAAGTCCTTAGAGATTTGGACATAGTAGAGACCTTGGCTCAGTTGCAGGATCATGTGGAGAGCTTAACTCTTAGCATCCGGGATGTTCGGATTGATGAGTTACCCATGAGGCTACAGCGCCATACCACTGGGGTGTCGAGTCGTTGGACGAGGCTCCTACACATGATAGCACAAGCGTGACCTGTTATCATCAGCAGCACTAGTCTGGGATGTTTTCTCTACATTTATTATGAGTTTCTGGGGTCAAATGACCAATTTTGTCTTGGACACAACATATTTGTGAAAAAATTTAAACAACTATCTATTTGACTTTCGGAGTTTTATTGTGGTTAATTGATGAAATCCTATGCACATGATGATGTGAAATGCTTTCTTTACATATGTTGCAAATGTCTATTTAACACATAGTTTGCTAAAGAGTCAGTCAATGTGTTTAAATTTCTAGAAATATGTTGATATTGAATGAAATCAAAATGTCTTTTCAAAATTCTAACTCTTAGGAACATGCGATGAATAGCTAGGTTTCAAATGGAATAAATGCCAGTAAGTTGTAGAATGACAAGTTGTGATTCTAGCCTAACAATGATTCAACGTATGCCATGTGAAATGGCATGAGAGAAGACTTCAATCAACGTGCTATACTCAGTGATGTTGTTTGTCGATCGACCAATACATATCCCCTTGAAACTCACTAACTCACCATTTGGAGCGAATATGGCCCAAGCTACAGAAGATAAGTTCTGTGTACTACGACTAGCTCTATCGGCATACCCAACAAATGGTTTCGAAAAGTTTGACATTTGCAACAAATGTGAAGTGGATTACCTAACCAGATTGAAACTCTAAAAGAACAACTAACACACAAAAATGCAATGAAGGCATATGTACAATGAGTTTTACTACACTCAATCAAGCATAGTAACGTTTAAGATACAACCCATTCTGGGGCTGCGACAATGGAATCCCATCATAATCAACTAACTCGTAGGCTCCTTTTGTCAACACACGTTTAACAATATAAGGGCCCATCCATAATGGTTCAAATTTCCCTGCTCCTAATTTGTCATAATCTTGATCGTAAAGCAAGACCAGGTCACCTTCTGAGAAGACACAAGGCTTAATATTTTTTTCATATTGTGCCTTGATGCATTTCTTATGTGCTTCATTAACTAATGCAGCATCACGACAGGTTTCATCCAGATGGATTAATTCCAAGAAACGAGCTTCTTCTTCAGAAGTTTCGGGTAGCAGGTCGATTGCGAGCTTGAGGGGTGAGATTTCACATTGAATTGGTAAGATTTCCTCCAAACCATACACCAAATGAAAAGGCGTAAATCCAGTCACATTTCTCAACGAGGTCGGGTATGCCCATAAAGCTGAGTACAGGAATAAATTCCAATTCCACTTATGGACTCCAATCATTCTTTGCAACATGTGCTTAAGGACTTTGTTGATTGCCTCTGTTAGCTACCTATACCAATAGGTTTCATTTTTCATGATTGGCAGGGGAAGTGCCAATATGATCTACTTTGGTGATGCAAAGATCTCATATTTTTGGGAAAAAAACATATCTACAGTTGGTTGATGCTGTCCTACTTCTGAATGGGTGATCCAACAGTCTAAGCTGGGTCATGCCATGTTTCAATTTTTTGTTGTAGACTAGAGAAAGAAATCTATCCAAACTGTTCAATCTTGGCAGATAAGTAGTTAGGTAGAGAATGAAGGTTCCCAACTGTTTAATCTGGGGCCCTGGAAGTAATAAGGCTAGCCTTAGATAGAAAATCAAAAGGAAATGCCAAAGGAAAAAAAAAGGCACATGAGGGTTTGCAAGTCTAAGTGCACCCTCTTTGAAGTAACAAAAAATGCTAGGTAATAGAATGGGTAGGTAGATGGGGTTGCAGAAGTAGGATTTCTTTCATATCACTAGCCTAAGCAAAGGAAACACATGATGGCCAGTGCAGATCTTCCTATTCAGCAATTTTGTAGCAACAAAATGAAGCATGTCTAACTTCCCAATCATCCCCCATAAAATTCTGGCTAACATCCCAATACCACCTTGGTTCATGAGAGAAATCAAAATCATTCATTGATCCTTGTAGCATGAAGAGCCACATTCCTTGTGTAAAAATCTTTTCATTTTGATCTACTCTCCTAACTAAGTTTGTTTCCTAAAAAACTTAGTCTTTGCTTCCTCTTTTCTATATATCCCATCCAATACTAACTACTAACCCTATCTATACTTAACTCCCTATGTTCCCCTTTCCCTATTACTATATCACTATTGTGTATAAAACCAAAAAATATGTATATATCCCCCCCCTTTGGCATTATAGCCATATGTTCAAATACTGGGAAACCATGCAGAAACAAAGCCTTGTTGTATATGGTTCGTTTAGAGTCGAGGATTAAACTAACTCTTGGTTGGTTTAATAACCTAAACCCTACCCTTATCCCCTTACAACCCCTTCACAATGCCTTACCCGCGCTATTTGCAAAAACATTGTTAAAACCCATTTTTGCCGCTTATCCAAAGTTTTGTTACAATGCGCATTTCACGAAAAACAAAAGAAATTATTAAAATAATGCCGCCGGGTCCCGCCGTATTGTCCTATCACCTTTGCAACCCATCGCCCGTCGGATCTGGGCCCTCCCATCCGACGGCTTATATCAATATCGGGCCGCCCCCGATGTCCGGACGATAGCACCCGAAAAATGTCAGAGGGTGACGTCAAGGCTCGGCCACGCATCGCTCCCAGGTTGTATCGGGAGGCCGCCTGCCAAAACCGCTCCTGTACCATAAGCGGTCCGATGGAACCACTTACCGCTTTGGTTTATCGCCTGCCCACGTCATGCCAACTCAACCCCGCATCAGCGCCTAGCCCGCCATTGCTCCACTCTGTCCGCCACCTCATTAGTTCCCGTGGACCACTCACGGACTGCCACGTCACCTTTCCGTACCCGACCCCACCCGATGACGTCATGATGACGTCATCCAAAAATGCGCCAAGGCCCAAAATTTCCAATATTTTCGCCAAAAATCGCGTTTTTTCGCATTTTTTCACCAAAAGACTATTGTGCTCCTGCATGAAATTTAACGACGTTCTCGCCGCCAACCTGCAGAAATTGATTTTAGAGACCGTGGGCGCCCTCAATTCGCCTGCATTGCCACCATTGCCCGAGTTTACCAGGTATTTATCAAAGTTTTCCCTCCGCGCCTGGTTTTTCCCATAATTCTCTGAGGAAATTAGGAAAAGGAAAAAACACTGTAAGTTCAGCAAATCTTCAGGAATCATTGGTCATTCTCCACACTGTAAGCCCAATTTTACTTGCAGAAGTCCCCATTGTGTCCAATCTCCACAAGTTTACAGTCTGTTTGCGCATTCGCAAGCTAAAACCTTTGCTACACAAGTCCACCAGGAAAACAGCTCTTAAGTCCCAGCATTTGCTCATTAAACCTTTTCAGGAGCATTTCAACTTGTTTTCACCATAATTCACCCTGTTTCCCCTGCAAATTGCCCTGTTCCTGCAAAATTCATTGCTCTGTGTTGCTGAGCCCAGAAAAACAAGTTCAAATACATATCAAAGCACCAATTGACCATGGAGACACCAGTGGCATTGAACATTCCACCTTTAAATGCCCCACACAGAGAGCCAGAGTGGCAGGCCCTGGCTGACAGAGATTACCAGATGGCAGAAGTATTCTCACTGGACACCAAATATAATATTCATGTACTCAATGAGCTAAAAGCCAGGCACCTCAGTGGAACTAATATTCTAGGGATTTGGGACTCCAATTTGCCCATTTTCAATCTCCCTCAAGTCAATATCCTCCCAGACTTGATACATAGATGCAGTGCCAACTATGACCCATGTCAGAGAGCTGTCCTCAATCCCTCAGGTTCAGTTTTGTTCCATGTCACCCCTGAGGCCATAAATGAAATGCTACACTTTCATACTACAATGCCATTGACTCCTCTCTCCATGATGGATTTGATAAAGAAAGGAGGCAAGCTGTCTAGTGCCCAAATTGTAAAGATCAATCAATTATTCATTCAATCAGGCTCTGAAACTGTGAGGACTCCTCCCATTGGAAATGTATATCTCAATGAGTTGGGAAAAATGCTTGTGGATATGATCAGCTATGTCCTGGGATATAGAACATCTGAGGATGTTGATGAAACCATTCTGGCCATGATGTCCATCTTCTCCCCTGGAAAGCCTCCTGCTGTTCACTATGATTATGCTACCTACATTGCCAATAAGATGCATGAGCAATTGATGAATCTAGAGAGGGAGAGGATATTTAGATACACTTCTTACATCTATCACCTGTTCCTATTTTACCAGCCTGATAGCTTCCCTTTTACTCTCAAGAAGTTTGATGCTCAGGGAAACCCAAGGTCTGTGGTATTTTGGTCTTCAATCTTTCATCATACATCCTATTCACCATACAGCTATTGTGAATTCATAGACCTTTTTATCCATCCAGCTATGTCCTTGCTGTTAAGTGCCCCTCCTCCAAGATTGACAGATGAGATGCAAAGAATCCTCCAGCTCTCAAAGGCCTACAGCATTGGGGATTAGTACTTTTACCAACACCACACAGTAATCAGAATATATGGTTGTGAGTTAGCTCCGTATAGGCTACCAAGATATGTCCCTATGAGACTCTTTGCCTTAGAGTATTTCAGACAGTTTGGAAATGCAGACATGGTCCATTTCCACAGCAAAAATAAGAAGGTACAACTCAAAGTCAAGAACCAGCTAGGCCCATTTATTTATAATAAAAGAGAAGAGGCATGGCAAGAAGCAGACAAGATCCTAAAGTTCCTCGAGTTGCAGAACAGTTTCCTCTGGATACCCTATGATCCCAATCATTTAATTAGTCTTAGAAGGGTTAAATATAAGTTGGCTAGCTATGATCATCTCAGGCTGCCTCATATTGAAAAATATGCAAATCTATTAAGATGGAAAGAGGGCACATTAGAAGAGGCAAGTACTAAAGAGGAAATAGCACTAAAAGAAGCCAAGAAACTTGAAAAGGAAGCTGACTTGGAACATTGTGGGCAGGTTTTTTCTCTTCCTCATATTCAACTTGGAGCAGCTGCCTCATCTTCTACAGCTCCCCACCAAGCAGCTCGAACTACTCCTCAGGCAGCCAGCACAGGTAAAGGAAAAGAGATGGAGCAGGACCAGCCGCTCCCAACAGCAGAACAGCAGAAAGAACAGCCCAAACATCAAGAGGAAATGGCTGAGGCCCCTATATCTACAGAGCAACAGGCTCAGGAAAGTGTGCCTCCAAGGCAGGAAACAGTAGTGGATGCCTCGGTGCTCCAAACTCCCTTAAATGAAGAGAGAACCAGGAAGAGGGATAGAGAGCAGGAAACTCCCCTCACTGCATCAACAAGTCAACAAGGGGAGAAAAGGTAAAGATTAAATCCTCTTTCTAAAGAAGAGATGCCTATTGGGCCATCCATGGGTATGGGCCCCCCTAGCATGGAAGCATCTGCCAGTTCCTTCCAACAGGAACAAGAAAGAACACTTGGAGGAGAGGTCAACTCCTCAAGCCAGCAAAGAAGGGCAGAATCAAGCATAAAGTAGCAGTTCATTGACATTAAGAAGAGGAATGAGCCAGTTAGACTCCAGCTGTACAATCATTTACTCAAAATGGCTCCCACAAACCAGTAGAGGCTTATGTCAGCATATGACATAACAAAGGGGAAGATGACTATGAGTCACTTCATGCCTACTATGTTGCAGCCACAGTCAGCTGCAGATTACATAAGAACCAACTTGGAGGTATTTGCAAAAGACATCCACCCAATGGACCAGATAGAGCTTCACAAGCAAACGGGTGAGATGGTTTATTCCACTCTTGCAGACAAAACCTTCCTTGCACACAAATTGCAAAATAGTCTCCATAATACCACTGCCCAACTAGAATTGGAGAAGGCCTCTTCTCAAGCCAAAGACAACAGGATTAGGTCTTTGGAAGATATCATTATAGAGCTTGGGCATGACCCAAGTGATCCCAAAGCTGTGCAGGCATTACTAAAGGAAAAAGAGGCAGATATAGCAGCTTTGAGGAAGATGGTCAAGATTCCAGCAACCCTTCACCCTCAAACAGAAGATGTTGCTCAGCAGAGAAAGGACCAAGATGTAGCAGCCATGCTGCTAACACTACACAAACAATTGGTAGAGACAGAAGGGAGATTGGTAGCAACAGAGGGTGCATTGCAGGCAGCCCTGAAGCAGAAAGAAGGAGGCCAGACATCTCAGCCCCCTCAGCCAGTGATTAACCTTGAGGAACCTCCTCAAATTATCAGTCCTCCCATAGAACAAACAGCTGGGACAGGCCCTTCAACATCAGCACCAACTACAGCAGCAGCACCAGCAACAACATCAGGACAGGCACCCAGCCTTGATATGCAGAAGATGATGAAAGAGATTGAAGCTTTAGAAGCACAGATGGCAGAACTGAATCAGACTAAAGAAAAATTGGCCACAGTTAATGAAAAATATGATAAATCCAAGCAAAGTGTAGCTGAAAGAACAAGGGAAGTAAGAGCTCTTGAGAAGAAGATAAAAGAACTGGAGAAAGAGCTCTCTCTTGACAAGGTTGTGGCTGAGATCAAGAAAGTCTTGTGGGCCAATATTGGTCAATCAATAACAGATCAATGGCAATATATAGAAACCATTCATGAGCACATAGATCTCATAGGCAGGGCCCACAAGGAAAGTCAAAGAGCAAGGGCATCTCTAGGCAATATGCCTGAGATAGCCAACAGGATGATCAATGTCCTGAACAACCGCACAGGCCCTCAACTGGCAACCATGGGTATCCCCAACAGAACTGACACCATCTTACTGGTGAAAAGGGTGCTCACTTTAAGAAATCTTGTGCAAACATTGGATAGAAGATGCCAGGAAATGCAAACAGAGGTGAACAAGTTCATGGAGAAAATCACAGCATTGCATAACAGAGGCCTGCCCAGCCTACTAAATAGTGCAGGTAGGTTGCTATCCCATGAAAATTATGCCAAGAGGGTAAATACATTTGCTACAAATCAGATCACTGAAGGATCAAGTACCCTAGAGGAAACAGGGCATGCATCTGGACAGAGTCTCTATGACAGAATAGAGAACTTGTTTTTTATCATGAATGAGATTAAACATCTATTTGAGGTGCCTCCCAATTACTACAAATATACTGAGGCAGATGAAACATTAGGCACAATTTTGAGACATCAGTTGCCTACTGTTATAGACATTTTTGTGCCTTACAGCATTGAGCATGAAATGTCCATAATCTAAGGGATCCAAAGTCCCTAAACATGTTGTTCCTACCCCTAGAGGAACAAGGCTAACTAACCACAGCAATTCACAGAAGTTCTCCACCTGAAATAGCTCAAAAACAAGTCAATTCAGGATCATGTCAACTGCTCCACTGAGCATCTGCGCTGAATGTCAACTGCTCCACTGTCTACCTGCGTTGAATGTCAACTCCAACAAAGGCTACCTGCGCTGAGTGAGTTTGGACAAGTGGCAGGTTCATTCCTCAAGGTGTCAATGCCCAGGAAGCTTCCAAAATGACACTTGCCTCAGGGAATTCGACTGGTGATGAGTAAGAGGTTCCAAATCTCCAAGTGGAAGAAATAACCTCCAAGTGGACTCAAGAACTAATAGAGGGAGAGGACACTAGTCAGATCTCAAGCTGACTCATCCTCTCTCCAAAATAACTATATATAGATCTCTCCTCCATGAGATCTAGAGGCTGGAATTTTGTTATTGCAAAGAATTGCTATTGGTTTGAGACTGGAATCATTGGGTGCTTAATGCTTTGAAGGGAGCTGAAGAAGGAATTCCATTCTGCTGGGAAGGAGATGCTGGATTGGAGCCCTCTGGGTTGTATATCTTCCTGAACCCTGTTATCAATCAATAAAGCTATCTTGGTTTGCTCTTATATGCTGGTGTATTTGTATGATTGCATTAGTGTATTTGATTTACTTCTAATCCTGAATCATTTATGAATATGAATATTTGCCTTTGTGTTGTGTTCTTCTCTTGTCGCAAGTAGCTGTTCTCTTGTCACAGGTAGCTGTTCTCTTGTGATCTCGCGGGAATCAAGTAGTTGTTCTCTTGGACGAACGAGGAGGCAAGTAGCTGTGAACACCCGAAGAGAAGAGGATCTAGATCGAGGGACAAACGGAAGACACCAGTAAGTCCATTGATCTCCCCTCTTTCATATTTCATAAATGAAAGAACCAGAGTAGCTGTATCTGTTTGTTGCTAAGGCACTGTCACACCTTAGGTGGATAGGATCGTCCTGCATAGGCATTTTTCCCCACAACAAATTGGCGACTCCGCTGGGGAGATTTGTTTTAGTCATTTTATTTGTGTTTACATCATTGTTTGCTTCATAGACTCAGCAGCAACAATCAAACTGCTTCTGCAAAGTAGACAGTTGCTGCCTTGATCCTTCACTGGATTTTGTCTATGATCTGAACAATGGACTCACAAATGACTTGATGATCCTTTGTGATAGTCTTTAGTACCCTCTCAAAGCATCCCTCTGATTATACCTTGCTTGTGTTTCTGATTTGGCCTGAAACAGTTGATTTTTGAGCATTTTATGACCCAGAACCCAGGGGAAACGAGAGTTTCTTCTTCAGTGCAACTGCTGTGAAGGCAGTCTGCATTTCAACGCAGGTCCCGTGAAGGCTACCTGCGCTGAATGTCAACTCCACAGTGTTGGATTTGCGCTGAACCAGTTTAGCCTTGTGCAGTTGGGGTTCTCTGCTGTCTGTTGCCCTGTTTTGATCTCTGTTTTTTGCAGCCATTAACCAGCATAGGTACCAGTCTGATAACTCCTTTTCATTGCTTAAATTCTGCCTCCTTTTGTACAAAAAGACTGTGAGTGTTTTTATGTGTTTTTTACGTCATTTACAGTTTTCCTTTGCATGAGTGAAATAATCATCCTGTAGCCCTTGATTCAGATCTGATTGACTGTGATCTTAGGAGAGAGTTCATTGGCTGTTTACAATTGATTATACATTTGCTTTTGCTTATTGGTTTGAGTTTGTCTCTTTTAAGTGTCGAAACAAGTATTCATTTCGAAAATCGCAAAGTGATTATAATCTCTTCTACCCTTGTTGATTTCAAAAAAGTAAACTTGTTTGTATTTATCATTTAAAAGCAAATTCAAAGTTGTACAAAAAGCTTTCTTTTGTAGGCATCAATACTAAGAAAGAGGAAAACAAACACCTGCATTGTGCATTTACATTTTGATAAGTTTGCATGCTTGATTTAGGAAAGAGTGCATTAGAGTGTGCTGATTGCTCTTTGAGAAAAGATGGTGTCTTTCTTTTCCCTTAGTAGCTAAGATTTTCAAAGTTGAAAAGATAATAAAGCTTGCTTATCATCTTAGACTGCATTTAGGAATTTGTATCATACATCTCGTGGTGAACCTTGAAAGGAAAACTTCTAAAAAGATCAACTTAAAATAAACTGAATGAACCTAACAACACTTTGCAACATAACGCACAACATAGAGGTCTAGGCTAGAGACGTGTTCCGGCGTCGTTAAGCCTAGTGACTGTCGATCTCGTGGAAGGTAGGTGATTCCTCCTGAGGGACGATAGCGCTAGTACGGATTGTGCTCCCACGTACCATCGCGTATATATTGGGAGACCCCTATAGGCATATATCCTTTATCCTTAGGAAGCCGTGTCGGCCGCCCTACTGATCGCAATGCAGTGAACACAGCATTCACGAAGATCGACCGCCCGTACCTTAAAAAGTATTCTGCGGTTTTGCGAAAAGTTTGGCACACCCTCTGCCTAGATCTCCAGAGCAGTTTCTTTTGGCCTTTTTCAGACTCTATAACAGAAAAAGTCCATCCGAGCATTTGTCACTTCGGGCTCGTTAAAACATCGAAGGAGACTAGAGTCATCTTTAGCTTTTTCTCGACTCTTTAAAAGTGAAAAAGCAAGTTGTGTCTAAAGCGTCGTTAACAATTTATTTTAAACGGAACAATCACCCATTATTCCCGCGTTGATCTTTAGGTTGAAAAGATGGAGCACACCAACCAGGGAATTCCCCTTGGTGGAAATCCTAGTCCTTTCTCCTCTTGGGGAGATGTTGGTGCGCCCCACATGGCCACATTGTCGCTTCCAGGACTGACAATTGGCCTACCAGTCTGGCTCTTTTCAACCAATGTCATTCAGAACACCACCATTCCTGAACAGTCAAGTCAACAGTTAGACCAGACCAGAGTTGCCTCCCAGCCTTCTACTTCACCTTCCTCTCCTCCTTCCTCTTCGCTTGACAGAACTGGTAAATCAAAAAACCGAGTTCCTAAGGAGAAGAAGGAGAAGAAGAAGAAAGAGAAGAAGAAGAAGGAGCCTAAGGCGACTGGGGGCAAACAAGTGTCATCTGACAAAAATCCACACACAGCACTCGTAAGGCCTAAATCGCCATGCGTCATATGCAAGGGAGACCACTTCCATAGAGATTGTCCCTGTATCCCCTGGATACTAAGAAACTGGTCTCCCCGTTTGCACAATTCGGTAGCGTCGACCTTTGATAGCCATGTTGACTGCTCACCGTCGACTAGTGGAAGTGAAGCCACAGGACAAAGAGGGAAAGCTAGATTTCCCTACAAACTGTGTGAAGGCGATCACGCCATCCACCATTGTCCCTTCTTAGACGAGGCAAAAAGAGTTCTGGAAGATCGCCCGATTTTACGAGCGCAACTTCCTCCTGGATATCAAAAACTCCTGCCAAGTCCTTCGCTAGTTGAGAACCCGGCTGGCCCGCTCAAGTGGTCGGCCGAAGCACCAGTCATTGAAGATGAACCGTCTGAATCGATACCTGATGAAAGTCTAAAGGTTGAAACGGCAGTTGACCTAGTTTTGCCTTCAGAGGCTCTATCTTCGAATGACACCATCACAGAGGAGAATAAAGACGACACCGTCCAAATTCTCTTCATCAGCACTGACTCTGATGATCAAGGGGGCAATGCCAACATTCCTTTATCGTAGGAAGGAAGTTCATCAGAGCGATATCCGGCCGTATACTCGGTCCCACCGCCAAGCAACCTGGTTGTGTCCTTTGACTGGAACCAACTAGGCAGACCCCGCTTGCCAGCTAGCATACCATTCAGAATTATTGTCCAAATATACAGAATGGTAATGGCTGGCACAGTTATTGATGAAGGGGCATCTGTGAGTATCCTTTCCTCTATTGCTTGGAAAGCGCTTGGTTCGCCAGCGCTTTTGCCTGAAATGAGAAATCTATCAGGCTTTGATAAAGGAACCAGTCGACCTTTAGGGATCCTCCCCAATGTGCCCATAACATTGAAACGGAAGACCGTTCAAATGAACGTGATGGTCGTTCAAGGACCCTTGGATTATAACCTACTCCTTGGACGAGACTATATATATTGCATGGGAGCCATCGTCTCATCACTCTTTAGAGTAATGTGTTTTCCGCATGAAGGAAGAATGGTCAAGCTCGTGGACCAACTTTCATTCCCTGGATCACGCATCGCAAATAGTCATGAACCATCCCTAAATGGTCTATTCACGCAAGAAGTGTCTCAACCCACGGTCCGTCCTCCTGATGAGCGCGAGTAATCCGGGAGGATATGACTGGAACCCAGGGGGCATGCGTCCTGGTCTGCTTCGGCAGAGAACTTTGGGTATAGGGTAGGTTTCCGCGGGAGAATATGACTAGTCCGTACCCCGTCCGTCTAGGAAGAGGGTTGTTCTGGAATAAGATTCTTTTGTCAAAGTTATGTGAGTGAAATAAACTATTTTTCACTCACCTTTGTCTATTTCGGTAGATATTGCCGAGGAAGTGTTTTGTTTAAACTACTAACGAGACAATCTTTGGGTAACCTGAAAGAGGTAAGCCTCTCTCATTAAAACAAATGTTTTGACGGAAAAGAAGTAGAGGTAACCTTGAAACTTTGTTTTATGCCTGGGGGCATGCAAACCTTTTGGAATGCAAGCAAGGGGTGGCTATTTATTTTTTAAATTTTTAGGTCCTCCCTTTAAACCTGTAGGTCTAACCCTTTAAACTCGTAGGATTAGTCGTTTCCGAACTTGCATGAAGAAAGGATGAAGGGCAAAGCTTAGTGAGATGAAGCTCCTTAAAAAATAGAATCTTGATGAGACACTCTTACCATATGACTGGTATAAACGAGCAGTTTTAGCATAAAGTTCATGCTCGTTAAAAAATAAACGCAAGATCCGAGCAGTTTTATCACATAGTTCATGCTCCTTAAAAAATAAACATAAGTTTGAGCAGTGTTTTGGCGCATTCAAGCTCTTTAAAAAATGAACCTATTTCGGTAAATAACCACTGTGAATGTAATATCATCAGCCATCAAAGCCTTGGTCGTGTTTGCACCGTCACCTCCACTTTTCATTTGGCCGATCGTTCACCTCCATATGATTGTTTACCCATTTTGAGGAACAGCTGCGAAGAGTGATTTCACCTAGCCATCCTTGTGACACTGCCGTGATTGGAAGAATTCCAACCTGTACCTGGAATCAGCTGCTAACCCTGTTTATCACTCGTTCCTCAAAAGACGAGTCTTCTTTAAGCTCTTTTCAACTGACTCGTAAAATATGAAAAGATTGCCGAGTTTTGGCCTTCCAGCTCGTTAAAGCGACCGGAAGTGCTATCCCTCCTCTAGATTTTAATCTTTTTGGACCTGAGGGATTATTGCACAAAAAGATCGAGCGCTTGTTTTGTTCGGCTCGTTAAAACTATCAAAAACTCATCCCTTCTGTATTGTTTTATACTTTTTCGGACTTAAGGGATTAGATGACGAAAAAGGAATTTTGGAGTTAACTTTATGTACCTTTTTAGACTCTCTAAAAATGAAAAGGAACCGAGTTGTCTTTGTCGTTAGACTCGTTAAACCACTAAATAGCGACAAACTTGTCTTTAGACGAGAACGAGTTTCACTATCGCTAGGCTTGTTAAAACATAGCGATGGGCTTGCCTGAAGGACAGGTTATAGAACAAGCATATGTTATTCTCCTCAAGCTTGACAAAAATAAAGAGGTACTGGTCAGCAATGACTGGGGAAAAATTGGGAGAAAACTAAAGAGAACTTTGATGGTAGCAGGTCGCTCTTGAACATGACACTTTTCCTTCGTACCACAATCGGGTTGGGTTGTTTCATTCACCGGTCACATCACCATGGTCTCGCCATACCATCCATACTTGGGGTAATGCTACCGATCCATCGCATCAGTGTCGCCATATGTTCAAGAGAAGTTGTTCAGAAAGGGTCAACCGGGTCCCATCCACTGCCGTACATTATCCTTCATCCATTCATGACTGCCACCCTGAATCATATGTCACAGATAGTTTTCACCTCCATTAAAATCATTAGCTCTGTTCCATGTCACTGATGTGGGATTCATTAAGGCCCTCCTTTGACGGATCGCTTCTTGTCGACATCAGCTCATTATCCAAGAAGTTGATCTAGGAACAACCCCTTCAGTACTTTGAAGCTTGCATGCCTCAATGGCAAGTTTCTCACTTCCGGCGACAGGTATACATCAATGACCTTCGACCAGAAGATTTTGCGTGGTGTTCGACGCCAAGTCCTTTATTCACACCACGTGAATTGTACTGCAGTACCTTGAGGGTCATTATCATTATCGGTGATTCCTCTCGCGCTTGTTAACGGTTTACATCATTGACCGGTAATCAAGCGATGTCTTTCCATGTTCGACTTCAGCGCAATTCTCACATGGATCGACTTGTACTTAGAGTGAAGATCGAACGAGTTTGAAGACCCCGGATCTAGTTTCATCCATCTGGGCTGCGATATATATTCAGGAAAAATAAAGACATTTGACATGTACATCATTGCAGCAGATGATCATCCTACTCAAAGGATGATAATTTCACCAAAATTATCAGTCTACCATCAGACGATTGTCTGTACTATGTACAAAAATGAATTTATAAAGCTGAGCATGGGAATGCCCGCCTCAGCCAGATCATGAAAGCAGTATGAATCATAATGTATTGTAATGTATCTTATTACAGATCTCCTCCCAGCAAATGGATGAACTTCGGACCCTCCTGGATAAAGCATTTCACTCGGTAAACAGCCTCATACTTTAGGGGGCAACTGTTATAGACATTTTTATGCCTTACAGCATTGAGCATGAAATTTCCATAATCTAAGGGATCCAAAGTCCCTAAACATGTTGTTCCTACCCCTAGAGGAACAAGGCTAACTAACCACAGCAATTCACAGAAGTTCTCCACCTGAAACAGCTCAAAAACAAGTCAATTCAGGATCATGTCAACTGCTCCACTGAGCATCTACGCTGAATGTCAACTACTCCACTGTCTACCTGCGTTGAATGTCAACTCCAACAAAGGCTACCTGCGCTGAGCGAGTTTGGACAAGTGGCAGGTTCATTCCTCAAGGTGTCAATGCCCAGGAAGCTTCCAAAATGACACTTGCCTCAGGGAATTCGACTGGTGATGAGTAAGAGGTTCCAAATCTCCAAGTGGAAGCAAGAACCTCCAAGTGGACTCAAGAATTGATAGAGGGAGAGGACACTAGTCAGATCTCAAGCTGACTCATCCTCTCTCCAAAATAACTATATATAGATCTCTCCTCCATGAGATCTAGAGGCTGGAATTTTGTTATTGCAAAGAATTGTTGTTGGTTTGAGACTGGAATCATTGGGTGCTTAATGCTTTGAAGGGAGCTAAAGAAGGAATTCCATTCTGCTGGGAAGGAGATGCTGGATTGGAGCCCTCTGGGTTGTATCTCTTCCTGAACCCTGTTATCAATCAATAAAGCTATCTTGGTTTGCTCCTATATGCTGGTGTATTTGTATGATTGCATTAGTGTATTTGATTTACTTCTAATCCTGAATCATTTATGAATATGAATATTTGCCTTTGTGTTGTGTTCTTCTCTTGTCGCAAGTAGTTGTTCTTTTGTCACAGGTAGCTGTTCTCTTGTGATCTCGCGGGAATCAAGTAGCTGTTCTCTTGGATGAACGAGGAGGCAAGTAGCTGTGAATACCCAAAGAGAAGAGGATCTAGATCGAGGGACAAACGGAAGACACCGGTAAGTCCATTGATCTCCTCTCTTTCATATTTCATAAAGGAAAGAACCAGAGTAGCTGTATCTATTTGTTGCTAAGGCACTGTCACACCTTAGGTGGATAGGATCGTCCTGCATAGGCATTTTTCCCCACAACACCTACTCAGGAATGGTGGACAAGCATGATACAGACATTGCTGTGAGAAGACAGATTTTTCACCAAATTTTTGTACATCAAATTATAACTCATCATGTTTAGAAATTGATACATTCATTATGACTGGAGAGGAGTGGACAGAGCCAACTCAGCAGACAAATTTGGCCACCAAAGCAACACCGATAGATACAGATGACAGGGCTGTGAAAGCTACAGCACGACAGAGCAATAAAGGCGTATTATACAGAATCAATGCAAAGCATCCTGCAGAGCCAGTTGCCCTTAAAGTCAAGAACTTCTGACAAACAACAAACAGCTGTTATGTATTCATTAAAGTAGCTTTTAATTTTGTAAAAATATCTTTGAAAGTTGGTAAGAGCAGTTATTGTGCAATAACTCCGAACTAAGATATTTTTTGTGATATTTTGTATATATGCACCCCCGCGCTGTTTATTGGGGGTTGTTGTTACTCATTTGTTCAAGAGAACTCGGCTGTAATTCCTCTGGAAGATATAATACAAAGGAGCTATTGGTTTCCAGGAGATATGTTTGGCTCGGATGTGCTGTGATGAAATTACTGACTGCTGCAAGATTCTCGTGTTATGGCGTGATACAATAAGTGTTTTCTAACTGTATTTATGCTTATCTCTTCTGTAATCTGTTTCTAATGTATGGTGTTTAATCTTGGTAGAAAGGTAAAAGACTAGTTCAGGATTTGTTTGTCTATTAAAGACACCCTAAACTCAATCCTTTCTGCCAAATATGTTTTCTTCAAGGTTAGCTGCAACTGTGGAATTCTTAAATTCTCCCATTTGCTCTAGTCACATGATAAGTCTTTATTCAGTAATTCTCTATTGCTACTGAGTAGGATTTATTCTTCATTTCGTATTGCACTGTGAAAGAACTCTTAATTGGCTTTCCTGGTGTAATTTTATATTGCTTTCTTTACTAAAATAAAAATTTGTATCATGAATACCCATCTAGCCTTGCAGTGAACCTTTCTTTATCACAGACATCAAAACCTACTTATTTCTGGACTCCACATGCCCAATGGATTGAACTCTCCTTCATATTCGTATGCCCTTCTTTGAACATTAGTCTGCAACCAAAATTCAAACACAATCCTATCTCATAGTTAGCCTAAATCCTCAAAAACAAAGTTAAAACTGAAAGAGAGAGCCCTCTCTGATTACAGGTAGGCTAGAGCCTGTAACCCAAAGCTTGGTTAGTGGTTACCCCGGCCGTATTCCCTCAGGAGTCAAAGGGAACAACCTGGGTGTTAACAGCCTCAACTAGTCCATTAGCTTCCGGATAATATGGAGTAGAACTTTCGTGAGACAGTCTTAACTTGGTAGTTAACTCAATCATCATGTGATTGCGAAAATGCGACCCATGATCTGTGACTATCGCTTGTGGCACACTGAATCTAGAAACCACATGATTGGAAAAAAGAGAGCAGCTGTTTCACCACTATTGTTCAATGTAGGCATCGCCTCGGCCCATTTGTTAAGGTAGTCGATAGTGGCTATAATATACCCATGCCCCCCGGCTGAGGTGGGGTTACATGTCATGAAATCAATGCCCTATTTTACGAATGGTCCAACAGCAATGACTGGATGTAGTGGTGTAGGTGGTAATCTGGTTTTACAGTAAAACATCTAACAAGCATGGCACTTTCTAACAGAAAGTATGCAATCTTTGAAAATACTTGGCTAGAAGTAACCAACTCGTAAGATTTTCTGTGTACTGGTGTAACCAGATAAATGCCCCCCACAAGCACATGAATGGAATTCATTCAAAGATTTTTTGGCCTCCTCATGTGTGAGGCACCTTCTTAAAATTGTGTCGACACAACAATGATAAAGTGTATCGCCAACGATCAGATAATCTTTGGCTTGGTATCGAGTACATCGCTGTTCAGAGCGAGAGGTGTTAGGTCTAAAATATTGGGTCTAGAGATAGATCAGTATATCCCCATACCACGGATCACTTGACGATATCAGAAACAGAGACTCATCCAATATTGATGCTTCTGATGTTAAATCATTAGAGGATGAGGGAAGGTCGCAAAGTAGCTCTGCAAAGATGAGAGATTTCTTTGACTTGGATTTGATGAATTCCAAATCAAACTCCTGCAAAATGACTATCCATTTAGAATATTTGCCCCCCAGCAATTGACGTGACAAGATGTATGTCATAGGGTTGTAATCTAATACAATGGTAGTTTTGCGAAGGAGAATATAATGTCGAAATCTCTGCACAGCTTGAACGCTTGCTAAAGCTAACTTTTCAACATATGAATATTTACTTTCTATATCATTAAGATTGCGACTTAAATAATATATAGGATGTTCAATTTCGTTATCTTCTTGCACTAAAACCATACCGATGGTTGTATCTGCAGTGGCGAGATAAAGGTAAAAGTCTTTTTGATAGTTGGGGGCATACACTAATGATGCTTTTATCAGGGAATCTTTGAGAGCATCAAAGGATGTTTGCGCAACCTAATCCCAATGGAAGGGGACCCCTTTCTTTAATAGAAGTGTATAACCTTTAGCTAGCTCAGCATAATTTGGAATGAACCTCCTTAGAAAGTTTGCCTTCCCATGAAGTCTTTGGATCTGTAACAAATTTGAAGGTGGAGGCATGTCAAGAATCGCCTGAACCTTTATTGGATTGAGTCAAATTTTGTCTTTAGAAATTACAAAGCCAAGTAGTCGACCAGAGCCAACACAAAACACACATTTTTGTGGATTGAGTCTTATTTTGAAGTGTTGGAAACGTAAAAATATGGCTCTTAAATGTTTCAGGTGATCAGTCTGTTTTCGCGAATGAGTAAGCAGATCATCAAGTTATGGTTGAACTATGTGTTTGATGTCATGGAAGGCATAATTCATTGTCCTCTGAAATGTAGCCCATGCGTTCTTCAAACTGAAAGGTAATTTACGATATGCGAATGTGCCCCATGGACATATGAATGCAGTTTTTGATTGGTCCTGTGGGTGGATATTGATTTGATTGTAGCCAAAAAATCCATCCATGAATGAAAAGATTTCACATCCAGCACATTCATCAATGATCTGGTCGATAAAGGGTGTAGGATAGTTGTCCTTCGGACATGCTTTATTTACATCCCTATAATCGATGCACACTCTAATCGTCCCTTGTTTTTTCATCACTGGAACAATATTTGATACCCAATCAGTGAGAGGTACAGGGAAAATGAAGCCAACATGCAAAAGTTTTTCAACCTCTGCTTTAATGGCAGTGGCTTTCTTGGGATGAACAGGTTGAAGCCGTTGGTGTACGAGTTTGACATCGGGATACATTTTGATCTCATGTTCAACAATGCTTGAGTCAATGCCTGGCATTTTCTCATAAGACCATGCAAAGACATCTCTAAATTCACGAAAAAGATCACAGTAATTTTCTAGTTCTAATGGAGAACAAGATTTGCCGATGTGAATATTTTCTACAACATTAGGCTTGTTCAAAATGTTTACAATAATTGTTTCTTCTATGTTAGACAGATTTCGCTCATAATCGATTGTATTTATAGAATTCGATAAAAAATCAACGATTAAAGGGTGATTGAGTTCTTTTGAATAATCTTCATTGTCATCTCGAAGGTGGGAACAATGATGATAATATTCCCACGGGTCTCTCCTATCATCATTGATTGGATGATTCCTTCGTCTGTAGAATGTATACATGACCAAGGATCAGAAGAGGTGCCATATTCTAAAGACCTATCTTATGGGTTGTAATTCTCCTTGATATCAATAAAGTTCTTCAAGATTTTTCCCAATTGATTGTGTTAACTGTAAATGCATTCATTTGTTTATCATATTTCTGATTCTATGATGTTTATGCTGTGATGGATCATTATGCTTTGACAGGTCTTTGTTTCTGTAGCTGTGCAGGTACTCTCCAAGCATGTTAAGTATGGGGAGGAGTTACGGGATTGGCCAAAGGAGAGGGAGATCAAGCGAGGATTCAGGCGAAAGTTACAGGTTAGTCCATAATCTCTTTCTTATCTATCACTCATAGGAAAGATAGTGAATTTCTTTGACTGTTGTTTCTAGGTTAGCTACCAAACCTAGAGGGTTAGTCATTCGAAAAGACACTAATTTTCCCAGAAACAAGTTGGCAACTCCACTGGGGATCAATGATTGTTTTTTGCTATTTCTTTCTCTATGTTGAATTATATAAACTATAGAAAGAGTCTGAAGCTAGCCAGGAAGCTTTTGAACCGCTTTTGTTACACAATTGTGTAGTAGATAAATGCTACTTCAGTCAATCTCTGGTTTAGCTTATATCTTGAGCATGTGATTTTCAAAAGCATCAAAAAGCCCTTTTTGGTAGCTTAGTAACCTCATAAGACATTCCATCATACTTTGCTTATCATTTTTCATCAAAATCAAGCTTAATCCATTGAAAACTGCTGCAAATTTGAGCCAAAAACACTTTCAAAATCGCTCCCTAGACCATCACATTGTCCTGAACTGCAACCTGCTATGCATCTCAGTTCCCGAATGGGAAAAGTGCTATGCATCGCACTGTCTATCACTACTACCTACGATAGATGACTGAAACTCAATTTTCCCATCTAGGAGTTGAGGGTTTTTGACTAGTTTTCATTCCTGCTTGGTTGCTCGCTGAATTTGAACAATACCTCATCACTGAAGCCAAATTACATCACTTAGATCAACCTCTATTTAGATTGATATTGGTAAATGTTTTTGTGTGTTTGTTTTTCATTTACAATCCATTGTCAAAATTAGTGTTAATCGATTTGTCGTTTCGATAGAAAAAGTGTCGTAAAATCTTTAATTTTCGTCGAAAAGTGAAGTGTCGTAAAATCCTCCTTCATAGCTAATCAATTAAACTATTTTGGTGCATTTGATTTGATTTGATTTGATTAAAAGTGTTGAAAAGATTTTTTTTTCAAACTTGAAAGTGTTGTTGTGAGTCTTCCTTTCTCTTTTTAAAGAAAAATTGTCGAAATTTGTCATTTTCTGTGAAACATTTTGAGTCATTGTTGCATTTAGTTTTCCTTATTGAATCATTCACATTAAGGAGAACTGAAAACAAATACATGCATTTTCATTTTAGAATTTTGGTTTGTGTGCAAAAAAGATGATTTAGAGAAATTGCATTAATGTGTGCTCTTCGTTGTTTGCTTAAAAGTGCTTCTATGCTCTATCCCTTGTAGTTAAGATTTTCATTGTTCAAATAAAAGAAAAGATTGCTTATCATTGTAGATGCATATTTAGGAATTTCAGATCACATTTCACGATGAACCATCAAAGGAAAACTTTTAAGAAAGATCAACTTTAAAATGAACCTCAATGAATTTAACAATGCTTTTGAATCTAACGCAACACATTTAGAGGTCTAGGCTAGAGACGTGTTCCAACATCGTTAAACCTAGTGGCTATCGTTTTCATTGAAGGTTGGGTGATTCCTCCTCTTTGATACGACACGTGCTAGTACAGACAAGTGCTCCCCGTACCGTCACGTATATATTGGGGGACCACAATAGGCTTAAACCCTGTATCCATAGGAAACCGAGCCTGCTGCCTTATCGATCACAATGCACTGAATGCAACATTTGGGAAGATTGATTGCCATATGTAATGTCCGTGGTAATTTCTCTTTAATTTATCACCAAGGTGTATATTGCAGTTTTATGATTGGTCTGGTAAACCTTTTTGTCTAGATTCTCCAGAGTAATCACTTTCGTTCCTTTTCGACTCTCTAAAAGAAAAGGTCCATTTGAGCACTTGTCCTTTCAGGCTCATTAAAAATCGAAGGAGATTAGAGTCATCTTTAGCTTTTTCTTGACTCTTTAAAACTGAAAAAGAAAATTTGTGTCCAAAGTGTCATTAAAATAAGTTAACCAAGAAATAACATCACTTTCCCTTAGTTTATTTTTAATTTGATCAAGTAATCCGCAATCGTGGAAGAAAGTCAATCAAAACCTCGTCGTTCGCGTATATTAGTGAGTCAACCGTCTTTTGCCTCTGGAAGCGAAACCAATTTGGACAAAGTGGTCTCATTTAACAGAGTCTAGTTCATCTGGGTTATTTGGAACATTCATTTCAGCATCTTCAGAGACTCCAGTTACTCCAATTATTTCTGGTACATCCACCTTTAAAGAGGAAGTTTCACAGTTACCAGAGGACATTAGAACTGATCCTAGTGTAACAGTAAATACTTCTGAACCTGAAACAACTCCATCTAGAGCTGGTCTGGAACACATTCCAGTTCAAACCGAGGTTACATATGAACCAGGAGTTGTTCAAGAACCTCCCTTTGAGATGGTAGTTCAATTACCTGAACATCTGGACTTTGAATTTCAGTATCCCGAAGTTGTTACCTCTCTAGCATCTATCACTTCAGAAACTACACCTTCTTCGGCTCCAAAAACCTTTTATGGACCCGACGGTCAACCTCTTCCACCTGGTTTGATTGCTATAGAGGAGATAGTAGAGGATCCCCCATCTGACACCCCGTTTCATTTTGGAACTGGGATTAGTTTGTATCCTACTACTCCTGGGTTTGCTTCCTTTAATCCTGCTTCATCGTGAGTTCTCGTTGAATTGTTAGGACAACTTTTGGACAAGTTAACCATGTCTGAACAACTATCAACATCTAGGAATGTGTCATTTGATGTAGCCACAGTAGAATCTTCTGCTGCTACTGCTTCAATGTTTACTGGTACACCTAAGTCACACTTGTACGGTGCATCATCCATTCCGTTTGGTTACCAATCATTAGCTGGAACCCACTCAAGGGTTGCTTCTACACCATGGTCAACTCCCATTTATTCGTTTGGAATCCCATCTGGTTTTTCTCACATGGAAACTCATCAATTTGATCCTGCATATCAGTATCAATTTGGACAAACCAGTTATCAAAGACTGATGTGTCCATTAAATATTGGATTTCCACCATATGGAGAACAGTATGCTTACTCACCGTTTCCTCCTTTTTCCGGGGGACAACCATATGAAAGTTTCCCACAGCATTAAGGACAAACAAGAATTAGAGCTAGTGGTTGGCACCAAGTACTGCCAGAACAAACAAGAGTTGTATATCCAACACAACCAATTCAACCTGTGTCCATTATTCCCAATATACCTACTATTACCACTGTGACTCAGTCACAAGCACAATCTATTATATCTCAACCAGTGCAAACTATTCCTTCTTCCTCACAACCTCAGTTTTCAAGGCAAAAGGCTCAATTTTCTCAGGTCGTTGTACAACAACCACTTGTTTCTGGGGCTCAACAGCAAACTTAGGTTAGTGTTCCTTTATTCGGAACAACCCAGGAACACACAGGTACAATTAATCCGCAACTTGGTCAATCCTTTAGTACTGGGTAGCAGCAATTGGTTCAACAACCATGGATGTCGTAATCTCAACAACCTCAATTCCAGCAAACCCAACTCTAGTTTGGACTTGGTTCACAAGCTCAAACTGGATTTTGTCAATATCAAGCCTACTAAGGATCTCGGCAACAAGGCTTTGCAGGTTACAGACAACCACCTTTCCAAACTCGTTATCAACAACCACCCTATACTGGTTATGTCCAACAACCTTATCAAGGTTACCAGATGCAGATGCCATATGATGGTATGCGAAGGTCTATTGTGCAAGCAATTCCATCTTATCCTGGGTATGCTCCACAAAACCTGAATAAATAGTTGCCATTTGTAGCAACTCTAGAACTACCAAATCTGAACCGGCTCACTAATGATCCAATTGCATATGCCGCTTGGTGGCCAGCGATTCCCATAAATTGCCATCTGAAATTCCAAAGTTCAATGGAAATCCAGGAGAAGACCCATTGAATCACGTAATGACTTTTCATTTATGGTGTTCATCCAACACCTTGAATGATGATTTGAGTAGACTTCATCTTTTCCAAAGAACTCTTACTGGTCTAGCTACAAAATTGTATATTGAATTACCTAGAGCTTCTTTTGATAACTTGACCATTCTAGCCACTACCTTTCTAACCCACTTTCAGTTACCTATTAGGTACGAAACTGGAATAGAACTTCTTACCAACTTTAAATAGACTACCTCCACTCACATATCCGATCATATTCATGAGTGGCGGCATTGTTGTCGAATGTTAAAGACGTATGTTCCTGATTAGCTTTTAGTTGAGTGGTTTAGAAAGTCCTTATTGCCATCTATCACTGAGGATGTGGCGAAAGGAGAATTTTTCATAGAAGAGCAAGTCATTGCTCGTGCCCAATATTTGGATCTAATTTATACACAATCAAGCATGCTCTATGACAAGATTCCTGATGCACCTAGACCAACTTTTACCGTTTCACCACCTCCAAAATAGAGTAGGGACTCTCATGTCGATGATGGCATGATCAGTTCCTTGAGCATGCAAATGGTGAGAGGACTATCTGGTAAAGCTCTTGCTATTTCCAGTCAAAATGAAAATTCAAATGAAAAAACTCTTGCCTCTGAGATTAATGCCGTGTCATCTGACAAAGGAAAAAATTCAAAGCAACAAGGAGGCAAGAAGAAAGGGAAGAATAATAAGAAGAAATAGGAGAATTCCACTCCTGAAAAATCATCTGAAACCCCTACTGCGGCTAGGAAACCTCTTTATCCATGTTTGATATGCAATGACGAGAATTTCACAAGAGATTGTCCACATCGATTTGAGGTTTCTAAACTTTTAAAGGCTTCAAATACCTCAGCGATGCTGACAAATCTATTTCCAAACCCAGAAACACATTTGGTTGCCACTGATAATGCTTCCACATCCCAAGTGCTTATGATATCCATCGCAAATAAGCAAAATGATGTTTTGGTATCGACAAGGAATAAATATTGCGGGAATCCATCGTCGTTGAATAGCCAGGCTACTGATCAATCTAGTACTTTGACCACGACTTCACTAGAAGTTGTTCCACCAATTATTCCTAAATTAACAATTAAGCCACCAAAGGGAGTTGTACACAAATCGACATTTAATCCTCGTGCTCGAGCAGCCAAAAATTATAATATAATGGAGGATCTGGCTCAATCATCTTCCACTATGTTGACACTTGAGGTATTGTAAAACTGTCCCTCCCAAAAGCAAGCTTTGTTATCAGTGATAGGTGGTATTGATCATACGGATTCCAATCTTGTGGTCTTTAATGATACAGGATATACACCACAGTTACCAGCACAACTAGCTTTCCTTATACAAGTAAACACCCTCAACAAAAATGTTCATCAAACCATTATTGATGAGGGGGCATCTACCTGTATCATGTCAATGTGTTGCTAGAAAAATCTTGGTTCACCACCCTTGTCATGACCACCAACAACACTAAAAGCTTTCGATGGAAGAACATACACTCCATACAGGATTTTAAGTAGCTTGCAAGTACAACTATGGGGCAAAACAGTAGATATTGAAGTTGAGGTCGTTGATGCACTCCTTGATTACAATATTTTAATAGGAAGACCTTGGGTATATGCTATGGCTACGGTTGTGTCCACATAATTTCGAACAATTGCATTTCCCTTCAAAGGTGGAATCACAGTCATCGACCAACTAGCCTTTTTTGCTAATAGTTCACAAGCTACAAGAAGCATTCCATTGATAAATGGAAATTCATAATCACTTCAAAATGTTGGAGTAGGTATCCTAAAAGATCCTTCCTTGATGGGTACTTTTACCCTACCGTCACCATTTGGTCTCGCGGAAGTGGCAACAATGGAAACCTACAACATGATCTCTTCCACATCATCTAAGTTTAAGAAGATTTCTAACTATTTTGAGAGTGATGATCATCACGAGGTGATGCCGCCAAGCCCCATTGAATCGTTATAGCAATCAATCTATTGGGTTTGTGTGGCAAACCCAAATCCACACTCAACGATTTTTTGGGTAGATAGGTCTTTAGAATATGGCACCTCTTTTGATCCTTGGTCTCGTATACATTCTACAGATGAAGGAATCATCCAATCAATGATGATAGGAGAGACCCTATGGGAAGATTATCGTCATTGTTCCTACCTTCGATATGACAATGAAGATTACTCAAAAGAACTTGATCACCCTTCAATAGTTGATTTTTTATTGAATTCTATAAATACAATTGATTCTAAGAGAAATCTGTCTAATATTGAAGAAACTATCTCCATAAATATTTCGACCAAACCCAATGTTGTAGAAAATATTCACGTTGGAGAATATTGTTCTCCATCAGAACTAGAAAATTACTGTGCTCTTTTTCGCGAATTCAAAGATGTCTTTGCATGGTCTTATGAGGAAATGCCAGGCATTGACTGTAGCATTGTTGAACATGAGATCAAAATGTATCCTGATGTTAAACCAGTACAACAACGACTTCAACCTGTTCATCTAAAGAAAGCCACTGCCATTAAAGTAGAGGTTCAAAAAATTTTGTGTGCTGGCTTCATTTATCCTGTACCTCTTACTGATTGGGTATCAAGTATTGTTCCAGTGATGAAAAAATAAGGAACGATAAGAGTTTGGGTTGATTATAGGGATATAAATCAAGTATTCCAGAAGGAAAACTATCCCACACCCTTTATCGACCAGATTATTGATGAATGTGCTGGATGTGAAATATTTTCATTCATGGATGGTTTTTCCAGTTACAATCAAATCAATATCCGCCCACAGGACCAATCAAAAACTGCATTTATGTGTCCGTGGGTTACATTCGCATATTGAAAATTACCTTTCGGTTTGAAGAACGCAGGGGTGACATTTCAGAGGGCAACGAATTATGCCTTTCATGACATCAAACACATAGTTCAACCATATCTTGACGATCTGCCTACTCATTCACAAAAACAGACTGATCAGCCGCAACATTTGAGAGCCATATTTTTACATTGTCGACACTACAAAATAAGACTCAATCCACACAAATGTGTGTTTTGTGTTGGCTCTAGTCGACTGCTTGGCTTTGTAGTTTCTAAGGACAGAATTCAACTTGATCCAATAAAGGTTCAGGCAATTCTTGATATGCCTCCACCTTCAAATTTATTATAGATCTAGATACTTCAAGGGAAGGCAAACTTTCTGAGGAGGTTCATTCCAAATTATGCAGAGCTAGCTAAAGGTTATACATGTCTATTGAAGAAAGGGGTACCCTTCCATTGGGATTAGGTTGCGCAAGCTTCCTATGATGCTCTCAAAGATTCCCTGATAAAAGCATCATTAATGTATGCCCCAAACTATCAAAAAGACTTTTACCTGTATATTGCTGCTACAGATACAACCATCGGTATGGTTTTAGTGCAAGAAGATAATGGAATTGAACATCCTATATATTATTTAAGTCACAATCTTAATGATACAGAAAGTAAATATTCATACGTTGAAAAGTTAGCTTTGGTATCCGTTAAAGCTATACAGAGATTTCGACATTATATTCTCCTTTGCAAAACTACCATTGTATCAGATTGCATCCCTATGACATACATCTTGTCACGTCAATTGCTGGGTGGAAAATATTCTAAATGGATAGTCATTTTGCAAGAGTTTGATTTGGAATTCATTAAATCCAAGTCAAAGAAATCTCTCATCTTTGCGGAGATACTTTGTGACCTTCCCTCGTCCTTCAACGATTTAACATTAGAAGCATCATGTTAGGGTCCCACCCTAACCCCCTTATTTATGTAATGGGATCGAGTCATAGTCAAGAGTCAATAAAGCCCATATTAATAATTGTAAGTGGTTAACTCGCAATTAATGACGGGACCACAGTTAGTTTCAAATGGGCCGTAGTATTAGATAGATGGTATTAATAAAACCCATGGTATTGATCCTTGGTATTTCATGTATGAGTCATATATAAAGGATAGAGACTCCCTATGAGGAGCATTGTGTCTTATTTTTGTATCGAGCTTTCCTCTATTGGAGGTTGCCCCCTCGAAGAGGCCAGTAAACATTGCTTTCTAAATAATAAAATATTTGTTGTTGTCTCTCACTATTCTATGTTCTAGGTATCTTTCTTCACATATTTTGTATTTGGGTATCTTTTTGTAGGTTAAGAGCATAACAAGTGGTATCAGAGCACTTTCTAGGGCCAATTGGATCTCCATTGCTTAGCAAATTTTATTTTTTTGGCTAGAGACGTGTTCCGGCGTCTTTAAACCACGAGATCTGTCGTTGAGCACATAAACCTGCGGATTTGGGGAGGCATGGACGCAGGAAATACAAGAGGTGGTCACGCTTGTTGGACTCCCTTGTAACCCCTGTGGGTAACCCTTCGAGTAGTAGCGCATTAGACAGAACCGCGTACGGACTGTCTTCCAAGTACCTTCTGGGTATATCCGAAGCCCCTTAGCTCCTTTGCAACCTCGCCATAGATAAATCGTCGGCCATCTTGCTACTACAGTACACCGAGAACAGCACTCGGAGAGATTACTCGCCTGTACAATAAGGTAGTCAGGTTGTACGGCTAAGGGTACGGTTGATCCTCCTTAGTTAGAGCCTTGAAACATTGGACCGAGTACTACTGTCAGACCCTTATGTATATTGCAATCTGTAGCACCTGATACTCCTCGAGACCATAGTTCCCTTTTCTATCTGGGGATCACGCATCATCTCTACCAGATCAACGTGTAAAGAGGTGCAGCAGCAGCAGACATCAGTCCCACAGTTCCGAGTTAGTAGACCAGCCATTCCGATCTATTAGATCCATCATATCCGCAGCAGCAGTCTGCTCCGCCACCTAGAGCTATCCGATCCGCCATTCAGATCTCTCAGATCCACTAGATCTGAGTAGTTGTGTGGGGTTCCTATACCGGGGTATAATTTTCGCAGGACTTTTGGCAGCATTGACATTTTGAGGATTTGGCGACTGCAATATTCATAAGGAAGGAGTAAAACTCCGTTAGGAGTTTTTAGAAAAAGAAAAAAAAAGTTTGAGATCTCCCGGGGGGCTTATTGGTGATCGAGCCCATCAGAATCAGGACGACGAGCTGAGCACGGTGGTACCATTCAATTCTTAGTGAAATTTTTTTTAGGCGGTCCCAATTTTCAAGAACATCAGGCCAGTGCATGGTAGAAACTAGAGCTCAAGCTATGGCCAATGAAAGGATGGACAAACTTGAAGAATCCTTGCAATCCCTCCACATTCAGCTTGACCAACTAAATAGCATGATCCCAAGCATAATCCCAATGGGCAAGGAGGAAGCCCATGAGGAGGCATATATTGGCAATGGACATAGTGAGGGTGAGTCTAGCCACTCTCTTCACCTCGAGGGCCCCCACCAACAATCCCGTCCGCGACCTCCCAAGTTGGATATGCATAAATTTGATGGTTCTCACCCGGCAGCATGGATAGCACAAATGGAGCAGTATTTCAATCTGAATAACATCTTAGATAATGAGACTGAGCTTATAGTGGGGAGCATGTACTTGGAAAATGAAAGGTGGCAATGGTGGGAATGGAATCAACATTGCAATGTACCTTTTAGGACTTGGAACTCCTTCAAAAAAGCTCTTACAGAACTCTTTGACCAGGAATCTTCTTTTTTGGGTCGTCTTACTAAGCTCCGACAGACTGGCACAATGGATGAATATATTACAGCCTTTGAAGCCTTAGCCTTCCACACTAGGGGTCTATTAGATGTGTTCTACACGGAATGTTTATCAGTGGTCTTAAAGAAGCCATAAAAGCCCACGTCTTACTGCACCACCCTCCCACATGGACGGAGGCTTGTAAGGTAGCTCGTAACGTGGAACGTGCGTTAGCAGCCCAGTACAGCCGCCCAAATTTCACTGCTAAGGGTCGCCCCCCACAAGCTCATAGCACGACTCAAACACTTAAGGTTCAAAAGGTGTCACCTGCAGAAATGGCCAAAAGAAGAAAGAAAGGATTATGTTACTACTATGATGAAAAATACTCCCCAGGTCATAAATGCAAGGAGCCAAAATTTTTTCAAATTGATGCCACTAATTACAGCTCATCGGAGGAAGATCCACCACTGGAGGAACTTAGGCAGTAGAAGAGGACAACCAAAAGGACAATGTCGCTGACGAACCAGTTATTTCGCTGCATGCTTTGGTAGGGATTTCTTCACCTCAAACTCTCAAAATCAGAGGTTTTATTAAACATTGCCCAATAGTAGTCTTGATTGATAGTGGAAGTACACATAATTTCATCCATCAAAAAGTCGCAGAAGCAGTGCATTGTTTTGTACAAGCAGTTTCTAACTTCCAAGTCTGAATTACGGATGGGGGCACAATGAAATGTGAAGGCCGCTGTGAAAATGTCAAACTTCAAATGGGGGATTATCAGTTGAAGACCCACATGTTTGCCATACACATGGGAGGGTGCGACATTGTCCTCGGTGCTGAATGGCTTCGCACTCGTGGGCCAATCACAATGGATTTCCAGGAGTTATATATGAGTTTTAAGCAGAACAACTCCACAGATACCCTCTGTGGACTCCAGGCGGGAGCTCCCTCTATCATCGGCTCGCATAGGATGGAAAAATTGCTAAAAAAGGCCCATCATGGAGTTATAGCTCAATTTAATGCCATCTAGGCAGTCGAAACCAAGTCTCTGCCGATTCATCTTGAGATGCAACAGATTTTAAATAACCATCTGTCGGTATTTGACAAGCCTCATGAGCTTCCACCCTCGAGAGGGGAACATGATCATAGCATCACCTTGATTCCAGGGGCCCAACCCCCAAATGTGCGCCCATATAGATATCCGTTCACCCAAAAGAATGAAATAGAAAAAATAATCAAGGAACTTTTAGAAGAAGATGTCATTCGTCCCAGCATTAGTCCTTATTCATCACCGGTGGTCATGGTGCTCAAGAAAGATGGGGAGTGGCAGATGTGTCCAGACTTCAGGGCCCTCAATAAGTTGACAGTCAAAGATAAATTTCCCATCCCGGTGGTTGACGATTTGCTGGATGAACTCAATGGGGCTCAATTCTTCACTAAGCTAGATCTTCGCTCAGGCTACCACCAAATTCGCGTGAAGGAAGTCGACATTCCAGAGACTTCTTTCAGAACTCATGAAGGCCATTATGAGTTCCTGGTCATGCCATTCGGTCTTTGTAGTGTTACCCCGAAACCCCTGCCAGGGGACTGCTAGCCCCCAGACACCCCAGCCGAGGGGGTGGCGGGGACAAGTCCCCCCCGCATGGAGGGGTATACAATCTTCCTGGGGTATACATCCGGCTAAAACAAAGACCTCTAAATTAGGATGATAATCATGCTCCACACCCAACAAGGTCAAATATTTTTCTCTCTCTAAAGGACTCGTAATTTCATTATAAGATTGGCTTTCTTTTTTCTAAGATTTATAAAGAATGCCTTCTTTACCATATAATAGACACATGTTAGACACATTTTCTCTTATAGTTTATTTTATACAGATTCATTTCTATAAGATTCACTATTACATTATTAACCTTCTTTCTTTAATAACCACATTATTAAATCTATAGATGCTTGCAACCACTTTTGTCACATGCTTAAAATAAAAAAAATAGAATTTGGCATATTTCAATCTCAACTTCATATAAAATAACTCAACGACTCATCTGAATCTCTAAAAATATAATAGGAGCTGCCACGCTGCTCTGAACCAATGAACTGTCATCTTAGTAGTTCCGTCTAAGCTCTTGAGCCCTAGGTCTTTCATCTTAGTAGTTCCCTCTGAGCTCTTGAGCTCTAGACTCCTTTTCTGCTAGGAAGCAATAAACAATATTTCAAAGTTTCATCTCCTCAAGCCCTAAGTCCTACAAATTCTTGCTAAGCTTCTTCTCTATAGAGGTCTAGTGTTTATGTGCCATTAGTATCTTGTATTTGAATTTAGATTGCTTTTATATACCATTGGTATCTTCTATTTGAATTTAGGTTGTCTTTATCTCGCACAATCTTCTTTTTACATGATCTTTACCCATGAAATCTATTTGTAGATATGATAAGTCTAGTGGCCATAGAAAAAAAGATCACCCCTTTTTCTAAACTTGAGGATTTTATTTGTCTATATTTCTGTCATTTCTTGGACCATAACTAATACTAATTGTTTCCTAAAAGTGGGGAGTCTAGCTACTCATGGGGTGAATCCTATTATCTTTCCAAATAAACAAATAAACTAAATAATATTTTATTCACTACAATATATTAACATTTACATGTGTGAATTCACTTTAGTCTTACTAACTCTTATTATCTTTCAAAATAAACAAAGAAATGATATAATAATTTATTATTACAATATAGTAACATTTACATCTACCAATCCGCTTTAGTCTTAACTTCACAACCAACCATATTCACAAGTAATTATAAATAATAATATTTGCAAAAGAAATACCAAAATATCACAATAAACCTAATTCATTTTATATAATAACAAATTAACATTATTCATTTTCATATTTTTATTATAAAACAAGTTAATTTTTAATTTAATTGATATATTATTTTTATTTTAAAAAATGAATAACCTAATTACCTATTAAAGATTGAAGAAATTACTAAACTCACTCGTAATTTACACAACTCATTCATTCTCCAATGTCTCGACACAATAATATTTTATGTTTTAAATTTATATAAATAAAATTCAACCTTTAACATGCAAACTTTATAAATGTATTTAAATATAAATTTATAATTATTTGATTAATATTTTTAAATAAAATATTTATTTTTCCAATTATAAAAATATATTAACTTATAATATAAATATCTTATAATCTACTTGCCAGAACTAAATGTATTTAAAAATAATTTTACAATTATGTTATTAATATTTTTAATTAAAATATTTATTTTTCTAATTAATAATAATAAAAATATATGAAACGTGATCGGAATAACTTATCGAATCAAAATTACGTACGTACTGGTGAACGTCATATCCCCAGGGCGGCCTGACCCATGAAAGCTAATGTCCGTAATTTCTATCAGAACTAATTTATGTAACATGAATCAGGATGCCTCAGGAATTCATATTTTAAGGCTGTGGAACTTTAAATAATTTGGTTTTGTTTATGGTTTCCACCGGCATTTATGTAACATGAATCATGATGCCTCAGGAATTCATATTTTAAGACTGTAGAACTATAAATAATTTGGTTTTGTTCATGGTTTCCACCGGCATTTATTTTTGTTGATGCTTCACTAGTGCCTGGTCTGCCCATCGATTGGTCTGCCTCCACTCCGTTAATCGTTCGTTCTAACGAAGTGATTACGAAATTTAAACACTTATACAAGCGCAAAACTGGGCCGATCGCACCGAAGATAGGAAAATGTTTAATATACATTTCCTGTTCGGGATCTTCGGTGCGTATACACGCTCTATCCACTTTAATTTCTTGGTTCCAAGAAGTTTGTTTCAGGCTTCTTAATGTTTAATTTGTTATTTCATGACAGGCAACATCACTGCCCTGATACTCTTCTTAGTTCCTTTGTGAGTTTTCCCAACTTATGTCGTCATTTAATGAGAAAACTTATTGATGCACATATAATTCATAATTGTTCTAGTTTATGATCCGACTGGCACTGTGCAGAATTACGTTCTGGAAGATTATTCAGAAAAAATCGACCGAACAGTTCTCTGGATTTCCGTATGTTTCCACGCTTCTGAATTGCTTACTTTCTGCATGGTATGGCATGCCGTTTGTATCACCCAATAACCTTCTAATGAGCACGGTTAACGGAACTGGGGCCGTCATAGAATTCTTCTACGCAGTTGTGTTCATCTGCTATATTCGCGACAAGAAATACAGGGTAAGTATAGTATTGATTAATAAATTTGTTTCCGAGCAGGGTGATCCCCATTTGAATGACGGTGGATGAAACAGGGGAAGATATTTGGCCTTCTGGTAGCTGTTCTCAGTTTTTCGCAATGGTCGTCCTGGTATCGCTCTTGGCAATGCGCGGACAAGTTAGGAGGTTATTTTGCGGCTTCGTTTGCGCCATCTTCTCCATCTGCATGTACGGGTCTCCTCTGTCAGTAATGGTAAATCTCTCTACTTCCTCTTTAGGAAAACCAATTTTCAGTGAGCATTGTTTAAGTCAGCATAACGGTCAAGAGAATGCGGTTTTTTTCAACAATTTACATTTATGCCTTAGTATGATATGTGAAGTGACCCGAAGGGCGATTTCGATGGTGTGCAGAGGTTGGTGATTAAGACGAAGAGCGTAAAGTATATGCCGTTCTTCCTGTCTCTGTTTGTCTTCCTATGCGGCACCTCCTGGTTCATATTCGGCCTCTTGGGAAACGATCCATTCGTTTATGTAGGTTTAACGATACTTACAATAGATGATAAATATATTTGCACAACAATTATAAACATTCACCTTTTGGGTATCTTCGATAAACAATTTTCTGTTTCATGATTGAATAACCTTCATCATAAAGATCTTTTACAAAAGTAGAAATTGTACAACAAAATAAAATAGTTAAGTATTGAAATTACTTGTCTGAGAACATCATTAAACATGACTGCATAGCATGATCGAAATCAAAACTGTAGATATAATATTTTTAATTCAGTGTATTATCCTTTAAAATCTACAAGTAACAAAGAATGAAGTAAATATTTTTAAGCATTACACGTTCAGTACTCTATTATATGATTTTACCAGCAATCTTTACCGTTGCAACCTAAAATTCTTATAAAACCCGAATTTAGATAACTCTATTCTAGTGTAACTCTATGTTAGCGCTGTATTTATGAGATGGAGGTGTTAAATTTTTCAATGGTTTTATGGATCCACAGGTACCAAATGGGTCTGGAAGTGCCCTCGGAGCATTGCAGTTGATTCTGTATGTTATTTACAAAGACTGGAAGAATACGAACAACGACAGTGCTACATCGTCTCATCCTCCAGAAAAGGAGGCAAAGGTACAGGGCGTTGATCAAATGAGCGATGTGGAAAAGGGATCTTATGGGCAGGCAAAAGCGGATGGTGCTTCTGCTTCTCAAGTAAAAGTTTTGAATGGAAATCATATCGGAGTATCAAGCATGAATAGAAATCATACTTGATACGTTGAGTAAACATATTAGCGTCATCAATTGTTCCATTTGAGATTATTAACTGTAGAATTTTTCAAATGAAGAAATGTTTGGACTTCTGTTTGGGTTCTAATACCAGTAAGTTCTTTCTTATTCATAACAGTGATATATATAGAGATATAAAGACTGGAAAAGATTTATATTGGAATCAATTTTAATCTGAACTCTGTATTATTATAGGGGCCATTCCATATCACCCTTCCATATTAATAAAGGTATTTTGTTTTGGCTGAGATGGTCATTGTGTTACCTAGCCTAATTTTTTTTGAAGAATATCTAGATAACAATCGTGTTCTTTCTCAGCATATTTCTATTGGGTATATACAAGTGGTACAAGTGATGATTGCATTTCCTTATTGGGTATCATACAAGTGGTACAAAGTGTTATCATAGCAAGTGATATAAGTGATGACTGCATCTAAGGGGTTGGTAGTAGGGGGTCACAAAAATTGATATAATAGAGTTTTTTTTTTATTTACATAGTAATAAAAACAAGATTTGTGTTTTTTTTGCAAAGGGAAGGGTTTCTAAGTTAAATTATTGTACATTTTTCTTATTGTCTCGCTACTTGTTAATTTAGTTAGATAGAATCATTGATTAAAGTGTAAAATTTGTAAAATACTAATTCACCTTGCTTCTTAGTACATCTTGATTCCCATCAATTTGTTTCTATTTTTGGTTCTTATATCATTTTATAACTAACACGCTTTTGACTTGGTAGAAATGGAATCAAATCCCATATGTGGTTGGAAATGAGCAAATTGTGTTCTTCCTTTTTTGTTTCTTCCCAATTAAAGTTTTTTTTAGCCTCTTCATAAGATTGCATACCAGTGCATGGTCATGCATGCTTTTGTAACTCTAAGTGCATGTGGAACTTTTTCCACTTCAAATATCCTTACACTATCATCTAAGATATCACTCATGAGCTCCCACTTATGTGTTAAACGTTGTGGTCAATCCGTATCTTCTATGACCTTGTCATTACGTTTGGAATTCTCATGTGAAGTGCATGAAGAATCATAATCTGGAATACCTTCATCTGGAAATGGTTGAGTTGTTGAGATGTTTCCTTTAGATTTCCATGTAGAGGATCTTCAAGATTTACACTCCTCTCAATAAATATTTTTTCTATTGAAAGTGTTGGGTGTAGTTTTTGTACGTGCTTCCTATACTTTATTTCCGAGTTTTGACCCTTTTCCCTTCGGACCAACAAAACTTTACATGTTAACAACCTTTTTCCTTATTGTGAATAACATATTTTAGCATCATGTGATGCAATATTATTTTTTATGGCTGACTTGGGTAAGCATTGGAGGAGTTTTTTTTGGATCCTTTCCACTTTTTGAGGTGTTTCTCACAAGAATGAGGTTATAGAATGAACAACCACATAGATCAGTCTAATGTTGAAAATTGGCAACAAGAAATTGCTAAAAATAACAGTTTGGGCATCAGTGCTGGATTGAGCAACAAATAATGAAAAATGGAAGTGCTAAAAATAGAAGTTTTATTTTTAGCAGTGCAGTGTGGATTCCTATTTTAGTCAGTCCCTGGACTAGAAATAGGAAGTAAAATTCGAATTTGGTTAAATCGGTTTGAGTTAATTAGTTAACGAAAATCAAAGTCTTTGTTTCTCCACTGATTGGTGAATGTGTCCTTCATTTTCTCCACTGAGTGAGGAATTATTCTATATTGAGAGGATCGGTTGACTTAGTTTAACTTAGTCAAGTCGAGTTAGATTAATTTAACAAGTTGTTAAATTAATGAGATTCAGATTGTTGATGCTTGCATGCATGTGACAGCTAGTATTTTCAGGTAACTGAGTATTCACTCGTGGATAACTGATACATGTTAGTTCAAACAAGGACCCAGTTAAGATCAGATGAGGGATAGTGTATTATCAATTGCTAGGATATTCCTAGTGAATATTCCTTGCATGAGGAAGGAATATTATTCTTTCTAGTACTGTGTAGTTGGAGCTGAGGTGACAGCAGATATGATTTGGGCCAATTCACACATGTTATGTAATTGGACCCTAATCAAAATTGCGCAAGGAAATAGGGGCTTGGAGGACTTGTGGAGCCTATATATTCAGGCCTAGATAGTCCATGAGCTACATCATCAGAGTATAAAGAGAGAAAGATAGCTTTTGAGCTGATTCTTTTTGTATTTTTTGAGGATTTCCACTTGAATGATAATACAGAGATGGGTTTTTAGGCTGGTGCTTTTCCCAGATAAATTCTTCTGTGTTATGTGTGATTGATTCCTTCTTATCAGTTATATGTGTTCATGCTTGATGTTGCTCATGGTTCATTAGCTTCCGCAAAGTTTATGGTAGATGTGGATCTAGTATTATGCTTTAGTACATTGCATATATCAGTTTGATTTGTAGGTGAAATTTCTACATGATATCAGTGAGTTAGCTGATTTGTAGAGAAAATTCTACATGGTATCGGAGCACAGGTGATCAAGAAAGAATGGTATACAAGAAGGAAGAAGATTGTGGTTTCTGAGTATTGAATTAAGTTCTTATCACATCCATTTCACCGATGGAATTCTATGGTTTGAGACTTGAATATGCCCTTGATGGTGGTTCGAATTATATAGCCTGGAAGGATCGCATGGAGGCAGTATTAGAAGATAACAATCTAAAATATTTCTTAGATTAAGAAGTCCAGAAGCCGACTGATGCTACTCAATTGGCGGAATGGAAGAAGTGTGTGGCTAGAGCTAGAAGAATCATCCTGGAGGGAGTTCAAGATCACATAGTCTCGAGCCTCCATGGGAAGGAGACTCCATTTTCGTTGTGGAAAACATTGAAAGATCCTTATCAGAACAACAGTGACCAGAAGAAGCTGGCACTGAAGGACAAACTTCGAAAGATCAAGTGCGAAAAGGATGACATCATCTCTATGTATCTGAACATGCTCACCTCATGTAGGGATGAGCTTGCAAGTGCAGGGGTTGTGACATCTGATGGTGACATGGTGAGTCTAGCACTCCTTGGCCTTCCTAAGCGCAGGCATAGATACTAGGACTCAGTTAATGGAAGAAAGAAACTGCTAAATTGGGAACGGCTATGGTCAGATTTGATGTAGGAGGAGATCAAACGGAGCACCAGAGACGGTTCTTCATCCATGGAGGATGAAGAGCATTGTGCCTTAACGAGTAAGGCGAAGAAGGGGAAGGAGAAGGTTTCTCTTTCCAAATCCAGTTCTTCCCATGGTGGGAAGAAGTTTGACAAATCAAAAGTACGATGCTTTCGTTGTCATGAGGTGGGCCATTTTGTTACAAATTGTCTACAGAGAAAATCCAAGAAGGGATCTGGGGAAGGATCTGAAGGTGAGGCACTTGCTTCACAGTCTTCGCATGCATGGTTTCATCCATGGTAGGAAGTGGTTGGTTTCTTGATAGTAGAGCTTCTTTCCACATGTCCAGCAATAAGAGTTTTTTCAGTACTTTCGAGGAGAAATATCTCCAAATACTCATAGAGTTGGGTAATGATGAAAAGTATAGTGTCTTAGGTGAAGGCATGGTTATTTTTCAGAGGGAGCATGGAGCTCACCTTACCTTGACCAATGTCAAGTATGTACCAGGACTGAAGAGAAACTTGGTGTCGATCTTGATGTTGGAAGACAAAGGCTATGATGTAGTCTTCAGTAATGGAAAGGTTTTTTTTAGACACATCATCACTAGACAGGTGAAGCAGATCGGTTCACAGGTCAAGAACTTGTATGCTCTTGAGGGTCAAGATGCATGCAAAGCCTTGAGCAGCATGGCAACTGATGGAGACTTGGTGGTTGAGAGGGAGGGTATATTACCTCTCAACATGCAGCGCTAGAAGAAGTCTCAGACAATTGTGGAGGAGCCACGATTGGTTCAGCAGCTTCCGGAGGTTGTGGAGCAACCACAATAGGGGAAGCTGAGTGGAGATCGAGTAGAGACATCTACTCATGTAAAGGCCTCCTGAAAAATTTATCCAGCTACCAAATAATAAATATTCCTTGTGTATAAATTATAAAAAGTGGATATGATAGTTGAAATGCTTATGTGCAAAGAAAAATTTATTTAATTAATATTTAATAAGTATTTCAAATATAAAAGGAAAAGCATATCTCTCTCTCTCTCTCTCTCTCTATATATATATATATATATATATCTATATATAATACTTAAAAATTATATATTTATATAATTAAAATGTTTTTGTTTAAGGTAAAGATAAAAGTTTAATGTGAATATAGTTACACACCAACTCAATAACATAGGAGATCATAGACTTCTTAAGCTAGCTTTAAATTCCAGCCAAAACCACCTAAGGCTCAAACGAGGTTGATATAAAGACACAAACCATTGGGAGATCGACAAGAATGTTGCATTGCAAAACATTAATAACATTAAAAATATTGTTAAAATATTGTCACTTCTAAATTCAAAGAAAAAATGTGGTGTGAGAAAGTTTTAGCAGCTAAAAGAAAATTAATATATTATAAGGAGGTCATCAACCCTACCCTAGAATATCAAAAGTATCTCTCTATATTAACTAGCTCAAAGAAGAAAATTTATATAGCGAAGATTAGAACGAACTCTCATGAGCTCCATAGTGAAACTACCAAGTTCCTAATACACCATGGATGGAAAGGATCTCTCATCTCTGTGAGAATCGAGGATGAAATTCACTTCTTATTAGAGTGCGGGTATGAACATCGAGGATGAAAATCACTTCCTCTTAGAGTGCCCCGCCTACAACCACATTAGATCTCAGTTTCATAATCTTTGTTACAATACTGACCTTCCTAGCCTTTTAATATGTCAAAATTATAGTGAGCTGGGAGGTTTAATATGTCAAAATTATAGTGAGTTGGGAGGTTTCTCTCCAAGCTTTTTGAGCATAGGAATAAAATCTTAAATCGAACTAAATAATTCGTTTCGTTTCTTTAGGTCGATAGACCAAAATCTCGTCTCAATGAACGTTAATCACCATCATCATTATAATATCAATAATATTTTTAATTAAAATTTATGTATATATATTTTTTAATTATAAAATATGTTAATATTCAAATTGAATTAACAATTTATTTTTATTTAAAAAAATACATAACTTTACTCAAAAACAAACTAAATTACACTACTAACTCATACTACACTACCTTAGCGCAATAATATTTTATATTTTAAATTTATATAAATAAAACACAACTCTTAAAATGCAACATTTTATAAAAATATTTAAAAATAATTTTACATTATATATTTATTATTCCAATTATATACAACTTGTAATATTAATATATAATTGAACAAAACAAATTTAACATACAGAGCTATCTCAAAACAAAACAAAGAAAACCCTAAATTAAACCATGAAATTATTAAAATATTTAATTAAGATAACACAATTCACAAATATCAGTCAAGAAAGCAAAGTGACAACAATTAACTTCTATTTTCTAATATTCATATATAATTTAACTAAACAAATTTATAACACAAAGCTATCTGTAAACGCAACAGAAAAACCCCTAAATTAAACCATGAAATCATTAAAATTTTTAATTAAGATTACACAATTCACATACATCGGACAAGAAAACAAAGTGAAATCAATTAAATTCTATTTTTCTTATTACAAAATAGTAATAAAGTATTAACTTATAATATAAACATCTGATAACCCTTTTGTCAAAACTCTAACTAATTCAATTAAAAAATAAAAACATTACTCGCAAGGAATCTGAAAACGAAACAACCTTACTAAAATTGAACCATTGAATTATGAGAATATTCAGTTACGTTAACATAACCCATAGACGCATCCGAAAGCAAAGCAAGCTGACCTTAATTAATGTCTATTTAAAATATTTATTTTTCGTATTATAAAATAATTATAGATATTAATTTTGTAATATAAGTATCTTATAACCCTTCTGCCAAAACTATAACTAATTGAATTGAAAAACATGACTCGCAAGTATCTGAAAATGAAACAAGCTTACCTCTATCAAACCATTGGACTATGAAAATATTCAATTAAACTAGCATAACCCACACAGATATCCGAAGACTAAGCAAACTGAGGTCAATTAGATATCCGAAGACTAACCAGCCTGACATCATCACTTAAACTATTGAATTATAAAAATGGAAGTATAAATTATTTTAATTTTAGGGTGCAGACAGTGTTAAAACTAATGTGTTATAAAAAAAGTCAACATATGTAGTGACGTGAAACTTGATGTGAGCTTATGGAATCAAGATTACGTTTCGGTGAATGTGAAATTCCAGTGCCGCCTCACCCAGGAAAAGCCAACGTCGGTAATTTCGATGGCAAGTAAATGCATCATAGGTGAGATGGCAAGTGACGGTGGACGATATATGTTGCATGAATCATGATGCCTCAGGAACTCATATTTTAACACCGCATATATCCTACTACTCCAAGATTTATAAATAATCTGGTGTTGTTCATGCTTGACAGAAGCATCTGCCCATCGATGATCTGCTTCCACTCCGTTAATCGTTTGTTGTAGCAAAGTGATTACGGAATCTAAACACTTACACAAGCGTCGATCGGACCGACGATAGTAAAATGTTTAATATACATTTCCTTTTCGGGATCTTCGGTTGGTATACACGCTCTATCCACTTTAATTTCTTGGATGCAAGAAGCTTGTTGCCGGTTTCTTGATGTTTCATTTGTTCTTTCATGACACGCAACATCACTGCCCTTATACTCTTCTTAGTTCCTTTGTGAGTTTTCCCAACTTATGTATTCATTTATGAGGAAACATATTGATGCATATATAATTCGTAATTGTTTATGATCCTACAGGTACTTTGCGGAATTACTTTCTGGAAGATTATTAAAAACAAATCGACAGAACAGTTCTCTGGATTTCCGTATGTTTCCACGCTTTTGAATTGCTTGCTTTCTGCATGGTATGGCATGCCGTTTGTATCACCCAATAACCTTCTTATGAGCACGGTCAACGGAACTGGCGCCGTCATAGAATTCTTCTACGCAGTTGTGTTCATCTGCTATATTCGCGACAAGAAATACAGGGTAAGTATAGTATTGATTAATAAATTTGTTTCTGAGGAGGGTGAGCCCTTTTGAATGACGGTGGATGAAACAGGTGAAGATATTTGGCCTTCTGGTAGCTGTTCTCAGTTTTTTTGCAATGGTCGTCCTGGTATCGCTCTTGGCAATGCGCGGACAAGTTAGGAGGTTATTTTGCGGCTTCGTTTGCGCCATCTTCTCCATCTGCATGTACGGGACTCCTCTGTCAGTAATGGTAAATCTCTCTACTTCCTCTTTTGCAAAACCAATTTTGAGTGAGCATTGTTTAAGTCAGCATAACGGTCAAGAGAATGCGGTTTTTTTCAACAATTTACGTTTATGCCTTAGTATGATACCTGAAGTGACCCGAAGCGCGATTTCGATGGTGTGCAGAGGTTGGTGATTAAGACGAAGAGCGTAAAGCATATGCCGTTCTTCCTGTCTCTCTGTCTTCCTATGCGGCACCTCCTGGTTCATATTCGGCCTCTTGGGAAACGATCCATTCGTTTATGTAGGTTTAACGATACAATGATAAATATATTTGCACGACAATTATAAACATTCACCTTTTGGGTATCTTAGTTAAACAATTTTCTGTTTCATGATTGAATAACCTTAAGCATAAAGATCTTCTACAAAAGTAAAAATTGTATAACAAAATAAAATAGGTAAGTATTGAAATTACTTGTCTGAGAACATCATTAAACATGACTGCATAGCATGATCGAAATCAAAACTGTAGATATAATATTTTTAATTCAGTGTATTATCCTTTAAAATCTACAAGTAACAAAGAATAAAGTAAATATTTTTAAGCATTACACGTTCAGTACTCCATTATATGCCTTTACCTGCAATCTTTACCGTTGCAACCTAAAATCCTTATAAAACCCGAATTTAGATAACTCTATTCTAGTGTACCTCTATGTTAGCGCTGTATTAATGAGATGGAGCTGTTAAAGTTTTCAATGGTTTTATGGATGCACAGGTACCAAATGGGTCTGGAAGTGCCCTCGGAGCATTGCAGTTGATTCTGTATGTTATTTACAAAGACTGGAAGAATACGAACAACGACAGTGCTACATCGTCTCCTCCTCCAGAAAAGGAGGCAAAGGTACAGGACGTCTATCAAATGAGCCAAGTGGAAAAGGAACAAGGCCGGGTTGATCAAATGAGGGAAATTGAAAAGGGATTTGTTTTTCAATGAGCGAAGTGGAAAAGGGATTTTATGGGCAGGCAAAAGCCTATACTATGGAATGGACATTAAACGTGAATGGAATGGAAATTAAAGTGTACTATTAAGCACTGAGGTGAATGGAATGGAAATTAAAGTGCAGTAATAAGAACTGATGTTCAACAACATAATTTGCTGTGAAATAATTTTTACATCTATGTTATAGATGTATATAACATAGGTGTGTATTACGAGTTGGTTGTTAATGGTTGAGAGTTTTTAAGTTAGAATTTTTAATGGATTTAGTCTGTCATCTATTTTTATTTATGTAACTATGGTTTTATCAATAAACCAATAAAGTATAGTGTGATTTGTATCTGCTGTGTAATTATGTTTGTTTTTGGTAGTTTTTCTAAATTGGTATCAGAGTTAGTTCAACCATGAGAGGCTATAATTATGCGAATTCTACAGGTTTAAATAATTATATCGGATACTGCAGAGAGGTGATTGTGTATTTTTCATGTGTTAGATTTTTGTGTGCATGTGTGGTGTTCTGCTGTTTAATTGAAGAGGCAATCATTGCCTTATTGTGATTTGATGTGGATATAGTGAGGTTGCCACTAGTGACGAATCCATGAGTGTAATTGTTGAACCCATACCAGATCAGATGTGATAGAGATAAATAGGGAACATCGTCGTTATTATTTTGAAGTGTTGAGATCTTACATTTTGAGTGGGATCTCGTATATATATGAAGTTGTATGAAATCCTGGTAAAACTTTGTGGTGTAGGTAGTAGTTTTCCTATGTTGCAATATGTCATTACTATTATTGGAGTGTGTAATGATGAAATGAAGAGTAATTATTGAATAAAGTAACATAGTTTGAGTTAGTGGTTACGTTATTTTGTGCCAATAAAACATATCATTAATTTGGTTATGTTTATATTCTATTATATGTGGGTGGTCAAATTGTTCTTCAGTCCTTCAAGATCAACAATTATCATTTATTTTTGTGTGTATGTTAAAAATAGTCAAGTTGTATGATTGACTTCTCAATATACACAATACCCAAAACATTTAACTATGTAACTATCAAAATTGTATTTATCTTTGTGTGTATGTTAAAAATCTTCAAGTTGTATGATTGACTTCTCAATATACACACTACCCAAACCATTTAACTATATAACTATAAAAATTGCAATTCAATATATTTTGATAGTTAGAAGTAAGTCTATATAGTGATTTAATAACAAATTATTTTTTTGTGTAATCAAGAGTCAATGATGGTCACAAGCGGTTAAATTAGTCAAGTGATATGCTTGAAGTTTTGGTGGAGAGAGAGGGTAGTATGTAAGACTCTAGTGTGGGTGTAGGTGTTAATGAAGATCAACAAAACAAAGATCAATATTGCTATTGTAATTTGTGATTTTAATATTTAACATGTAAACATTAAGGGAAGGACTTGGAAGTAATACTTCCATGTGTATTACATGTGTGTTGCACATTGTTAATTGTTGTGAGTTTTTAGGTTAGCTATTTTTAGTAATTCCGATCAATGATCTATTTCAATATATGTAACTATTGATTGATTAATAAAACATAGGGTGACTTTTGTTTGGTGTATAACTATGTCTTCTTTGTTCTTTCTTAAATGTTCCTTCAATTATTATTCCATTAGAGGTTAGTGAGTGCAAAATTTCCTAATAGAAGATATGTGCGAATCTTTGTTTGGGTTCTAACACCTTTGGTCTTCAAGGTGGATAAAATATCATTCTTTAATGCAATGCAATTCATTATTATTAAATAAGTATTACAGAGTTGTATGAGTCCAATTAATGTGAAGAGGGCTTATTAGAAAGTTTTTCCCCATTGATAAAAGTGGTATATATAGAGATATAAAAATTGTAAAAGATATCTTTTGGAATAAATTTTAAACTAAATTTTGTACCGTCATAGAGGCAATTGTGCACAATGATTCCATATTAATGGAAGCATATTGTTCTTGCTCATATGGCCATTGTATTCCCTACACTAATTACTTTAGAAGAACATCAAGATAACAATTGTTTTCTCATTCCCAATAATTCTATTAGGTATCATACAAGTGATACAAGTGGGACCAAATTAAATTTTTATACGAGTAGTACAAATGGTATGAGAGAAAGTGGTACAAGTGGTGCCATTAGATCTAAATGGGTTAGTCCCTCTTGTGAGTAGGTGCTTATAAACATTGATGTAATCAAAGTTGGGACTTCTGATTTACATCATAATAAAAATAACCTTTGTGTTTTTCTCTAGGATTGGTTTCCAAGTAAAATCACTATGTACATTTGTCATGTGAATAAGGTCTTGCTATTTGCCAATTTTATGAGATTGAATGATTTGTTAAAGGAGTGTAAAATTTGTAAAATATTGATTCATGCCCCCACCTCCCTTGGTATATCCTAATTCCATAATTTTCTAGTATTCGCGTTCTTAGATCCATTCACAATGATCAAGCTTTGGACTTGCTAGAAATAGAACCAAATCCAATTTGTGTTTAAATTGAACAAATTGTATTCCTCATTCATTGTTGCTTCCAAGTTGGGATTTCTTTTATCCTCTTCATAAAATTGAGGATCAGAAGATAATATCACATAATAATACATGGGCATGCATGTTCAGTTGCTATAAGTGCATGTAGAATTTCTTCCACTTAATAAATTTTGGAAAGATAATCTAACAAATTATCGTGATGCACCGGTTCTATGTCAATGGCGGTGGTGAATCTAAATCTTCTACTACTTGCTCAGTAGGTTTGGAATTTTCATTTCAAGTGCAAGAAGAATCATAATCTTGAATACTGGCATATGGAAGTGGTGGAGGTTATGGAGCAGGTTCCTATGGAGTTGCACGTAGAGGATCTTCTTCAAACTTTATAGTTTTTTGTGGACATATCTAACAACCTACGCCCTTTGACTCCTTTTGAATATCCAATGAACATGCACTCCTTACTCTGTGGCTGTAAATAGTTTCACTTATCCAATGATATTTAATCCCATCCTCATGATCCAAGGATATGGAGATGGGTGACTTTCTATCTCTTAGTGTAGCATGACTCATAAGGAGTTTCGTGTTTCATGGATTCCCGTGGTACTTTGTTCTAGATGTAAGAAACATAGTTGATTATTTTAGACCATAACTTTGAAGGTAATGAGTTTGCATGCATCATGCAGTTGGCCATTTTTTTTAGTCTCCTTTTCTTCCTTTCTGCCACATCATATTGACTGTATGACACTATGTGTTGTAACTAGATAACTCCATCTGAACAAAGCCTTTCCATCCGCTATTATCTATGTGCAACATTTTGATGCCTTTCCTATTTTTTCTACATGTGGTTTAATGTCCTTAAAAAAATGCAAAGACCTCTAACTTGGATTTATTAAAATAGACCCAAATGTAATATTACTAGTTGTCTATGAATGTAAGAAATACCTCACCTTTTTTCATAGATGCTTTGGGAAAATATCCAGTGATATCATTTTGCATGAGATTGAGGGTTGATGATGGCCTTCTTACATTTCCTTTCTTCAAATATCCTCTAGATGTTTTCCCATAATATAGCCATGGAAAAATCCTTCAAAAGATTGAATGTTGGGAATCCTTGTAACCATTCCTTCTCTATTGAGTTGTTGTAGGTACTTGTAATTCAAGTGTCAAAAAATTGCGTGTCCCAATGGACTCTCTTTGTTTTCATGCGTTAGTAACATAATCAAAGAAGATTCAGAAGCAAAATTTGAAAAGGAATACTACCTTGCAGAAAGGTCTACTTTACCTAGAATAACTATAGAGCCATTTGTCATCTTACAGATGCTAACAGTGTTAGGTGTAAATTCCAGTGGCTTTCCTCTACCAAAATTCATTGTGTGGTAGACTCATAGTATGATTATAGACTAAATAGGTCATCAAAGAAACCATTCTCCATATCTACTCTTCTTTTTCCACGTACTTTGATAAGGGTATTGTTAGGGTCCCACCCTAACCCCCTTATTTATGTAATGGGATCAAGTCATAGTCAAGAGTCAATAAAGCCCATATTAATAATTGTAAGTGGTTAACCTGCAATTAATGACGGGACCACAGTTAGTTGCAAATGGGTCGTAGTATTAGATAGATGGTATTAATAAAACCCATGGTATTGATCCTTGGTATTGCATGTATGAGTCATATATAAAGGATAGAGACTCCCTGCGAGGAGCATCGTGTCTTATTTTTGTATCGAGCTTTGCTCTATTGGAGGTTTCCCCCTCGAAGAGGCCAGTGAACATTGCTTTCTGAATAATAAAATATTTGTTGTTGTCTCTCACTATTCTATGTTCTGGGTATCTTTCTTCGCATATTCTGTATTTGGGTATCTTTTTGCAGGTTAAGAGTATAACAAGTGGTATCAGAGCACTTTCCAGGGCCAATGGGATCTCCATTTGTTAACAATTTTTTTTTTTGGCTAGAGACGTGTTCCGGCGTCTTTAAACCACGGGATCTGTCGTTGAGCGCATAAACCTACGGATTTGGGGAGGCATGCATGCAGGAAATACAAGAGGTGGTCACGCTTGTTGGACTCCCTTGTAACCCCTGTGGGTACCCCTTCGAGTAGTAGCGCATTAGACAGAACCACGTACGGACTGTCTTCCAAGTACCTTCTGGGTATATCGGAAGCCCCTTAGCTCCTCTGCAACCTCGCCATAGATAAACCGTCGGCCATCTTGCTGCTACAGTACACCGAGAATAGCACTCGGAGAGATTACTCACCCGTACGATAAAGTAGTCGGGTTGTACGGCTAAGGGTACAGTTGATCCTCCTTAGTTAGAGCCCTAAAACATTGGGCTGAGTACTACTGTCAAACCCTTATGTATATTGCGATCTGTAGCACCTGACACTCCTCGAGACCATGGTTCCCTTTTCTATCTGGGGATCACGCATCATCTCTGCCAAATTAGCATGCAAAGAGGTGCAGCAGTAGCAGACATCAGTCCCGCAATTCCAAGTTAGCAGACCAGCCATTCCGATCTATTAGATCCATTAGATCTGCAGCAGCAGTCTGTTCCGCCACTCAGAGCTATCCGATTCGCCATTCAGATCTCTCAGATCCACCAGATCTGAGTAGTTGTGTGGGTTCCTATACCGGGGTATAATTTTCGTAGGACTTTTGGCAGCATTGACATTTTGAGGATTTGGCGACTGCAGTATTCGTAAGGAGGGAGTAAAACTCCGGTAGGATTTTTCAGAAAAAAAAAGGTCTGAGATCTCCCAGGGCGCTTATTGGTGATCTAGCCCATCAAAATCAGGACGACGAGCTGAGCACGGTGGTACCATTCAATTCTTAGTGAATTTTTTTTTTAGGTGGTCCCAATTTTCAAGAACATCAGGTCGGTGCATGGTAGAAACTAGAGCTCAAGCTATGGCCAATGAAAGGATGGACAAACTTGAAGAATCCTTGCAATCCCTCCACATTCAGCTTGACCGACTAAATAGCATGATCCCGAGCATAATCCCAATGGGCAAGGAGGAAGCCCATGAGGAGGCGTATATTGGCAATGGACACAGTGAGGGTGAGTCTAGCCACTCTCTTCACCTCGGGGGCCCCCACCAACAATCCCGTCCGCGACCTCCCAAGTTGGATATGCATAAATTTGATGGTTCTCACCCGACAGCATGGATAGCACAAATGGAGCAGTATTTCAATCTGAATAACATCTTAGATAATGAGACTGAGCTTATGGTGGGAAGCATGTACTTGGAAAATGAAAGGTGGCAATGGTGGGAATGGCATCAACGTTGCAATGGACCTTTTAGGACTTGGAACTCCTTCAAAAAATCTCTTGCAGAACGCTTTGACCAGGAATCTTCTTTTTTGGGTCATCTTACTAAGCTCTGACAGACTCACACAGTGGATGAATATATTACAGCCTTTGAAGCCTTAGCCTTCCGCACTAGGGGTCTCTCAGATGTGTTCTACATGGAATGTTTTATCAGTGTTCTTAAAGAAGCCATAAAAGCCCACGTCTTACTGCACCACCCTCCCACATGGACGGAGGCTTGTAAGGTAGCTCGTAACGTGGAACGTTCGTTAGCAGCCCAGTACAGTCGCCCAAATTTCACCGCTAAGGGTCACCCCCCACAGGCTCACAACACGACTCAAACACTTAAGGTTCAAAAGACGTCACCTGCAGAAATGGCCAAAAGAAGAAAGCAAGGATTATGTTACTACTGTGATGAAAAATACTCCCCAGGTCATAAATGCAAGGAGCCAAATTTTTTTCAAATTGATGCCACTGATTACAGCTCATCGGAGGAAGATCCACCACTGGAGGAACATGAGGCAGTAGAAGAGGACAACCAAAAGGACAATGTCCCTGACGAACCAGTTATTTCGCTGCATGCTTTAGCGGGGATTTCTTCACCTCAAACTCTCAAAATCAGAGGTTTTATTAAACATTGCCCAGTAGTAATCTTGATTGATAGTGGAAGTACACATAATTTCATCCATCAAAAAGTCGCGGAAGCAGTGCATTGTTTTGTACGAGCAGTTTCTAACTTCCAAGTCCAAATTGCGAATGGGGGCACAATGAAATGTGAAGGCCGCTGTGAAAATGTCAAACTTCAAATGGGGGATTATCAGTTGAAGACCCACATGTTTCCCATACACATGGGAGGGTGCGACATTGTCCTCGGTGCTGAATGGCTTCGCACTCTTGGGCCAATCACAATGGATTTCTAGGAGTTATATATGACTTTTACGCAGAACAACTCCACACATACCCTCTGTGGACTCCAGGCGGGAGCTCCCTCTATCATCAGCTCGCATAGGATGGAAAAATTGCTAAAAAAGGGCCATCATGGATTTATAGCTCAATTTAATGCCATCTAGGCAGTCAAAACCAAGTCTCTGCTGATTCATCCTGAGATGTAACGGATTTTAAATAACCATCGGCCGGTCTTTGACAAGCCTCATGAGCTTCCACCCTCGAGAGGGGAACATGATCATAGCATCACCTTGGTTCCAGCGGCCCAACCCTCAAATGTGCACCCATACAGATATCCGTTCACCCAAAAGAATGAAATAGAAAAAATAATCAAGGAACTTTTGGAAGCAAGTGTCATTTGTCCCAGCATTAGTCCTTATTCATCACCGGTGGTCATGGTGCTCAAGAAAGATGGGGAGTGGCGGATGTGTCCAGACTTCAGGGCGCTCAATAAGTTGACAGTCAAAGATAAATTTCCCATCCCAGTGGTTGAGGATTTGCTGGATGAACTCAATGGGGCTCAATTCTTCACTAAGCTGGATCTTTGCTTGGGCTACCACCAAATTCGCATGAAGGAAGCTGACATTCCAAAGACTACTTTCAGAACTCATGAAGGCCATTATGAGTTCCTAGTCATGCCATTCGGTCTTTGTAATGCCCCTTCTACTTTTGAGAGCCTTATGAACCACCTTCTCAAACCATATCTCAGGAAATTTGTCCTTTTCTTCTTCGATGACATCCTCATCTATAGTTGCACTTGGGCCGCACATCTTCAGCATGTAGATCTACTCTTGCAACTGCTCCGAAAGCATAAATTATTTATCAAGATGTCCAAGTGTTTGTTTGGCATGGAAAAAATTGAGTATTTGGGCCACATTGTGGGGCATGAAGGTGTCAAGGTGGACCCCAAAAAGATCCAGGCAATGCAGGATTGGCGTCAACCTAACACCTTGAAGAGCTTGAGAGGTTTTTTGGGTCTCACAGGCTATTATAGTAAATTTGTCTGCAACTATGGTCGCATAGCGAAGCCCCTCACTCAACTCCTGAAGAGAAATTCATTCTTCTGGAATGAGGATGCACAACAAGCATTTATAGCTCTCAAAAATGCCATGTGTTCCACTGCAGTCTTAGCACTACCTGACTTCACCAAATCTTTTGTCATTGAATGTGATGCTTCGGGTATGGGTATTGGGGCGGTCTTAATGCAGGAAGGGCGACCTTTGGCCTTCACAAGCCAACAACTAAGTGGGAAGAATCTAGGCCAATCTACCTATGAGAAGGAAATGATGGCCATCTTACATGCAGTAGAGACCTGGCGACCTTACTTATTGGGGCGACGTTTCCAAATCCGCACAGACCATCACAGTCTTAAATATTTTTTGGTGCAACGCCTATCCTCCCCAGGACAAACTAAATGGATCACCAAAATGCTAGGATATGATTATGAGATCATTTACAAGAAAGGGCAAGACAATAGTGTAGTAGATGCATTATCTCGCCAATTTGAGGAGGAAAGTACTCTGCTAGCAATTTCCCTCCCCATTCCAGAATGGATTGAAGAGGCTCGCAGGGAATGGTTTTCAAATCCTGGGCTATCCCAACTCATTTCTCAATTGCAGGTGGATCCAAATTCCACCAAGGGCTACTCGTGGCAGGATGAGATTCTTCGCTATAGGGACAGAGTCTTAATATCACCAACATCCACCCTCAAAAGTCGCATTTTGGCATAATTGCACTCATCCCCCATTGTAGGACATTCAGGCTTTCAGAAGACGTATTCTCGCACCAGAAGATCATTTTTTTGGATAGGCATGAAAAAGGACATGCTTACTTTCGTAGCAAAATGCGATGTCTGTCAATGCCACAAAGGGGAGACTGTCAACACACCAGGCACATTAAAATCGTTGCCCATCCCGGCATCAATATGGACGAAGGTTTCTATGGATTTCATTACAGGTCTTCCAAAGTCAGGAAACAAGTCAGTCATCATGGTGGTTGTGGACAGACTTTCGAAGTATGCTCATTTCTGTGCCCTACCCCACTCGTTTACACCGACTTTGGTTGCTCAATCTTTCATGGATCAGATCTTCAAATTGCATGGCATTCCCACTTATATTATGTCTGATCGCGACCCGATCTTCACCAATAATTTTTGGCAGGAACTCTTCAGGCTACAAGGCACTCAACTAAAACTCAGTACTTCCTATCATCCGCAAACGGATGGTCAAATTGAAGCTGTCAACAAATGTCTGGAAACCTACCTTAGGTGTTTCACTTCAAAAAAGCAACATCTTTGGGTACAGTGGTTACCTTTGGCTGAATGGTGGTATAACACCAACTATCATGCCACCACCAAAATGATTCCCTATGAAGCATTATATGGTCAACTCCCTCCTTCCCCTACTTCTTATATCAAGGGGTGCCCAAAGGTACAAGCAGTGGATCAACTCCTACAACACCGTGCAACCATGCTCACCCATCTTAGAGAGAATCTTCATCAAGCTCAAAACCGCATGAAGCAACAGGTAGAATAGCATCGCTCAGAGCGCCAATTTCCAGAAGGGGATCAAGTCTTTTTGAGGCTGCAACCATATAAGGAAACATCACTCAAAGACAAGGGTTGTCAGAAACTCTCTCCAAAATTCTACTGACCATATCAAGTACTTCAGCGCATTGGAGAAGTGGCTTACAAGTTGGCTTTGCCACCTACTGCAAAAATCCATCCAGTTTTCCATGTATCAGGCCTCAAGAAAGTGATTGGGAACAATTGCAGAATTCAAACCAGTCTACCTGAATTGGACGAAGAAGGGTCAATCTGGCTCTAACCTGAATAGGTCCTAGACACACGAGACAGGCACCTACGGGGCCGCATGATTAGGGAAGTCCTTGTCAAGTGGAAAGACACATCTTCGGAAGATGCAACTTGGGAACCAGCCACTATTCTTCAGCAGTTTCCGTAGCTTCAGCCTTGAGGACAAGGCTAGTCTTAAGGGGGAGGGCATGTTAGGGTACCACCCTAACCCCATTATTTATGTAATGGGATCGAGTCATAGTCAAGAGTCAATAAAGCCCATATTAATAATTGTAAGTAGTTAACTCGCAATTAATGATGGGACCACAGTTAGTTGCAAATGGGCCGTAGTATTAGATAGATGGTATTAATAAAACCCATGGTATTGATCCTTGGTATTGCATGTATGAGTCATATATAAAGGATAGAGACTCCCTGCGAGGAGCATCGTGTCTTATTTTTGTATCGAGCTTTGCTCTATTGGAGGTTGCCCCCTCGAAGAGGCCAGTGAACATTGCTTTCTGAATAATAAAATATTTGCTGTTGTCTCTCACTATTCTATGTTCTGGGTATCTTTCTTCGCATATTCTATATTTGGGTCTATTTTTGCAGGTTAAGAGCATAACACATCAATCTTGGATGAGTCTCTGTTTCTGATATTGTCAAGTGATCTGTGGTATGGAGATATATTGATCTACCTCCAGACACAAAATTTTAGGCCCAACACCTCTCGCTCTGAATAGCGACGTACTCCATACGAAGCCAAAGATTATCTGATCGTTGGTGATACACTTTATTGTCGTGGTGTCGATATGATTTTACAAAGGTGCCTTATGCATGAGGAGGTTGAAAAAGCTTTGAATGAATGCCATTTAGGTGCTTGTGGGGGGCATTTATTCGGTTACGCAACTGCACAAAAAATCCTACGAGCTGGTTACTTGTGGCCATCAATATTCAAATATTTGCATACTTGCTGTCAGAAAGTGCCATGCTTGTCAGATTTTTGATCGTAAAACCAGATTACCACCTACACCACTGCATCCAGTCATTGATGTTGGACCATTCACAAAATGGGGCATTGATTTCATGACATGTAACCCCACCTCAGCCGGGAGGCATGGGTATATTATAGTCGCCGTCGACTACTTTACCAAATGGGCTGAGGCGATGCCTACATTGAACAACAATGGCGAAACAACTACTCTATTTTTCTTCAATCATGTGGTTTCTAGATTTGGTGTGCCACAAGCGATAGTCACAAATCATGGGTTGCATTTTCACAATCACATGATGATCGATTTAATTACCATGTTAGGACTATCTCATGATAGTTCTACTCCATATTATCTGCAGGCTAACAGACAAGTTGAGGCAATCAACAAAGTCCTTAAGCGCATGCTGCAGAGAATGATTGGAGTCCATAAGTGGAATTGGAATTTAATCTGTACTCAGCTTTATGGGCATACCGAACCTCAATGAGAAATGCGACCAGATTTATGCCTTTTCAGTTGGTGTATGGTTTGGAGGCAATCTTACCAATTCAATGTGAAATCTCATCCCTCAAGATCACAATCGACCTGCTACTCGAAACTTCTGAAGAAGAAGCTTGTTTCTTGGAATTAATCCATCTGGATGAAACCCATCGTGATGCTGCATTGGCTAATGAAGCACATAAGAAATGCATCAAGGCATAATATGAGAAAAATGTTAAGCCTCGTGTCTTCTCAGAAGGTGACCTAGTCTTACATTATGATCTAGATTCCGACAAATTAGGAGCAGGGAAATTTGAACCATTATGGATGGGCCCTTATATTGTTAAAGGTGTGTTGACAAAAGGAGCCTACGAGTTAGTCGATTATGATGGGATTCCGTTGTCGTAGCCCCAGAATGGGTTGTATCTTAAACGTTACTATGCTTGATTGAGTGTAGTAAAACTCACTGTACATATGCTTTCATTGTATTTTTGTGTGTTAGTTTTTCTTTTAGAGTTTCAATTTGGTTAGGTAATCCACTTCAAATTTGTTGTAGATTTCAAACTTTTTGGAACCATTTGTTGGGTATGCTGATGGAGCTAGTCGTAGAACGCAGAACTTATCTTCTGCAGCCTGGGCCATCTTTGCTCCAACTGGCGAGTTAGTGAGTTCAGGGGGATATGTATTGGTCAGTTGACAAACAACATCGCTAAGTATAGCGCGTTGATTGAACTCCTCCGTGATGTCATTTCACATGGCATACGCCGAATCATTGTTAGGCTAGATTAACAACTTGTCATTCTACAGCTTACTAGCATTTATTCCGTTCGAAACCCAGCTATTCATCGCATCTTCCTAAGAGCTAGAATTTTGGAAAGACATTTTGATTTCATTCAATATCAACATATTTCCATAAATTTAAACATATTGACTGACTCTTTAGCAAACTATGTGTTAAATAGACATTTGCAACATATGTAAAGAAAGCATTTCACATCATCATTTGCATAGGATTTCATCACTTAACCATAATAAAACTCCGAAAGTCAAATAGATAGATGTTTAAAAGTTTTCACAAATATTTTGTGTCTAAGAAAAAATTGGTCATCTAACCCCAGAAACTCAAAATGAATGCAGAAAAAACATCCGAGACTAGTGCTGTTGATGATAACAGGTCACTGCCTATGCTATCATCCGCAGGAGCCTCATCCAACAAATCGACACACCAGTGGTATGGCGCTGCAGCCTCATGGGTAACTCATCAATCTGGACATCCGAGATGCTGAGAGTTAAGCTTTCCACATGATCCCGCAACTGAGCCAAGGTCTCTGCTATGTCCAAATCTCTAAGGACTTCCCTCCTGATAGCTCCCTCCACTGGAACATATGCTTCCCGTGGGCGTGCCAAAGGTCGAAATGGTCCAATATCTGCATACAAATATGAGTTCGTTTAGTCTTGGTAACAATAAAAGAAATGGAAAACTCAAAATCAAGAAGTGTGGTCAAATCAATTTATCGATAGCGCTCCATTGCTCCCTGAATGGTAGTGCTAAATCTGGATGGCCTCGGAAATCCATCCCTACATATGGATATTTTGCAAAAGCCATCTCCTGATGGTTGAACCACTCGAAAAAGGCAGATGAAAATGAGATCTGTGACAATCCAACATGCCTAGCCATAAGGTCTACCCATCACTGCATCCGTGGTTCTCTCGGTCCAGGCACTCCTAGAGAAATGTTCTATGGTTGCATGAGCGGGATTCTTTCCAAAGCAAAGGAAATCAAAATGGACCCATAACCAAAATTTTTGGTCCTTCCAGCCTTCACTTTGGACAGTTGATCTTTCATAAGTTGAAGTACCGCCTCACACTAGTTGAATACCTTCAGTTCCAGGCATTCCAAGGCATACTGCATGTAAGATCTAGTGCTATATGTAAAGCTGCACTGCCAGCCAATCTAGCAAGGGTAAAGAGAATAGTCCTTAAATATCGATCAATAACATCTTGGATATGAATCTTACCATCTATGCTGGGTTGGGATCCTTCCCAACAGAACTGACAAATATAATCTCTCACCGATTTGCCTCCTCAGGGGAGTCCTGATAATGAAAGTGGGACACCCTGCCTCAGTAAACCCGTCAGAAAATAAATATCCTTGATGGAAATAGGAATAGATTTAACCCTGATCTAGAACACCTGGCCAATAGGATCCCAAGCATGAACAAGATACTACAACAAATCCATCTATTGTCTCATGCCGGACAAGTGAAAAAACTTTAGCAAACCACAATTTCTTAATGCATTTACTGTGCCTTGGTCATTTAAGGCAATCATGTTCTACTCTTCATGCTCTTGTTCTCACCATGTAATGACCATTTTGATCCAATGAATACCTGAAATACAATCAATAGGAAAATTAGGATCCAATTTGGGTAAAAATCAGTTCAAAATTTGAGGAAAAACAACTATTCAAACTTGGTGTTCTGCACCCATCGCACTTAGCCCTTGAGGAAGGTGCTATGCATAGTAGGTTTTCCATTGGCAGCCCAGTATGCATCACACTTTTCGATAGGAGTAGGGTGTGATGGTTGAAAAACTAGATTTTAAACCCTAGAGGCTCAGAAAACTAAGAAAAGTTGCCTAGAACTAAAAAAGAATGCAATAGAATTGAAGAGCATAAGGTTAGCTCCTACCTGGTCTTGACGGTGCCTGAAATGATCCACGAAATCTCTCACAATCGACTGATGAAATTTGGGGGAAAAAACTGCTTCAGAGCTCCAAAATCCAATGTTTGAAATGAAATGGTGAAAATGAAATGATAAAACTTGCTTTTATGTTTACTTTTTCATGTACATCAAGTAAATGTTGATTTTATTCATTTTTTCATCCATAAATATGTATTTTTAATCATTTTGATGGAGTTTTCAGTAGGGTGAACAACTAAGAACAGAATCTAATTTGCTAACGGTGAATTGAGCATCTTTGACCACCAAGCAAACTTTTCATTTTCTTTTCAAGCTTTGATTTAAAAATGAAAAGAAAACTATAGAGTCCTCTTTAAACTCTTTTTAGACTCTTTAAACAAGAAAATATAGTCGAGTGCTTGTCCCTTCTAGCTCATTGAAGTATTGGAAATGACATCCCTTTTGTATTATTTTATCCTTTTTCGGACCTGAGGGATTATTTTACGAAAAATAACTTATGGAGTTTTCTTTTCATCTCTTTTGAAACTCTTTAAAAATGAAAAGGGCCGAGTTATCCTTGTCGTTAAACTTGTTAAAATAATAGCGACAAACTCATCCATTTAGACGAGACTGACTTTCACCATCGTTAGACTCGTTAAAACATCAAATAGCGATGGGTTTTCCCGAAGGGCGAATTATAGAACAAGCATATGTTATCCTTCTCAAGCTTGATAAAAAAATAAAGAGGTATTGTCAGAAATGACTGGGGAAAGGGGGAAAATCTTGAAAAACTAATGGTAGCAAGTCGCTCTTGAACATGACACTTTCACTTCATCTCTGTGATCGAGTTGGGTTGGGTTATTCCATTTACTAGTCATCATACCATTGGTCTATCATACCATACATCTTCTTGGGTTAACACTACCAATTCATCTCAGTGTCACCGATATGTTCAAGAGAAGTCATCCAGTTGAGAAGTCATCCAGTTAAGAAGTCATCTAGTTAAAGTCTCATCTATTGCAATACCACAAACCTTCATTTTCATAACCACCATTCCTGAACCTTGTTTCGTCAATTCGTTTTCATCTCCAAAAATCATTTACTCCATTTCGTGTCGTAGATGGGGGATACATCAAGGCCCTCCTACGACGAGTCGCTTCTTGTCAGCATCAGCTCATTATCCAAGAAGTTGACTTAGAAACACCCTTTTCAGTGTTTTGAGCTTGCATACATCTATGGCAAGTTTCTCTCTTTCAACGACAGGTTGACATCAATGGATTTGTACTGAAATATTTTGCGTGGTGTTCAACATCGAATCATCTATTCATACCACGTGAAATGTACCGTAGTACCTTGAGGATCATCATCATTATCGGTGATCCCTATCATGTCTGTTAACAACTTACATCATTGGCTGGTAATCAGACGATGTCTCTCCATGTTTTACCTCAAAACATCTTTTCACATCGTTTGACTTGTACATTGAGTGAAGATTGAATGAGTTTGAAGACCCCGTATCTAGTTTCCTCCATCTGGGCTGTGATATATTCAGGAGTACAATAGCATCAAATGTAAAAAGGCTTTACACAAATGGTCATCCCAATCATGGATTACAAGTCTATATCTGTAGACGACTGTTTGATCTATGTACATGTAATGGAAATTTATAAAGCTAAGCATAGGGATGCCTCCCTCAGCTAAATCATGAAAAGTCATATTATCATGTATTGTATTGTAATTGATGCAGGTCACCTTCCAGTTCGAAACTTCCAATCCTCATGATAACGCATTTCACCCGATATGAACATTTACTACCTCATGCTTTAGAGGGCAACTATTATAGACATATTTGGGTACATCAACCCCGGCTCACATTCTGATGTATTAGGGTTCATCAACCCCTAAAATAGTTGTTTTATGCCCTAAAGGAACTAAGTCATCTGAATGCCTCATTCCCCAAAAGTTCCATCTCAAAAATCATCCAGAAAATGCCTAAAATGAATCATTGCTGAAAGCCCTATGTTAGGGTGCCATGCATAGAAGGTACTGCACTGTCAAAGTGATATGCATAACAATTTAGCCCTCTAGTAGGTGCGATGGGCAAGGTAGGACAAAATTCTGAGAGAGTTTGAGAGTTTGTTGCTCATGGAAACTTCTATAAACTTATCCTGTGCCACTTGCCCCTCCGGGTTCGCCCAAGGATGATTAAAGGAATTAGGGAACCACCTCCAATTCCCCTCTTTCATGGAACCAATTTCTAATAATAGAAAGTAATTCATCATCCATATTGATGACTCAACCTCCTCCAATCATCTATAAAAGGATCTCCCATCCAAGAGATGAGAAGGATGAATTATTTTGAGTTGTAAGGAAGTGCTACTAGTTTTAGTATTGAGGTGAGAGCATTGTGTCATTGTTGGTATGTTCTTATTGATTCATGAGGTGAAGAAGGCTTGAAGCTGGGAGGATGGCACTGGATCAAAATTCCTATGGGTTGTAATTCGCCTTGATATCAATAAAGTTCTTCAAGATTTTTCCCAATTGAATGTGCTAATTGTAAATGCATTCATTTGTTTATCATATTTTTGATTCTATGATGTTTATGCTGTGATGGATCATTATGCTTTGACAAGTCTTTTTTCTGTAGCTGTGCAGGTACTCTTCAAGCGTGTTAAGTATGGGGTGGAGTTACGGGATCGGCTAAAGGTGAGGAAGATCAAGTGAGGATTCAAGCGAAAGTTATAGGTTGGTCCTTCATAATATATTTCTTATCTATCACTCATAGGAAAGATAGTGAATTTCTTTCATTGTTGTTTCTAGGTTAGCTACCAAACCTAGAGGGTTAGTTGTTCGAAAAGACACTAATTTTCCCAGAAAAAAAGCTTGCTTTTCGGAGGGACATGTTAGCACCTAAATTTGCCCTAGGCTGAAGGAAGGCAAAATTCAGGGTAACCACAAACCATGCTCAGTCTGGTAGCTAGCCCTACCAGAACAGGAGAGGGCTCTCTCCGAGTCACGCTCAATGAATGGATAATCGAAAATAGTCTGAGATGAATTACAGTGAAATATTGATCTTAGGCTAGTAAGTGAATATGGATACAAAAAAAAAAATTCATGAATGACCGAGCTTCTGGGATGGTATGGGACCAATGGTTAGCAAAGAACAGAGAATTTAATACAAAGGCACAGATTACTTCGTGAGGCAAGACAGGCGGAAAGCGTAGCAATTTAGTTCGAAATAACATGGAATGGAGAGATTTCTTAGGAGAGTGAAAAGGGCATAAGAACATGAATCCTTTTCAACAGAGGAAGAAAACTGAACATGAAATTTTCCCACAGGCAGAGCAATAAAATTGAATTCTACGTTATCTAACTCAGAAAATTTCACTGGAAATGAACATGAATTGAACTATGAAACATAACGAAATACATATGAAACATAAGAGACACATTTTCTACGCTCACAACCACATGAATCTCATGAAACAGAGCCGTTTCCTTTCATTAATTCTTTGTCAAAAATATATAGTGAAGAAACAGAGTTTCTTTCCCACAGTCTCCCAGAAGTTACAAGCCAACCAACCCTTTGCAAATAGTTTGCATACAATATATAGAATGTGCTATGAAGAGATAGAACGCCCAAGGGTTGGGGAGTTACTCGAATCATTACAAAATGGAGGTGAAGAGCCAACCATCAGCTACAGGTGCAGCGTTACAAACATGACAAATGGCTTGGGTGACCGTTTGCCTTCCTACGCCACTTGGATGGAAGCCAATATGGAGATAAAACACTTTAAATGACACCTTAGGCACCAAAAAACTGAAATTTAGATGATCGGGCCCACTTGGAGAAGTCACGAATCGAAATTTCGTGAAATGGAGGTAAAATTGGGCTTTTCTCCTATATGCGCCGCGCCATTTTCTATGTGCACTGCGCCACTTTGGAGCCTGTTTTGAGGCACTTTCAGGAGTCCAAAATGTTCCTAAGTGTGCTTTTTGGAAAGCCCATCCTGTCTACTTTCTAACCCAAGTGGAATTTCTGAATTTGGTGCTCATTTGCCCCTCCAAATATTCATTCTCCCAAGACTGCTTCCTGTGTGTCAAAATAGGGGCAGAGAGGTCATTTTTTGGGTGTTTTTGACCTCCTGGAGACTCAGATCTTGCCCAAGCACCAGTAGTCGTGATTTTTCATGCTGAATCCAAAAATACAAACCATTCTTCATTTGGAGCTCCCAATTTTTAGCGCCGCGCCGCACAGGGAGAAAAAACCTGTGTTTTGCCCAAAAATTTGTCATGTGACCAAAATTTCCCCAAATTTCTTGAAATTTGGGCTGGAGGTTCTCTATGAAGTGCTATGTTGTGCCAAAGAAGCTTCAGCCAAGATTTGAAGCCGATCTTGCTCTTTTGCCACTTTTGCCTCTTTTGTTGCTTTGCTCAATTTTGCTTTCAAGCTCTTTATCCAAGCCCTTGCACTCATGTTTCGTGCCCTGTAATGGAAAGCCATGTGTCTCAGTAAGGCATGGTCCTTTTTAGCTTTGTCCAGAAGCCTCTCCAAGTGCATGTTAACGCTCTCGAGATGGGCCTCCTGGTCCTCATTGATCTCTTGTTCTAATGATGTGAGCTCAACTCTTCTCCTTTGTGCAGCTTGGCGATGCTCACGAATGTTTTGTAGCTCCATAATCGTCTGCTGATCCTCAAGCTGCTTGTTTCTCTGCTCCAGGTACTTCATGTTCCACTTGGCCCTCTCCAAGTCAAGGGATAAGGCCTCAATCATTGATTGCTGCTCCTGGATGATCTCTCTATGCTCTACATTTGTCGGTTCTGTATCTCTCTCATCATCATGAAGGAGAACAAATTCTGTCTCTCGTTCACCTGATGGCTCACCTGAAGACCCCTCATCATGCCTTGGCTCCTTACCTCTGTCTTGTTCCTGTGTCGTCGATGTAGGAAGCGAGACCCCTTCCACCCCGGGTGGAGATAACACTCGCTTTGCCGCTGCAAATAAATGTCTACTGCCTCTCTGATAGGTGATGCATACTGGCATAGTAGCTGTCTCATGGCGCTCATACTGATGAGAAGAAGTCACGGGAGATGAAGTCCTCCCAAGCAATGCCCTGCAGTCCCAACTGATGATCCACCAAAATCCGGACAAGAGAAAAGTGATGAACACTGTTAAGCTGCTGCTGAGGGGTCTTATGCTGCATGAAATTGTTCATCCTCTCTATGTTCCTGCAAATGAAAAATGGGAGGTTCATCATCCGCACCCTGGTAAAGTGCATGAGCAACCTGATGTGATAGGCATATAGGCGAGAGAACCTCCCCTCACAACTGAAGTATTTCATGATCAATTTCATGAGCGGAGCATACTCATCTTTCAAATATCTGAATGGGAAGACTCTTGTGAGATGCCTCAAACAACTGGCCTTAATGTAAGGCTCATAGTATTGCCTATCCACCTTCTTCTTCTTATGCCACTGTTCTCCAACATTTGGTATGCCTGTTGCCACTGAGATAGTTTCGGCTGTCAATGTGAATGTGACCCCGGCCAAGATAGACTGACCTCCATGTAGGTGGAGCACAAAAGGACGGGCCAACTCATGATGAACTCTAAAATTTGCCACCCTTTGACAAAATTCAAAACATGCTAGGTGTTGGAAACATGACATAGCAAGAGGGCATGCCTACAATTCAGTGAGGGTGTTTGGCTCATCCCTAACATGTTTTCCACTCCTGTGATGTCTCCTGGGGGCCTGTTCTCCTGAAGCTGTATCACTGTGAGTTTCCACCTCATACTCTGATGAACCCTCAGATGTCATGACTGCTGTTTATATACTGTATTAAGGCTGCCCTTTGATGATGGTGAAGCTGGGTGTTGTTTGTGATATCTACCACCAAGGGGAACAATGAAACAAAGGGAGTATTAGGAGGGGAGTAATGTAATGGGAATAGGGGTTATAGGGAGAATTTTGTTTAGGGATATGTAGGGGTTTTGGGTATTTTGATAGGTTAGGGTTTGGGGTTTTAATAAGGTAGGGTTTGGGGTTTTTATTGACCAATAGGAGGAGGGGAAAGGGAATATGAGTTTGGTAGTGTTAGGGTAGTGATAATAGGAAAAATGGCATAGGGGAATAAGATAAAGTGGTAGGGCAGGAAAAATAGAGCCTTGGCATCAACATACACTTATACAACCCTAGCATCAATGGTTTTTTGGTGTCTTCTTGTGGTTGAATTTATGAAATTTGTTGCATTCAATAACAGGCATAAAACCACCATATCACTCATAAAATTTGATGAACAAGTGATGTTTCGAGCCTACCTTGTAATTGATGTGCTTCACAAAAAATTTGAGGGAGTTTTGGCACGTTTCTGGTGCTTTGTCTATGTGCGTTGCGCACAAAACCCAGTGCGCCACGCTCTGGGTGTGCGTTGCACCAGTTAGGAATTTTCACTGCGGGCGGGCTCTGCGTGCGCCACGCCAGTTAGGAATTTGCACTGTGGGCGGGCTTTGTGTGCGCCGCACCCTGCCTATATGTGCCGCGTGCCTGTAATGGCCTCCAAACTTGCTCCAAACCACGCGATTGCACTCTCCACGACTTTGCAATGTTTTCCCTTTGCCTTTGATTGCACAATGACTTTGATTTTGGTGGGAATTTGTATATATAGACTTGGAGGTCATGATTTAAATTTTGCTTTTTCAAAAAACCCACTTTCTAATGTTATGTTTGACACTTTTTCACTGACTTTAAAACAACCCTGATTTTCACTTTTCCTCTGAATTTGGCTCAAGTGATGAAATTTTCGACACTCTTTGCAGGGATTGCTTGACAGGACATTTGGCCACAGAAACCATGATTACACCTGAAGAGATCAACTGAAGACTTTTTTGAAAATTTTATCACCCATGACACTATTTGACTTTTCTTCAAAACAGAGTTTGTAGAATAGTCAAAGTTTATCAATATGACGATGAAACTCTGTGAATCACTAATTTACAAGGGCATCACTCTGGCCTGCATGGTTTTACTGGACATATTTAAAGACCAAATTTATTTAATCCCTAGACCTAATGACCGAAAATGACTTTTGTCCATTAAAGGACCAGACCTTGACTGTCATGGAATTTGCTGATCATTGACAAAAGACCTAAGCCAGCAGGAGCCAGACATGAGGGGAAATGACTAGCATGACCTTCTCCATCAGATCATGGCATGCCCCTAGCGGAATGCAGTTGAATGAATGGAGCGGGACACATAAAAATGAAATTCATAAAGAGTTTTGATCTCTGACGGAGGGCTGACCAGACCGACTCTAACAGGACAATTTTGCAATACCTTAAGTGTCGACATAGCAGAAGGTGATTGGGCTAGATCCTCCACTATATTATAATTTTTGGTTGCTCAAGCATGAGGATTAAATGTCAATTTATGTACAACTCCCTTCGGTGGGTTAATTGTTAATTCAGGAATAATCGGTGGGTTAATTGATCAGTAGCTTGGTTGTTTGACGACGATGGATTCTTGTAATCTTTATTCCTTGTCGATACCAAAACATCATTTTTCTTATTTTTGATGGATATCATAAGCAGTTGGGATGTGGAAGCATTATCAGTGGCAACCAAATGTGTTTTTTGGTTTGGAAACGGATCTGTCAGCACCGCTGAGGTATTTGAAGTTTTTAAAAGTTTAGAGACCTCAGATCGATGTGGAAAATCTCTTGTGAAATGCTCGTCATTGCATATCAAACATGGATAACGAGGTTTCCTAGCCACAGTAGGGGTTTCAGATGATTTTTCAGGAGTAGAATTCTCCTGTTTCTTGTTATTATTCTTCCCTTTCTTCTTGCCTCCTGGTTGCTTTGGATTTTTGCCTTTGTCAGATGACATGGCATTAATCTTAGAGGCAAGAGTGTTTTCATATGAATTTTCATTTTGACTGGAAACAACAAGCGCTTGACCAGTTGGTCCTCTCGTTGTTTGTGTGCTTCAGGAACCGATCATGCCATCGCCGGCATGAGAGTCCCTACTCGATTTTGGAGGAGGTGGAATGGTAAAAGTTGCTCTAGGTGCATCAGGAATCTTTTCATAGAGCATTCCTGATTGTGTATAAATCAGATCCAAATATTGGGCACGATCAATGACTTGCTCTTCTGTGATAGATGGAAATAAGGACTTTATAAACCACTCAGCTAAAAGTTGATCAAGAACATACGTCTTTACCATTCAACGACAATGCCGCCACTCACAAATATGATCAGATATGTGAGTGGAGGTAGTCTGTTTAAAGTTGGTAAGAAGTTCTATTCTAGTTTTGTACTTGATAGGTAACTGAAAGTTGGTTAGAAAGGTAGTGGCTAGAATGGTGAAGTTATCAAAAGAAGCTCTAGGTAATTCAATATACCATTTTGCAGCGGGACCAGTAAGTGTTCTCTGGAAAATATGAAGTCTAATCAAATCATCATTCAGGGTGTTGGATGAACACCATAAATGAAAAGTGATTACATGATTCGATGGGTCTTCTCTTGGATTTCCATTGAACTTTGGAATGTTAGATGGCAATTTATGTGGAATCATCGGCCACCAAGGGGCATATGCAATTGGGTCATTAGTGACTCGGTTCAAATCTAGTAGTTCAGGAGTTGCTACAAATGCAACTGTTGATTCAGGTTGGGTGGAGCATACCCAAGATAAGATGGAATCACCTGAGCAATAGGTCTTTGCATACCAGCATAGGGCATTTGCATCTAGTAACCTTGATAAGGTTGTTGGACATAACCAGTATAGGGTGGTTGTTGATAACCAGTTTGGAAATGTGGTTGTCTGTAACTTGCAAAGCTAGATCCTTGGTAGGCTTGATATTGACCAAATCTAGTTTGAGCTTGTGAACCAAGTCTAAAATGGGGTTGGGTTTGCTGGAATTGAGGTTGCTGATATTGTGAAAGCCATGGTTGTTGAACCAATTGCTCCTGCCCAGTACTGAAGGACTGACCAAGTTGCGGATTAATTGTACCTGTGTGTGCCTGAGTCATTCCAGATAAAGGAACACTAACCTGAGGTTTCTGTTGAGCCCCAGAAACAAGCGGTTGTTATACAAGAACCTGAGAAACTTGACCCTTTAGCCTTAAAACCTGAGGTTACGAGGAAGAAGGAACAATTTTCACTGGTTGAGATACAACAGATTGTGCTTGTGACTAGGGAACAGTCGTAACAGCAGGTGTAGTGGGAATATTGGACATAGTTTAAATTGGTTGTGTTGGATATACAACTCTTGGTTGTTCTGGTAGTATTGGTTGCCAACCACTAGCTCTAATTCTAGTTTGACCTAAATACTATGGGAAACTTTCATATGGTTGTCCCCCGGAAAAAGGAGGAAACGATGAGTAAGCATATTGTTCTCCATATTGTGGCAGTCCAGTGTTTAACGGATACATCGGTCTTTGATAACTGGTTTGCCCAAATTGATACTGATATGTAGGATCAAATCACTGAGTTTCCATGTGAGAAAAACTAGATTGAAATCTGGAAAAGTAAATGGGAGTTGACCATGATGCTAAAGCAACCCCTAAGTGGGTTCCAGATAGTGATTGGTAACCAACTAGAATGGATGATGCACCATATATGTGTGACTCAGGTGTACAAGAAAACATCGAAGGTGTGGCAACAGAATATTCTACTGCAACTGCATCAAATGATACATTCCTAGATGTTGACGATTGTTCGGACATGGTTAACTTGTCCAAAAGCTATCCTAACGATTCGACAAGAACTCACGATGAAGTAGGATTAAAGGAAGCAAACTCAGGAGTAGCGGGATAAAGGTTAACCGCAGTTCCAAAATGAAACGGGGTGTAAGATGGGGAATCCTCTACTATCTCCTCTATAGAAATCAAACCATGTAAAAGAGGTTGACCGTCAGGTCCGTAAAAGATTTCTAGAGCTAAAGAAGGTGTAGTTTCTGTAGTGACAGATGCTGGAGGGGTAACAACTTCTGGATACTGAAATTAAAAGTCCAGATGTTCTGGTAAATGAACTACAGTCTCAAAGGGAGGTTCTTGAACAATTCCTGGTTCAGATGTAACCTTGGCTTGAACTGGAATGGGTTCCGGACCAACTCTAATGGAGTTGTTTCAGGTTCAGAAGTATTTACTATTACACTAGGATCAGTTCTAATGTCCTATGCTAACTGAGAAACTTACTCTTTAAAGGTGGATGTACCAGAAATAATTGGAGTAACTGGAGTCTCTGAAGATGTTGAAACGAATGTTCCAAATAACCTAGATGAACTAGATTCATTTAAACATGACCGCTTTTTCTGAATTGGTTTCGCTTCTAGAGGCAAAGACGGTTGACTCACTAATCTCCGTGAATGATGGGGTTTTGATTGAATTTCTTCCACGATTGTGGATTACTTGATCAACTTAAAAGTCAACTAAGGGAAAGTGATTTTATTTCGTGGTCAATTTATTTTAACCACACTTTGGACACAACTTTGCTTTTTTAGTTTTAAAGAGTCGAGAAAAAGCTAAAGATGACTCTAGTCGCCTTTGATTTTTAATGATCCTAAAAGGACAAGTGCTCAAGTGGACCTTTTCTTTTAGAGAATTGAAAAGGAATGAAAGTGACTACTCTGGAGAATCTAGACAAAAAGGTTTACCAGACCAATCGTAAAACTGCAATATACACCTTGGTGATAAATTAAAGAGAAATTACCAAGGACTTTACATACGGCAGTCAATCTTCCCAAATGTTGTGTTCAGTGCATTGCGATCGATAAGGCAGCAGACTCAGTTTCATATGGATAAAGGATTTAAGCCTATTGTGGTCTCCCAATATATACACGATGGTATGGTCATATGAAAATCACCCTATGAGTGACCTCAGTTGAAGATTTATTGAACAAAAGGTATTACAAACCCATGTGCTGGTGTGTGTGTTTTGTGTTATTGACACAACAGATCGATCAGATTGCCAATACACAAGAAATAAATGGAAAGACAGCAGAGAAATACAGTAAGAAACACAAAGACACAAATAATTTTTAATAAGGAGTTCACCCTATTCTCTAGGGCTATGTCTCCGGTCCAGCTTCAGTGGTGGCCTTGTTTTATTGTGTCTTTCAGCAGAGAAATTACAATGCAGGGACTCAATATGAGTTCTCCTAAAGTAGATTTTGCTTGGTAGGGTGGTTCTTGGATTCTCCAAGCCACTTGGAGTACACAGGCTCTTGTTCTTCCTACCAGCTCTGTGACCCTTGGTCTACAGTGGAAAGAGCCAACTGTGATGCCTAATGCGGATAGATTCCTCTACGGGAAGGCTTAATTCTTCAAGCTCTCTAGTGCTCGATGCTGCTTGTGGTTAGCTCAGCCCTCTATCTCCTCTGATTGGCTTTACTGCTCTCTGTGCTCAGTCCTCCTCTCAGGGTTCACTGTTCACTGTCTCTCTTGGTTGCTTGGACTCTTCGCTTTGAATCTCTTGATCTCCATTCAACTATCTCTATTCATGGCTTTAGCCATTCGACCTCCATGCCCATTTGGTTCCTCTCCTGCCTACGTCAATCCTCCTTCCACTTGTGTGCTCGGAGTTCCCTGTTCAGCATCAGCATGAATGCTCAGGAAGTAGCCATGTGTCCTCATTGGAACAGCGCCAACCCGCTCGTCGATTCATTTCTTCCGTTATGCCATGGATACGCTCTTTCTCCACCGTGGAAGTCAATAGATTCCAAATCCCCTTAAATTGAGGCTTAATTCCGTGTCGATTCCGCTTCCGTCTATTGGGTGAAATCTCAGCCATCCGATCTGGGCTTCTCTAGATCCAACGTCATACACACGTCGAGTGCGGTTGACTTGCTCGACCGATAACACGTGATCACGGCGGTTTTTCTCTCACCTCTACTACCACGCATCGATCGCTGAGTGTGATCACTCCGCTTTCTCCAAAACCTCTTACCATTCAACGGCGCCCCGATCAAACCGCCGGTTTCCAGGTCGTGGGTCCCACCTTCGTACGATGGCGCTTTTCATTTCTCTGCCCACAGTCTTTTGGCTTCCAAAGTGACCGAGTGCTTAAGGCTCTACCATTTCAGGCATGTTCGCCAAGCCCTCGAAAATCAGCTCATTTTCCCACTTTGGGGCTCCCAGGGGCTACATCGACCTCTTTCACAGTCTCCATGGGCCTCGGTCAGTGTGCTTTGACCGAGGTCCTCATCATTCCGTGCTAGCTGCCATGGCCACTAGTTTAGGGTGTTTTCGATTGCTGTTTTGGATTCTTCAAGGATTTGTTTCATCTTGATATAGTCATGGTTCTATGATAGTCGTTTATGGATCCGATTCGGATCACGGCCTCCCTACTGAAAAGCTTTTGGACCACCAAAAGTTGGTTTTTTTTTTTTCAAGCATCGACTAACTGAGGAAACTATTGTCTCACTTGTCCAATCTCAATCCACTTCGCACTGCTCGGCTTCGAACCTTTAAGCCCAATTCTCATGTATTCCACCTATCTACTGCGCGTCGTCCTTAACTTCCTGTCCAACACTGTATCTTCCTGCAACTCATTAAGATATTCAGGTAGCAGGTCATCAACAGAAGGCAATTGACTCTGCTCTTCAGGGTCCTCAATCATTGAAGGTTCAAACAACCTCAAGCAATTTGCGTTCATGACTAAGTAGATGTGCATGTAAGCTAGTAGATCAAGGTGAAAATCATTTTCACCTATCTTCTCTAGTATCCTGAAGGGTCCATACCTGATAGGTTTTAGCTTTTTACCTTCACCTTGCATCCTATCCTTGCTGATATACAGCCAGACTTGGTCTCCAACTTGAAAACTATGCTCCATCCGATGCTTCATAGCTAATCGATTAAACTATTTTGGTGCATTTGATTTGATTTGATTTCATTCAAAGTGTTAAAAAGATATTTCTTCAGACTTGAAGGTGTTCTTGTGAGTCTTCCTTTCTCTTTTTGAAGAAAAATTGTCGAAATTTGTCATTTTGTGTGAAACATTTTGAGTAATTGTTGCATTTAGTTTTCCTTATTGAATCATTCACATTAAGGAGAACTAAAAACAAATACATGCATTTTCATTTTAGCATTTTGGTTTGTGTGCAAAAAAGATTATTTAGAGAAATTGCATTAATGTGTGCTCTTCGCTGTTTGCTTAAAAGTGCTTCTATGCTCTATCCCTTGTAGTTAAGATTTTCATTGTTCAAATAAACGAAAAGATTGCTTATCATTGTAGATGCATATTTAGGAATTTCAGATCACATTTTGCGATGAACCATCAAAGGAAAACTTTTATGAAAGATCAACTTTAAAATGAACCTCAATGAACTTAACAATGCTTTTGAATCTAACGCAACACATTTAGAGATCTAGGCTAGAGACATGTTCGAGCATCGTTAAGCCTATTAGCTATCGTTTTCATTGAAGGTTGGGTGATTCCTCCTCTTTGATACGACAAGTGCTAGTACGCACTTGTGCTCCCCATACCATCACGTATATATTGGGAGACCACAATAGGCTTAAACCCTTTATCCATAGGAAACTGAGTTTGCTGCCTTATCAATTGCAATGCACTGAACACAACATTTGGGAAGATTGATTGCCATACGTAATTTCCATGGTAATTTCTCTTTAATTTATCACCAAGGTGTATATTGCAGTTTTACGATTGGTCTGGTAAACCTTTTTGTCTAGATTCTCCAGAGTAGTCACTTTCGTTCCTTTTCGACTCTCTAAAAGAAAAGGTCCATTTGAGCACTTGTCCTTTCAGGCTCATTAAAATTCGAAGGCGATTAGAGTCATCTTTAGCTTTTTCTCGACTCTTTAAAATTGAAAAAGCAAAGTTGTGTCCAAAGTGTCGTTAAAATAAATTGATTACGAAATAACATCACTTTCCCTTAGTTTATTTTTAAGTTGATCAAGTAATCCACAATCTTGGAAGAAAGTCAATCAAAACCTCGTCATTCGCGTAGATTAGTGAGTCAACTGTCTTTTGCCTCCGGAAGCGAAACCAATTCAGACAAATCGGTCTCATTTAACAGAGTCTAGTTCATCTGGGTTATTTGGAACATTCGTTTCAGCATCTTCAGAGACTCTAGTTACTCCAATTATTTTTGATACATCCACCTTTAAAGAGGAAGTTTCAAAGTTACTAGAGGACATTAGAACTGATCCTAGTGTAAGAGTAAATACTTCTGAACCTGAATCAACTCCATCTAGAGTTGGTCCGGAACCCATTCCAGTTCAAAATGAGATTACATCTGAACCAGGAGTTGTTCAAGAACCTCCCTTTGAGATGGTAGTTCAATTACCTGAACATTTGGACTTTGAATTTCAGTGTCTAGAAGTTGTTGCCCCTCTAGCATCTGTCACTTCAGAAACTACACCTTCTTCGGCTCCAGAAATCTTTTATGGACCCGATGGTCTTCCACCTGCTTTGATTGCTATAGAGGAGATAGTAGAGGATCCCCCATCTAACACCCCGTTTCATTTTGGAACTGGGATTAATTTGTATCCTGCTACTCCTGAGTTTGCTTCCTTTAATCCTGCTTCATCGTGAGTTCCCGTCTAATCGTTAGGACAAATTTTGGGCAAGTTAACCATGTCTAAACAACTATCAACATCTAGGAATGTGTCATTTGATGCAGCCACAGTAGAATCTTCTTCTGCTACTCCTTCGATGTTTACTGGTACACCTAAGTCACACTTGTACGGTGCATCATCCATTCTGTTTCGTTACCAATCACTAGCTGGAACCCACTCAGGGGTTTCTTCTACACCATGGTCAACTCCCATTTACTCGTTCGGAATCCCATCTAGTTTTTCTCACATGGAAACTCATCAATTTGATCCTGCATATCAGTATCAATTTGGATAAACCAGTTACCAAAGACTGATGTATCCATTAAACACTGGACTACCACCATATGGAGATTAGTATGCTTACTCACCATTTCCTCCTTTTTCCCGGGGACAACCATATGAAAGTTTCCCACAGTATTAAGGTCAAACTAGAATTAGAGCCAGTGGTTGGCAACAAGTACTGCCAGAACAACCAAAAGTTGTATATCCAACAAAACCAATTCTACCTGTGTGCAATAATCCAACTATACCTACTATTACCACTGTGATGCAGTCACAAGCACAATCTGTTGTATCTCAACCAGTGCAAACTATTCCTTCTTCCTCACAACCTCAGGTTTCAGGAAAAAAGGCTCAATTTTCTCAGGTTGTTGTACAACAACCACTTGTTTCTGGGGCTCAACAGCAACCTTAGGTTAGTGTTCCTTTATCCGGAATGACTCAGGCACACACAGGTACAATTAATCCGCAACTTGGTCAGTCCTTCAGTACTGGACAACAACAATCGGTTCAACAACCATGGATGTCGTAATATCAACAACCTCAATTCCAAGAAACCCAACCCCAGTTTGGACTTGGTTCACAAGCTCAAACTGGATTTTGTCAATATCAGGCCTAATAAGGATCTCGGCAACAAGGCTTTGTAGGTTACAGACAACCACATTTCCAAACTGGTTATCAACAATCACCCTATACTGGTTATGTCCAACAACCTTATCAAGGTTACTAGATGCAGATGCAATATATTGGTATGCAAAGGTCTATTGCATAAGAAATTCCATCTTATCCTGGGTATGCTCTGTTGAGCGATAAAAAGGTGTCTTTTTTAACTCCTAATTACCTTCACATTAATTGTCAACCGAGGGACGACTTTTTATTTCAAGAGTGTACTCAGTCTGAGGCGGCTATTTACTCGAGAGTAATGCTTTTCACTATAGTGCTTAAAATCCAAAAGTAAATGAATGCTTGAAATAAAATCTACTTACAACAAAATACCTTGAAGCCTATATCATTCATTCGGAAAAATAAGCAATGTATCAGTCAAGGGTCTAGTAACAATAACTCATCCCTTTGGAAACTGATGTAACCAAAAGTAATCAAGGAACAGATCATCAATCTGGGGACTAGAAAACAAACGCCAATGCCCACTACAGTTTCAGATCGTTCTTCACACCAAAGAAAAGATAATGCAAATAATAGGAAATGGAACAACAGCTAGGAAATGTAACAACAACTGAATTCAATAAGCAACAACACCTTAGTCTACGATAATAAATGCAATGATCGTGTTCTCCAGAAATCAAATGGCAATCCCCTATCTTTAAAGATGAATCGAATAGCACACGGTAAATAGAACAACACTGATTAATGATAGAATATGGAACAACGCTTGAAAGCCAAATACAAATGCATAATAACTCAACACACGACACACCTTAATAGTAATCTGATCTGGTAATCCAATTATCAGTCTTATAAATAATACGATTGTCTTTGTTTAGAATGGAACAACAACATTTATAAGTTCAACAATCGTAAGGAAATAATTTCCAAGATGAATTCAGTAATACCAATGGTCAAATGTTACAACACAGATATTCTATAATTGATCATCAACAGTATCCTGTAAAAACCATTTATATCAGCACTTAAAGAAACAACAATGCGTTTCAAAATCGATATGATATTTCTGTCTCAGAAAATGAGATTATGTGACAAAGCCGTGATGTAAAATAATAGAACATACCAGATTACCAAATAAAGCTGATAAGAAAAACCATGCATAAACCAAAAATATAATATATAGCAGCAGCACAATCCACCAGAGGCTGGGTCCTTAGCCGCTAGCGGATGCTGCTGGGTTACTTTAGGATCAACGATGGAATGGCAACCAGATTTATATTAAAATATCAAAGCAGAGTTACAGTGGATTACAACAAGAAATCTCTCCATCTCTCAGCCATTATCCATTCTCTCTGCCATCCTCAATTCTGAATCTCTAATTCATCCTCAATTCTCCACCATTTTTCCATAATTTTTCCATCCCCATCTCTGATCTCTGTTTTCATTTAAATAGAGAGAGATCAGAGAGAAGTTACAATAAGGATAAGTACAACATGATTCCTATTAAGTTGGTTTGCTTCTAACCAATTGATCAACAAGAACAAGGCGAATTTGGCTTTGCAGCTGAGATTTGGAGGACGACCGCAACAACAAATCTAAGAAAATTGTGCTCAAAGAACCCTGCATTTCTCTCAATACAAGTCGAATTTGGGCAAACCATTCTTTTGCAAAAGTTAATTGGGTCTGTTCTGGACAAAACCCATGTTCCGGATTTTCCAGATTCTGCTTCATTTTCTCAGAATATCAACCGCAAAACTGTCACTTCTTATTCCACCGAATTTCTGAGTTGGCATTTTTAATGATCAAATCTTCAATCTGGAAATTATCTTAGAGGCTAAAAATGGTGAATAATGTTATAACTAATTTACTAAAACTATAATTGATAAAATCATGCATAATCATCAATTTATTAGAAATAAAGGAGAAGAAATATTATTTTTACATAAGAGCATAAATCATCGTAAAATAGAATTATATGATAAATTATGACAAATGACGTGATGAAGAATGGTAGAAATGGGTGGAATAAGCATTCACAAGTGATAATAATAATGGCATATTAACATCCCATCATACCCCCACACTCAATATGTTGCATGTCCTCATGCAACAAAAACTGAATATATTGCATGTCCTCATGCAACCCAAAGACAAAAACCCATGTGTTAACCAAGCAATAAAAAATTTGTTCATCCCAGCTCATGAAATGGATAGGACAAATGAATTCTCCCTTAATTAATGAATATTCAATTTTAGCAATCTTGATGAAGGCATAACAATTTTTACATTGACATTCAACTATATATATGAAGTTGCAGCAAAATATGATATAGATAACAACAAACTTCATTAACCATTTTCTCAAAACTACAAACCATATTTTGTTGAAATGTTTCAAGTAAATTTACAATATATGAATGCCTCTATGATCCAAAAATCAGATCGTTTTGATGCATGGATCATGAGATATAAACAAAATGGTTGTAGGTGAGAGTGCATGATTTCCAAAATTGTATGAACCAATTTAATTTGAAATTATCTGGGTTTGTGTATTTTAATGATGTGTCCAGAAATCACAAGAATTGAGTTCATAGTTTTAAAAATATTATGGAAATCAATTTTTGCACTGTGTAAAAATGAAATTGTATGCCTTAAATGAGAAAGAAAGTAGAAAACATCCATCATGCGTAGCAATTCCTCCCCCTCTCTGAAAAATTAGCATGCCCTCATGAAATGCTAGAAAACAAATACAAGTGGTTGCTACCAGCTGTTGAATTCTATGATTGGTGTAAAACAACATGGAATAAGGAAGGTGTTGAGAATGAATAAGAATAGCAATGGATGATAAAGACTATGAATGACATGGTTATAAGAAAGAAATGAATGAAAGCAGCACTCCCCCAAGATGATATGCTGCTGAAAAGATGGGAAGTGGTAAAGATGTGGAAGGAAGGATGATAAATAATGCTCAATGGATTTTCATTAAATTATCCTAAATTCGTAATAAATCAGAAAATTATGCTATTTTACCTCAAGTTTTACCTCCAAAAATTTTGAATGACATATATGTACTGGCATTTGTTTAAGCTGATGTAGGCAGAGTTGGTGCTAAAAGTGATGCAAAAGGTGGAATCCAGGCAAGCACATCATGTCTGAAGAATTGTTTACGTTCATTGCTCGAGCCTCTTCTATTAGTTGCAATAGTGTGGTCATGCTATGAATAGAATTCTGCCCATACTTGTTGTTCTCCTGTAAACAATCACTATTTTTCATACAATGTTATTGAATCCATAGTGTTAGTTGTGAATAACAACAGATTAAGATGCATGCAAAAATTTCAATCAGAAAAACTTTTGTATACATGCAATACTGATATTTTGTCAAATCAACATGTTATGACAGAGTGCATGTTATCTCATGATGCATACATTCCCCCCTCTAATTGGAAAAAGGAATTCCATGACCATAAAGTATATGAAAGGTGTTATGTTGATGACAAGGCAAGGGAATGAACAATACAACAATAAATGAAGCAGAGTACACATATCAATGATAGGACAATGAGAGTTATGGTTATAATGAGAGCAGAGTGTACAAAGATAGTTATGAATAAAATATAGGACGCTTTGGATTGATGATAAGTTATGAAAAAGAAAAAGGATAGCAATATGTCAAAAAGATGCTTTACTGACAACATTCTAGCTGAAAATGATGCGATTAATCATAAAACAATTTCTCATGCATAAAGGTTCAAAACAGGGAAAAAAATTAAGGAAATAACTTCTCTGATAAAAAGAAAGAATAAGAAAAGGGTGTTATAGTAATAATTGACGATAAGATATAACTTCAATACCATAAGCAGAGCCTCTGCTTCCAGTAGGCGTCAATAGCCTCGGCAGGGTTGCTTTTTAACCCACATGAGCCAGGATCCTCAATTTATAAATGGAGAGTTACAATGTTGTTCTACAAAAGAGATCAGTGTACTGGCGTTGTAATCAGATAACCACACTGCCATTCACTGGGATGTAGCAAAAGTGATTAGGCCAGCTTGTGATGAGACCTCCTGTTCCAAAGATAATTGGGCTATCCAATGGATCATAACCCTGGTGTTCTAGCCATAATGGGAATGTCACTTTGTTACAGCCTTATGAACATGGTAGGCTGGCTCATAATGAGACCCCCTATCCTCCATCTGCGAACACAATTTTGTAGTTATTATACATTTTTATGATAAAAAGAGGGAGGCTCAGTACTCCTTAAGAGTAGGGATGGTGGAAGAAGTTGAACATGTCAATAGAGAAAAAAAATATACCCATAATCTCATTTATTACAGACAGAGAAGATTATAACCAGGAAGGGTGGAACCAACATGGTATTAAGATGATCAATCAGTATCATGTACAGTAGAAAACAATGCAGTAAAGTAGTATATAAATAATTGTGTCCATTTTGAAAATAAGCTATCATCAAGGAGCTGTCCTATTAAAAATCATAACGTGAAAGATATTAACTCGCTTCAATAGAATCCATAATTCTCGTCCTCATAAAAATAGTGTACTTCATGCCATGAAAGGGAATCAGTAAAATGTGGTTGAGATGAACTAGAAATAATCCCACAAGAAGAAGGAAGGGTTGCTCTCGAAAATACTCCCAAAGTGTTGCTCTTTTGAAGGAACAACAAAAACACTCAAAAAAGTGGTGTTCCATGTAGGGAACAACAAAGGAAATGCACACCAAAAGGCAAAAATACACACGAAAAAGGTGTTGTTCCCTGTAGGGAACAACGACAAATGCAAGTGAAAAAATGTTGTTCCTTAAGAGGAACAAAAAAAATGCGAAAATGTTGTTCCTTTGAAAAGGAACAACAAAAATGTGAAAGTGCTATTCCTTCAGAAAGGAACGGCAAAAATGTAAAAGTGCAGAAGTGTTGTTCCATTCAGAAAGGAACAACAAAACGTGAAAGTGCAGAAGTGATGTTCCATTCGGAAAGGAACAGCAAAAAGTGAAAGTGCAGAAGCGCTGTTCCATTCGGAAATGAACATCAAAAAGTGAAAGTGCAGAAGTGTTGTTCCATTCAGAAAGGAACAGCAAAACGTGAAAATGCAGAAGTGTTGTTCCATTCGGAAAGGAACAGTAAAATGTGAAAGTGCAGAAGTGTTGTTCCATTCGAAAAGGAATAGCAAAACGTGAAAGTGCATAAGTGTTGTTCCATTCGAAAAGAAACAGCAAAATGTGAAAGTGCAGAAGTGTTGTTTCAATTCGAAAAGGAATAGCAAAATGTGAAAGTGCAGAAGTGTTGTTTCATTTCAAAAAGGAACAACAAAACATGAAAGTGAAAAAGTGTTGTTTCATTTTGAAAAGGAACAACAAAACGTGAAAGTGCAGAAGTGTTGTTCCATTCGAAAAGGAACAGCAAAACATGAAAGTGCAGAAGTGTTGTTCCATTGCGAAAAAGAACAACAAAACGTGAAAAAGTAACAACAAAATGAACCATGGAAAAGGAACAGCAAAATGAACCATGAGAAAGGAACAACAAAATGAAAATGTTGTCCCTTTGGAAAAGGAACAGCAAAACGTGAAAAAGGAACAGCAAAATGGACGGCTGACCCAAATGGTGCTATTCCTTTGGAAAAGGAACAACAAAACGAAAATTTTGTCCCTTTTAAAAAGGAATAGCAGAAACGACAAAAGTGCACACAAATGTTGTCCCTTCAGAAAATGAACAGCAAAATGCACAAGCATAAAATGCAAGCACGCAAAGAATGAATTAGTTGTTCACTGTATTGATGCTGATGATGGGTTACAGTTTGAATGAAGCAACACCTGAAACACAAAAATATAAAAGAAATCAGAAAAGAAACAACATTTTATTTAAAAATGGTATGTAAATAAATTAAGTTACAACAGCTATGATATTATATTAAAAAATGATCTCTTTGAAAAATGTTTTGGCAGCAGTGACGAGACATGAATTTTCAAATGGAAATCAATTCTTCATTTCTTCTATTATGAATCCGTTGGGTAATGAGTTGGATGAAATTCCTTTGTTTCATAAAGTTTCTTTCAAAAATCACTCGTCCATAAATTGTCCTTCTTTATTTTCCCAAGACTTGCAAAAAAAACGAGTGTCTACCTGCAATAAAACATTAAATCATGGAGAAAGAGAGGTGATCAGGCTCCCCTAATCCAAGAATTATGCAAAAAACAATAAGTAGTTACTCTGTATAACAAATCCACTGAGAAAATAACAAAGTAAAAGTTATTTGTCACCCGCGGGAAAGCAGCGGTCGAGCATATTAACCAACAGTGTTTTAATCACAAATTCTTTGCTTTTTGTTGAAATTGAGTGATTACAAAGCCAAATGAGAGCTAATTCAAAGTTTTATCTCCATTAGAAACAGGTTTTAAAAATTCAATGATATGATATGTCAATTTTAGTTAGAACAACCTGCATAACTGAGTCATTTTCGATTTTCCAGCTTAGACCAACAGTTGATATTTCAAGCATAAATTTTTCGTTTGATGTCAGATTCAAATGATTCAAATTGAAAATGAAAGTATATTAATTTATTTATCTCCAATAGAAACATGTTTTGAATAAAAGAAGAATTGATAGGTCAAATACTGTAAGGAACAACCGGAAAGACATAGTTTTAAGGGTGCTGTTTTACGATAGACAATCAGTATTTTGATCATAACTTCCCCATACAATATAGAAATTGAGTGATTCAAATTGACTTGTAAACTAGATTCATAGGGGAATCTCCCATAGAAACAGGTTTTACAAATTCAAACATTTAGGCCTCCAAAAACTGACTGTCCCAACTCTATTCCTGAGCTGCCCGCTAGACACCCAGTCAATGTTTTGGTTCTAACGTTTTCGTTGCAAATCCAAATTGAGTGATTAAAATTGGGTTGGAAAGTAGACATCAAGGGGTACTTAGGGTAGAAACATTTTTTAAAAATATTCAATTTTGTTCCCTCAAAACATGACTATCCCAACTGTTTTTCCAGAAATTTCATCAAGCCCGCAAGCCAAAAAAAATGATATTCAAACATTTTTTCATATTGATGATAAAAATGAATATAAGCGTTTGTAGAATTTTTATTTCTATTATAATTCATCTACATACACAAATGAATTGAAATATTTATCACCGATGTTGATTTCGATAGCGTGTTGCAACAAAAAAACAACTAGTTTTATATAAAGAAACAAAATGCATTTATTTATGTTCTTATTTTATTTTATTTTATTTTTTCCACTAACCTACTTTGATTGAAAGATGAATATGACTACGTATATGAGTACTTCCACTGGAGCCATTTTCGAACTAAGGCTTCATGTATGCACATACCCAAATTTGAAAAATGCATATTAATGAATATTAGGGTATGAGAAGCCAACTTCCCTTGAAAAGATGGAGTCAAAAATTGTTGAAGTATGGAGCAATGTTGCGAACAAGTGATGGAGTGAAACCAATCTTCAATATATCCTTTACTTTCTTGATTTCCCATAGCCATCATATCATGAAGTTCTTGAGCTTTTAAAATGGCTTGTTGATGCAAATTAGAAGAAACCTCATTTTTTCCCATAACTTCTACAATTTTTGAATTTGAAACATTCTGAATCTCATTGTAAGTTTTTTCAAATGCCGCATGTGAGATAGAATGGGTGGGAAAGGTGGGTAAATTTTGCAGTTCAACATTGTAAGCATGTTGTACTGGTTTATTGTGGTGAGGGTGTAGAATTAGTTGAGTAGGAAAATGTGTAAGGAATGGAGCATTGTGATGATGTGGTTGGTTGGGTTGTGTGAATAGTTTTGATATGCAAGCAGGATGTTGTGGAAGAGTTGGTGAAGAATATGGAGAATGTGCTTGTGCTACAAGATGAGAGAGAGTAGTCATGCAATCAGAGGGTGAACCATGCCAAATTTGTAGACAAGATTGATGGTGGTTATATTGAGATTTCCATGGCTGCCCTAACACATTAGTATTCCATAATGGATTATGCAAGTAAGAAAATGGAGAGGAAGTGTTTTGAACCATACCTGTAGGCCATGATTTCCATGCTTTTGACCTTGTTGTAGCTTCCTCATCTCTTTGATATGCTACTTCCATCCTAGGTAAGGAATAACAACTATCTATGGGATGCTCCTTCCGGTCATGAGGGAAAAAGACTTCATCAGATTCTTGATTTTTATGAACCTGAAAAACACCCAATTTTTTCATTTAGAGAGCTAATAAAATCAACTTTAAAATTTTCAAATAAAGCATTGATTTCAGCTCTTATGTCTCCTATTCTTGTAGCAAATTTGGAAAAGAAAGAAAAAACATCTCTAGAATTCTTACCAGCCTTGGAGATTCCTCTTGAATACCTTATGCACAACTCACAAACATCATCATATGATAACTGAAAAATATCACCTTTTCCTATCAGATTTAAGAGTTCTAAAAATTCATCTTTGATTCCTTTGAGTAGGAGTGTTTTTAGAATCTCTTTTTCCAAATGCTTATGTTTTGATTTTTGAAGGTTATAATGAAATTGATATACATAGTCCTCCAAGCTTTCATCTTCCCCTTGTATCATATTGAAAATATCTTCATTGGCCTTGCAATAGTCTTGGTACTTCTTCAAGAATATGTTCTTCATGTCCTCCCATGTTTGGATGCAATTCCCACCAAGGTTCATGAACCATCGGAGAGCTTCTCCCTTTAGAGTAAGAGGAAACAATTTCAACCTTTGATCGTTAGTGTAATAATCATGTCCTCTACAAAGTATTTCGAACTCAAATAAGAATGTATCTGGATCTTCATTTGTCAAGCCATAAAAATTTGGTAGAGAAGATGGGGGAATTATGTGCATTTGTGTCACTCCTCCTAGATCTTTGATAGGAAATTCAAAAGTAGAAATGTGAGCCATTTCTTACCATAATAGAAGATGTTCTTCACGCGTTTATTTGAGGCTCCTTGTCCAAATGTTCCTGTCAATCGATTAGTAAAATGGGTGGTGCTTACATCACCACTTGAGTGAAATCCTGTGATTCGTTTTTCAAAATTTCTATTTTTTTTTTCTAGTTATTCACACAAAAATTCAAACATCTATTTCTACTCTAGGTTATTTAACAGTTCTATTGGAAAGCGGGTGGAGGAGAAGGGCTTTTACATGCTCCTGTATGCAGGTTATTACCTTCCGTTTTTAATACCCAATTCTTTCCTAACAGGCACTCATCAGATGTACACTACTCCTTAGAAATGGCTACACTCTCCCCGGAAACGACGCCAAAATATCGCGTGATAAAAAGGTGTTTTTTTAACTCCTAATTACCTTCACATTGATTGTCAACCCAAGGACGACTTTTTATTTCAAGAGTGTACTCAGTCTGAGGTGGCTATTTACTCAAGAGTAATGTTTTGCAGTATAGTGCTTAAAATCCAAAAGTAAATGAATGCTTGAAACAAAATATACTTATAGCAAAATACCTTAAAGCCTATATCATTCATTCGGAAAAATAAGCAACTATCAGTCAAGGGTCTAGTAACAATAACTCATCACTTTCGAAACTGATGTAACCAAAAGTAATCAAGGAACAAATCATCAATCTGGGGACTAGACAACAAATGCCAATGCCCACTACAGTTTCAGATCGTTCTTCACACCAAAGCAAAGATAATGCGAATAACAGGAAATGGAACAACAGCTAGGAAATGTAACAACAACTGAATTCAATAAGCAACAACACCTTAGTCTACAAGAATAAATGCAACAATCATGTTCTCCAGAAATCAAATGGAAATCCCCTATCTTTAAAGATGAATCGAATATCACACGGTAAATAGAACAACACTGATTAATGATAGAATATGGAACAACGCTTGAAAGCCAAATACAAATGCATAATAACTCAACACATGGCACACCTTAATAGTAATCTGATCTGGTAATCCAATTATCAGTCTTATAAATAATACGATTGTCTTTTTAGAATGGAACAACAACGTTTATAAGTTCAACAATCGTAAGGAAATATAATTTCCAAGATGAATTCAGTAATACCAATGGTCAAATGTTACAACATAGATATTCTATAATTGATCGGCAACGATATCTTGTAAAAACCATTTATATCAGCACTTAAAGAAACAACAATGCGTTTCAAAATCGATATGATATTTCTGTCTCAGAAAATGAGATTACGTGACAGAGCTGTGATGTAAAATAATAGAACATAGCAGATTACCAAATAAAGCTGATAAGAAAAGCCACGCATAAACCAAAAATATAATATACACCAGCAGCACAATCCACCAGAGGCTGGGCCCTTAGCCGCCAGTGGATGCTGCTGGGTTACTTCAGGATCAACGATGGAATGGAAACCAGATTTATATTAAAATATCAAAGTAGAGTTACAGTGGATTACAACAAGAAATTTCTCCATCTCTCAGCCATTATCCATTCTCTCTGCCAGCCTCAATTTTGAATCTCTACTTCATCCTCAATTCTCCACCATTTTCCCATAATTTTTCCATCCCCATCTATGATCTCTGTTTTCATTTAAATAGAGAGAAATCACAGAGAAGTTACAATAAGGATAAGTACAACATGATTCCTATTACAAAATTGGTTTGATTCTAACCAATTAATCAACAAGAACAAGGCGAATTTGGCTTTGTAGCTAAGATTTGGAGGACGGCCGCAACAACAAATCTGAGAAAATCATGCTCAAAGAACCCTACGTTTCTCTCAATACAAGTCGAATTTGGGCAAACCGTTCATCGCTAAAGTTAATTGGTTCCGTTCTGGACAAAACCCATGTTCCGGATGTTCCAGATTCTGCTTCATTTGCTCAGAATCGCAACCGCAAAATTGTCACTTCTTATTCCAGTGAATTTCTGAGTTGGCACTTTTAATGATCAAATCTTCAATTTGGAAATTATCTTAGAGGCTAAAAATGGTGAATAATGTTATAACCAATTTACTAAAACTATCATTGATAAAATCATGCATAATCATCAATTTATTAGAAATAAAGGAGAAGAAATAATATTTTTACATAAGAGCATAAAGCATTGTAAAATAGAATTATATGATAAATTATGAGAAATGACGTGATGAAGAATGGTAGAAATGGGTGGAATAAGCATTCACAAGTGATAATAATAATGGAATATTAATGGCCCATCATGCTCCACCAAACCTGAATCAACAGTTGCCATTTGTAGCAACTCTAGAACTACCAGATCTGAACCGGCTCACTAATGATCCAATTGCATATGCCCCTTGGTGGCCAGCAATTCCCATAAATTGCCATCTGACATTCCAAAGTTCAATGGAAATCCAGGAGAAGACCCGTTGAATCACGTAATGACTTTTCTTTTATGGTGTTCATCCAACGCCTTGAATGATGATTCGATTAGACTTCATCTTTTCCAGAGAACGCTTACTGGTCCAGCTACAAAATGGTATATTGAATTACCTAGAGCTTATTTTGATAACTTGACCATTCTAGCCACTACGTTTCTAACCCACTTTTAGTTACCTATTAGGTACGAAACTGGAACAAAACTTCTTACCAACTTTAAATAGACTACCTCCACTCACATATCTGATCATATTCATGAGTGGCGGCGTTGTTGTCGAATGGTAAAGACGTATGTTCCTGGTTAGCTTTTAGCTGAGTGGTTTACAAAGTCCTTATTGCCATCTATCACTAAGGATGTGGCGAAAGGAGAATTTGTCACAGAAGAGCAAGTCATTGCTCGTGCCCAATATTGGGATCTAATTTATACACCATCAGGCACGCTCTATGACAAGATTCCTGATGCACCTAGACCAACTTTTACTGTTCCACCACCTCCAAAATTGAGTAGGGACTCTCATGCCAGCGACGGCATGATCGGTTCCTCAAGCACGCAAATGGTGAGAGGACTATCTGGTCAAGCTCTTGCTATTTCCAGTCAAAATGCAAATTCATATGAAAACACTCTTGCCTCTGAGATTAATGCCATGTCATCTGACAAAGGAAAAAATCCAAAGCAACAAGGAGGCAAGAAGAAAGGGAAGAATAATAAGAAGAAACAGGAGAATTCCACTCCTGAAAAATCATCTGAAACCCCTACTATGGCTAGGAAACCTCGTTATCCATGTTTGATATGCAATGACAAGCATTTCACAAGAGATTGTCCACATCGATTTGAGGTTTCTAAAGTTTTAAAGGCTTCGAATACCTCAGCGGTGCTGACAAATCTGTTTCCGAACCCAGTAAGACACATTTGGTTGCCACTGATAATGCTTCCACATCCCAAGTGCTTATGATATCCATCACAAATAAGAAAAATGATGTTTTGGTATCGACAAGGAATAAATATTGCGGGAATCCATCGTCGTTGAACAACCAGGCTACTAATCAACCTAGTACTTCGACCACGACTTCACTAGAAGTTGTTCCACCGATTATTCCTAAATTAACAATTAAGCCACCAAAGGGAGTTGTACACAAATCGACATTTAATCCTCGTGCTTAAGCAGCCCAAAATTATAATATAATGGAGATTCTCGCTCAATCATCTTCCGCTATGTCGACACTTGAGGTATTGCAAAATTGTCCCCCCCAAAAGAAAGCTTTGTTATCAACGATAGGTGGGATTGATCCTACGGATTCCAATCTTGTGGTCTTTAATGATACAGGATATACACCAGAGTTACCAGCACGACTAGCTTTCCTTATACAATTAAACACCCTCAACAAAATGTTCATCGAACCATTATTGATGAGGGGGCATCTACCTATATCATGTCAATGAGTTGCCAGAAAAATCTTGGTTCACCACCCTTGTCACGATCACCAACAACACTAAAAGCTTTCGATGGAAGAACATACACTCCATACGGGATTTTAAGTAGTCTGCAAGTAGAACTATGGGGCAAAACAGTAGATATTGATGTTGAGGTCGTTGATGCACTCCTTGATTACAATATTTTACTGGGAAGACCTTGGGTATATGCTATGGCTACCGTTGTGTCCACATACTTTCAAACGATTACATTTCCCTTCAAAGGTGGAATCACAGTCATCGACCAACTAGCCTTTTTTGCTAATAGTTCACAAGCTATAGGAAGCATTCCATTGATACATGGAAATTCATAATCACTTCAAAATGTTGGAGTAGGTCTCCTAAAAGATCCTTCCTTGATGGGTACTTTTACCCTACCGTCACCATTTGGTCTCGCAAAAGTGGCAACAGTGGAAACCTACAACATGATCTCTTCCACATCATCTAAGTTTAAGAATAGTTCCAACTATTGGGTCATTATAGCAATCAATCTATTGGTTTTGTGTGGTAAACCCAAATCTGCACTCAACGATTGTTTGGGTATACAGGTCTTTAGAATATGGCACCTCTTCTGATCCTTGGTCTCGTATACATTATACAGATGAAGGAATCATCCAATCAATGATGATAGGAGAGACCCCATGGGAAGATTATCATCATTGTTCCCACCTTCGAGATGACAATGAAGATTACTCCAAAGAACTCAATCACCCTTCAATAGTTGATTTTTTATTGAATTCTGTAAATACAATCGATTCTAAGAAAAATCTATCTAATATTGAAGAAACTATCTCCATAAATATTTCGACCAAACCCAATGTTGTAGAAAATATTCACGTTGGAAAATATTGTTCTCCATTAGAACTAGAAAATTATTGTGCTCTTTTTCGCGAATTCAAAGATTTCTTTGCATGGTCTTATGAGGAAATGCCAGGAATTGACTCTAGCATTGTTGAACATGAGATCAAAGTGTATCCTGATGTTAAACCGGTACGACAACAGCTTCGACCTGTTCATCTAAAGAAAGCCACTACCATTAAAGCAGAGGTTCAAAAAATTTTGTGTGTTGGCTTCATTTATCTTGTACCTCTTACTAATTGGGTATCAAATATTGTTCTAGTGATGAAAAAATAAGGAACGATAAGAGTTTGGGTTGATTATAGGGATACAAATCAAATATTCCAGAAGGAAAACCATCCTACACCCTTTATCGACCAAATTATTGATGAATGTGCCAGATGCGAACTTTTTTCATTCATGGATGGTTTTTTCGGCTACAATCAAATCAATATCCGCACACAAGACCAATCAAAAACTACATTTATATGTCCGTGGGGTACAATCGCATATCGCAAATTACCTTTCGGTTTGAAGAATGCAGGGGTGAAATTTCAGAGGGCAATGAATTATGCCTTCCATGACATCAAACACATAGTTCAACCATATCTTGATGATCTTCCTGCTCATTCGCGAAAACGGACTGATCACCCGCAACATTTGAGAGCCATATTTTTACATCGCCTACACTACAAAATAAGACTCAATCCACACAAATGAGTGTTTTGTGTTGGCTCTAATCGACTGCTTGGCTTTGTAGTTTCTAAGGACGGAATTTGACTTGATCCAATAAAGGTTTAGGCAATTCTTGACATGCCTCCACCTTCAAATTTATTATAGATCCAGATACTTCAAGGGAAGGCAAACTTTCTGAGGAGGTTCATTCCAAATTATGCAGAGCTAGCTAAAAGTTATACACGTCTATTGAAGAAAGGGGTACCCTTCCATTGTGATTATGTTGCGCAAGCTTACTATGATGCTCTCAAAGATTCCCTGATAAAAGCATCATTAATGTATGCCCCAAACTATAAAAAAGACTTACCTATATCTCGTTGCTGTAGATACAACCATCGGTATGGTTTTAGTGCAAGAAGATAATGGAATTTAACATCCTATATATTATTTAAGTCGCAATATTAATGATATAGAAAGTAAATATTCATATGTTGAGAAGTTAGCTTTGGCAGCCGTTCAAGCTATACAGAGATTTCGACATTATATTCTCCTTTGCAAAACTACCATTGTATTAGATTGCAACCCTATGACATACATCTTGTCACGTCAATTGCTGGGTGGCAAATATTTTAAATGGATAGTCATTTTGCAAGAGTTTGATTTGGAATTCATCAAATCCAAGTCAAAGAAATCTCTCGTCTTTGCAGAGCTACTTTGCAACCTATCCTCATCCTCTAACGATTTAACATCAGAAGCATCAATCTTGGATGAGTCTCTGTTTCTGATATTGTCAAGTGATCTGTGGTATGGAGATATATTGATCTACCTCCAGACATAAGCTTTTAGGCCTAACCCCTCTCACTCTGAATACCGACGTACTCGATACGAAGCCAAAGATTATCTGATCGTTGGTGATACACTTTACTGTTGTGGCATCGATACGATTTTACAAAGGTGCCTTATGCATTAGGAGGTTGAAAAAGCTTTGAATGAATGCCATTCAGGTGCTTGTGGGGGGCATTTATCCAGTTACGCAATTGCACAAAAAATCCTACGAGCTGGTTACTTCTGGCCATCAATATTCAAATATTTGCATACTTGCTATCAGAAAGTGCCATGCTTGTCAGATTTTTGATCGTAAAACCAGATTACCACCTACACCACTGCATCCAGTCATTGATGTTGGCCCATTCTCAAAATGGGTCATTGATTTCATGACATGTAACCCCACCTCAACCGAGGGGCATGGGTATATTATAGTCGTTGTCGACTACTTTACCAAATGGGCTGAGGCGATGCCTACATTGAACAACAATGGTGAAACAACTGCTCTATTTTTTTTCAATCATGTGGTTTCTAGATTTGGTGTGCCATAAGCGATAGTCACAGATCATGGGTTGCATTTTCACAATCAAATGATGATCGAGTTAACTACCATGTTAGGACTATCTCATGACATTTCTACTCCATATTATCCGCAGGCTAACGGACAAGTTGAGGCAATCAACAAAGTCCTTAAGTGCATGCTGCATAGAATGATTGGAGTCCATAAGTGGAATTGATATTAATCCTGTACTCTGATTTATGGGCATACTGGACCTCAATGAGAAATGCGACCAGATTTATGCCTTTTTAGTTGGTGTATGGTTTGGAGGAAATCTTACCAATTCAATGTGAAATCTTATCCCTCAAGATCGCAATCGACCTGCTACTAAAAAATTCTGAAGAAGAAGCTCGTTTCTTAGAATTAATCCATCTAGATGAAACCCATCGTGATGCCGCATTGGCTCACGAAGCACATAAGAAATGCATCAAGGCGCAATATGAGAAAAATGTTAAGCCTCATGTCTTCTCAGAAGGTGACCTAGTCTTACTTTATGATCTAGATTCTGACAAATTAGGAGCAGGAAAATTTGAACCATTATGGATGGGCCCTTATATTGTTAAGGGTGTGTTGACAAAAGGAGCCTATGAGTTGGTCGATTATGATGGGATTACATTTTCATAGCCTCGGAAAGGGTTGTATCTTAAACATTACTATGCTTGATTGAGTGTAGTACAACTCACTGTACATATGCTTTCATTGCATTTTTGTGTGTTTGTTTTTCTTTTAGAGTTTCAATTTCGTTAGGTAATACACTTCACATTTGTTGTAGATTTCAAACTTTTTGGAACCATTTGTTGGGTATGCTGATGGAGCTAGTTGTAGTACGCAAAACTTATCTTCTACAGCCTAGGCCATCTTTACTCCAAGTGGCGAGTTAGTGAGTTTTAGGGGGATATGTATTGGTCTGTCGACAAACAACATCGCTGAGTATAGCACGTTGATTGAACTCCTCTCTGATGCCATTTCACATGGCATACGTCGAATCATTGTTAGGCTAGATTTACAACTTGTCATTCTACAGCTTACTAGCGTTTATTCTGTTCAAAACCCAGGTATTCATCGCATCTTCCTAAGAGTTAGAATTTTGGAAAGACATTTTGATTTCATTCAATATCAACATATTTCCATAAATTTAAACACATTGACTAACTCTTTAGCAAACTATGCGTTAAATAGACATTTGCAACATATGTAAAGAAAGCATTTCACATCATCATTTGCATAGGATTTCATTACTTAACCATAATAAAACTCCGAAAGTAAAATAGATAGCTGTTTAAAAGTTTTCACAAATATTTTGTGTCTAAGACAAAATTGGTCATCTAACCCCAGAAACTCAAAATGAATGCAGAAAAAACATCCTAGACTAGTGCTGCTAATGATAACAGGTCACCACCTGTGCTATCATCCATAGGAGCCTCGTCCAATGACTCGACACACCAGTGGTATGGCGCTGCAGCCTCATGGGTAACTCATCAATCCGGACATCCGAGATTATGAGAGTTAAGCTTTCCACATGATCCTGCAACTGAGCCAAGGTCTCTGTTATGTCCAAATCTCTAAGGACTTCCCTCCTGACAACTCCCTCCACTGGAACATCTGCTTCCCGTGGGTGTGCCACAGGTTGAATTGGTCCAATATCTGCATCCACATATGAGTTCATTTTGTCTTGGTAACAATAAAAAAAAATGGAAAACTCAAAATCAAGAAGTGTGGTCAAATCAATTTATCGATAGCGCTCCATCCCCGACTGGTAGTGCTAAATCTGGATGGCCTCAGAAATCCATCCCTACATATGGATATTCTGCAAAAGCCATCTCCTGATGGTCGAACCACTCGAAGAAGGCAGATGAAAATGAGATCTGTGACAAGCCAGCATGCCTAGCCATAAGGTCTACCCATCGCTGCATCTGTGGTTCTCTCGGTCCAGGCACTCCCAGAGAAATGTTCTGTGGTTGCATAAGCGGGATTCTTTCCAAAGCAAAGGAAATCAAAATGGACCCATAACCAAATTTTTTTGTCCTTCTAGCCTTCACTTTGGACAGTTGATCTTTAATAAGATGAAGTACCACCTCACACCAGTTGAATACCTTCAGTTCCAGGCATTCCAAGGCATACTGCATGTAAGATTTGTTGCTAAATGTAAAGCTGCATTGCCAGCCAATCTAGCAAGGGTAAAGAGAATAGTACTTAAATATCGATCAATGACATCTTGGATATGAATTTTACCATCTATGCTGGGTTGGGATCCTTCCCGACAGAACTGATGGATATAATCTCTCACCGATTTGCCTCCTCGGGTGAGTCCTGATAATGAAAGTGGGACACCCTGCCTCGATAAACCCGTCAGAAAATAAATATCCTCAATGGTAATAGGAATAGATTTACCCCTGATCTGGAACACTTGGCCAATAGGATCCCAAGCATGAACAAGATGCTGCAACAAATCCATCTGTTGTCTCATGCTTAACAAGCGGAAAAACTTTAGCAAACCATAATTCCTTAATGCATTTATTGTGCCCTAGCCATTTAAGGCAATCATGTCCTACTCTTCGTGCTCTTGTTCTGACCATGTAATGATCATTTTGATCCAATGAATACCTGAAATACAATCAATAGGAAAATTAGGATCCAATTTGGGTAAAAATCAGCTCAAAATTTGAGGAAAAATAGCTATTCAAACTTGGTGTTCTGAACCCATCGCACTTAGCCCTTGAGGAAGGTGCTATGCATAGCAGGTTGTCCATTGGCAGCCCATATGCATCGCACCTTTTGATAGGAGTAGGGTGTGATGGTTGAAAAACAAGATTTTAAACCCTTGAGACTCAGAAAACTAAGAAAAGATGCCTAGAACTAAAAAATAATGCAATAGAATTGAAGATCATAAGGTTAGCTCCTACCTAGTCCTAACGGTGCCTGAAATGATCCACGAAATCTCTCACAATCGACTGATGAAATTTGGGGGAAAAAACTGCTTCAGAGCTCCAAAATCCAATGTTTGAAATGAAATGGTGAAAATGAAATGATAAAACTTGTTTTTATGTTTACTTTTTCATGTACATCAAGAAAATGTTGATTTTATTCATTTTTTCATCCATAAATATGTATTTTTAATCATTTTGATGGAGTTTTCAGCGGGGTGAACAACTAAGAATAGAATCTAATGTGCTAATGGTGAATTGAGCATCTTTGACCACCAAGCAAACTTTTCGTTTTCTTTTCGAGCTTTGATTTAAAAAAAGAAAACTATAGAGTCCTCTTTAAACTCTTTTTAGACTCTTTAAACAAGAAAATATAGTCGAGCGCTTGTCTCTTCTAGCTCATTGAAGTATTGGAAATGACATCCTTCTGTATTGTTTTATCCTTTTTCAGACCTGAGGGATTATTTTACGAAAAAGAACTTATGGAGTTTTCTTTTTGTCTCTTTTAAAACTCTCTAAACATGAAAAGGGGTGAGTTATCCTTGTCGTTAAACTTGTTAAAATAATAGTGACAAACTCATCCATTTAGACGAGACCGAGTTTCACCGTTGCTAGACTCGTTAAAACATCAAATAGCGATGGGTTTGCCTGAAGGGTGAATTATAGAACAAGCATATGTTATCCTCCTCAAGCTTGATAAAAAATAAAGAGGTATTGTTAGCAATCACTGGGGAAAAAAGGTGAAAATTTTGAAAAACTAATGGTAGCAAGTCACTCTTGAACATGACACTTTCACTTCATCTCCATGATCGAGTTGGGTTGGGTTATTCCATTTACTAGTCATCATACCATTGGTCTATCATATCATACATCCTTTTGAGTTAACACTACCAATTCATCTCAGTGTCACCGATATGTTCAAGAGAAGTCATCTAGTTGAGAAGTCATCTAGTTGAGAAGTCATCCAATTAAGAAGTCATCCAGTTAAAGTCTCATTTGTTGCAATACCACAAACCTTCATTTTCATAACCGCCATTCCTAAACCTTGTTTCGTCAATTCGTTTTCATCTCCAAAAATCATTTACTCCATTTCGTGTCGTAGATGTGGGATACATCAAGGCCCTCCTACGACGAGTTGCTTCTTGTCGACATCAGCTCATTATCCAAGAAGATGACTTAGAAACACCCTTTTCAGTGCTTTGAAGCTTGCATACATCAATGGCAAGTTTCTCTCTTCCAGCGATAGGTTGACATCAATGGCCTTCGACTGAAAGATTTTGCGTGGTGTTCGACATCGAATCATCTATTCATACCACGTGAAATGTACTGTAGTACCCTGAGGATCATCATCATTATCGGTGATCCCTCTCATGTCTGCTAACAACTTACATCATTGGTTGGTAATCAGACGATGTCTCTCCATGTTCGACCTCAAAACATCTTTTCACATCGTTTGACTTGTACATTGAGTGAAGATTGAATGAGTTTGAAGACCTCGTATCTAGTTTCATCCATCTGGGCTGCGATATATTTAGGAGTACAATAGCATCAAATGTACAAAGGCTTTACACAGATGATCATCCCAATCATGGATTACAAGTCTATATTTGTAGACGACTGTCTGATCTATGTACATGTAATGGAAATTTATAAAGTTGAGCATAGGGATGCCTCCCTCAGCTAAATCATGAAAACTCATATTATCATGTATTGTATTGTAATTGATGTAGTTCACCTTCCGGTTCAAAACTTCCAATCCTCATGATAAACCATTTCACTCGATATGAACATTTACGACCTCATGCTTTAGGGGGAAACTGTTATAGACATATTTGGGTACATCAACCCCAGCTCATATTTTGATGTATTAGGGTTCATCAACCCCTAAAATAGTTGTTTTATGCCCTAAAGGAACTAATTCATCTGAATGCCTCATTCCCCAAAAGTTCCATCTCAAAAATCATCCAGAAAATGCCTAAAATGAATCATTGCTGAAAGCCCTATGTTAGGGTGCCATGCATAGAAGGTACTGCACTGTCAAAGTGATATGCATCATAGTTTGGCCCTCTAGTAGGTGCGATGGGTGAGGTAGGACAAAATTCCGAGAGAGTTTGAGAGTTGGTTGCTCATGGAAACTTCTAGAAACTTATCCTATGCCACTTGCCCCTCTCAGTTCGCCCAAGGATGACTAAAGGAATTAGGAAACCACCTCCAATTCCCCTCTTTCATGGAACCAATTTCTAATAATAGAAAGGAATTCATCATCCATATTGATGACTCAACCTCCTACAATCATCTATAAAAGGATCTCTCACCCAAGAGATGAGAAGGATGAATTATTCTAAGTTGTAAGGAAGTGCTACTAGTTTTAGTATTGAGGTGAGAACATTGTGTCATTGTTGGTGTGTTCTTGTTGATTCATGAGGTGAAGAAGGCTTGAAGCTGGGAGGATGGCGCTGGATCAAACTTCCTATGGGTTGTAATTCTCCTTGATATCAATAAAGTTCTTCAAGATCTTTCCCAATTGATCGTGCTAATTGTAAATGCATTCATTTGTTTAACATATTTCTGATTCTATGATGTTTATGCTATGATGGATCATTATGCTTTGACAGGTCTTTGTTTGTGTAGCTGTGCAGGTACTCTCCAAGCGTCTTAAGTGTGGGGAGGAGTTACGGGATCGGCCAAAGGAGAGGAAGATCAAGTGAGGATTCAAGCGAAAGTTATCGGTTGGTCCTTCATAATCTCTTTCTTATATATCACTTATAGGAAAGATAGTGAATTGCTTTCACTGTTGTTTCTAGGTTAGCTACCAAACCTAGAGGGCTAGTTGTTTGAAAAGACACTAATTTTCCCAGAAACAAAGCTTGCTTTTGGGAGGGACAATTTTGCAATACCTCAAGCGTCGAAATAGCATAAGGTGATCGGGCCAGATGCTCCACTATATTATAATTTTGGGCTGCTCAAGCATGAGGATTAAATGTCAATTTATGTACAACTCCCTGTTAGCGCTGGAATCTTCCTTAAGCTGAGGGAAGGTGAGACTCAAGGCCACATCAAACCAAGCTCAGCCTCGTAGCTAGCCCTACGAGGACAGGAGAGGGCTCTCTCTGGGTCTATCTCGGCAAAAGGTCTTCAAAGGAGCTGAGATGACTTATAATGGATATTGATTTTAGGCTAGTAAATGGATAGGTAGGTTTGATTTAAAATTTTTTGGGGTTTTGTTGGAGAAAAGGGAAAAAACAAATTTGGGCTCGGGGATGAGACCAGATCTTTGCAGAATTCGAGTTGGGGCAAGGTAAGTAGTAGATTTGATGCTTATTGATCATATGTATGGATGGATCAGAATGAAAAGGAGCTGAAAAGGGCAAGGGGAAATAGGGATCCTCTCCAGACTGGTGAAAACATATAAAACTAAACAAATTTAAAGGCAGAGCACTGAAATCAATGGATTCTACCTCACTTACTCATTCATTTAGTTTCAGAAGCAAAAGAAGGGAATGGCATACATTAAAACATTAAATAACTTAAAAATAACTGAGAGAACACACCATCAAAATTGAAAACCACAAGAATCCCAACAGGTGCTGCAAAACCTTTGATCTTTCCTTAGCCAAAATGCAGAAGATATGTACAATAGTGTGCCAAAACTTTCCCAAAAGTCCAACCCTTGCTACTGACTGAAAATCTACATAATATATACCATGCCAACCTATCTCCTAGGCTCTAGGGGTTGAGCTCCTCCTTCTAGGAGTAGTTTGAACTAATTCCAAACATAGAGCTGAAAGCTAGGCATCCAAACAAGCTACCTCTAAAAGAAGGGAAATTGATTCATTACATTAAATTTTTGCTATTTTGTGAATGAATCATCTAGAATAGGTAAATAAGTGCAAAATTTACATCATATACATCAAATTACATAAAGATAAGTCAAATATTACATCAGAAGGTGAAACTAGTGAAAACTAGCTGAATTTCTGAGCTGGAAGATGAAAATTTGACCAAAAATCTCTATGCGCCGCGCGCCTGAGCTCTATGCATCGTGCGCCTTTCAGCCTGATTTTGGGGCACTTACCGACATCAAAATCAAGCTCATGTTATCTTGTTGGAAAGCCCTGGATGTCTGCTATCCAGCCCAAGTGGAATTTCCCAATTTGGAGCTCATTTGCCCCTTCAAAATTTCATTCTCCTACAAGTACTTCCTGCTGGTGCAAAAGGTGGTAGAAAGGTGATTTTGATGGTGTTTTTGACCCTTTTGATCATCCAGAACTTGATGAAATGCCTTGGCCATACTAGAGCATGCTTAACATACCATGATAAATCCAAAAATATAAAGTTTTCCTCTAGCAAGTGTCCCAATCATAAGCGCGCACGTCGACGCGCTACACGTTGGGCTGAAAAATCTGTTTTGCACGCCAATAATTTCCAAAATGACAAAAATTTCTCCGAATTTGCTCAAATTCGAAGCAAAGACCCTCCATCATGTATCATGCCCAGCCACCGAAGCCTCAGCCAAAATCTGAAGTGGATTAGGCCTCTTTCGCCGTTTTAATGCTCTGCTCAACCTCCTTTTCAAAATCTTTATTTTTGCTTTGCCGACGTGCATGCGAGCCCAGTAGTGATGTTTCATATGATGGAGCATGTCTTTGTCTCTATTGGCCTTCACCAAAAACTCCTCCAGATGTCGATTGATTTTCTCAAGCCAAAATTTCCGCTCAAAAGGTGTCAAATCGCTAGGTCTTTTCCGGGCCAACTTTCGGTCTTCACGGATTTGTCGCAGCTCTATAAGTGTGTGCTGGTCCTCTAGGTGCTTATTGCGCTGCTCCAAATATTTGATTAGACATTCTGCCTTCAACAACTTCTCGTTCAAGCTGTCAATCTTAGCCTTCTGCTTTTGGATGACCTCTTTCAGTTTCAGGCCAGGATAGCTCCCATCCACATCACTGAGTGTAACATAAATATCATGGCCTCCTAAAGGGCTCTCCTCATGCATCGGCCTCTTGCCTCTGTCCTGAACCTGTACCTATGCTGAAGAAGAAGGAGATACCCCTTCCATGCCATGTGGAGATAGTACTCGTCATGTAGCTGCAAATAAGGCCCTGTGGCCTCGCTGGTATGTCACATACACTGGAGCATTGATATGCTCGGTCTCAAGAATGTCAAGCTAATGTGAAGGCTCTCCCTCATCATGAACTACCTCGGGAGGCGGCTGTAGCGCTGTGAAGAAGTCACTGGAGATGAAATCCTCACAAGTAATGCCCTGCTGTGTGAGCTGTTGTACCACAATGATTTTGATCAGTGCGTAATGATATATACTGCTATGCTGCTGTGCTGGGGTCTTCCTCTGTACAAGATATGTCATCCTCTCTATATTGCGGTACATGAAGTATGGAATGCTCATCATATGTACCCTCATGAAATGCATCAACAAACGAATATGGTACGTATAGAGGCACGAGAATCTGCCCTCACAACTGAAATATGGAATGATAAGCTTCATCAACGGTGCAAACTCATCCTTTAGGAATCTGAATGGAAATACCCTGCTTAGCTGCCTTATAAGCCCAGGTTTGATGTATGGCTCATAGTAGAATTTTTCTAGCTACTCTCTTTTGTTCCATTCCTCTCCTACATTTGGTATTCCGGTGGCCTGAGCAATGGTCTCTGGTGATAGAATGAAATCTACTCCAGCAAGATTTACACGCCCATCATGTAAGTGTAGAACAAATAGACGAGCTAGCTCATGATGATGCTGAGTTTGTAAAATCAGCTCACAATAGTGGTAACATGACTGATAGCGAAAACAATCCATTGCCAGCGGGCAAGCATGCAATTGAGCCAAAGAAGTAGGTTCCTCCCTAAGATGCTTACCACTTTTGCGACTTCTGTGTGACCTTCGTGACACATTAATCTCTGTTGTGGAATCACTGTTATACTCCTGTTCATAAACTGAATCCATCTCTAACATTGTGCTGAAATCCGACTGTTTGCAAAATGTATGCTGATATAGTTGTAGTGAGGGCAAAAGTTTAGTGTATGTTTTACTCCCAAATGTGTCACATGTGTATCAAAGTATCATAGGAAAGCCACAATGAGAATAGTTTTGTCAAATGAGTTTGCATGAAAAAACAGTCCTTAATATTTGTTTCAAACCCTAAGAAGTGAACTTGGAAATACACATAGGGTTTTACATCCCTTTACATTAAAAAATTGTTTCTCCACATCAAAACACCATAATCATGTCCAAAATTCACTGGGAAAAGTAAAGAACCTACTTGCAAGTAGTTGGAGGCAATTTGGTATGAATCTGGATGAAGGAGAAATTTTTTTTGGCTCTGCGTTTGTATGCGTCGCATGCTTACCCAATGCGTAGCACACAGTATGTACGTAGTGCGCATGCAATTTTGCACAGGCCGGTGAAGCCCAGTGCGTAGCGCGCTTCTTGTGCGTAGCGCGCCTGCTCTGTGCATAGCACGCCTGCTCTGTACATGGCGCGCCTGCTCTGTGCATAGCACCTTTTGGTAGGAGACTTTTGGAAGCCTTCCCTGTGTCAAAATTGGGCACAGGATAGCTCGTTGGAAAGGTACTTGAGTCTACGTTCCAAAAAAATTGGAAATTTTCAATTAGGAGTTCATTTGCCTTGTCAAAAGTCAAATCTCCCAAGACTGGTCAAAATGTGCCAAATGAGGCTGCCTCAAGGCAGAGTTCTGTTGCAGTCAACTTTTGAATGCCTTCCTCAACTCCACATTGAACTCATGATAGCTCATTGGAAATATATTTTTGTCTAGTTATCCTTTGACTCATCAAAAACGTTATGTGGCCAACCAGGCTAGGAGAAAACTTGATTTTCCCAAGGTCACTTCAAAGGTGCATCAATTCTCCCAAGGCGATCGTATTTTTGACATTTCTCTAAAACCATGACACCCGTGTACAACGTGAAGGAGGTTTTTCTTTCTTGGCCTGTTGTCGACAAACACCTCTCTCAGTTTTCCAAAATTCATCTTTTATTGCTCAGAAACATCATTTGAGTAAAACCTACCCCGATGTGTGGAACAAGAGATTTGTTGAAATGAAGCGAAATGAAGGGGATAGGGAGCTTCTAAATTCTTGAGGAAAATTTGGGAAGTAGGGAGGGATGTTAGGAAGTAGCAGAAAGTGGATTCTCAGATATTGAGTGAGGGGAAGAGGTCCAAAAGGGAAAAACACAGGGCCAACCTAGAAAATTGCCAGGTTGTAGCAAGAAACTAGGGTTTGTGCGAAAATGAGGAATTTGGGGGATCTCAGTGATGGGAAGTGTTTGATAAGGTACTTTAAGGATAGGGGAAGGTGTACGAACATCCGGATACAATTTTTATTTATGATTTGACCATCCAAGAGAAATTAGCTTCAAAACCCTGGGAGAGGGAAATGAACCTTGCCTAGGCACAACTGAAGCATGAACAAGGTGTAAAATGACCCAATGGAACCTGACATGATGATGACAACCCTCTAAATGATGATAGACTCAGCTGAATAGTGACATAGACTAACATTTGGGCAACTTTGAAGGGAGTGAAATCAAACCCTAGACCTAATGCCTAGTGACCAAATTTTACTTGAAGACTCAATGAAATGACAAAATTTGACCTTGACACACTGAGACCACTTTGTAAGAGCATATTTTATCACTGGAGGAAGGCTGGAAAGACTAAAACTAACATTGGCTCCAATGGGGATGGTAGCTCCTTGGAGGTGCCAAGAACGGCAGATCTCTGGAAGAGCTAGACAGTGCCTTCATCCATTGGGCGATGGAGTCAAAGCTCAAGCTAAAATGCATGACTGAAAACCGAGACAAACTAACTTAACAACAAGACTGAAAATTGATTCACAAATGACTCATGACTCAACTAAAAACTGACGCGATACTTAAACACAACCGACAAACTGAAAATGATGCTCAAAGTGGAGCTTATTCATCACAACCTACTCTAACAGTTTCATTCATCACCTGATCAAGTGAAATGAAACAACCAATGCAACCAAGTAAGTATCCCATCTGCTGTTTGAATTCTTCACAAGTGCTCACTTATGAACAACAAGAGAGAACTACTGAAAGGCAACTCCCATGACAACTTGGAAACAGATCCGTTGAATGATATGGATCCTCTATCCGCCTCCAAAAACACTGCATAAGGATCTTGAAATTCAAGCACACTGGAACTTAGCTCATCCAATGGATTACTTCTCTTTTCCTCATACCATGAATGCAAACTTTGATCTGAGCCTTGTGACGAGACCTCTACTGAAAATGACAAAGAAACCGGTTGCCGGATCAAGTTTATATCAGTACACGTTTCAGGCTCACATGTAGTCAATGGAGAAGGACGTTGACTGCAAACCTCATCCAAACCATCAGCTATTGGATCATGAAAAACTTGAAAAGACTGCTGCAAACCATTTTCTATTGGTTCCAATGTGATTACATGATTGCCTACATGCTGCTCATTCTTCACTGAAGATGTACTATGCAAATTTCCCTTCAAAAGCTGAAATGATTCAAAACAGAAAGGTAGGGAACCTTCTTGTATCATTTGATCATATGTGTCAGCTTCCATGCCTTCATCTGCAACTTGACAATCAATGGCATTCGGGGGCTGCAAAGCTGAATATGAGAAGTCTTGAACAAGGTTTTTATTGCCTTCAAGATGGTCCAGATCAAGACTTGTTGACAGCTGATTTCTGATTGCATGGAAATTGGCTCTGATGAACTGACATGAATCAAAGCAAAAAGGTAAAGATCCTTCACTTACTTCAAAATTTTCTGCACTTTCCTCGTCACTGTCATAGCTGATATGTGATGGCTGAACATTGTATTCGAGCTGCTGAAAATGAACTTCTTCCTCCCACAAACTAGCTGCTTGTTTGATTGCAAGATTAGCTTCTATTTGGAGAACATAATCATCATCATATTGATCAAACTGAGGCAAATCATCGGTATAAAAGACATCATCAAGCATACATGTCATATCAACAGATCTCTCTTCTCCAAGATGATTAATAAGACAATCATCATCAGATCTATGATAGCTAGGATAAGAAACAAAATGTTTTGGAGCAGCCATTTGTTCTTCTTCAATCAACAAGCCATGGGCTTGAACATCATAATCATTCCTTGGGGTGATCCTTTGCATCATCTCTTCTACTGCACTTACCAAAATGTCAAGCTTCACCTCTAGAGATTCGGCCGGATCTATGTTTTTCATCTCTTCTTCTTTCAACCTTGCCCTTCGGATCAGTAGATGAGCCTCTACATTTACTGCACTATTTTGCATCTCGTGAGGTGTTGCAAGGTTACTTTCTCTTAGCTGAAACTCCATCTCTGGATCAAAGGCACCCAGATAGTGCAAGAGAGCAGATCTAGGAGTAGGCCTTATCTCAATTGGCATTGAATAATAAACTTGATTAAATCTAGCCGAAAACTGTTGTACTGTCTCCCCTGGTAGTCTTTTCAACTGGTTATACTCTTCTACAATCAAGAAAAGGTTATGCTCGATCATCCACCTGTCGAGAAAGACTTTGACGAACTGCCGAAAATCTGAGATGCTCGCATCAGGCAGGGTTTTGAACCAACTCTTGACTTTGCCTTGCAAAGAAAGAGCAAAAAGCCTTATACTAACATCTTCGCTATCAACTTCAAAAAGGTCTAGAAAAGACTCAAAATTCTGCACATGTTGCTCAGCCTTGAAATTCTTACTTTCACCATCGAACCTTGGCAAGTATAGATCATAGTTTTTGGGAAAAGCATGGAGAACAGAAGGTAAAACAAGAGGTTTATACCGATCTGGAATTTTACAAGGTATAGGGGTATGTACAAAAGGTATAGAATCAGTCTTGGTCTCTTGGGGCTCATCAATTTGAAGATGGTCATCACAAAATTCAGAAAAAGGATCCTGATCAAGCTCAAAGGCATGCAAATCTTTGGTATTCACAATCTTCAAAGGGAAAGAATCAACTGTAAGCCGAGGATCTCTTCTCAAATACAATATACTTAGCAAAGCCTTCTTGACATTCTCAGGAAAAGAGAAGAAATAATTTAGAACAAAGAACAAAATGTCTTGGATGAAATTCCAACTTGAATACCTGATCTGTCCATATTGTTCTTTCATGTTTCTGCTGGTCAGGATCATCCTCCAGTGGAGTCTTTGGATCTGATCTTGAAAATGATTTAGAGTCGCCAGGTGAATGATTTTAGCCTTGCCAGTGTCTGATCGTTGTCCACCATCAACAATCAGATCTGAACTTGATACACGTACTGGGGTAATTAACAAGTTAAATGTCACGTTTACAAGCTAGACCGGAGATTGACTGAAGCAGCGTTTATCTACTTCCGCTAATGCAAACCAAAAGAATTTCTAATTGCTACCTGGCATAACTCCAGGCTCTATCTGTAGCTTAGAAAACTAATGACATCAACAAACAAACCATTTTCTTCCCCAGTATGGTCGCCACTATGTTAGCGCTGGAATCTGCCTTAGGCTGAGGGAAGGCGAGACTCAAGGCCACATCAAACCAAGCTCAGCCTCGTAGCTAGCCCTACGAGGATAGGAGAGGGCTCTCTCCGGGTCTATCTTGGCAAAAGTTCTTCAAAGGAGCTGAGATGACTTATAATGGATATTGATTTTAGGCTAGTAAATGGATAGGTAGGTTTTATTTAAAATTTTTTGGGGTTTTTTTGGAGAAAAGGGAAAAAACAAATTTGGGCTCGGGGATGAGACCAGATCTTTGCAGAATTCGATTTGGGGCAAGGTAAGTAGTAGCTTTGATGCTTTTTGATCATATGTATGGATGGATCAGAATGAAAAGGAGCTAAAAAGGGCAAGGGGAAACAGGGATCCTCTCCAGACTGGTGAAAACATATAAAACTAAACAAATTTAAAGGCAGAGCACTGAAATCAATGGATTCTACCTCACTTACTCATTCATTTAGTTTCAGAAGCAAAAGAAGGGAATGGAATACATTAAAACATTAAAGAACTTACAAATAATTGACAGAACACACCATCAAAACTGAAAACCACAAGAATCCCAACAGGTGCTGCAAAACCTCTGATCTTTCCTTAGCCAAAATGCAGAAGATATGTACAATAGTGTGCCAAAACTTTCCCAAAAGTCCAACCCTTGCTACTCACTGAAAATATACATAATATAGACCATGCCAAACTATCTCCTGGACTCTAGGGGTCGAGCTCCTCCTTCTAGGAGCAGTTTGAACTAATTCGAAACATAGAGCTGAAAACTAGGCATCCAAACAACCTGCCTCTAAAAGAAGGGAAACTGATTCATTACATTAAATTTTGGCTATTTTGTGAATGAATCATCTAGATTAGGTAAATAAGTGCCAAAGTTACACCATATACATCAAATTACATCAAGATAAGTCAAATATTACATCAGAAGGTGAAACTAGTGAAAACTGGCCGAATTTCTAAGCTGGAAGATGAAAATTTGACCAAAAATCTCTATGCGCCGCGCGCCTGAGCTCTATGCACCGTGCACCTTTCCGCCTGCTTTTGGGGCACTTCTTGACATCAAAATCAAGCTCATGTTAGCTTGTTGGAAAGCCCTAGATGTCTGCTATCCAACCCAAGTGGAATTTCCCAATTTGGAGCTCATTTTCCCCTTCAAAATTTCATTCTCCTACAAGTACTTCCTACTGGTGCAAAAGGTGGCAGAAAGGTGATTTTGATGGTGTTTTCGACCCTTTTTATCATCCAGAACTTGATGAAATGCCTTGGCCATACTAGAGCATGCATAGCCTACCATGACAAATCCAAAAATATAAAGTTTTCCTTCAGCAAGTGTCCCAATCATAAGCGCGCGCGTCGACGCGCTACGCGTTGGGCTGAAAAATCTGTTTTGCAAGCCAATAATTTCCAAAGTGACAAAAATTTCTCCGAATTTGCTCAAATTCGGAGTGAAGACCCTCCATCATGTATCATGCCCAGCCACCAAAGCCTCAGCCAAAATCTGAAGTGGATTAGGCCACTTTCACCATTTTAATGCTCTGCTCAACCTCCTTTTCAAAATCTTTATTTTTTCTTTGCCGACGTGCATGCGAGCCCAATAGTGATGTTTCATATGATGGAGCATGTCTTTGTCTCTATTGGCCTTCGCCAAAAACTCCTCCAGATGTCAATTGATTTTCTCAAGCCAAAATTTCCGCTCAAAAGGTGTCAAATCGCCAGGTCTTTTCCGGGCCAACTTTCGGTCTTCACAGATTTGTTGCAGCTCTATAAGTGTGTGCTGGTCCTCTAGCTGCTTATTGTGCTGCTCCAAATATTTGATCAGACATTCTGCCTTCAACAACTTCTCATTCAAGCTGTCAATCTTAGCTTTCTACTTTTGGATGACCTCTTTCAGTTTCAAGCCAGGATAGCTCCCATCCACATCACTGAGTGTAACATCAATATCATGGCCTCCTAAAGGGCTCTCCTCATGCATCGGCCTCTTGCCTCTGTCCTGAACCTGTACCTATGCTGAATAAGAAGGTGAGACCTCTTCCATGCCATGTGGAGATAGTACTCATCGTGCAGCTGCATATAAGGCCCCGTGGCCTCGGTTGTATGTCACATACACTGGAGCATTGATATGCTCGATCTCAGGAATGTCAAGCTGATGTGAAGGCTCTCCCTCATCACGAACTACCTCGGGAGGTAGCTGTAGCATTGTGAAGAAGTCACGGGAGATGAAATCCTCCCAAGTAATGCCCTGCTGTGTGAGCTGTTGTACCACAATGATTTTGATCAGCGCGTAATGATATATACTGCTATGCTGCTGTGCTGGGGTCTTCCTCTGTACAAGATATGTCATCCTCTCTATATTGCGATACATGAAGTATGGAATGCTCATCATACGTACCCTCGTGAAATGCATCAACAAACGAATATGGTACGTATAGAGGCGCGAGAATCTGCCCTCACAACTGAAATATCGAATGATAAGCTTCATCAAGGGTGCAAACTCATCCTTTAGGAATCTGAATGGAAATACCCTGCTTAGTTGCCTTATAAGCCCAGGTTTGATGTATGGCTCATAGTAGAATTTTTCTAGTTGTTGTCTTTTGTTCCATTCCTCTCCTACATTTGGTATTCCGGTGGCCTGAGCAATGGTCTCTGGTGACAGAATGAAATCTACTCCAGCAAGATTTACACGGCCATCATGTAAGTGTAGAACAAATAGACGAGCTAGCTCATGATGATGCTGAGTTTGTGAAATCAGCTCACAATAGTGGTAACATGACTGATAGCGAAAACAATCCATTGCAAGCGGGCAAGCATGCAATTGAGCCAAAGAAGTAGGTTCCTCCCTGAGATGCTTACCACTTTTGCCACTTCTGTGAGACCTTCGTGGCACATTAATCTCTGCTGTGGAATCACTATCATACTCCTGTTCATAAACTGAATCCATCTCTAACATTGTGCTGAAATCAGACTGTTTGCAAAATGTATGCTGATATAGGTATAGTGAGGGCAAAAGTTTAGCGTATGCTTTACTCCGAAATGTGTCACATGTGTATCAAAGTATCATAGGAAAGCCACAATGAGAATAGTTTTGTCAAATGAGTTTGCATGAAAAAACAGTCCTTAATATTTGTTTCAAACCCTAAGAAGTGAATTTGGAAATACACATAGGTTTTTACATCCCTTTACATTAAACAATTGTTTCTCCACATCAAAACACCATAATCATGTCCAAAATTCACTGGGAAAAGTAAAGAACCTACTTGCAAGCAGTTGGAGGCAATTTGGCATGAATCTGGACGAAGGAGAAATTTTTTTTGGCTTTGAGTTTGTATGCGTCGCGCACTTACCCAATGCGTAGCACGCAGTATGTGCATAGCGCGCATGCAATTTTACACAGACCGGTGAAGCCCAGTGCGTAGCGCACTTCTTGTGCATAGCCCCCCTGCTCTGTGCGTAGCACCTTTTTGTAGGACACGTTTGGAAGCCTTCCTGGTGTCAAAATCGGGCACAGGATAGCTCGTTGGAAAGGTATTTGAGTTTAATTTCCAAAAGAATTGGAATTTTTTAATTTGGAGTTCATTTGCCTTGTCAAAACTCAAATCTCCCAAGACTGCTCAAAATGTGCCAAATGAGGCTGCCTCAAGGCAGAGTGCTGTTGCAGTCAACTTTTGAATGCCTTCGTCAACTACACATTGAGCTCATGATAGCTCATTGGAAAGATATTTTTGTCTAGTTATCCTTTGACTCATCAAGAAAGTTATTTGGCCAACCAAGCTAGGAGGAAACTTGATTTTTCCAAGGTCACTACAAAGGTGCATCAATTCTCCCAAGGCAATCGTATTTTTGACATTTCTCTAAAACCATGAAACCTGTGTAAAAGGTGAAGGAATTTTTTCTTCCTTGGCCTATTGTGGACAAAACACTCTCTCAATTTTCCAAAATTCATCTTTGATTCTCAGAAATATCATTTGAGTAAAACCTACCCCGCTGTGTGGAACAAAAGATTTGTCGAAATGAAGTGAAATGAAGGGGATAGGGAGCTTCTAAATTCTTGAGGAAATTTTGGGAAGTAGGGAGGGATGTTAGAAAGCAGCGGAAAGTGGAATCTCAAAGATTGAGTGAGGGGAAGGGGTCCAAAAGGGCAAAACACAGGCCCAACCTAGAAAATTGCCAGGTTGTAGCAAGAAACTAGGGTTTGTGCGAAAATGAGGAATTTGGGGGATCTCAGTGATGGGAAGTGTTTAATAAGGGACTTTAAGGACAGGGGAAGGTGTACGAACATCCAGATACAAGTTTTGCTAATGATTTGACCATCCAAGAGAAATTAGCTTCAAAACCCTGGGAGAGGGAAATGAACCTTGCCTAGGCACACCTAAAGCATGAACAAGGTGTAAAATGACACAATGGAACCTGACATGATGATAACAACCCTCTGAATGATGATAGACTCAGATGAATAGTGACATGGACTAACATTTGGGCAACTTTGAAGGGAGTGAAATCAAACCCTAGACCTAATGCCTAGTGACCAAATTTTATTTGAAGACTCACTGAAATGACAAAATTTGACCTTGACACTCTGAGACCACTTTGTAAGAGCTTATTTGATTACTAGAGGAATGCTGGAAAGACTGACACTAACACTCCCTTCGGTGGGTTAATTGTTAATTCAGGAATAATATGTGGGTTAATTTATTAGTAGCCTGGTTGTTTGACGATGATGGATTCCCGTAATCTTTATTCCTTGTCGATACCAAAACATCATTTTTCTTATTTGTGATGGATATCATAAGCACTTGGGATGTGGAAGCATTATCAGTGGCAACCAAATGTGTTTCTGGGTTTGGAAACGGATCTGTCAGCATCGCTGAGGTATTTGAAGTTTTTAAAAGTTTAGAGACCTCAGATTGATGTGGAAAATCTCTTGTGAAATGCTCGTCATTGCATATCAAACATGGATAACGAGGTTTCCTAGCCACAGTAGGGGTTTCAGATGATTTTTCAGGGGTTGAATTCTCCTGTTTCTTGTTATTATTCTTCCCTTTCTTCTTGCCTCCTGGTTGCTTTGGATTTTTGCCTTTATCAGATGACATGCATTAATATCAGAGGCAAGAGTGTTTTCATGTGAATTTGCATTTTGACTGGAAACAACAAGAGCTTGACCAGATGGTCCTCTCGCTGTTTGTGTGCTTGAGGAACCGATCACGCCGTCGCTGGCATGAGAGTCCCTACTCGATTTTGGAGGAGGTGGAATGGTAAAAGCTGGTCTAGGTGCATCAGGAATCTTCTCATAGAGCATGCCTGATTGTGTATAACTTAGATCCAAATATTGGGCACGAGCAATGACTTGCTCTTCTGTGAAAACTCGTCCTTTCGCCACATCCTCAGTGATAGATGGCAATAATGACTTTATAAACCACTCAGCTAAAAGTTGATCAGGAACATACGTCTTTACCATTCGACAACAATGTTGCCACTCACAAATATGATCAGATATGTGAGTGGAGGTAGTCTGTTTAAAGTTGGTAAGAAGTTCTATTCCAGTTTCGTACTTGATAGGTAACTGAAAGTTGGTTAGAAAGGTAGTGGATAGAATGGTGAAGTTATCAAAAGAAGCTCTAGCTGATTCAATATACCATTTTGCAGCTGGACCAGTAAGTGTTCTCTGGAAAATACGAAGTCTAATTGAATCATCATTCAGGGTGTTGGATGAACACCATAAATGAAAAGTGATTACATGATTCGATGGGTCTTCTCCTAGATTTCCATTAAACTTTGGAATGTTAGATGGAAATTTATGTGGAATCATCGGCCACCAAGGGGTGCATGCAATTGGATCATTAGTGAGTCGGTTCAAATTTGGTAGTTCTAGAGTTGCTACAAATGCAACTATTGATTAAGATTGGGTGGAGCATACCCAGGATAAGATGGAATCGCCTAAGAAATAGGTCTTTGCATACCAGCATAGCGCATTTGCATCTAGTAACCTTGATAAGGTTGTCGGACATAACCAGTATAGGGTGGTTGTTGATAACCAGTTTGGAAATGTGGTTGTCTGTAACCTGCAAAGCCAGATCCTTGGTAGGCTTGATATTGAAAAAATCCAGTTTGAGCTTGTGAACCAAGCCCAAATTGGGGTTGGGTTTGCTAGAATTGATGTTGTTGATATTGCGAAAGCCATGGATGTTGAACCAATTGCTGCTTCCCAATATTGAAGGACTGACCAAGTTGTGGATTAATTGTACCTGTGTGTGCATGAGTCATTCCAGATAAAGGAACACTAACTTGAGGTTGTTGTTGAGCCCCTGAAACAAGCTGTTGTTATACAAGAACTTGAGAAACTTGACCCTTTTGCCCTAAAACCTGAGGTTGCGAGGAAGAAGGAACAGTTTGCACTGGTTGAGATACAACAGATTGTGCTTGTGACTATGGCACAGTCGTAACAACAGGTGTAGTGGGAATATTGGACACAGTTTGAATTGGTTGTGTTGGATATACAACTCTTGGTTGTTCTGGTAGTATTGGTTGCCAACCACTAGCTCTAATTCTAGTTTGACCTAAATACTGTGGGAAACTTTCGTATGGTTGTCCCCCGGAAAAAGGAGGAAACGGTGAGTAAGCATATTGTTCTCCATATTGTGGTAGTCCAGTGTTTAACGGATACATCAGTCTTTGATAACTGGTTTTCCCAAATTGATACTGATATGTAGGATCAAATCGCTGAGTTTCCATGTGAGAAAAACCAGATTGAAATCTGGACAAGTAAATGAGAGTTGACCATGGTGCTGAAGCAACCCTTGAGTGGGTTCCAGATAGTGATTGGTAACCAACTGGAATGGATGATGCACCATATAGCTATGACTCAGGTGTACCAGAAAGCATCGAAGGTGTGGCAACAGACGATTCTGCTGCAGCTGCATCAAATGATACATTCCTAGAAGTTGACTGTTCGGACATGGTTAAATTATCCAAAAGCTATCCTAACGATTCGACAGGAACTCACGATGAAGTAGGATTAAAGGAAGCAAACTCAGGAGTAGCAAGATAAAGGTTAATCCCAGTTCCAAAATGAAACGGGGTGTAAGATGGGGGATCCTCTACTATCTCCTCTATAGAAATCAAGCTAGGTGGAAGAGGTTGACCTTCAGGTCTGTAAAAGATTTCTGGAGCTGAAGAAGGTGTAATTTCTGTAGTGACAGATGTTGGAGGGGTAAAAACTTATGGATACTGAAATTCAAAGTCCAGATGTTCTGGTAAATGAACTATAGTCTCAAAGGGAGGTTCTTGAACAATTCCTGGTTCAGATGTAACCTTGGTTTGAAGTGGAATGGGTTCCGGACCAACTCTAGATGGAGTTGTTTCAGGTTCAGAAGTATTTACTATTACACTAGGATCAGTTCTAATGTCCTCTGGTAACTGCGAAACTTCCTCTTTAAAGGTGGATGTACCAGAAATAATTCGAGTAACTGGAGTCTCTGAAGATGTTGAAACGAATGTTCCAATTAACCTAGATGAACTAGACTCAGTTAAACAAGACTACTTTTTTTGAATTGGTTTCACTTCTAGAGGCAAAGACGGTTGACTCGCTAATCTCCGTGAATGATGGGGTTTTGATTGACTTTCTTCCACGATTGTGGATTACTTGATCAACTTAAAAATCAACTAAGGGAAAGTGACTTTATTTCGTGGTCAATTTATTTTAACCACACTTTGGACACAACTTTGCTTTTTCAGTTTTAAAGAGTCGAGAAAATGCTAAAGATGACTCTAGTCGCCTTTTATTTTTAATGAGCTTGAAAGGACAAGTGCTCAGATGGACCTTTTCTTTTAGAGAGTTGAAAAGGAACGAAAGTGACTACTCTGAAGAATCTAGACAAAAAGGTTTACCAAACCAATCGTAAAATTGCAATATACACCTTGGTGATAAATTAAAGAGAAATTAAAAAGGACTTTACATACGACAGTCAATCTTCCCAAATGCTGTGTTCAGTGCATTGCGATCGATAAGGCAACAGACTTAGTTTCATATGGATAAAGGATTTAAGCCTATTGTGGTCTCCCAATATATACACGACAGTACAGTGATATAAAAATCACCCTATGAGTGACCTCAGTTGAAGATTTATTAAACAAAAGGTATTACAAACCCATGTGTTGGTGTGTGTGTTCTGTGTTATTGAAACAACGGATCGATCAGATTGCCAACACACAGGAAACAAATGGAAAGACAGTAGAGAAATATAGTAAGCAACACAAAGGCACAAACAATTTTTAATAAGGAGTTCACCCTATTCTCTAGGGCTATGTCTCCGGTCCAGCTTCAGTGGTGGCCTTGTTTTATTGTGTCTTTCAATAGAGAAATTACAATGTAGGGACTCAATATGAGTTCTCCTGAAGCAGATTTTTCTTAGCAGGGTGGTTCTTGGATTCCCCAAACCACTTGACATACACAGGCTCTTGTTCTTCCTACCAGCTTTGTGACCCTCGGTCTACAGTGGAAAGAGCCAACTGTGATGCTCAATCCGGATAGATTCCTCTATGGGAAGGCTTGATTCTTCAAGATCTCTAGTGCTCGATGCTTCTTGTGGTCAACTCAGCCCTCTATCTCCTCTGCTTGGCTTTACTGCTCTCTGTGCTCAGTCCTCCTCTCAGGGTTCACTGTTCACTGTCTCTCTTGGTCGCTATGACTCTTCGCTTTGAATCTCTTGATCTCCATTCAACTGTCTCTATTCATGGCTTTAGCCATTTGACCTCCATGCCCATTCGGTTCCTCTCCTGCCTGTGTCGATTCTCCTTCCACCTGTGTGCTTGGAGTTCCCTGTTTAGCATCAGCATGAATGCTTAGGAAGTAGCCACGTGTCCTCATTGGAACAGTGCCAGCCCGCTCGTCAATTCATTTCTTCCATTATGTTGTGGATATGTTCTTTCTCCACCGTGGCAGTCAATAGATTCCAAATCCCCTTAAATCGCAGCTTAATTCCATGTCAATTCCACTTTTGTCTATCGAGCACAATCTCAGCCATCCTATCTGGGCTCCTCTAGATCCAACGTCATACGCACGTCGAGCGTGGTTGACTTGCTCGACCGATAACGCATGATCACGGTGGTTTTTCTCTCACCTCTACTTCCACATGTCGACCGCTGAGTGTGATCACTTCGCTTTCTCCAAAACCTCTTACCGTTCAAGGGTGCCCTGATCAAACCGCCGGTTTCTAGGTCGTGGGTCCCACCTTCGTACGATGGCACTTTTCGTTTCTCTACCCACAGTCGTCTGGCTCCCAAAGTGACCGTGTGCTTAAGGCTCTACCATTTCAGCCCTGTTTGCCAAGCCCTCGAAAATCAGCTCCTTTTCCCATTTCGGGGCTCCCAAGGGCTACATCGACCTCCTGTGTAGTCTCCATGGGCCTTGGTCAGCGCGCTTTGACCGAGGTCCTCGTCGTTCCGCGCCAGCTGCCATGGCCACTAGTTTAGGGTGTTTTTGATTGCTGTTTTGGATTCTTCAAGGATTTGTTTCGTCCTGATATAGTCATGGTTCTATGACAGTTGTTTATGCATCCGATTCGGATCACGACCTCCCTACTAAAAAGCTTTTGGACCACCAAAAGTTTGTTTTTCTTTTTCAAGCATTGACTAAGTGAGGAAAATGCTGTCTCACTTGTCCAATCTCAATCCACTTCACACTGCTCGGCTTCGAACCTTTAAGCCGAATTTTGAGGTATTCCACTTGCCTACTACATTTCGTCCTTACCTTACTATCCAGCACTGTATCTTCTTGCAACTCATTAAGATATTCAGGTAGCAGGTCATGAACAGAAGGCAATTGACTCTGCTCTTCAAGGTCCTCAATCATTGAAGGTTCAAACAACCTCAAGCAATTTATGTTCACGACTGAGTAGATGTGCATGTAAGCTAGCAGATCAAGGCGAAAAGCATTTTCACGAATCTTCTCTAGTATCCTGAAGGGTCCATACCTGATAGGTTTTAGCTTTTTACCTTCACCTTGCATCCTATCCTTGCTGATATACAGCCAGACTTGGTCTCCAACTTGAAAACTATGCTCCATCCGATGCTTACCATGCCTAGCCTTGTACTTGGCCCGACTCTTTTCCAACTATTCCTGTACTGCCTTGTGGATCTCCTGGATATTTTCAATGAACCTAGTTTCCCTATCCACATCACTGTGTCCATCAACCATGGTACCTTTACCAAAGACAAAATCCAATGGAGACCTTGTTACGAAACCAAAGCAGGTCTCAAAAGGAGATCTCTGGGTAGAAGAGTGTTTGGCTCTATTGTAAGCATGTTGCACATAACACAAGTGTTCATCCCAAATCTTAGGGTGTTTGCTGCAATATCCTCTCAATAACTAGATCACTGTCCTGTTAACTACTTCTGTTTGGCCATCTGTTTGTGGATGAAAAGGTATGCTTTTCTTTAATTTGGTGTCCATTAGTTCCCACAGACTGGACCAAAAATTTCCCACAAATTAGGTGTCCCGATCAGATATAATAGAAGTGGGTAATCCAAAATGAACCCATACATGTTCAAGGAATAATTTTGCAGTTTCTTCAGCTGTAATCTGTTTACTACAGGGTATCAAAATACACATTTTGCTAAACCTATCCACAACAACATATAGATAATCATGACCTTTCCTAGATTTAGGCAATCCTCCCATGCAATCCATGGAAATGCTTTCCCAAGGGTGAGAAGGAACTAGCAAGGGAGTTTATAAGCCTAGTTTTCTGTTGCTGGGCTTTCTTTTAGCACACATAGCACACCCCTTTACATATCTAGAAACTGTCTCACTCATTCTTGGCCAATAGCAAAACCTTTGCAGCTATGCAACTATTTTACGTACCCCAAAGTTACCTGATATCAGAGAAGTGTGTGCTTCCCTAATTATCTTTGCTTTCTCAGTTTGTGGAATGCAGAGTTTCCTACAATGATATAAGATTCGGTCGTTCACATGATAGTCCAATTCTTCTACTCTTTTGCCTTGACTGAAATTTTCATATACATCTTTAAAGTCCATGTACTAAGCATACTGTTCTATGTAGCTTTCATGCAACATAGAATTATGATTAAGTATGGTAGATGCATTTATAATGGGTCTAGATAACATATATGCAACCTTGTTATGTATGCCCTTTTTATATCTGATGACTAAATGAAACTTTTGTATAATACCCATCCATCTATAATGTCTTGATTGTTGCAACTTAGTTTGGGAGTGTAGATATTGAAGTGGCTGATGATCAGTATGTATTACTATTTCTTTGCCCATTAGGTAATGTTTCCACTTTTTCACACTCTGAACTAATGCATACAATTCTTTATCATAGGTAGGATAGTTAACTACTGCAGGATTAAAAGTCTTAGAATGATAACATATGGGTTTACTGTGTTGTGTCAACACTGCTCCCATGGCATAGTCACTGGCATCAGTTTGATCTCAAATGGTCTTTGTAGATCTGGCAATGCTAGTACAGGTGCTATACTATTTTTTTCTTTCAAGGTGTCGAAGGCTTTCTGCTATTTGCCTCCCCACTGAAACACTGTGTTCAATCCTGTTAAAGCATGTAAGGGAGCTGCAATTGATGAAAAATTTGAAATGAACTTCCTCCAATACTATGCTGCTCCTAAGAAGCTTCTCACTTTTGTAGAAGACTTGGGTTTAGGGCAGTTTACAATGACTGCCACTTTAGAGGGATCTATTTTCAATTCACTTCCCCCTACTATATGACCCAAATAATTTAGAGAGGTTTTGCCAAATTAACATTTGGAGAGTTTAACATAAATTTTTCCCTTTTCAAAACATCTAATGCCTGCTTAACATGCTTTAAATGTTCTTCCTACATTTTACTAAAAATCAGAATGTCATCCAGATACACAATAACAAAATCATCAAGAAAAGGTCTGAGTACATCATTCATTAATCTCATGAAAGTAGCAGGGGCCTTGGTCAAGCCAAAGGGCATAACCAACCATTCATACAATCCCTGCTTTGTTTTGAAAGCAGTCTTCCATGCATCTTGCTCTGCAACTCTGACCTGATGGTATCCACTGTGCAAATCTAGCTTGGTGAAATAAATAGCTTCCTTCAATTGATCTAAAAGATCATCTATGAGAGGAAGGGGATAACGATTTTTGATCGTTATCTTATTTAGTGCTCGGTCATCAATGCACATTCTCCACGAGCCATCTTTCCTTCTCACCAAAACGATTGGTGACCCACATGGTGATGTGCTAGGCCTAATGAACCCTTTCTCGAGCAACTCCTGCACCTACTTCTTGATTTCAGCATTCTCTAAAGTAGATAACCTTTTATACCTGTGGCTGCAATCATTGTTTCATATCCCGAGTCTGACCCCAAATCTTTCTGAATAGCTGCAGTAGCCTTCTTCTTCTTGCCCTCGGACTTCTTAGGTCTCAGCTCTGGATGCAGAATCCAACAGTGCTCATCATCATGCCCCTCCTTTTTACAGTGGGTGCATGAAGCTTTCCCTTTTTGTGCAGTGTTAGCCTTCCTTAGTTTCCACTTCTGCTTTCTTTTCTCCCTACTCTTGCTTATAGTGGGTTGGGATGGTCCCCCAACTTCTGGATTTCCATTCTTTCCTCTAGCTTCCAGATGAGTAGCTTGTATAGATACCTCATCTATGCTAGTGGGATTAAACATGAGGATGGTATGCCTAATGTAGCTGTGTAGACCACCAATGTAATTCAAAAGAGTTTCGGGTGAGTCTAATGAAATACCCAACATCAATGCTCTCTTTCTGAACTCTTGAGTATACCCTTGTACACTTTGCCCTTGCAATTGTTGAAGAGTTTGCCAACTCATCATGGCTTGTTGCATGTAGGCCAATGGATAGAACTGGTTTTTGATTGCAGTAACAAACTCACTCCAGACAGAGATGGTCTTACCCTGCTTCCTCATATCAGCTTGGATTCTGCCTTCCCACCAAACCAAGGTAGTGCCCCCTAAGTGAAGGCTTTCCAGCTAAATCTTGCTCTTATCTGAGTCTATATGTTGTACTTTGCAATACACATCAATTTGTCTAATCCAATTGTCCAACTTTTCAGCATTTAGCTCTCCATCATATATAGGCAAATCAAATTTAACATCTAACTTAATCAAAGATGCCTTCTTATTATGCATAGGGCTACTAGGAGGTGTAGGGAAGCTTTCTTCTTTCCCCTTTCCTTTGGAGTGGTCATGGGAATGAGATTCATCTTCTTCTTTATCTTGCTTAGAGCCTGATGAATCTTCACCCTTATGCTTTCTAAAGTCCCTATACATTTCTTCTACCATGGACTTTATAGCTAGGAAACTTTCTATGAATTGAGGGTTTGGCCCTATAGAACCTTCTTCTGACATTGTCTTTCGAGAATAGACTCTCCCAATTTCAGGATTAGTTTCCACCAACTCTCCTTCTCCTAATTTGAGCTTTGATCTAGTGAGCATTCACAGCTAAACCAACACAAGCTTGTCCAACCTTACAGCCTAGAGCTCTGATACCACTTGATCTGAAAATCACCCTATGAGTGACCTTAGTTGAAGATTTATTAAACAAAAGGTATTACAGACCCATGTGCTGGTGTGTGTGTTCTGTGTTATTGAAACAACGGATCGATCAGATTGCCAATACACAGAAAATAAATGGAAAGACAACAGAGAAATACAGTAAGCAACACAAAGACACAAATAATTTTTAATAAGGAGTTCACCCTATTCTCCAGGGCTACGTCTCTGGTCTAGCTTCAGTGGTGGCCTTGTTTTATTGTGTCTTTTAGCAGAGAAATTACAATGCAGGGACTCAATATGAGTTCTCCTGAAGCAGATTTTGCTTGGCAGGGTGGTTCTTGGATTCCCCAAGCCACTTGGAGTACACAGACTCTTGTTCTTCCTACCAGCTCTGTGACCCTCGGTCTACAGTGGAAAGAGCCAACTGTGATGCTAAATCTGGATAGATTCCTCTATGGGAAGGCTTGATTCTTCAAGCTCTCTGGTGCTTGATGCTGCCTGTGGTCAGCTCGACCCTCTGTCTCCTCTGCTTGGGTTTACTGCTCCCTATGCTCAGTCCTCCTCTCAGGGTTCACTGCTCACTATCTCTCTTGGTTGCTTGGAATCTTCACTCTGAATCTCTTGATCTCCATTCAACTGTCTCTGTTCATGGCTTTAGCCATTCGACCTCCATGCCCGTTCGGTTCCTCTCCTACTTGCATCGATTCTCCTTTTGCCTGTGTGCTCAGAGTTCCCTATTCGGCATCAGCATGAACGCTCAGAAAGTAGCCACGTGTCCTCATTGGAATAGCGCCAGCCCGATCGTCGATTCATTTCTTCCGTTATGCCGTGGATACATTCTTTCTCCACCATTTCAGTCAACGGATTCCAAATCCCCTTAAATCGCTGCTTAATTCCCTGTTGATTTCGCTTTTGTCTATCAAGTGCAATCTTGATCGTCCAATCTGGGCTCCTCTAGATCCAACGTCATATGCAAGTCGAGCACGGTTCACTTGCTCGACCGATAACGCACGATCACAGTGGTTTTTCTCTCACCTCCGCTGCCATGCGTCGATCGCCGAGTGTGATTGTTCCGCTTTCTCCAAAACCTCTTACTGTTTAAGGGTGCCCCGATCAAACCACCAGTTTCCAGGTCGTGGGTCCCACCTTCGTACGATGGTGCTTTTTGGTTCTCTGCCCACGGTCCTCTGGCTCCCAAAGTGACTGAGTGCTTAAGGCTCTACCATTTCAGCCCTGTTCGCCCAGCCCTTGAAAATCAGCTCCTTTTCCCATTCCGGGGCTCCCAAGGGCTACATCGACCTCTTGTGCAGTCTCCATGGGCCTTGGTCAGCGAGCTTTGACCGAGGTTCTCGTTGTTCCGCGCCAGCTTTCATGGCCACTGGTTTAGGGTGTTTTCGATTGCTGTTTTGGATTCTTCAAGGATTTGTTTCATCCCGATATAGTCATCGTTCTATGATAGTCATTTATGGATCCGGTTTGGATCATACGGGGAGCACAAGTCCATACTAGCACTTGTCGTAGCAAAGAGGAGGAATCACCCAACCTTCAATGAAAATGATAGACACTAGTTTTAACGACGCTGGAACACGTCTCTAGCCTAGACCTCTAAATGTGTTGTGTTAGATTGCAAAGCGTTATTAAGTTCATTGAGGTTTATTTTAAAGTTGATCTTTCTTAAAAAATTTCCTTTGATGTTTCACCACGAAATGTGATCTGAAATTCCTAAAGATGCATCTAAAATGATAAGCAATCTTTTCATTTATGTTCAACAATGAAAATCCTAACTACAAGGGATAGAGCATAGAAGCACTTTTAATCAAACACCAAAGAGCACACACTAATGCAATTTCCCTAAATCATATTTTGTGCAAACAAACCAAAATGCTAAAATTCAAATGCATGTATTTGTTTTCAGCTCTCCTTAATGTGAATGATTTAAGAAGGAAAACTAAATGCAACAATGACTCAAAATGTTTCACACAAAATGACAAATTTTGACAATTTTTCTTCAAAGAGAGAAACGAAGACTCAAAATGACACTTTCAAATTTGAAGAGATATCTTTTCAACACTTTTAATGGAATCAAATCAAATCAAATGCACCAAAATAGTTTAATCGATAGGCTATGAAGGAGGATTTTGTGACACTTCACTTTTTCGACGAAAATTAAAGATTTTACGACACTTTTTCTATCGAAACGACAAATCGATAATTACTAATTTTGATAAAGGATTGTAAATGAAAGAGAAATACACAAAAACATTCACCAATATTAATCTAAATAGAGGCTGATCTAAGTGATGTAAGTTGGCTTCAGTGATGAGATATTGTTCAAATTTAGAAAGCAACCAAACAGGAATGAAAACTAGTCAAAAACCTCAACTCCTAGATGGGAAAATTGAGTTTCAGTCATCCATAACAACTTGTAGTGATAGACAGTGCGATGTGTTGGAAATAATACTGAGAGGGGGGGGGGTGAATCAGTATTATCAGATCAATAAAAACTTTCCAATTTCATGCTCAGAAACATATACGCGACTTTAATTAAGTGAACCCGCGTGTACACGCGACTGTGTCTAATGCAACTAGCGTATACCCAGAGATCTTATAATTCAGTTAGCTTAATCTTCAGTAAATGCATCAGAACATTATTAAGCATATTAACAGTAAACAGGTGCAGTATAAACAGAACAGAACATCACACAAGAGCCACACACATGAACACCATGATATAAGGTGGAAACCCAATGTGGGTGAAAACCACCTGCTGCAATTCGTCTCTTTCTTCTTTAATGAGAAACTTCTTTTACAATGTACTGGTGCAGTCCTTTACCAGTACGCAGGCTACAACCTGCAGAGGGCTACAACCCTCTCTCGTTTTCCAACTACTTCTGGAAGGGAGTTACAACCCCCTCAGCTCTTGTACTAGCTGATCCATTTACTAGTACGTAGGTGCTGACCCTACAACCTTCAGGGACCCCGTTTCATCAATTTTCAGACTGGATCCAAGGGTACAAACCAAACATTACTGCAATACAATCATCAACTTAAACTTGCACCATACTTCATTAAATAACCCAATACTGAATCACTGAAACCCTGTCATCAAGAACACAGAACCAAAACCAGAGCCCAGAACTCTGCAACAACTACCAGAATCAGCAGCAACCTGAAATATCAAATCTTATTATGCATACGCTACTTCACTGTACCAAAACCGCGTGTATATGCGCTTTCACCAAGGGCAACCCACGTGTAGATCTAGAAATAGATTCTTATGCCTTCGCTGTTAGATCCGACCCTTGCCAAACGTCCCGAACAAATAACCAGCTATACCAGATCCTCTCACTGCGTCAGACACACAATGCATCCTCTAACTTGCCTAATGATCTTCTCCTTATATAGCCTTAGGCCTTGTTCAATACCAAGAGCCAAAACCATAGTAACCCAATACCATCAACCTCAAAACTAGGGATTGACACGCCCGTCGAGACACCATGGTCCGAAACCATAGGCGCAACTTCCAAGGACTAACCGCCATGGACCAAAAATACTTTTCCACATACACGCTCTTTTACTGAATCCAACCTGCGTGTACACGCGACTTGGGCTTAACGAACCTGCGTGTATGAACTTTCTTGGCATGCTGTACTAAGATCTGTCCTCTGATTAAGTTGCCATCACCTGTACCACCTGTACCAACCTCTGAGCACCTGTACCAGCTTCTGAGTGAGTTGCCATCAAGGACAACACTTGAATCATAATGCCAACAATCTCCCCCTTTGGACTTGATGGCAACCACCACACCAAGTCACTCTCCCCCTTTGACATCAAGGGCAAAGGGCGTACCAAGATATTCTCTTCTTTGGTATACCTTCTACTATCCATATTGCTGTCCATACTCTCCCTGAGTACATGCTGAAGTTTCTGATTTGGCTCCCCCTTTTTATATGCCAAAGTGTACCAATCTATCCATGCTCCCCCTGAGCAGATGCAGGTTCTAAGACCAGCCATTCAGATCTGTATCATAAGCATCAACCTGCAATACTATTCCTTTGATCAAACAACAAGATGTATCATTTAGTTTCATCAGCAATCCATAATGCCAACAATGAATTATTTGAAGTATATGCTCCCCCTGAGTGTGAGCCAACCATGACTGAACCATTTCCTGAGTCTGTTCTGCTGCCCTTTATGCTCCCCTTGAGCCTGAGCCAACCATGACTGAACCTGGGTCTGTTCTGCTGCCCTTTCTCCATATACGCGACTTTGCAGCCTGTAACTCGCGTATATACGTGACTTGTCTTCATTATATCAGCGTATGCAGGATGGAATACTGAATTTCATCACCTTCAGATTCCCCTGTGTCTGTTATGTCAGCTGACTGTGTTATGCCACACCTTTCTGTCTCTGTCTCCTTCAATTCCTGCAACTGTGATGATGTATGGTCCTCTTGTCTTGAATTTTGAAATCTGCTCCTGCATTCCCTTGCTTTATGCCCATAGTTGTTGCATGTATAACACCTTACATTTTTCATGTTCCTTCTAACACAATCAATTGCTTTGTGTCCATATGCATTGCAGGCAAAGCAATATCCTCTGAAATACCTGGGATGTGATGATCTTTCTTGCACCATTCTACTTCTACATCTGGCTGCAACATGTCCAAGATTATGACATACATAACATTCAACATTATTCAGTGGAGGAAATAATCGTCTATCACGTCCATAGTTAGGAGTAAAGAATCTTCCTTGAGGAATTTCTTTCCTTGGTTGTTCCTTGTTGGGCATTTCAGATTTCTCATTAGAGTTTCTTGCCTCACCTTGTGAACTAGATTCACCTTCAACATATTCATGAAAACCAAGACCAGTCTTGATAGCAGGAGACCTTTGACTATTAAGAATATCATCCAAGACTTTAGTACTATCTTGAAATCGTAAAAGCTTATCCTTTTCTTCTATTTTACCTTTCAAGATATTTACCTCAACTTGATGTTGTTCTTCCTTTTTCAGATATTGATTCCTTAGGTCTTCTTCAACTTTTCTTCCTTCTTCCACTTGTCGCTTTAGTTTGATCACTTCATGTTCTTCAAGAGCTTCTTTGTTCTGTTCTCTTGATTTTTTAAGATCTTCTTTTAGAGAGAGGATCTTTGATTCAAGCCTTTGAATAGTTATGCTTTGATCCTTTACTACATCCTGAAGTTGCTCCCTTACCCTGGTTACTATCTCCAATTGTTCATTTAATTTGGCAACTTCTTCAGTTTCTGCATTCTTCTCTTCATGTGCCATGAGACTTTTAATATCTTCGCTATTATTGGATGAAGCATTCTTCTTCTTATGTGCCATGAGACTTCTAATTTCTTCACTATCATTGAATGAACTTTTGACATGGGTATAATAGCTTCTACCATCTTCTTCAGATATCTTTCCTTTGTTATGAGGACATCTAGCAGCATAGTGACCAACTCTACCACATAGAAAACATTTGAAAGGTAGCTTACCTTTGAACCGTCCACTTCCCCGTTCAAGATTCTTGACAAAATTTACCTCATCTTCTTCCTCTGACACTTCGAATGCGGCCTCTGGTGGTACCTCTTGTCGCATTTCAAAAGCAGTTAAGATCCCGTGAAGCTGTGACATGGTGATTTTCTGCACATTCTCCTTTTCTTCTATGGCAGATACTTTAGAATCAAATTTAGTAGACAAAGATCTCAAAACCTTTTCAACTAAGACAACTTCCTCAAATTCTTCACCCAGATCCCTCATACAATTCACAATCTCATCCATACGCAGGAAATAATTAGCTACGCTTTCATTACTATGCATCTTAAGAGTTTCATACCGGATTCTGAGAGTTTGAAGCTTTGCTCTTTTTACCTGATCATCTCCTTCGTAGCTTGTAACGATTTTGTCCCATATTTCCTTGGCTGATTTGAAATGCATGATCTTCATAAATTCTGATTGAGTCAAACTACTCAATAGGACAGTAACAGCTTTGGCATTGAGCTCATAATGCTTTTTCTCTGCTGGATCTGTAGGAGTTGCTGATGGGAATTTGTATCCTCCTTCTACGATTCCCCAAACTTCTGCTCCAAGAGATTGTAGATATGCAGTGGTTCTTATCTTCCAGTGAGTAAAATTGTTCCCGTCAAAGACTGGTGGCCTGATGTGTGCCTCTCTTTCTGGATTAGCCATTCTGATGGATCTTTTCCTTCAAGCGATCAAGCTTCCTCTGAAGGACCTGCTCTGATACCAATTGTTGGAAATAATACTGAGAGGGGGGGGTGAATCAGTATTATCAGATCAATAAAAAATTTCCAATTTCATGCTCAGAAACATATACGCGACTTTAATTAAGTGAACCCGCGTGTACACGCGACTGTGTCTAATGCAACTAGCGTATACCCAGAGATCTTATAATTCAGTTAGCTTAATCTTCAGTAAATGCATCAGAACATTATTAAGCATATTAACAGTAAACAGCTGCAGTATAAACAGAACAGAACATCACACAAGAGCCACACACATGAACACCATGATATAAGGTGGAAACCCAATGTGGGTGAAAACCACCTGCTGCAATTCGTCTCTTTCTTCTTTAATGAGAAACTTCTTTTACAATGTACTGGTGCAGTCCTTTACCAGTACGCAGGCTACAACCTGCAGAGGGCTACAACCCTCTCTCGTTTTCCAACTACTTCTGGAAGGGAGCTACAACCCCCTCAGCTCTTGTACTAGCTGATCCATTTACTAGTACGTAGATGCTGACCCTACAACCTTCAGGGACCACGTTTCATCAATTTTCAGACTGGATCCAAGAGTACAAAACAAACATTACTGCAATACAATCATCAACTTAAACTTGCATCATACTTCATTAAATAACCCAATACTGAATCACTGAAACCCTGTCATCAAGAACACAGAACCAAAACCAGAGCCCAGAACTCTGCAACAACTACCAGAATCAGCAGCAACCTGAAATATCAAATCTTATTATGCATACGCTACTTCACTGTACCAAAACCGCGTGTATACGCGCTTTCACCAAGGGCAACCCGCGTGTAGATCTAGAAATAGATTCTTATGCCTTCGCTGTTAGATCCAACCCTTGCCAAACGTCCCGAACAGATAACCAGCTATACCAGATCCTCTCACTGCGTCAAACACACAATGCATCCTCTAACTTGCCTAATGATCTTCTCCTTATATAGCCTTAGGCCTTGTTCAATACCAAGAGCCAAAACCATAGTAACCCAATACCATCAACCTCAAAACTAGGGATTGACACACCCGTCGAGACACCATGGTCCGAAACCATAGGCACAACTTCCAAGGACTAACCGCCACGGACCAAAAGTACTTTTCCACATACATGCTCTTTTACTGAATCCAACCTGCGTGTACACGCGACTTGGGCTTAACGAACCTGCATGTATGAACTTTCTTGGCATGTTGTACTAAGATCTGTCCTCTGATTAAGTTTCCATCACCTGTACCACCTGTACCAACCTCTGAGCACCTGTACCAGCTTCTGAGTGAGTTGCCATCAAGGACAACACTTGAATCATAATGCCAACACGATGCATAGCACTTTTTCCTTTCGGGAACTGAGATGCATCTTAGGTTCCAGTTCAAGACAGTGCGATGGTCGAGGGAGCAATTCTGAAAGTGTTTTTGGCTCAAATTTGCAGTAGTTTTCAATGGATTAAGCTTGATTTTAATGAACAATAATAAGAAAAGTATGATGGAATGTCTTATGAGGTTACTAAGCTACCAACAAGGGCATTTTGATGCCTTTGCAAATAAAATTCTTAATATATAAACTAAACCAGAGATTGACTGAAGTAGCATTTATCTACTACGCAATTGTATAACAAAAGTGATTCGAAAGCTTCCTGGCTAGCTTCAAACTCTATCTATAGCTTATATAATTCAACATAGAGCAAGAAATAGAAAAAGAAATAATCGTTCCGCAGTGAAGTCGCCAATTTGTTTCTTGGAAAATTAGTGTCTTTTCAAATGACTAACCCTCTAGGTTTCGTAGCTAACCTAGAAACAACAGTCAAAGCAATTCAATGTCTTTCCTACGAGTGACAGATAAGAAAGAGACTATGAGGGACCAACCTGTAACATTCGCTTGAATCCTCGCTTGATCTCCCTCTCCTTTGGCCGATCCCGTAACTCCTCCCCGTACTTAACACGCTTGGAGAGTACCTGCACAACTACATAAACAAATAACTATCAAAACATAATGATCCATCACAGCATAAACATCATATAATCAGAAATATGATGAACAAATGAATGCATTTACAATTAACACAATTAGTTGGGAAAAATCTTGAAGAACTTTATTGATATCAAGGAGAATTACAACCCATAAGAAGTCTAATCCAGTGCCATCCTCCCACCTTCAATCCTTCTTCACCTCATGAATCAACAAGAACACACCAACAATGACACAATGCTCTCACCTCAATACTTAAACTAGTAGCACTTCCTTAGAACTCAGAATAATTCAACCTTCTGATCTCTTGGATGAGAGATCCTTTTATAAATGTTTGCAGGAGGTTGGGTCATCAATGGGGGTGATGAATGCCATTCTATTTTTAGGAATTAGTTCCATGAAAGAGGGGAATTGGAGATGGTTTCTTGATTCCCTTGGTCATCCTTGGGTTAATTCAGAAGGGCAAGTGGCACGGGAGAAGTTTCTAGAAGTTTCCATGAGCAACCAACTCTCAAAAACTCCTGAATTTTTGTCCTACCTTGCCCATCGCACCTACTAGAGAGCCAAACTATGATGCATATAACTTTGACAGTGTAGTACCTACCATGCATAGCACCCTAACACAAGGCTTTCAGCAATGATTCATTTTAGGCACTTTTTGAATGATTTTTGAGATGGAACTTTTGGGGAATGAGGCATTCAGATTACTTAGTTCCTTTATGGCATAAAACAACTATTTTAGGGGTTGATGAACCCTAATACATCAACATGTAAGTTGGGGTTGATGTGCCCAAATATGTCCATAACAATGGCTGTAATGTGCCTGGGGATTTGACTGTTTCTCCTTTGTGGCGCTGACACACATCACACTCAACTACAAAAGTAAGAATGTCCTTTTTCATGCCTGTCCAAAAGAATGAACGTCGAGTGCGAACATAATTCTTCTGAAAGCCTGAATGGGCTGTAGTGGGAGATGAGTGCAACTCTGCCAAAATGTGACTTTTGAGGGTGGATGTTGGTGATATCACTACTTTGTCCTTGTAGCGAAGAATCTCATCCTACCAAGAGTAGCCCACTGTGGAATTTTGATCCGCTTGCAATTTATTAATGAGTTGGGAGAGAAAAGGATGTGAAAACCATTTCTTGCGAGCCTCTTCAATCCACTCTGGAATGGGAAGAGAGATTGCTAGCAGGGTGCTTTCCTCCTTAAATTAGAGTGATAAAGCATCCGCTACGACATTTTTGCGCCCTTTCTTGTAAATTGTCTCATAATCGTGTCCCAACATTTTGGTTAGCCATTTATTTTGTTGTGGCGAGGATACACGTTGCTCCAAAAAATATTTAAGGCTTTGATGGTCTGTGCATATTTGGAAATGCCGCCCTAATAAGTATGGTCGCCAAGTATCCACTGCATGTAAGATGGCCATCATCTCCTTCTCATAGGTAGATTGTCCCAGATTTTTCCCACTTAGTTGTTGGCTAGTGAAGGCCAAAGGTCGACCTTCCTACATTAAGACAACCCAAATACCCGTACCTGAAGCATCACATTCAATCACAAAAGATTTTGTGAAGTCGAGTAGTGCCAATACGAGAGTGGAACACATGGCATGTTTGAGAGCTATAAATTCCTGTTGTGTTTCATCATTCTAGAGGAATGAATTTTTCTTGAGAAGGTGATGAGGGGTCTAGCAATGCGACCATAATTGCAGACAAGTTTGCGATAGTAGCCGGTGAGAACCAAAATTCCTCTCAAGCTCTTCAAGTTCTTTGGTTGAGGCCACTCCTGTATTGCCTGGATCTTTTTGGGATCCACCCTGACACCTTCACGCCCCACAATGTGGCCAAAATACTCAACTTCTTCCATACAAAAAGAGAACTTGGACAATTTGACAAATAATTTATGCTTTCGGAGTAGTTGCACGAGTAGATCTACATGCTGAAGATGTTTTTCCTAGGTGAGGTTGTAGATAAGGATGCCATCAAAGAAAACAAGGACAAATTTTTTGATATATGGTTTGAGCAGGTGTTTCATGAGGCTCTGAAAAGTGGATGGCACATTACAGAGACCAAATGGCATGACCAGGAATTCATAATGGCCTTCATGAGTTCGAAAAGCAGTCTCTGGAATGTCTACTTCTTTCATGCGAATTTGGTGATAGCCTGAGCGAAGATTGAGCTTAGTAAAGAATTAAGCCCCATTTAGTTCATCCAACAAATCATCAACAATTGGGATGGGAAATTTATCTTTGACCATCAGCTTGTTGAGGGCCTTGATGTTTGGACATATACGCCATTCCCCATCTTTTTTGAGCACCATGCCCACAGGCGATGAATAAGGACTAATGCTAGGACGAATGACATCGGCTTCCACGAGTTCCTTGATGATTTTTCCAATTTCATTCTTTTGGGTGAAAGGATATCTATATGAGCACACATTTGGTGGTTGTGCCCCTGGGACCAAAGTAATGCTATGATCATGTTCCCCTCTCGAGGGTGGAAGCTCATGAGGCTTGTCAAAGACTTGTTGCATCTCAGGATGAATATGAAGGGAAGTGGGTTTGAAGGCCTGGATGGCATTAAATTGGGCTATAACTCCATGTTGGCCCTTTTTTAACAATTTTTCCATCCTATGCGAGCAGATGATAGAAGGAGCACCTGCCTGGAGTCCATGGAGGGTATGTGTGTAGTTATTATGCTTAAAGCTCATATATAACTCCTGGAAATCCATTGTGATTGGGCCGAGTTTGTGGAGCCATTCAGCACCAAATACAATGTCACACCCACCCACGTTGATGGAAAACATGTGGGTCTTTAGGTGATAATCCCCCATTTTATGTTTGAAATTTTCACAGTGGCCTTCACATTTCATTGTCCCCCCATCAACAATCTGGACCTGGAAATTAGAGACTGCTCTAACAAAACAATGCACTGCTTCAGTGAATCTTTGATGGATAAATTTATGCGTACTACCACTATCAATCAAGACTACTACAGGGCATGCTTAATAAAACCTCCGATTTTGAGAGTTTTGGGAGAAGAAATTCCTACCAAAGCATGACGTGAGATAATTGATTCTTCAGGTGTAGCTAGGAGCTCATTGTCCGGTTGGTTGTCCTCATCTTCCTCCTCTGGTCCCTCAATTGGTGGGGCTTCCTCAGATGAACTGTGATCAGTAGCATCAATTTGAAATAATTTGGGTTCCTTGCATTTATGCCCCGGTGTGTATTTCTCATCACAGTAGTAACACAATCCTTGCTTTCTTCTTTCTGCCATTTCCACTGGTGACACCCTTTGAACCTTAAGTGTTTAGGTAGTGCTCGAACCTTGGGTGGGGTGTGCCTTGGCTATGAAATTTGGACGAGTCGAATGGGTTGCTAATGCGTGTTCTACTTCATGATCTATCTTGCAAGCTGCTAGGCATGAGACTGGGTGTTGTAGTCAGACGTGGGCTTGTATGGCATCTTTGATACCACTGACAAAACATTCCAAGTAGAATTCATCTGCTAGACCGACCTCCTGTGTGGAAGGCTAATGCTTCAACGACTTTAATATATTCTTGCACTGTGCCTGTCCATTGGAGCTTAGTAAGACGACCCAAAAAGTTAGATTCATGGTCAAAGCGATTAGAAAGGACTTTTGAGAATATCTGCGAAGCCATTAGCATTGCATAGCAGCGTTTATGCCACTGCCACCATTGCCATCTTTCTTGGTCCAAGTACAGGCTTCCCACACTTAGCTTAGTCGCATCATCTCTGATGTGATTCGATGTGAAATATTGCTCCATTTGTGCTAGCCATATGGCCAGATGAGAGCCATCAAATTTATACATGTCCAGCTTGGGTGGTCAAGGCTGGGACTGTTGGTGGTTTCCATAAAAGTGAAGAGAATGGCTAGACTTGCCGTCAAGGTTTTCATTAAAATCATATGCCTCCGATTGTTCCCCCGACTTTCCCTTTGTGATTGTGTCATTTAAGGTCCGAATCTACTTCGTTAATGCCTCCAACTTTTGTTCAAGGGTGTCTATCTTCTCATTGGCCATAGGTTGAGCTCTAGTTTATACCATGCACTTGTCATTACTGTGAAAAAAAATTGGGGACTGCCCAAAATTTTGACACTGACAAGTGAATGGTACCACCTTACTCAGCCTGTCGACCTCATTTTTTATATTTATATTTATATTTTATATTTTATTTTTTTTATTTTTTATTTTTACTTCGAAAGGAGTTTTACTCCTCACTTATGAATACTGTAGTAGTCGATTCCCAGAAAAGTTAATTCTGCCCAATGTCCTGTGAGAATCACGCCCAGGTATAGGAGCCACACAAATAGTCAGATATGTCGGCGAAACCCTCAACTGCAGAGTATGAGTAGAAATGTGGTAGTGATTGAACCCCTGCTGCTAGATCTAAATGGAAGATCTGATTGTTGCGACTGCTACAGAACCCAAACTACTAGATTTGAATGGCAGATCTGATAGATCTGATTGGTAGATCTAATAGATTTGAATGGTGGATCTGATAGATCTGAATGGTGGAATTGATTGTTGCAGTTGCAACAGAACCCAACCTGCTATATCTGATCTGGCAAAGATGATGCATGATCGAGAGAGAGACAAGGGAACTATGGTCTCAAGGAGTGTCAGGTGCTACAGATCACAATATACATAAGGGTCCGAAAATAGTACTCAGCCCAACCTTTCAGGGCACTAACCAAGGAGGATCAACTGTACCCTTAGCCGTACAACCTGACTACCCTATTGTACATGCGAGTAATCTCCCTGAGTGCTATTCTCGGTGTACTGTAATTCCAAGACGGCCAATTGTTTATCTATGGCAAGGTTTCAAGAGAGCCTAGGGGGCTTCTAATATACCCAGAGGCTACTTGGAAGACAGTCTGTGCGTAGTTCTGTCTAATGCGCTACTACTCGAAGGGGTGCCCACAGGGGTTACAAGGGAGTCTAACAAGCGTGACCACCTCTTGTATTTCCTACATGCATGCCTCCCCAAATCCACTGGTTTATGTGCTCAATGATAGATCCCGTGGTTTAAAGACGTCGGAACACGTCCCTAGCCAAAAAAAAGTTTTTCTAAAAATGGAGATCCCATCAGCCCTGAAAAGTGCTTCGATACCACTTGTTATAGCTCTGATACCACTTGTTATGCTCTTGGCATGTGAGAAGATACAAGAATACAAAATATGCGAAGAAATATACCCAGAACATAGAACAATAAGAAATAACAACATGTATTTTATTATTCAGAAAGGAAAGCAATGTTCACTTGCCTCTTCAAGGGGGCAACCTCCAATAGAGCTAGGCTCAATTACAAAATAGGACACAATTCTCCTCAAGGGGAGTCTTTATCCTTTATATAGGATTCATACATGCAATACCATGGGTCAGTACCATGGTTCTTATTAATACCATCTATCTAATACCATGGTCCATTTGTAACTAACTGTGGTCCCTTCTTTAAATGCAGGTCAACCACTTAAAATTATTAATATGGGCTTTATTGACTCTTTAACTAACTATAACTATGAATTGACCTTATTACATAAATAAAGAGGTTAGGGTTGGACCCTAACAACATGTGTTGCTGGAAATTTAGAAGATTGTAGTCGTGGCTCACTTTTTTCACCCCCTCCCTCTCTTATGTTACTAGAATTCCCCTCTCTTTTACTAGAAGGACTGGGGTTATTAATAAATGTAGTTTGAAAAATCTATTAAGACCTCATAGTCTTATCATGAATCTCAATGTGAGCTGCAGATGATGATCTTGCCAATTGAGAGGCAATAGTAGAAGCCTTCCCAGATGCTTTTCATGGACCTACTAATGCTTGATATTCTGAATGGAGAATGATTTCATATATAAAGGTATTTCTTCCAAGGCTAGAGTGGCCTTGAGTTTTGGTGGTTTTTCAAATAGGTTTTGAATCTTTAACTTCTTGATTTACAATCCTATGTTTTTTCCTAGTCACACACACTAAACAATCTAAAAGTATCAACTGAGGGTAGGCACTAGCACAAGTTTTTTACTTGGTGCATGCATAGGTTCTTACCTTTGATATCTAATACCCAACCCTAGAGGGATACAACTAAAAAATATTTGAAAACCTCCCTGGAAATGGTGCCAAAATGTTGGGTTATTCAGTTTCTCTTTGAAAATATCAACAGACCTTTAAACATTAAATTGTCAACCTAGAACTCGTCTGATTATTTCAAGGTTATCCACACTGTATTTGAAAATAATAATGTTTATGTAACCTAGTTTGTCTAGTCCTATTGAAAGGTAAATGCATGAAACCATAAGAAACAAGTAGAATTGATTAAAATAATACTTTACACACAACTTCACAAATTCAAAGCAATCAAAAAGCTTATTTAAGATAGTCCAAACATTAAACCTTCTAAAACCAAAATATGTTAAGCACACATTGTCTCCTAGGAAACTGCAACTATAGGAAAGAAACAACAAGCTTGACTTAGAATGAAATCTGCTAAAGTAAATGTCACACCTTACTCTTAACAATCCTTTATTAATCATGAGAAGAAAAAAAATGAATAATGCTTCAAAAAATAAACTATCATAAATCTAATCCTAATGATATTTACTCAAATTGTTGTAGCAACTATCGCTGTAATGACCAATTCAGTAATCGATGATCAATTCTAGAAGGAAATCAAATAATTGCATAATAAGAAAGAAAATTTTGAAAGTTAAATTTAATGATACAAAGAGGGCAGTAATCACTCCAGGATTGGGCCCACGATCACTGGAATTCAACTGCCTTAGAGCAAGATCAGTGCAAGAATTAAAGCTAAACCATGTAAGTCTCCATTATATTAATCAACAACAATATTCCAATGTTTGTAAAACTTCAGAGGATACACATGAGAATAAAAATAAAAATTCCTTTTCCCCATGTCTTTATTCCACGCTTTTATAATTACAACCAAGTCCATAACTAAAAATAAAGGAGAAATGATGAGAATCTAAAGATTCTTGGGATGCTCAATTTGAGTTACAAAATCTCTTAAGTTCCTCAAAATAGATGGAAAAAATCTCGTTCATAGTGAGTCTTTCCATGATGATCGTTAACATTTTCTTATCCAAGTCACAACTAACTTGAGCAGCCCCGTGTAACTCAATCTTATCCAACTATCTAGGTAAAATCATTTTCTTATCGGAGTCCCTGTCAATTTTCATTTCGACTTATGCTATAGACATATTTGAGCACTTCAACCCCAGTCACATATGTCGATAAACCAAGGTCTCTTTAGTCCCTAAAAGTGTTGTTTCATACCCTAAAGGATCATGGTCAACTAATTACATCATTTCTCAGAAGTTCCACCTGAAAAACCACTCAGAACTGACCAAAACTGGACCATATTGACTGCTCCATAGTCAAGGTGTGATGCATACTGGCTGCCACACTAGCCAGGTGTGATGCATATTGATATGGTCTTCTGTAGGGTGCGATGAACGAGAATAAACAAATGGCAGAGACAGTTTGCTAAGTGGAAGCTCATGGAATCTTCCAGAAACTTCTCCTATGCACTTGCCTCTATGAATTCGCCTAGGGATGAGTAAGAGATCAATGAAATCTCCAAGTGGAACCAAGAACTATTAGTGGAATGAAACTAATAAAAAACCCAGAGCTGACTCACACCCTTGCAAGACATCTATAAATGGATCCCTCATCTGAGAGATCTAGAGGATGGAATTCTGTAACTTGTAAGGAAGTGTTGTTGGTTTATCTATGAGAAGAGACATTGTATTGTTGGGTGATCTTGCTTTTTCATGAGGTGAAGAGGGCTTCTGTGTTGGGAGGATGCTATTGGATCAGATAGCTGGGTTGTAATCCTCTCTTCTATTATTAATAAAGTTCTTTGAGTTTTCCTCCATATAATCGTGTATTTGTGAATCTTATTGTTTATGAATGATATTGTATGGTCAATGTGTTTCTATTTCTGCATTGTTTATGATGTTTTAGATAAAGATGCTTTGGTGGTTTTTTGTTACTTTGACTCTACAAGTACTCTTTAAAGCGGGACAAGTAGGAGAGGAGTGGCAAATTCTATCAAGGGAGAGAGAAATCAAGCAAGGATCCAAGTGAAAGATCCAAGTTGGTCCTCTTTGCTTCTCTCTTATCTATTACACTTAAAGGAAATCGCAAATTGCTTTGATTATTTGTTTCTAATATAGCTACCCATCTTAGTGGGACTAGCAATTCGAATCGACACTAGCTTTCCCAGAAATAAAATGGCAACTCCATTGGGGACTGAACCCAGAACAGCTGTGACGAGTGGTCCTATTAGCCACCCTCTTCACATCACCATGTTTTGATAAGTTCCAAGATTACCTGGAACCATTTGCTACCCCAAACACCACTCATTCCTAAAAAATGAGTCACTTTGAAACTCTTTTTATACTCGTTAAATATAAAAATATTGTTGAGCTATTGGCCTTTCCAGCTCGTTAAAGTAAGGGAAAATGCCATCCCTCCTATATATTTTAATCTTTTTGGAACTAAGGGATTATCAAACAAAAAGATCAAGTGCTTGTCTTTTTCGGCTCGTTAAAACGATCGAAAAGTCATCCCTTTTGTATTATTTTATACTTTTTCAAATTTATGGGATTAAGCTACGAAAAAGGACTACTGGAGTCTCCTTTTTGTTCCTTTTCAAACTCTCTAAACATGAAAAGGACCAGGTTATCTTTGTCATTAAACTCGTTAAAAGAATAGCGATAAACTTGTCCATCCAGACAAGAATGAGTTTCACTATCACTAGGCTCGCTAAAACATAGTGACAGGTTTGCCTGAAGGGAAAATTATAGACCAAGCATATGTTATCCTCCTCAAGCTTGAAAAACTAAAGAGGTACTGGTCAGCAATGACTGGGGAAAAATGGAAGAAAACCATTTTGTTTCTGGGAAAACTAGTGTCGATTCGAACTGCTAGTCCCTCTAAGATGGGTAGCTATCTTAGAAACAAACAATCAAAGAAATTTGCGATTTCCTTTAAGTGTAATAGATAAGAGAGAAGCAAAGAGGACAAACCTGGATCTTTCACTTGGATCCTTGCTTGATTTCTCTCTCCCTTGATAGAATTTGTCACTCCTCTCCTACTTTTCCTGCTTTAAAGAGTACCTGTAGAGTCAAAGTAACAGAAAACCATCAAAGCATCTCTATCTAAAACATCATAAACAATGCAGAATCAGAAACACATTGACCATACAATTTCATTCATAAACAATAAGATTCACAAATACGCGATTATATGGAGGAAAACTCAAAGAACTTTATTAATAGTAGAAGAGAGGATTACAACCCAACTATTTGATCTAGCATCATCCTCCCAGCATAGAAGCCCTCTTCACCTCATCAAAAAGCAAGATCACCCAACAATACAATGTCTCTTCTCACAGATAAACCAACAACACTTCCTTACAAATTACAAAATTCCTGCCTTCCAGATCTCTCAGATGAGGGATCCATTTATAGGTGTCTTGCAAGGGTGTGAGTTAGCTCTGGGTTTTTGATTAGTGTTTCACTAATAGTTCTTGGCTACACTTGGAGATTTCATTGATCTCTTACTCATCCCTGGGTGAATTTAGGGTGGCAAGTGTCATAGGAGAAGTTTCTGGAAGATTCCATGAGCTTCCACTTAGCAAACTATCTCTGCCATTTGTCTATTCTCTCTCATCGCACCCTACAGAAGGCCATTTCAGTATGTATCACACTTGGCTAGTGTGGCAACCAATATGCATCACACCTTGACCATGGAGCAGTCAGTATGGTCCAAAATTGGCCAGTTCTGAGTGGTTTTTCAGGTGGAACTTCTGGGAAATGATGTAATCAGTTGACCATGATCCTTTAGGGCATGAAACAATACTTTTAGGGACTAAAGAGCCCTTGGTTTATTGACATATGTGACCAAGGTTTAAGTGCCCAAATATGTCTATAATAGTTGCCCCGTAAAGCATGAGGTCATAAATCTTCTGTGTCGGGTGAAATGCTTTATCATGAGGATCCGAGGTATTCGAACTGGAAGGTGACCTGTATAAGATGCAATACAATACATCATCATCATATTATTTTCATGATCTGGCTGAGGCAGGAATTCCCATGCTCAAAATTATAAATTCATTTTCATGTACATAGGACAAACAATCGTCTGCTCTTGCAAAATGGTGATTCTTCATATGAAGAGTCATCTTCTTTTGTTTAGATGACTATCTATGTAGATTCTGTGTACATTTGATGTCTTTATGTTCCTGAATATATCGCAGCCCGGATGGATGAAACTAGATTCGGGGTCTTCAAACTCATTCAATCTTCACCATATGTACAAGCTGATCCACGTGAAAAGATGTTCTGAAGTCGAACATGGAAAGACATCGCCTGATTACCAGCCAATAATGTACGCTGTTAACAGGTGTGAGAGGAATCACCGATAATGATAATGATCCTCAAGGTACTACAATACAATTCATGTGGTGTGAATATATGAGCTGATGTCGAACACTACGCAAAATCTTTTGGTCGAAGGTCATTGCTGTAAACCTATCCTATCGCCGGAAGTGAGAAACTTGCCATTAAGGCATGCAAGCTTCAAAGTACTAAAAGGGTTGTTTCTAAGTCAACTTCTTGGATAATGAGCTGATGTCGACAAGAAGTGACCCGTCATAGGAGGGCCTTGATGTATCCCACATCTATGACACGAAATGAAGCAAATGATTTTTTCTGGAGGTGAAAATGATCTGATGATACAAGGTTCAGGAATGGCGGTCATGAAGAATGAAGGATGAAGGTATTGCAGTGGATGAGGCGTTAGCTGGATGATAAATTCTCTGAATGAATTCTCTTGAACATGTCGGAGACACTGATATGGATTGGTAGCATTAACCCCATGGATGGTATAGAGGACCAATGGTGATGGTGAATGGAATAACCCAACCCAACTCAATCATGGTGATGGAGTGAAAGTGTCATGTTCAAGAGCGACCTGCTACCCATAAAATTATTCAAGTTTTCTTCCCTTTTTCCCTAGTTATTGCTGACCAGTAGCTCTTTATTTTTTTCAAGCTTGAGGAGGATAACATATGCTTGCTCTATAATTTTCCCTTCGGGCAAACCTGTCGCTATGTTTTAGTGAGCCTAGTGATAGTGAAACTCGTTCTTGTCTGGATGGACAATTTTGTCGGTATTGTTTTAACGAGTTTAACGACAAAGATAACTTGGTACTTTTCATGTTTAGAGAGTTTGAAAAGGGATGAAAAGGAAACTCCAACGGTCCTTTTTCGTAGCATAATCCCTTAAGTCTGAAAAAGTATAAAATAATACAAAAGGGATGACTTTTCGATCGCTTTAGCAAGCTGAAAAGGACAAGCGCTCGATCTTTTGGTTTGATAATCCCTCAGGTCCAAAAATATTAAAATGTACATGAGGGATGGCGCTTCCCCTTACTTTAACGAGCTGGAAAGGCCAATAGCTCGACAATCTTTTTATATTTAACGAGTTTAAAAAGAGTTTAAAAGAGAATCGTTTTTTAGGAACGAGTGGTGTTTAGGGTATCAAATGGTTCCAGGTAATCTTGGAACTTCTCAAAACATGGTGATGTGAAGAGGGTGGATAATAGGACCACTCATCGCAGCTATTCCTCAAAATGGTAAACAATCAAGTGGAAGCGTAATGATCAGCCAAAGGAATGGAGGTGATGGTAGGAACACAACCAAGGCTCAAAAGGCTAACGTAGTGGCAATCACAGAGGTTATTTACCAAAGGTGGGTTCATCTTTCAACAAGCTTGAACTCTGGGGGAACATATGCTCAGTGGTAGGTTTATTTTTTAATGAGCTTGAACCATACTATAACATTTCTCATGAGAGTGCGGGTTCATTTTTTAGTGACGAGCTAGAACCTTGCGGAAAGTATGCTCGGTTGCCTTTTTATGTAGGCTAGGAATGACCAAACTATAAAGCTAAAAAGCTAAAAACACTAAAAAGCTAAAAAATGAAATTGGTCGCTTTTGCTTGTATAAATAGGTTTGCATGCCCGTAGCATAAAAAAAATTCTTCAGTAACGATATGGAAACTTATCTCTACAGTTGGGTTTATCCGCAAAATAGACAAGGGTGCATGCCCCCTAAGCTTCTTTGCATTCACCAGACTACTCGCGGTAATTAGGTGGATGGAATGAAGGTTTCTTTACGAGATCAAGTGAAAGGCTCGACTTGGAACTTTGCTCAGCCTTGTTTCATTTTTTAACAAGCTTGACACAAGACAAGGAATTCTGCTTAGATCGTTGGTTTCATTTTTTAATGAGGTTGACACCAATCAACGAACTATCCTCTGACGACCTTTGATCACAACTCATAAGTGGCCATAAAGCAAAGATCTGGTTCCAATGTCGTAGTACATATTGTACAACATCACTTAATTGAGTCATGTCAGTCGGATTTTATACTATGAAAACCTCATTGTGATCGACACTATCAACATGGCTAGAGTCCTTCTTAATCTTTGATGATGTAGAAGATATCATATGATAGGTTTCCACTGTGGCCACTTCTGCCAGATTACTTGGAGGCGAGAGGGAAAAAGTACCCATTAAGGATGAGTCTTTTAGGAGACCTACTCCGACATGTTGAAGCAATTGAGAACTACCATGGATCAATGGAATGCTTCTAGTAGCTTGTGAATTGTTGGGGAAAAAGGTTAGTTGGTCAACGATTGTAATTCCACCTTGGAAGGGAAATGAAATCTTTCTAAAATATGTTGACACAATGGCGGCCATAGCATAAATCCAGGGCCTTCCTAGCAAGATATTGTAGTCAAGGTTTCCATCAATGACCTCAACTTCAATTTCTACTGTCTTGCCCCCCAGTTCAACTTGCAAGTTACTTAATATCCCATATGGCATGTATGTTTTTCCATCGACTGCTTTTAATGTTGTTGATGATTGTGACAAGGATGGTGAGCCTAAAGTTTTCCAGCAACTCATTGACATAATACAGGTAGATGCCCCCTCGTCAGTGATTGTTCGATGAACAGTTTTGTTGAGAGCTTTTATCTGTATAAGGAAGGCGAGCTGGGCCAGTAACTGAGGTTCGTATCCTTTAGGAATAAAGGCTGCCATACTGGAATCCACTGGATCAATCCCACCTATCGCTAATAACAAATCCTACTTTTGGGAGGGACAATTCTGAAATAATTCAAGTGTCAACATAGCAGATGGTGATTGGGCCAGATCCTCCACTATATTATAATTCTGTGTTGCTTGGGCACGAGGATTAAATATCAATTTATGTACTACTTCCTTTGGCAGTGTTATCACTCAGGTTGTTCCCTTTGTCTCCCAAGGGAATACGGCCGAGGTAACCACAAACCAATCTTTCGACTGCAGGTTCTAGCCCACCTGCAATCAGAGAGGGCTCTCTCTTTATGATTTAACTTTGTTGATGATGATTTTACGCTAGTTATTGAGTTCAAGGGGTTTTGTTTGAGTTTTGGTGGGATGGATGAGGCTTCCAAGTAGAGAGGTAAGTATAGTGTGAGAGTTTAAAACCATTGGGCGTGGAGTCATGGAGTAGGACTACTGGTGCATTTTCTTAGTCACAAGAACGAAATATGGAGCAGGCTAGCTACACATGAAACAATGATTCAAGCTAAAAGGATGGAATGAGGGCTAAGGAATGAGAAGAAATTTAGAATTTCTCATTCAGCTTAATAGAGGGAAGGTGAATGAACTCTATCTAGGAGCAGTCAAGAATCCCTAGATAACTGTCAAACATGAGTGAATTAGGGGGAATATGAGCCAAAGGGAATTCATATTCATTACCAATTCAGATGAAAACATAAAGAAACAGCAGAAATTGAGCATAGAGTGCAGCCAAGCAAGTTCTAAGATAATCTTTCTTTCTGCTATTTAGACGGTGATATATGTATGATATAAACATATATGAATTTAAAATAGAGATAAGAAACACTTATTGAGTCATGTTGCAGCACAAGAATTCCATATTCATTCTTCAGAACATTAATAACACAGTAGACAGTCCATCCTCCAAGCTTCTAGCAGTCTTTGATTAAAGAAAACATATCAGATATACAGAATGAGTCTCTCTCGGAGTGCATTAACCAACCAACCCCCTAAACAGTAAATTAGGGTGGTTTTATAAGTAAAATATCTACAAAAATCAGATCTTAGACAGATCTGCTATAATAAGTGTCTTTAACCTAACATATGTCTGAAATAAATGCGAGAAAATATCTTCGAGCTGCGCTGGGAGCAGCTGTAAAAAAGGAGTTAATGTGTTGTCTTTGTGGCTCTATGCTGATCATTTAGCCATAACTGTGCTTTGGGTTTTGATCCATTGCTGTTCGGTGGCTTTAAATGCTTCAACTGTGATGGGAGAGCCTTGATGGGCTTTCACCGCTTTCTTTGACTTTGTTGGAGGCCATTCAATGTTCACCTGCTTTGGGAAATAAAGATTTCCATTAAAAACATTTAACTGATACTCTTTGCTGCTTCCTTGATATGCTTTGGCACTGAATGTGTGCCTTTTCTCACCGCTGATACTCTTTAAACTGTCCCATCGACCTTTCATGGCTACTGTTTGGCCCTCTGATACCTTTAGAACTGTCTTCGCCCCTTTTCCGAACCTATGTGAAGAAATTCCTGTGAATTTGCGAATTTCGGGCCCGCTGGTAGCCGCGCCATGAGAGGGCTTCCATTTTGGCCTATTTCCCATCAAAAACTGCCTCAGTTTTTCATTCCGGGCATCCGTTGTGCAGATTTCGCGCTTTGCCCTTTTTGACGATGACGTCAGCATGACGTCAGTGTGGGTCCCAGTATGGCGGTGATGTGGTAGGGTGACGTCAGCAGTACGACCGGGTGACGTGGTAGTACGGTAGGGGTGATGACGTGGCAGTACGGTGGCAACGACGTGGCAATAATGTGGCAAGGACATGGTGGCAGGAGGTCGACGCGGGATGATGACATCATGTGACATGGTGCTGACGTAGGAGGGTGGAAGGCGGTATTCGGTTTTCCCCGCACCACCTTTCTGCACAGGCGACATTGGGGGAGGGGCCTCTGAACACACCGGGAGGTTGACACGTGGCGGGGGTACGAAGGGGAAACCGCCCATCCCCCGGACGTTAACCTCCGACAGATAGGCGACAGGAAAAGACCCACCCACCGTAGATCTTGGATGGGCCAGATCTAACGGCCGACGGGACGGATAAGGCGGCAGATGGTTAGGGACGAGGCCCGCGCGCATTTTACTATGTGTTTTTATATGGCGCGGGGGGGGGGGAACTTTAATAATGTGGGTTTTTATGGGTTTTATACAGCATGGGTATGATTTGAACCGATTTATCACAAAATATGAACGCGGATTGACATAGAAAATGGTTCATGAGGGGGGGGGAACAAATGGCTATCAATTCAACCAGAGGTTTAACTGATTCCAAGGGGCAAACGCGGAAGGGTTAAATATAAGTCCCAGATGGACTTAATATTTCCCCAAACTTTTGGAATATATGGCTATAGTGCCAAGGGGTGGGGATATTATTATTTTTTGGGATTTTATATAGTTTTTTTGTAAAATAGGGGGTAGGGAAATGATCTAGGGAGCTAGATAGTAGAGTTAGGAGTTAATATGAATTGGTGAGGTGAAGTGTAGGGGAGAGGCTAAGTTGGTGAGCTGAAACTTAGACATAGGAAGTGAATGGACTGTGGAGACATGATTTTTACACAAGAAATGTGGCTTCTTTTCACAGAAGAAAGTCAAAGCTTGACTTGGTGCTTTACAAAAATGAAGTGATAACAGGACTGGTTGGGCAGATCCCAAGGTCCTCAAGGGGATGTTAGTGAGTGATTTGGGGAATGAGAAGAAGGGGGAGTTAGACATGCCTCGCTTGAGTTCCTCCAAATGAAAAACTGCAACATAACTGTGATCTGCAAAGATATAACACTTGAAAAGATGAAATGGATCACACGGCTTGATTCTGCAACCATAAAACTACTTACCCAGCCTACTTACCTAGCATCTTTTCTTCTTTTTGCATGGGTGCACTTGGACTTGCAAACCCTGATTGTCCTCTTTTCTTTTGGCTGCCCTCCTATCTAAATCTACACTTATTTCTTCCAAGGGCCTAGATTAAGCAGTTAGGCTCCTTTGTTTCTCTACCTACCTACAAATTTGCCAAGTTTAAACTGTTTGGACAGATTTTTATTCTCTACATTCTAGAACAAGAAATTGAAACCTAGGGAAGCCAAGATTAAGCTGTTTGGCCTTCCCTTAACAGAAAATTCTTCAAAAAGGAATAAATTATCAAAATTGGAATAGAGCAGTGGCATTTAGACTGGCACACTTTCATGGCCTTTTCTTTCGCCTCTTTTGGAAATATGGAGCATTGTAGCATGCAAAGTATGACATATTTGGTACTTTCAACTGTCAATCATGAAAGATGAACACCTGTTGCAATAGGAGGCTAACAGTGGCTCCACTTGGGGATGGATTTTCCTTGCGAAAAGCCAAGAACATCAGGTCAGACTGCCTTGATCTTCTATTGTTGCTGTAGATTGAAACTTCCCTTGTGTTGGCTGTCAAATGATTGAAACTTTGAAACCTGAACACAACATTCTCATCAACTGAATTTTTATAGCATAGCAGCATCGCCTACTTTCTTCTGCGTGCTCTGTTATTACATGCACCTGTGCCTGAGAACCTACCTTTGAAATAAACACAACACAGGGGAACAAAACTGGAGCACTTCCCTTGTTTCTTTCTTGAAAAAGGGTGTTGATGTAAACTGAAAATATTCTTCTCTTTTTAATACCATTGACGGAAAAAATTGCTTGCTCTTTTGTTGTGATTGATGAAATGACGGAGATCTGGATGGAGGACTTGCTTTGGTTCTGCGTTTGAAAAATTTTGCTGCACTGTTCCATTATTCGGCCTGCTAAAAAAACAAAGTGTTGAAAATACAAGTATTTATGTACAAATATAATACAGTTGCGTTGTGTTCAACAACCGGGATCATAATAATGCTTTAGCATTCGGCCATTGACAGGGCCTTCTTCAGTTATGTTGTCCTCTACAGATTTGAGGAAATATGTGTTATTGCCCTGCACAATGCTGATAACAAATGGACCTTTCCATAAAAAATCAAATTTTGCATGTTTGCCTTTGTCTTCTCTTCGTGAGTCCCACCTTAGAACTTTATTGCCAACACAGAAATATTCAGCCTTAACTCTCTTATCAAACATCTTTTTGAGCTTCTCTTGCAAAATTTGAGCTCTGTTATAGACCTGTTCTCTTGTTTGCTGAAGATGAATGGTCTGGTTTATTCTTCTTTGAATATCATTTGGTTCTGTTTGGATCTCTTGTAAGAGATTGAAGATAGGAATGCCCAAGGAAGATGGAAATCTGACCTCCATGCCATACACCAGCTCATAAGGGCTTATCCCAATGGATTTCTTTGTTGAAATTCTATCTGCCCATAGGGCATTTGTGAGCTTTCTATGCCAGTTCTTTTTGTTTTCTTCTAGCACTTTCTTTATGATGTTGATGAGGCTTTTGTTGGATGATTCGGCCAAGCCATTACCTTGAGGGTAATAGGCTGTGGAGTGGCCCAAGGTAATGTGAAATTTATGGCAAAAATTGATCATCTTTTTGGATTTGAAGGCAGCGGCGTTATCAGTAATGATCTTCTCAGGGCAGCCAAATCTAGATAGGATATTGGTCTCAAGGAATTGGATAATGATGGAGTCATTGGCCTGTCTGCATGGGATGGCTTCAATCCACTTAGTGAAATAGTCGGTGGCTGTTAGAATCCACTTATGCTGGCCTGAGGAAGAGGGGTGGATTTCTCCAATGAAGTCAAGACCCCATTGTTGAAAAGGCTTTTCGGTTGAGATGGGCTTAAGAGGCAAAGGTAACAACTTTCTTTTGCCCTCAAAGATTTGGCATTTATGACATGAGATAGCAAACTTCTTTACATCTGCAAACAGAGAGGGCCAATAGAAACCAACCCTTAGAATTTTATCAGCAGTGGACTTCCAATATAGATGTCCTCCACAGTCCCCTGCATGGAATTATTTCATGACATTGTTAGTTTCATTCATGGTTAAACAATTAAGCAGTATGCTTTCATGATTTTTCCAAAATAAAGCACCATTTATGACACAAAACTTTGAAGCTTTCATCTTTAAAAATCTTTTCTTGGTTCTGGACAATCCCGGGGGAGCAAACTGGTTTAACAATACAAAGCATATATCAGCATACCATGGGGATTGCAAAAAGGTTTCACTGATTTGTGGAGTCGCCAGCTCCTGTTCATTGTCCAGTTGGTTAATGTCTAAGGCTTGAAAGTTTGTTTCGGACATCAGTTTGGCTAAACCTTGTCCCTTTATGAGCTTGGTTGGTTTTATTTCTATGTCATACTCAAGGATGTTAGCAATCCACTTGCCTCTTTTGCCTTCTAGCCCCTCTTGGGTTAATATGTCTTTTACAACAGCATTTCGGACATAGGCAATCACATGTGAATATAAAATGTAAACTCGGAAATCTTTGATTGCTTTAACAAGGGCGTAGGCTTGCTTCTCCATGATTTGGTACTTCAAAGGAGCATCTCTTAAGGTTCGGCTGAAAAATGCAATTGGCTTTTCAGCTCCTTGATCATCCTTTTGCAAAAGGACAACAGCTATGGTGTGCTCAGATGCAAATGAGAATATGATGAAGTCCCTATCAAATTGTGGACTTGTGAGGACTGGGGCTTGGGTTAAGGCAGTTTTGATACTCTCAAAGGCTTGCTTGGTTTCGAGAGACCATTTTATCTTGGCATCCTTTTTTAACATGTTGCTTAACAGTCTTATCAGCTCGGCTAGATTTGGGATAAATCTCCTTAGAAAATTGATCTTTCCAAGGAATGCTTGCAACTCTTTTATGTTTCTTGGATATGGGATTTGCAAAATGGCTTGGATCCTTTCCGGATCTATTCTAATACCATCTTTTGATATGATATGGCCTAGTAATTTACCTTCTTCAAGGCCAAAGAGACACTTCTTGGGGTTCAAGGAAATGCCATATTTCCTACATGTCGTGAATATTTGCCTCAAATGTTTTATGTGCTCTTGATAAGATTTGGAGAAAGTGGTTAAGTCATCGAGGTAGACAACTAGGAAATCATGTATTTCCTTGGCAAATGCAATATCCATCGCCCTTTGAAAGGTAGCACCAGCATTTTTAAGTCCGAAAGGCATCTTCACATATTTAAATTTTCCCCACGGTGTGGTGAAGGCTGTCTTGTCTTGGTCATCCGGGTGAACCAGTATTTGATTGAAACCTGAAAGGCCATCTAGCAAAGAGATTCTAGATGACCCCTTTACTCTTTGTAGGATGTGGTCCATTTTTGGCAATGGGTAGTGGTCTTTTAGGGAGACTTGGTTATTTCTTAGATCTACACATAGCCTAATCTCACCTGTCTTCTTTCTTGTGGGAACAAGATTGGATACCCATTCAGAAAATCTGATGGGTGCTATGATACCTACTTCAAACATTCTTTTCACTTCCTTTTCAATCAACGGGAGAAGCACAGGATTGATTCTCCTTAGTTTGTGCTTGAAGGGCTTTTGATTTGGTTTTAAGGGAATGGTGTGCTGGATCACTGAGGTGTCATAGGACTTCAATTCCTCATAACTCCAAGAAAATACATCTTGGAATTCTTTGAACGAATCAACATATTTGGGCTTTTGATCATGTGGCAAAGATTGAGATAGTTTGATCATTTTGGGCTTCTCTGCTGTCCCAATGTTGTGTTCTTCTATAGCAGCATTTAAGGGCTGCATTTTTGGTTTTTTGGGAACATCATTTGCATCAAACATATCTTCTAACGGAGTGAGGCCAACAGGGAGAAAGTTATCTTTTAGATCAACGATCTCAGCCTCTGTTTCGACTATTTCCTCCAAATGCATCTGTTTCAGCTCTTCTATGTTTGCATTGTCAAAAACAGTTGGGTTTAGCATTTTTTTGGCTGTTACAACGGTTACATCCTGCTGATTTTCATTTGTTTGCTGTTGTTCATCTGTCATAGCATCCATGTCAATGTTAAAATTTGAAAACTCATGCTCAAGAGTGAGGAAACTGTTAATCCGGGTATCATTTTCAAACACTTGCCAATATTTAACATTATTTGGGATAGCAAGCCTATGTTTTATCTCGGCAGTGAAGTGGTGATTTGGCTCAAAGGGCAGCTTGTATGTACTAGCAAAAGTGGCCAGGGTGTGTGCTTGAATGTTATGATCTCTTGAGATCTTGGCAAGCTTGGATTCAGTGAATGCATTGAGTATATTAGTGGCAGCAGTCCTATAGGCCCTCATTCTATTGTCATTAGTAACAAAGTTGCCTTTCATTTGTTGTATGACTAAATCTGAGTCACCTAGAATGGATACTTTCGCAGCTCCTAGAGCTTTGAGCAGTTTAAGGCCTAAAAGGAGAGCCTCATACTCTGCCATGTTATTGGTGCATTTGAAATTCAATCTGTAGGCATGGCCTTCTGCATGATTGTTATGTGTATTGTGAATCCATACACCTGCCCCTGCTCCTAACTTGTTGACAGAGCCATCAAACTCTAAATACCATGTGATTTCTTGCTTTTGGTTAGTATCCAGAGTTTCAGTCATTCTTGCAGTGGGAAGATTTGAATTTTCTATTAGGGGAGGTTCTTCTTGTATGCTGGTTGCCCTGATTGTTTTGACAATTTCATCAGTGTGGGCAACCAATTCTTCATTGGTGTGTGTGTCCAGTTCTAAAGCCAATGGCTTATCATCAGTGGGAGGACTTGTTTCATCATTAAATAAAATAAAATAATCCATATCAGAATGGATTGAAAAAATAGGAAAATTTTGGGGGTTGTCCTCACTAGTTACCACATATTTCATCAGTGTTTCTCTATACAGTCTCTTTGGTTGCCCAAAGATAGATATAGTGGCATAAGATAGGTCTAGTTGGAGAGATCCTTGGAGTTTTTCTCCCCAAGATCTTGACAATAGCATGCCATACTTTGGTGGAATGTCAGCAACCACCACATCCATGAGGATTGTCTTGTTGGGATATTGGACTAAGGAGACACATAAGTCTTTGATTAAGCCTAAACACTTGACCTGACTTGAGTCAAAGGAAAATAAGTCTTTGTAGGGTCTTGTATCATCAAGGTTTAGCTTCTCCATTACAGCTTTGGGCATAAGGTTGTGTGAGGCACCCGAGTCAAACAAAGCATTATGCAATACTTTATCATGAATGTGCAAACTGACATAGAATGGTAACACAGCTCCATGTCCTGTTTTACCATTGAATTCAAGACCAAAAAGGAGCTCAGGTTGATCATCTAATACATTCACATCATCCCTATTTTCTGGCATTTGCAGTGATCTTTTGATTTGCTGCCTATAGATATCATGTTTGGCAAGTTCAGATAAAGGGATGGATATCTTCAGTTTACCTATTTCTGCCTCTAAATCAAAAGGTTTTTCTGACTTTGATTTAGTATTGTGACTGCCAGATTTTCCCTTTTCAATTGCACTTTCAGCAGTTTTTTATTGTTCTTCGTTGATTTCTTGAACTATTTCTGATTTGGAAAGTTTTTTAGGATAGCTGTTCAAATCTTCTTTTGAGGAAGAAAGTGGCAGAGAGTGATCATTAGAGGGCTGCGTGTCTGTGACATCCTCTATGGTGACATCCTTTGGATTTGGAATTGTTTTATCAGTAGTTTCTATGCGGGTAGCCTTTTCTTTGATCTTCCTACGTTGTTTGGTATCACTTGGTTTAACCTTTTCGGGCACATCTATGGTTCTTGTCCTCAGCTTGTACTGTTTGTGGACCTCATAAACAACTGAATCATAACCCTGTTTAAAGTCAAAAGACTCACCAGATTTAGTTTGAAATTGATTAAAGTCATGCTCATCTTGGTCTTCTTGGGTTAGGAAAATTTGTTGCTCAGCCTTCAAATCCACCAAGTTCATGTGACTGTCCTCTGTGGGCTCACTAGATGTAGATGCTTCAGCATAATTTTCATGAAAAGGAGGCCTTACATCATGGTCTGGGCTAGACCTACCAGCATTTGTGTTCTGAGTTTTCTGGAAATTTGGGTTCCTTACGGTATTAGGTTGTTGTCCTTCCCATGATGACTTCCTCTCAACACTCTCCACTCTGTCTCCCAGCTTGTGCATGCCACTGATAATAGCATCCAACTTTTGATCTAAGGCTGAGGGTTCCTCTTTGAAGGTGGTTCTTCTCTCAGTTCTAGCTTTGTTTCTTTTGGCAATTAGATTTGCCTCTATGCTAACAACAACATTTTGCATGTCTGCAAGGGTTTGAGGGGCTCTTTCCCTTAACTGATAAGCCATGTCAGTATCAAAACCATCAGGGAATTTATACAAAGCAAGATCAAGTGGAGGTCTTAAGTTCTGTGGTATTGCATTATAAACATTATTGAATCTTGCACAGTAGTCCAAGATAGACTCTTGAGGGCCTCTTTTGATGGTGTCATATTCAGATAATATATGCAAGGGGTCTTTCTTTTTCTTCCATCTGTTGATAAATGACTGGTATAAGGCTTCTGGGTCTGCTATGGAATTGGTTGTGAGTGCTCTAAACCAAGTCCTGACATCACCTGTCAAACTTTGGACAAAAATATTCATTCTCACGCTATCATCATCTATCTCATAGTTCTCAAAATAGTCTTGCATCTTCTTGGTATGATAGAGGGCTGTGCAAGAACCAGTTCCATCAAAATATGTGATTTTAGTTTGATAATCCTGAGGCATAGCCCCAGGATTTTCAGGTAATTGCAGGGGTGCATATCTGTTGGCCATGTTTACAGGGATAAGTGGAACAATAGGAACAGCCGGAACAGTTGTAACAATAGTGGTGGTAATGGTAGTATGTGCAGTGAATGGGGGTGTGGAAGGAATGCTTTGAGAGGTGGATGATGAGCAAGGGGAAGTAGGGGTTGAACGAAATAAAACTTTGACAGGGGTTGGAACACAGCTTGGCTGAACTATTTCAGGGCTAGAATCAACAAAATCTTCTCTTCGCTCTAGCTGCTTGAGGTTCCTTGGGATTAAATTCGAATTTTCAAAAGCAGCTGGGAGGTTTGGGTCTGGATTTGACCTTGTATAAGGTGAGCTCTTTTTGGGAGCCAGATTGTGCACCTGTTTTGGTATTTTCTGTGAATGTTTTTAGAATTAGCAAGGAACTGATCAAATGTTGGAATGACAATGTATAACTTAAAACTAGCATGAAGATTGACTGAAGCAGCATTTATTTACTCCTGTTAATGCAAAGCAAGAACAGTTTCAAAGGCTCCCTGGCTGACATTCAGGCTTCATCTATAGTTTTAAGGAATATACAACAATTGGAAAATTCATTGGTTCCCCAGTTGAGTCGCCATTATGTTATCACTCAGGTTGTTCCCTTTGACTCCCAAGGGAATACGACTAAGGTAACCACAAACCAATCTTTGGACTGCAGGTTCTAGCCCACCTGCAATCAGAGAGGGCTCTCTCTTTATGATTTAACTTTGTTGATGATGATTTTAGGCTAGTTATTGAGTTCAAGGGGTTTTGTTTGAGTTTTGGTGGGATGGATGAGGCTTCCAAGTAGAGAGGTAAGTATAGTGTGAGAGTTTCAAACCATTGGGCATGGAGTCATGGAGTAGGACTGCTGGTGCATTTTCTTAGTCACAAGAACAAAATATGGAGCAGGCTAGCTGCACATGAAACAATGATTCAAGCTAAAAGGATGGAATGAGGGCTAAGGAATGAGAAGAAATTTAGAATTTCTCATTCAGCTTAACAGAGGGAAGGTGAATGAGCTCTATCTAGGAGCAGTCAAGAATCCCTAGATAACTGTCAAACATGAGTGAATTAGGGGGAATATGAGCCAAAGGGAATTCATATTCATTACCAATTCAGATGAAAACATAAAGAAATAACAGAAATTGAGCATAGAGTGCAGCCAAGCAAGTTCTAAGCTAATCTTTCTTTCTGCTATTTAGACGGTGATATATGTATGATATAAACATATATGAATTTAAAACAGAGATAAGAAACACTTATTGAGTCATGTTGCAGCACAAGAATTCCATATTCATTCTTCAGAACATTAATAACACAGTAGACAGTCCGTCCTCCAAGCTTCTAGCAGTCTTTGATTAAAGAAAACATATCAGATATACAGAACGAGTCTCTCTTGGAGTGCATTAACCAACCAACCCCCTAAACAGTAAATTAGGGTGGTTTTATAAGTAAAGTATCTACAAAAATCAGATCTCAGACAGATTTGCTGTAATAAGTGTCTTTAACCTAACATATGTCTGAAATAAATGCGAGAAAATATCTTCGAGCTGCGCTGGGGGCAGCTGTAAAAAAGGAGTTAATGTGTTGTCTTTATGGCTCTGTGCTGATCATTTAGCCATAACTGTGCTTTGGGTTTTGATCCATTGCTGTTCGGTGGCTTTAAATGCTTCAACTGTGATGGGAGAGCCTTGATGGGCTTTCACCACTTTCTTTGACTTTGTTGGAGGCCATTCAATGTTCACCTGCTTTGGGAAATAAAGATTTCCATTAAAAACATTTAACTGATACTCTTTGTCGCTTCCTTGATATGCTTTGGCACTGAATGTGCACCTTTTCTCACCGCTGATACTCTTTAAACTGTCCCATCGACCTTTCATGGCTGCTGTTCGGCCCTCTGATACCTTTAGAACTGTCTTCGCCCCTTTTCCGAACCTATGTGAAGAAATTCCTGTGAATTTGCGAATTTCGGGCCCGCTAGTAGCTGCGCCATGAGAGGGCTTCCATTTTGGCCTATTTCCCTTAGCGAAGCGCTAATCGCGCATCAAAAATAGCCTCGGTTTTTCATTCCGGGCATCCATTGTGCAGATTTCGCGCTTCGCCCTTTTTGACGATGACATCAGCATGACGTCAGCGGTGGGTCGCAATATGGTGGTGACGTGGCAGGGTGATGTCAGCAGGATGACGTCAGCAGTATGGCCATGTGACGTGGCAATACAGTGGTAGCGACGTGGCAATGATGTGGCAAGGACACAGTGGCAGGAGGTCGACACGGGATGATGACGTGGTGCTGACGTAGGAGGGCGAAAGGCGATATCCGGTTTTCCCCGCACCACCTTTCTGCACAGGCGGTATTGGGGAGGGGCCTCCGAACACATCGGGAGGCTAACACATGGCGGGGGTATGAAGGGGAAACCGCCCATCCCCCGGATGTTAACCTCCGGTAGATCAGCAACAGGAAAAGACCCACCCACCGTAGATCTTGGATGTGCCAGATCTAACGGCCGATGGGACGGATAAGGTGGTGGATGGTTAGGGACGGGGCCCACGCGCATTTTATTATGTGTTTTTATATGGCGGTGGGGGGGGGGGCAGCGGGAAACTTTAATAATGTGGGTTTTTATGGGTTTTATACAGCATGGGTATGATTTGAACCGATTTATCACAAAATATGAACGCGGATTGACATAGAAAATGGTTCATGAGGGGGGGGGGAACAAATGGCTATCAATTGAACCATAGGTTTAACTGATTCCAAGGGGCAAACGCGGAAGGGTTAAATATAAGTCCCAGATGGACTTAATATTTCCCCAAACTTTTGGAATATATGGCTATAGTGCTAAGGGGTGGGGATATTATTATTTTTTGGGATTTTATATAGTTTTTTTGTAAAATAGGGGGTAGGGAAATGATCTAGGGAGCTAGATAGTAGAGTTAGGAGTTAATATGAATTGGTGAGGTGAAATGTAGGGGAGAGGCTAAGTTGGTGAGCTGAAACTTTGACATAGGAAGTGAATGGACTGTGGAGACATGATTTTTACACAAGAAATGTGGCTTCTTTTCACAGAAGAAAGTCAAATCTTGACTTGGTGCTTTACAAAAATGAAGTGATAACAGGACTGGTTGGGCAGATCCCAAGGTCCTCAAGGGGATGTTAGTGAGTGATTTGGGGAATGAGAAGAAGGGGGAGTTAGACATGCCTCGCTTGAGTTCCTCCAAATGAAAAACTGCATCATAATTGTGATCTGCAAAGATATAACACTTGAAAAGATGAAATGGATCACACGGCTTGATTCTGCAACCACAAAACTACTTACCCAGCCTACTTACCTAGCATTTTTTCTTCTTTTTGCATGGGTGAACTTGGACTTGCAAACCCTGATTGCCCTCTTTTCTTTCGGCTGCCCTCCTATCTAAATCTACACTTACTTCTTCCAAGGGCCTAGATTAGGTAGTTAGGATCCTTTGTTTCTCTACCTACCTACAAATCTGCCAAGATTAAACTGTTTGGACAGATTTTCATTCTCTACATTCTAGAACAAGAAATTGAAACCTAGGGAAGCCAAGATTAAGCTGTTTGGCCTTCCCTTAACAGAAAATTCCTCAAAAAGGGATAACTTATCAAAATTGGAATAGAGCAGTGGCATTTAGACTGGCACACTTTCATGGCCTTTTCTTTGGCCTCTTTTGGAAATATGGAGCATTGCAGCATGCAAAGTATGACATATTTGGCACTTTCAACTGTCAATCATGAAAGATGAACACCTGTTGCAACAGGAGGCTAACAGGCAGTTTTATAGTTAATTCAAGAATGATGCGTGGAACAACTTCTGGCAAAGTTGTTGTCGAACTACTGGGTTGATCTATAGCCTTGCTGTTTGATGACTATGGATTCCCATAATCTTTATTCCTTGTTGATATCAAAGCATCATTTTGCTATTTCGAGATGGATAGCATAAGCACTTGGGATGGGGAAGCATGATCAATAGCAACAAGGTTCGTTTCTAGGCTCGGAAATGGATTAGTCAACACCGCTGGGGTATTTGAAGTTTTTAAAAATTTCATAACCTGAACTTTATGTGGAAAATCTTTCATGAAATGCTCATCGTCGAATATGTAACATGGATAACGAGGTTTCTTTTTCCTAGTACGGTTTTCAGAAGATTTTTTAGGAGGTGAATTTTCCTGTTTCTTCTTATTATTTTTCCCTTTCTTCTTGACCCCTGGTTGCTTTGGATTTTTTCCCTTGTTAGATGACACAACAATAATCTCCGAGGTAAGAGGTTCTACATTTGTTTTTGGACTAGAAACTGCAAGGGATTTTTTAGATGGATCCTTCGTAGTTTGCGTACTTGAGGTACCAATCACGCCATCGCCGGCATGAGAGTCCCTGTTTGATTTAGGAGGGGGAGGAATGGAAAAATCTAGTCTAGGAGCGTCAGGAATTTTGTCGTAGAGAGTGCTAGACTGAGTATAGATCAAGTCTAAATATTGTGCACGAGCAATGACTTACTCTTCAGTGACAACTCTTCCCTTCACCACATCTTCAGTAATAGAAGGTAGTAATGACTTAATAAACCACTCAGCTAGAAGCTGATCACGAACATACGCCTTTGCCATCCGACGATGATGTCACCACTCATGAATATGATCAGATATATGAGTGGCTATCGTCTGTTTAAAGTTGGTAAGGAGTTCTGTCCCTGTTTCGTACCTTATGGGTAACTGAAAGTGGGCTAGAAAGGTAGTGGCAAGGGTGCTGAAGTTATCAAACGAAGCTCTAGGAAATTCGATATACCATTTCGCTGCCAGACCAGTTAGCGTTGGCTGAAAAAGGCGAAACCTATTTGAATCATCATTTAAGGTGTTAGATGAGAACCACAAATGAAAAGTCATTACGTGATTTGATGGATATTCACCCGGATTTCCATTGAATTTAGGAATATCATAGGGAAGTTTATGAGGAATCGCTGGCCACCAAGGGGCAAAGCAATTGTATCATTCATCAGCCAGTTCAAATCTTGTAATTCTAGAGTTTCTACAAAAGGCAACTGTTGATTCAGGTTTGGCGAAGCATACCCAGGATAAGATGGGATTGACTGAGCAGTAGGTCTTTGAATACCAGCATAATGTATCTGATGCTGATAACTCTGATAAGGTTGATGGGCATAACCATTATAGTATGGTGGTTGATAACCATTTTGAAAATGCGGTTGCCCATTACCTACAAAGCCTTGTTGCTCAAGTCCCCGGTAAGCTTGCTGGAATTGCGGTTGTTGATATTTTACCAGCCATGGTTGTTGGACCATTTGCTGTTGCCCAATACCGAATGATTAACCAATATGTGGAGTGACAGTACCTGTTTGAGCCTGAGTCATTCTAGATAAGGAGGCACTAACCTGAGGTTGTGGTTGAGCCGCAGAGACAGGATGCTATTGTATTGCGACCTAGGAGGCTTGAGGTTGGCACACAATAGGTAGTGCTTATACTTGTGATACAATCACAATAGTAGGTTTAGTGGGAATATTCGACACAGGTTGGACTGGTTGCATTGAATATACAACCCTTGGTTGTTGAGGTAGTATTGGTATCCAACCATTGGATGTAATTCTAGTTTGACTTGAATTTTGTTGCAAAATCTCATATTGGCCCCCATATGGCGGCAATCCACTGCTTAAAGGATAGATCAGTCTTTGAAGACTGGACTGCCCAAATTGATACTGACATACAGGGTCAATTTGTTGAGTTGCAACATAATAAATACTAGATGAGACTCCGGATGAAGAAATAGGAACAGACCATGTCATCGAAACAGTCCCTGAGTGAACTCCAGCTAGTGGTTGATAACTAGCAAGGACAGATGGTATACCAGCAAACATTTTAGGAATGGCAGTAGGAAGCTATGTCGTGGTTGTGTCAGTTGACACATTCCTAGCTATTGATGGTTGTTCAAACATATTTAGTCTATCCAAAATATTTCCTAGAGATTCGACATGAACTTGAGATGAAGGATTATTAAAAGAACTAACTTCAAGAATAGAAGGACATAAGTGGATCCCAGTTCCAAAATGCAATGGAGTACTAGATGGAAGATCCTCTACAATCTCCTCTATGGAAATCAGTCTAGGTGGAAGAGGTAGACCATCAGGGTCGTAAATTATTTCTGGAGCCGAAGAAGGTATAGCTTCTGCAGTAACAGATACTGGAGGGGTGACACTTTCTGAATTCTGGAACTCAACTTCCAGATGTTCAGGTAAGTGAACTTCAGTCTCTGGTTCAACTCTAGATAGAGCTGTCTTAGGTATAGAAGTGTCTACAGTTACACTAGGATCATTTTTAATGTACTCTCGTAACTGCGGAGTTTCTTCTGTAAAGGCAGATGTACCAGAAATGATCAGAGTAATTGTAGTCTCTGACGATGTTGAAACACAGGTTTCAAATAACCCAGGTGAATTTGACTCAGTTAAATGAGACCATTTTTCTCGGAATGGTTTTGTCTCCGGAGTCAAAGATGGTTGACTCGCTAGTCTCCATGAACGATGAGGTTTTGATTGACTTTCTTCCACGATTGCAGATTACTTGATCAACTCAAAATTTATGGGAAAAATGTTCCGTATTAAATCAATTTTGAAGACACTTTGACACAACTTGCTTTTTCAATTTTTAAGAGTCGAGAAAAAGCTAAATATGACTCCAGTCGCCTTCAATTTTTAATGAGCCCGAAGTGACAAGTGCTCAGATGGACATTTTCTTTTAAGGAGTCGAAAAGGAACGAAAGTGACTACTCTAGAAATCTAGACAGAGGGATTACGAAACCAATCGCAAAACTGCAAAATACACCTTGGTGATAAATGATAGAGAAATTACCAAGGACTTATGTATGGCAGTCAATCTTCCTGAATGCTGTGTTCAGTCCATTGCGATTGATAGGGCGGAAGACACGGCTTCCTATAGATAAAGGATATCAACCTATTGTGGTCTCCCAATATATACTTGATGGTACGGGGAACACAAGTCCATACTGGCACTTATCGTATCAAAGAGGAGGAATAACCCAACCTTCGAAGAAAACGATAGTTACCAGGTTTTACGACACCGGAACACATCTCTAGTCTAGACTTCTAGATGTGTTGCGTTAGGTTCCAAAGTGTTTTTATGTTCATTGAGATTTATTTTATAGTTGACCTTGATTAGAATTTTGTCTTTCAAGGTTCACTGCATGATGTAGATGTAAAATTCCTAAATATGCAATCTAAAATGATAAACAGTCATTTATTTTCTTTTAGCAATGAAAATCCTAGCTACAAAGGAAAGAAGATTATGATTTTCTTTCAACAGAGAGTAGAGAGCACACACTAAATGAAATTTCCTAAATCATATTCTGCATACACTCTAAATGAAAATGCAAATTCATGTATTTGTTTTTTGTTTCCTTAATGTGAGAATGTGAAAAAGGAAAACTAAGTACAGGTCTGAACTATTTTCTTCAAAGTGACATCTTGACAATTTCTTTTCAACCATTGGATGTAATTCTAGTTTGACCTGAATTTTGTTGCAAAATCTCATATTGGCCCCCATATGACGGCAATCCACTGCTTAAAGGATAGATCAGTCTTTGAAGACTGGAATGCCCAAATTGATACTGACATACAGGGTCAATTTGTTGAGTTTCAACATAAGAAATACCATATGAGATTCCAGATGAAGAAATAGGAACAGACCATGTCATCAAAACAGTCCCTGAGTGGACTCCAACTAGTGGTTGATAACTAGCCGGGACAGATGGTATACCAGCAAACATTGTAGGAATGGCATCAGGAATCTTTGTCGTGGCTATGTCAATTGACACAGTCCTAGATGTTGATGGTTTTTCAGACATATTTAGTCTATCCGAATGATTTCCTAGCGATTCGACAGGAACTTGCGATGAAGGATGATTAAAAGAACTAACTTCAGGAATAGAAGGATATAAGTGGATCCCAGTTCCAAAATGCAATGGAGTACTGGATGGAAGATCCTCTACTATCTCCTCTATGGAAATTAGTCCAGGTGGAAGAGGTAGACTGTCAGGTCCATAAAATATTTCTGGAGCTGAAGAAGGTATAGCTTCTGCAGTAACAGATACTGGAGGGGTGACACTTTCTGAATTCTGGAACTCAACTTCCAGATGTTCAGGTAAGTGAACTTCAGTCTCTGGTTCAACTCTAGATGGAGCTGTCTAAGGTATAGAAGTGTCTATCGTTACACTAGGATCAATTTTAATGTCCTCTCGTAACTGCGGAGCTTCTTCTGTAAATGCAGATGTACCAGAAATGATCAGAGTAACTGTAGTCTCTTACGATGTTGAAACACAGGTTTCAAATAAATCAGGTGAATTTGACTCAGTTAAATGAGACTGTTTTTCCCGGAATGGTTTCATCTCTGGAGTCAAAGATGGTTGACTCGCTAGTCTCTATGAATGACGAGGTTTTGATTGACTTTCTTCCATGATTGCAGATTACTTGATCAACTCAAAATTAAGGGGAAGAATGTTACATATTAAATAAATTTTGAAGACTCTTTGACACAACTTTCTTTTTCAATTTTTAAGAGTTGAGAAAAAGCTAAATATGACTCTAGTTGCCTTCGATTTTTAATGAGCCTGAAGTGACAAGTGCTTAGATGAAACTTTTCTTTTAAAGAGTTGAAAAGGAACGAAGTGACTAATCTGGAAATCTAGATAGAGGGATTACCAAACCAATCACAAAACTGCAAAATACACCTTGGTGATAAATGATAGAGAAATTACCAAGGACTTATGTATGGTAGTCAATCTTCCCGAATGCTGTGTTCAGTGCATTGTGATCGATAGGGCGACAGACATGGCTTCCTATAGATTAAGGATACCAGCCTATTGCAGTCTCCCAATATATACTCAATGGTACGGGGAGCACAAGTCCGTATTGACACCTGTCGTATCAAAGAGGAGGAATCACCCAACCTTCGATGAAAACAATAGTTAGTAGGTTTTACTACGCCGGAACACGTCACTAGCCTAGACTTCTAGATGTGTTGCATTAGGTTCCAAAGAGTTTTTATGTTCATTGAGATTTATTTTATATTTGATCTTGCTTAGAAGTTTGTCTTTCAAGGTTCGCCCCATGATGTAGATGTAAAATTCCTAAATATGCAATCTAAAATGATAAACATTCATTTATTTTCTTTTAGCAATGAAAATCCTAGCTACAAAGGAAAGAAGATTATGATTTTCTTGCAACAGAGAGTAGAGAGCACACACTAAATGCACTTTCCTAAATCATATTCTGCATACAGTCTAAATGAAAATGCAAATGCATGTATTTTTTTTTCATTTCCTTAATGTGAGAATGCCAAAAAGGAAAACTAAGTACAGATCTAAACTATTTTCTTCAAAGCGACATCTTGACAATTTCTTTTCAAAATGAAAGGAAGACTAAAACGACACTTTTCAATTTCGAATTGAAAACTATTTTTGATACTTCAAATAATAATAATTCAAATCAAATACAATGACAAAAGTACAATCGACTATCTAGAGGAGGAAGACTTTACGACACTCTTCTTTTGACTCAAAATGACAGTTATGACACTTTTGCATCAAAAAAGACAGTTCGATTAAGCTACTTTCGACAAAGAAGGACAATAAATGATTGAAAAATACACAAAAACATTTACAAATCCTAATCAATGGAGGCTGAAATATGTAAAGGAAGAAGGTTTCAACAATGAGATACTGATCATAAGCAGCAACACAATCAAACAGAGCTGAAAACAAGGACAAAAAACCAATTTTCAAAGGGAGAAAATAGTATCGCTCAGTCATCGCACCTGTCCTTCAGGGAAATAGGGATGCATCTCACCTGCAAGACATGGGAGGTGGGATGCATATAGGCTGCCAGTTACAGATAGTACGATGGACGAGGGAGCAAAACTGAGTTGGGTTTTTGGCCAAATTTTCAACTGAGTTCAGGGATTTAGGCTGAGCTATTACGAATAGTAAATAACAAAGTATAGGGGTATGATCTTATGAGGTTATTGAGGTGCCATGAGGGCACTTAGGATGCTTGTAAGTCAGATGTTTAGTTCAAAAACCAACTCGGAGATTGACTGAAGCAGCATTCGTCTACTTCGCAATTGCATAGCAAAGGCGGTTCGAAGGCTAGCTGGCTAACTTTAGGCTCTGTCTGTAGTTTATTTTTTTCTTTATAAACTACACACGGAACCTGAAGTTAGCTAGCTAGCCTTCGAAAAAACTTTGCTATGCAATTGCGAAGTAGATGAATGCTGCTTCAGTCAATCTCCAAGTTGGTTTATGAACTAAACATCTGACTTACAAGCATCCTAAGCACCCTCATGGTAGCTCAATAACCTCATAAGATCATACCCCTGTACTTTGTTCTTTACTGTTCATAATAGCTCAGCCTAAATCCCTGAACTCAACTACAAATTTGGCCAAAAACCCAACTCAGTTTCGCTCCCTGGTCCATCGCACTGTCTGTAACTGGCAGCCTATATGCATCGCACCTCCCATGTGTTGCAGGTGAGATGCATCCCTGTTTCCCTGAAGGACAGGTGCGATGACTGAGTGATACTGTTTTCTCCCTTTGAAAATTGGTTTTTTGTCCTTGTTTTCAGCTCTGTTTGATTGTGTTGCTGCTTATGATCAGTATCTCATTGTTGAAACCTTCTTCCTTTACATATTTCAGCCTCCATTGATTAGGATTTGTAAATGTTTTTGTGTATTTTTCAATCATTTATTGTCCTTATTTGTTGAAAGTAGCTTAATCGAACTGTCATTTTTGATGCAAAAGTGTCGTAACTGCCATTTTGAGTCAAAAGAAGAGAGTCGTAAAGTCTTCCTCCTCTAGATAGTTGATTGTACTTTTGTCATTGTATTTGATTTGAATTATTATTATTTGAAGTATCGAAAATAGTTTTCAATTCGAAATTTAAAAGTGTCGTTTTAGTCTTCCTTTCATTTTGAGAAGAAATTGTCAAGATGTCGCTTTGAAGAAAATAGTTTAGATTTGTACTTAGTTTTCCTTTTTGTCATTCTCACATTAAGGAAATGAAAAACAAATACATGCATTTGCATTTTCATTTAGACTGTATGTTGAATATGATTTAGGAAAGTGCATTTAGTGTGTGCTCTCTACTCTCTGTTGCAAGAAAATCATAATCTTCTTTCCTTTGTAGCTAGGATTTTCATTGCTAAAAGAAAATAAATGAATGTTTATCATTTTAGATTGCATATTTAGGAATTTTACATCTACATCATGGGGCGAACCTTGAAAGACAAACTTCTAATCAAGATCAACTATAAAATAAATTTCAATGAACATAAAAACTCTTTGGAACCTAATGCAACACATCTAGAAGTCTATGCTAGAGACGTGTTCCAGTGTAGTAAAACCTGGTAACTATCGTTTTCATCGAAGGTTGGGTGATTCCTCCTCTTTGATGCGACAGGTGCCAATACGGACTTGTGCTCCTCGTACCATTGAGTATATATTGGGAGACCACAATAGGCTGGTATCCTTTATCTATAGGAAGCCGTGTTTACCGCTCTATCAATCGCAATGCACTGAACACAGCATTCGGGAAGATTGACTACCATACATAAGTCCTTGGTAATTTCTCTATCATTTATCACCAAGGTGTATTTTGCAGTTTTGTGATTGGTTTGGTAATCCCTCTGTCTAGATTTTCAGAGTAGTCACTTTCATTCCTTTTCGACTCTTTAAAAGAAAAGGTTCATCTGAGCACTTGTCACTTCAGGCTCATTAAAAATCGAAGGCAACTAGAGTCATCTTTAGCTTTTTCTCAACTCTTAAAACTTGAAAAAGAAAGTTGTGTCAAAGCATCTTTAAAATTTATTTAGTATGGAACATTCTTCCCCTTAATTTTGAGTTGATCAAGTAATCCTCAATCATGGAAGAAAGTCAATCGAAACCCCGTCATTCATAGAGACTAGCGAGTCAACCATCTTTGACTCCAGAGATGAAACCATTCCGGGCAAAACAGTCTCATTTAACTGAGTCAAATTTACCTGATTTATTTGAAACCTGTGTTTCAACATCGTTAGAGACTACAGTTACTCTGATCAATCCTGGTACATTTGCATTTACAGAAGAAGCTCTGCAGTTACGAGAGGACATTAAAACTGATCCTAGTGTAACAGTAGACACTTCTATACCCTAGACAACTCCATCTAGAGTTGAACAAGAGACTGAAGTTCACTTACCTGAACATTTGGAAGTTGAGTTCTAGAATTCAGAAAGTGTCACCCCTCCGGTATCTGTTACTGCAGAAGCTATACCCTCTTCAGCTCCAGAAATATTTTATGGACCTGACAGTCTACCTCTTCCACCTGGACTAATTGCCATAGAGGAGATAGTAGAGGATCTTCCATCCAGTACTCCATTGCATTTTGGAACTGGGATCCACTTATATCCTTCTATTCCTGAAGTTAGTTCTTTTAATCATCCTTCATCGCAAGTTCCTGTCGAATCGCTAGGAAATCGTTTGGATAGACTAAATATGTCTGAAAAACCATCAACATCTAGGAATGTTTCAACTGACACAGCCACAACAGAGCTTCCTGATGCCATTCCTACAATGTTTGCTGGTATACCATCTGTCCCGGCTAGTTATCAACCACTAGCTGGAGTCCACTCAGGGAATGTTTTGACGACATGGTCTGTTCCTATTTCTTCATCTGGAATCTCATCTGGTACTTCTTATGTTGAAACTCAACAAATTGATCCATTATGTCAGTATCAATTTGGTCAGGCCAGTCTTCAAAGGCCAATCTATCCTTTAATCACTGGATTGCCGCCATATGGGGGGCAATATGCCTTTTCATTGTTCCCTCCTGGAGATCAACCATATGAGAGTTTACAACAAAATTCAGGTAAAACTGGAATTACATCTAGCAGTTGGATACCAATACTGCCTCAACAACCAAGGGTTGTATATTCAATGCAACCGGTCAAACCTGTGTCAAATATTCCCACTACACCTGCTATTGTGACTGTATCGCAAGTACAAGAACTACCTGTTGTGTGCCAACCTCAAGTCTCTTAGGTTGCAATACAACAACCTCTTGTCTCTGCGGCTCAACCACAACCTCAGGTTAGTGCCTCCTTATCTGGAAGGACTCAGGCTCAAACAGGTACTATCACTCTGCATCTTGGTCAATCATTCGGTATTGGGAAACAGAAAATGGTCCAACAACCATGGTTGGTACAATATCAACAACCACAATTCCAGCATGCTTACCGAGGACATGAGCAACAAGTCTTTGTAGGTAACGGGAAACCACATTTTCAAAACGGTTATCAACAACCATACTATAATGGTTATGCCCATCAACCTTATCAAAGTTATCGGAATTAGATACATTATGCTAGTATGCAAAGACCTACTACTCAAGCGATCCCATCTTATCCTGGGTATGCTTTGCCAAACCTGAATCAAAAGTTGCCTTTTGTAGCAACTCTATAATTACCAGATCTGAATCAGCTGACGAATGATCCAATTGCTTATGCCCCTTGGTGGCCAATGATTCCTCATAAACTTCCCTCTCATATTCCTAAATTCAATGGAAATCCAGGTGAAGATCCATCGAATCACGTAATGACTTTTCATTTTTGGTGCTCATCTAACACCCTAGATGATTATTCGATTAGGCTTCGCCTTTTTCAGTCAACGCTAACTGGTTCGGCAGCGAAATGGTATATCAAATTACCTAGAGCTTCGTTTGATAACTTCAGCACCCTTGCCACTACCTTTCTAACCCACTTTCAGTTACCCATAAGGTACAAAACGGGGACAAAACTCCTTACCAAATTTAAAGAGATGATAGCCACTAATATATCTGATCATATTCATGAGTGGTGACATCGTCGTCGGATGGTAAAGACGTATGTCCTTGATCAGCTTTTAGATGAGTGGCTTATTAAGTCATTACTACCTTCTATTACTGAAGATGTGGTGAAGAGAGGAGTTGTCACTGAAGAGCAAGTCATTGCTCATGCACAATATTTAGACTTGATCTATACTCAATCTGGCATGCTCTACGACAAAATTCCTGATGCTCCTAGACTAGAGTTTTCTGTTCCTCCCCCTCCTAAATCAAACAAGGACTCTCATGCCGGTGATGGCGTGATTGGTACCTCAAGTACACAAACCACAAAGGCTCCATATAAAAAAGCCCTTGTAGTTTCTAGTCAAAAAGAAAATGAAGAACCTCTTGCCTCGGAGATTAATGCCGTGTCATCCGACAAGGGAAAAAATCCAAAGCAGCCAGGGGGCAAGAAGAAAGGGAAAAATAATAAGAAGAAACATGAAATTTAACCTCTTGAAAAATCTTCTGAAAACCCTGTTGGGCAAAAGAAACCTCGTTATCCATGTTACATATGCGATGATGATCATTTCACAAAAGATTGTCCACATAAAGCTGAGGTTATGAAAATTTCAAAAACTTCAAATACCCTAGCAGTGTTGACTAATCCATTTCCGAGCCCAGAAACAAACCTGGTTGCTATCGATCATGCTTCCTCATCCCAAGTGCTTATGCTATCCATCTCAAAACAGCAAAATGATGCTTTGATATCAATAAGGAATAAAGATTATGGGAATCCACAGTTGTCAAATAGTAAGGCTACAGATCAACCCAATAGTTCGACAACAACTTCGTGTAGAAATTTTGAATAATTTAACACATATTCAACAGAGATTATCCTGATCATGTACTATTTCGGAATACATACACAATACATAAGCTCCTCTACGTTGATCATCAATATAGGAGCATCAATAACAATAAAACATCAAGAGCATTCACAGTATGTAACCCGGGGAAAGCATATCGCTAAAAACCCCAACTATCTCTATATTAATGATTGAGAGCATGTAACATTACAAAGTACAATGCTTATCACAAGAAATCTAGTACCAACTCCACCTGTTACACACAATACAGCTAAGATCTGATCTCCAAATCTATTCCACTGCTTGCCTGCCTCCACTGCTCAATACCTGCTCAAGAATGAATGAGAATGGTTTACCAAACTTCTATTTCACCTCCAAATAATCACTCGCATTGTGTAAGACGTGAGCAGAGGCTATAATACTGGGCAAATACATGAGCAAACTCATTGGCATACTCAATCCCTTGATTGTGCAAATCCTCATGCACAACTATAGTCACAACTGATAGTAATCTGATCCTCTAACACGTGTCCTTATTGAACTGAATATGCACTGACATGCAACTGAGTTAACTGATGTATTCTATAGTTGTATTATGAGTTAATAATTAGTTTAACAACTCATCATTAGTCTATTTGCAATTAGACTAACTACAACTATTTTAACCAAGTCAAACTGAACACAACTCCATCAACTCCACAATAAACTTCACCAAACTCAACTGATTGAGTTCTAACTGAAGTCATGCATGCAACAACTCAACTGACTCATAAGAAAAGCGTACTTCCTTTTGGCAGCTACATGTGCCACATCTGTAGCTCAAACTGAAGTTCTCCAAGAGAATAAGATCAAGTTTATAGTCCAAATATTATTATGAGACAATAATATTTGACTTTTCTATTTTGGATAGCCAGTCTAAAAATAGACTTTGATCTCTCCTGCTGTGATCAGTCCTACTATGGTCACTCCTACTGTGATCACTCCTGCTGTGGTCACTCCTGCTGTGATCATCCTGCTGTGGTCACTCCTGCTGTGATCATCCTTGCTGGGATCCAAAAATAGAACTTACGCCATAATTTGCCTGTGGGACCACTTAGTGAAGGTGACTCTTTTCACTAAGCTCCATCATCTTGTTGCAATCTCAACACTCCCTCTCGACAAGATATGGATTATCAGCAACCCCTATACTGCCTCGGTGGTATTCGAATTTGCTCTTGGTGAGCGCCTTCGTCAGAATATCAACATCCTGATCCTCCGTTGGAATGTATGAAAGCAACATGATCCTTCGCTGCACACAATCTTTGATATGATGGTACCTGATGTCCTTGCTACCATATACTCGGCCTCTTGAGCTCCCTGCCCAATTTTCATTCTCCTGTCTATACCACAAACCATATCCCGATGTGCCTCTCAAATAACGTAATACATGCTTGCCCGCCTTCCAGAAGAGCTTGGTAGGCTTAACCATAGCTTGTGAAAGCTGGTTAACTGCATAGCATATATCGGGTCGTGTATTGACCAAATACATCAGCGACCCCACCAACTGTCAATAAACAGTGGCATCCACTTCTTCTCTCGAAGTGGCATCCTCCTTCCTCCAACCTCCAAGAAGAGGAGTATCAATAGGCTTGCAGCCATGCATGTTGAACTTCTCCAGTATCTCCCGAGCATAATTTCCCTGAGAAACAAACAGTCCACCACTGCGCTGCCATATTTCCAATCCTAAGAAATAGTGAAGGAGGCCCAAATCCTTCATCTCAAACTCTGTAGCAAGATCCTTCTTGCATGACAGTATCAATAGCTCATCACCCGTTAGAATCAAATCATCAACATACAGTACAATGATAAGAAACTTACCCTCCACCAAAATCTGGTATAGGTTAGGATCCACCTCGCTCTTGGAGAATCCAAGTCCTGTGAAATAGCTGTCTATCCGTTTGTACCAAGCACGTGGTGCTTGCTTCAACCCATACAATGCTCTCTTGAGCCTGCACACATGCGACTCGCTGCTGAAGACCTCAAAGCCTTCGGGTTGCTCAATGTACACCTCCTCCTCAATGACTCCGTTGAGGAACACAGTCTTCACATCCATCTAATGAATGTGCCATCCCATCTGTGCTGAGAGAGAAAGAATCATCCGTATGGAAGAATACCTTGCGACAGGTGCAAAGGTCTCCTCATAATCAATCCCCTCTATCTGTGAAAAGCCTCGGGCAAAAAATCTTGCCTTGTACTTCTCCACACTCCCGTCATCTGCCTGCTTAACTTTGTAGATCCATCTCGAACCCACCACTGATTTCCCTTTCGGTCTAGGAACTATCTCCCATGCACTGTTTCTGACAATAGAATCATACTCTTCCACCATGGCACCTACCTATGCGGGATCCTCCACAGCTTCCTCGAAAGAGGATGGCTCAGTCACAACACACTTTCTCATAAGATCCATGTATCCAGTGTACCGATCAGGTGACTGTCTCTACCTGCATTGGGTTGTAGGTGGTCCTACAACTTTCTCTGCATCTTGAGCCAGTCGCTCAGCTTCTGTCAAGCGCTTTTGCCCTCTGATGGTTGGCGCTGCATGAGTGGTCTCTTCCACTCCATGAACCTCGTCCTATGGTTGATCCACGTCCTGAAGCTCATCCTTAGGAACTAATAGCTCCTCATCTGCATGCAAGTGTAGCTCCCTCTCAAGCGAACACTTCATGGATTTCTCCTCCTGAAATTTTATATCCCATCGCACGACAGTTTTATCACTGTTTGGAAAATACACACGATAGTTGTGGGGCGTATCAGTGTACCCCACAAATATCTCAACCTCTGCAGTCGGCTCCAACTTCTTCCTGGCATCCTTCGTCACATGCATGTAAATGTTAGCACCAAAAATCCTCAAATGAGAAAGATCAGGCTTCTTACCAGAATAAGCCTCCTTGGGTGTACTCATGCCAAGTATCCTATGAGGACAACGGTTCTGCACATAAACTTCTGTATTGCATGCTTCCACCCACAAGTGAAGGGGTAGGCCCTGATCATGCAACATTTCTTGTGCAGCACCCACAATCGTTCTGTTCTTCCGCTCAGCTACCCCGTTCTGCTGTGGGTTATGGGGATCTATGAGCTCTCTACGAATCCCTTCTGCCTTGCAGAAATCCTTGAAATCGTCCGAGATGTATTCACCACCATTATCACTCCTAAGAGCCTTCACCTTCTTCCCTGACTCCTTCTCGACCAATGCTTTGAATTCATAGAACTTTGAATATGTCTCACGCTTCTTCTGCATGAAGAAGATCCAGCACTTACGAGAGAAATCATCAACAAAAATCACATAATACCTGTGTTTTGCTGTCGAAGCAACTAAGAAAGGTCCACACATGTCTGTGTGAATTCTCTCAAGGATCGTCATGGCGTGACTATCCTTCTCGTGAAAGGTGGCTTTCACAAACTTCCCCAAAGTACACCCCTTGCACTGATCTGACTGTGCAAGAGTTCCTTTAGGAAGCCCTGTAGTGATCTGCCGCAGTATCTTCAAGGATCCATGGTGAAGGTGACCCAATCCCCTGTGCCACAACTCGCCATCATCCCGGCTCACTAATCCTTCTTCCTTGCCTGCCATTGCTGTGCATCCATCTACATGCAACTGATAAAGGTTCCTCACTCAAACCCCTATCTTTCAGGTCTCACCAGTTGTCTTGCTACGCAGGAACGCATTTCCCTCGCTGAAAACAACATCATACCCCTTGTCTTCTAACATCGCCACTGAGATAAGATTCTTCTTCAATCCTGGAATAGGCATGACTTCCTTCAATACGAAGGGTTTACTAGACTCCCTCTCAAAGGAAATGGTGCCGATACCGGTCACACTGTATCTACCATCATCACCCATCTCGATGTGCACTCCAAGATCTTTGTCCTCCAGATTAGAGAACAAATCTCTATCTCCCGTCATGTGAAAAGACGCACCACTGTCCAAGAACCACACCGATCCCATCACACTTGAAACCAAGCATGCGATCAATGAAAAATCAAGCTCAAACTATGAGGCTAGAGCCTCTCCTGCTGAAGATCCAGAAGCATGCTTGTTCTTCTTCTTCTGCGGATAATTAGTGGCATAGTGTCCGTGCTGGTGACAGTGAAAACACTTCACCTTGGACATATCCTACTTCTTGCCTTTCGCACCAGACTGAGAAGCTTTCTTGCTCTTCCCTTTCTTTTCTTTGGCAGCCAAAGTGCAATTCTCTTCATCAGATACCTTTGATGAAGATCCATTCTCACACTTATTATTTCTGAGTTTATCCTTGAGCACCAGGTCGCTCTTGCTTTGGAATAACATTTGCAATCTGTTGAAAGACATTTCAACAACACTGCTACAAATTCGATTTCCACCAGCTCCAAACTCAACCACCTCGGATCTAAGATTCGTGAGAACATAATATTTCTCGTACAAAGATTGACTATATGGGAATTCACCGGATATCTCACCTTCCAAAGGAAGGATGAATCCAGAGGCTACCTGGCCCGATTACAGACTTTGCCTGAAGAAGTAGAATGTAAACACTTCCTGAATAGTAGATCTGATGATCAACAGCTCTGATACCATGTAGAAATTTTGAATAATTTAACACATATTCAACAGAGATTATCCTGATCATGTACTATTGCGGAATACATACACAATACATAAGCTCCTCTATGTTGATCATCAATATAGCAGCATCAATAAGAATAAAACATCAAGAGCATTCACACATTAACACAGTATGTAACCCGGGGAAAGCATCTTGCTAAAAAACCCAACTATATGTATATTAATGATTGAGACCATGTAACATTACAAAGTACAATGCTTATCACAAGCAATCCAGTACCAACTCCACCTGTTACACACAATACAATTAAGATCTAATCTCCAAATCTATTCCACTGCTTGCCTGCCTCCACTGCTCAATACCTACTCGAGAATGAATGAGAATGGTTTACCAAACTCTTATTTCACCTCCAAAGAATCACTCACATTGTGTAAGACGTGAGAAGAGGCTATAATACTGGGCAAATACATGAACAAACTCATTGGCATACTCAATCCCTTGATTGTGCAAATCCTCATGCACAACTATAGTCACAACTGATAGCAATCTGATCCTCTAACACCTGTCCCTATTGAACTGAATATGCACTGACATGCAAATGAGTTAAATGATGTATTCTATAGTTGTATTATAAGTTAATAGTTAGTTTAACAACTCATCATTAGTCTATTTGCAGTTAGACTAACTACAACTAGTTTAACCAAGTCAAACTAAACACAACTCCATCAACTCCACAATCAACTCCACCAAACTCAACTGATTGAGTTCTAACTGAAGTCATGCATGCAACAACTCAACTGACTCATAAGAAAAATGTACTTCCTTTTGACAGCTGCATGTGCCACATCTGTAGCTCAAGCTGAAGTGCTCCAAGAGATTAAGATCAAGTTTATAGTCCAAATATTATTATGAGACAATAATATTTGACTTTTCTATTTTGGATAGCCAGTCTAAAAATGGACTTTGATCACTCCTGCTGTGATCACTCCTACTGTGGTCACTCCTACTGTGGTCACTCCTACTGTGGTCACTCCTGCTGTGATCATCCCTGTTGTGGTCACTCCTGCTGTGATCATCCCTGCTGGGATCCAAAAATAGAACTTGCGCCATAATTTTCTTGTGGGCCCACTTAGTGAAGGCGACTCTTTTCACTAAGCTCCATCATCTTGTTGCAATCTCAACACTTCGCCATAAGTTGTTCCACCCATCATTCCTGAATTAACTATAAAATTGCCAAAGGAGTAGTACATAAATCGATATTTAATCCTCATTCCTGAGCAGCACAGAATTATAATATAGTGGAGGATCTTGCCCAATCGCCATCCGCTATGTCGACACTTGAAGTACTACAAAATTTCCCCTCCCAAAAGCAGGATTTGTTATCAGTGATAGGTGGGATTGATCCAGTGGATTTCAATCTGGTGGCCTTTAATCATAAAGGATATGAACCTCAGTTACCGGCCTAGCTCACCTTCCTTATATAGATGAAATCTCTCAACAAAAATGTTGATCAAACAATCATTGATGAGGGGGCATCTACCTATATTATGTCAATGAGTTGTTGGAAAACTTTAGGCTCGCCACCCTTGTCACGATCATCAACGACATTAAAATCATTCGATGGAAAACATACATGCCATATGGGATATTAAGTAAATTGCAAGTTGAACTGGGGGGAAAGACAATAGAAATTAAAGTTGAGGTCATTGATGAAAACCTTAACTACAATGTCTTGCTAGGAAGGCCCTGGATTTATGCTATGGTCGCCGTTGTGTCAGCATATTTTAGAAAGATTTCATTTCCCTTCCAAGGTGGAATTACAATCGTTGACCAACTAACCTTTTTCCCCAACAGTTCACAAGCTACTGGAAGCATTCCATTGATCCATAGAAGTTCTCAATTGCTTCAACATGTCAGAGTAGGTCTCCTAAAATACTCATCCTTAATGGGTACTTTTTCCCTCCCGCCTCCAAATAATCTGGCGGAAGTGGCCACAGTGAAAACCTGTCATATGATATCTTGTACATCATCAAAGATTAAGAAGGACTCTGACCATTTTGATAGTGTCAATCACAGGCGAGGTTTCCATAGTTGAAAATCCGACTGACGTGACTCAATTAAGTGATGTTGTACAATATGTACTGGGGGCATTGGAACCAGATCTTTCCTTCATGACCCCTTTTGAGTTGTGATCAAAGGTCGTTAGAGGATAGTTCGTTGACTGGTGTCAACCTCATTAAAAAATAAAATGAAGGATCTGAGAAAAATTCGTTGTCTTGTGTCAAGCTTATTAAAAAATGAAACAAGGCTGAGCAAAGTTCCAAGTCAAGTCCTTCACTTTATCTCGTAAAGGAACCTTCATTCCATCCACCTAATTACCACGAATAAGCTGGTGAATGTAACGAAGCTTAGGGGGCCATTCACCCTTGTCTATTTTGCGGAAAAACCCAGATGTAGAGATAAGTTTCCATATGGTTACTGAAGACTTTTTTTTTTTATGTTGGGAGCATGCAAACCTTTTTATACAAGCAAAAATGACCAATTTCATTTTTTAGCATTTTAGTGTTTTTAGCTTTTTAGCTTTATAGTTTGGTCATTCCTAGCCTACATAAAAAGGCAACCGAGCATACTTTTCGCAAGGTTCGAGCTCGTCACTAAAAAATGAACCCACACTCTCATGAGCAATGTTTCTACAAGTTTCAAGCTCATTAGAAAATAAACCTGCCTATGAGCAATGTTTTCGCAAGGTTCAAGCTCATTAAAAAATAAACCTGCCTACAAGCATAGTCTCTCATGGTTCAAGCTCACTAAAAAAATGAATCCACCTTTGCTAAATAACCTTTGTGATTGCTCTCCTATCAGCCTTTTTGAACCTTCTTCATGTTCCTATTGTCACCTTCGTTGCTTTGGCTGATCATATGCTTCCACTTTATTGTTTACCCATTTGAGGAGTAGCTCCGATGAGTGATTCTGAATGCCACCCTCTTCACACTGCCATGTTTTGAGAAGTTCCAAACTTACCTGGAACCAGTTGCTACCTGAAAATACCACTCGTTCCTAAAAAAATGAGTCTCTTTTAAACTCTTTTTAGACTTGTTAAATATAAAAAGATTGTCGAGCTATTGGACTTTCCGGCTCGTTAAAGTAAGGGGAAGCTCCATCCCTCCTGTACATTTTAATATTTTTGGACCTAAGGGATTATAAAACAAAAAGATCGGGTGCTTGTCTGTTTTGGCTCGCTAAAATGATCGAAAAGTCATCCCTTTTGTATTATTTTATACTTTTTCGTACTTAAGGGATTATGCTACAAAAAAGAACTGCTGGAGTCTCCTTTTCGTCCCTTTTCAAACTCTCTAAACATGAAAAGGATCGATTTATCTTTGTCATTAAACTCATTAAAATAATAGTGACAAACTTGTCCAGCTATACAAGAACGAGTTTCACTCTCGCTAGGCTCGCTAAAACATAGCGACAGGTTTGCCTGAAGGGAAAATTATAGACCAAGCATATGTTATCCTCCTCAAGATTGACAAAAATAAAGAGGTACTAGTCAGCAATAACTAGGGAAAAAGGGAATAAAACTTGAAGAATTTTTATTGGTAGCAGGTTGCTCTTGAACATGACACTTTCACTCCATCACCATGATTGAGTCGGGTTGGGTTATTCCATTCACCAGTCATATCACCATTGGTCCGTCGTACCATCCATCTTTTGGGGTTAATGCTACCAATCCATATCAGTGTCTCCGACATGTTCAAGAGAAGTCACTTAGAGAATTTACCATCCAATAAACGCCTCATCCACTACAATACCTTCACCCTTCATTTTTCATGACCGCCATTCCTGAACCTTGTATCATTAGATCGTTTTCACCTCCAGAAAAATCATTTGCTTCGTTTCATGTCATAGATGTGGGATAGACCTCCTACGATAGATCACTTCTTGTCAACATCATCTTATTATCCAAGAAGTTGACTTAGAAACAACCCTTTTAGTACTTTGAAGCTCGCATGCCTTAGTGGGAAGTTTCTCACTTCCGGCAACAAGTTTACATCAATGACCTTTGATCGAAAGATTTTGCGTGGTGTTCAACACCAGCTCATATATTCACACCATGTGAAATGTACTGTAGTACCTTGAGGGTCATTATCATTATCGGTGATTCCTCTCACACTTGTTAACAGCTTACATTATTGGCTGGTAATCAAGCGATGTCTTTCCATGTTCGACTTCAGAACATCTTTTCACATGGATCAACTTGTACATCGGGCGAAGATTGAACGAGTTTGAAGACCCGGATCTAGTTTCATCCATCCGAGCTGCAATATATTTAGGGAACATAAAGACATCAAATGTACACAGAAGCTACATAGATAGTCATCTAAGCCAAAGAACATGACTCTTCATATGAAGAATCACCAGTCTGCAACAACAGATGATTGTCTGTCCTATATACATGAAAATGAATTTATAAATATGAGCATGGGAATGCCCACCTCAGCTAGATCATGAAAATAATATCATGATGATGTATTGTATTGTATCTTATATAGGTCACCTTCCAGTTCGAATACCTCAGATCCTCATGATAAAGGATTTCACCTGACATCAGAAGATTTATGACCTCATGCTTTAGGGGGCAACTGTTATAGACATATTTGGGCACTTCAACCCCAGTCACATATGTCGATAAACCAAGGGCTCTTTAGTCCCTAAAAGTGTTGTTTCATACCCTAAAGGATCATGGTCAATTGATTATATCATTTCCCAGAAGTTCAACCTGAAAAACCACTCAGAACTAGCCAAAACTAGACCATACTGACTGCTCCATGGTCAAGGTGCGATGCATACTGGCTGCCACACTAGCCAAATGCAAATCATACTAAAATGGCCTTCTGTAGGGTGCGATGAGCGAGAACAGACAAATGGCAGAGATAGTTTGCTAAGTGGAAGCTCATGGAATCTTCCAGAGACTTCTCATGTGACACTTGCCTCTCTGAATTCTCCCAGGGATGAGTATGAGATCAATGAAATCTCCAAGTGGAACCAACAACTATAAGTGGAATGACACTAATCGAAAACCCAGAGTTGACTCACACCCTTGCAAGACATCTATAAATGGATCCCTCATTTGAGAGATCTAGAGGTGCCCTGGAATTTTGTAACTTGTAAGGAAGTGCTGTTGGTTTATTTGTGAGAAGAGACATTGTATTGTTGGGTGATCTTGCTTTTTCATGAGGTGAAGAGGGCTTCTATGCTGGGAGGATGATGATGGATTAGACAGCTGGGTTGTAATCCTCTCTTCTACTATTGATAAAGTTCTTTGAGTTTTCCTCCATATAATCGTGTATTTGTAAAGCTTATTGTTTATGAATGCAATTGTATGGTCAATGTGTTTCTCATTCTTCATTGTTTATGATGTTTTAGATAAATATGCTTTTATGGTTTTTTAATACTTTGACTATACAGGTACTCTTTAAAGTGGGGCAAGTAGGAGAGGAGTGGAAAATTCTATAAAGGGAGAGAAAAATCAAGCAAGGATCCAAGTGAAAGCTCAAGGTTGGTCCTCTTTGCTTCTCTCTTATCTATTACACTTAAAGGAAATCGCAAATTTCTTTGATTGTTTGTTTCTAAGATAGCTATCCATCTTAGTGGGCCTAGCAGTTTGAGTCGACACTAGTTTTCCCGGAAACAAATTGTAAGCGTAACTCATCTTTTCATGGTCAAATCAATTCATTTAGAGAATAAAATGGTGAATCTCTTTATTAGATACTTTCTAAATTTCACACAACACAAATTTCCATATTACATACATAAAAAAAACTCGGAAAACTAATAAAAGGATAAGGAAATAGAGAAATAAAATGTGTCAATTTTGGAGCCCAACATATTCCCTTCGCCAATTTGATGAATTTGGGTTGTTGCTCCATACTTATATTGCAGTTTTCAATGTCTTCTTCCTAACTCTATTTGGTTAACTTAATTGGGCCATCTTTTGCATCAAATAATGTTTCCAAAGGCACAAGGCCTTTTGGAATCATATTTCCTTTTAGCTATATAATTTTTTGATCTGCAATTGAATCCTTCCAAGGTAATTCTTCATTTCCTCTTCTTCATTCTCACCTTCTTCTTCTTGATTAATTTTTAAAGAAGAAAAATCCCCAACAACCTCCATAAATTGTTTAATCTATTCCTCATCCTCAAATACTTTCCAATATTTTACATTATATGGTATTGAGGGTCTGCATCTAACTTCAACTTCATACCTCAACTGAGGATTTTGTGGAGGTTTGGAAGTGTTGGTTGCTAGTACTAGAGAATTATGCAATCAATTTTTTTCTCTAGGTAAGAACTGAATATTGAAAACTGAGAAAACGTTATCAACTAGGTCCCAAAATTCCTTTCAATGTGCTGTCAACCTTTTATGTTTGGTTTGACATTGAGCTTATATTTGTTTCACTACTAACTCATAATCCCCAAACATTAAACAATCAATCTTAAAATTTCTTGCAACTTGTAGTCCAAGAATCAAAGCTTTATACTCTGTAATATTATTCATTGAATCAAAGTATAGCTTACAAGAGAAAAGAATCATATCACTTATAGGGGAAATCAATAGAACTCCTTCCTCATTTCCTTCTCTAGGTAAGGCCCATAAAAACACAACTTCCAAATGGAATTTGGAACTGCCTCTCACTTTTGAACTGCTAATGGAATTTAAACATGTGTTATCTTCAATGATTTCAACATCTTCTTCTAATAACAAATAAGGAAAATCCTTCTCCTGGCTATACACCAGAGATTTATTTGGATTACCCTCCTTAGTAATTGTTTTGAAAAACCTATATTCTCTATATAGCCCCTTCTCCTCACCACTAAAAATTGGAATTGTGCAGATGTTAAGTCTAGCTTCATAGATCCATCTAACTCCATACTCCATGATCTTGACAAAAGCATCTCAAACCTTGCTGGAATTTCAATAAAAGCAACGCCTATTACAATACTTCTAATAGGAAATTGTGCTAAGGTACCCACCATATCCTTAATCAAACCTACACATTTTCCTCTTTTAGCATCAATATAATACAAGTCTTTATAAGATTTTGTAATTTGCAGACCCAAGTTATCCATAAAAAAAAGAGGCATACGGTTATGTGATGCCCCTAAATCCAACATGTGATTATGCAACATCAGATCGTAAATTAGAAGAGCAATATAAAAAGGTGGGTTTTTGGAATCCTACTCCTCCACATGGGGGCCAAACATAACAACTGGTGCTTCCTCCTACATATTTACAGTATCTTGTGTAGTAGTCACTTTTTATAAATTTAAGAAATTCACAATCTATCTTTTATAAATTAGTTGATTTGCAAGTTCATCTAATGAGATAGGAATTTTCACCTTCTCCAATTCCTTTTAAATGTTAAAATAATGAGCATTATTTTCCACCTTTTCTTCTTCTTCTTCCATTTCTTTTCTCTTATGAATATTTTGTTGAATTTGAATAGTCTGGTTTGCCTATTTTTATTGAATAGGCTTCACTTGTTAAACTTTTGATGGTTCTCCTTCCTTGAATGGAATATTTTGAATAGTTTGTTTTCCTTTTTCATTATTCCTCTACATAATCTATTAGGGTTGCTCCTCATTTTGATCTTCCTAGAAATTTTTCTTGATCTTAGGTCATACTTTTTCTGTAACTTTTCTTGCATCAAATCTGCAAATTTCCTACCATAATTATCAATTTATTCATCATTTAAAGTGATACGAGGGTCCAAATTAGCATCATCTTCATATGTTTATTCTCCTCCTTCCTCCTCTTACAAGGAATAATATTGATTTTCTTGAAAATTCAAAGCTTCTTATAAATTCTCCTCAGTCTCATATTCAATATACAAAGAAGGCTATAAATGATCCTACTAATCCTTTCTCTCCCTCTACATATTTTGTAGAGGTGGTCTCCTAAATTGAGGATTGAAATTTATGTTCAGTGCTTGCTAAATTTTCCTTGTTGGTTTCTTGCTTTCCAACTCCAATTTTACCAACTTGTTTGACAAATTTCTTATTACCTTAGTCATATCATCCAATTTCTTCGCCTGAATATCGTTTTGCTAAAATGAATATCCAACTTCTTCCTTACAATTTATTCTATCACCGTGATCAATTTTGTCTTTAATTTTAAAGTTGTTGATAGATTGGCTTCTATCTCTATAGCATCTATTTGAATTTGATCTAAGGTGGGTGACCTCCTTTCCCTCAAAGTAACATTGAAGTCACAGTCAAAGGCCCTTACAAAAGCTATCTTGGTAGTTGGTGATGGGGGTTTGATCTCTGTTGGAAAAATGTTATAAATCTTATCAAACCTTTCTATGAATTTCGTATCCTCCTCACTTTCCTTTTTTTAATGTTCTCGAACTCTTTCATAAAATATCCATGATCCTTTTTTCTCCCCATATTTGTATGAAATCATTTTATAACTCCTCCCATGCATTTATTGAATTGGTATGGAGAGTTTTGAACCATTTTTTGGCTTCTACAGGAAGTGACTGCATGAAAAATCACATAACATCTGAATATTCCACATTTAAATTCTCTGCAAAAGCACAAAATTTAGCCACATGTTTTTCTCTTGGTATCTCATCTTCCCATGTAAACTGAGGTAGTAACTTCAAATAATCTTATGGAATAGAATTCATGGGCAGAGGCAGATTTAAAGGAGCATATTTGCTAAGAAGAAAACCTAAAATTTCCATATTTTGATTTAGAGGCAGAGGGAGATTCATTGTTTGGGATGTAGATGAGGTAGGAGAAATTACGTAAATTGGAAGGGGTTGTTAAACTATGGCAACAATCTGAGATTCAGTTGAAGTTTCAATGTTCTTGATATCTTCAACCTCTGACAAGACTACAAATGAAAAGGAGACTAATTCATGAGATTTTCCTTCTAGTGTAGGTTCAGGAAAAGGAAAATTCGGTAGAGGAAATTCCCTTCTGCAATGTCCAAAGTTATTAGAGCTATTTTAGGGTTATTAACTTAAATATTCTAAGAAAAGGAGCTGGAAGACCCAAGAGAAGACAAGGTAGGACTTGGGGTTTTTAGAGACTGTTTTTCTCTGCAATTTCATCATGAAATAAGCATTTCAAAATCAGAAAGGGTTGGGGTTTTCTATTTCGAGGTATTTGACCAAGTATGTGGTATTTTTGGAGTGAGGATTACGAATAATAACTCCCTCTTGGTGAGTGAATTCAACCAAAACAATTCATTTTCTCACTTAATAAATAAATATTGTAGATAAAATCCTAACAAAAAATGACTTAATTTCTTCTTTCCTCGCGAACAAAGCGAAAATATCTTCTAACCCTAAGGACAACCTCTAGTAGAGAGGATGCTAGTGCCTAGGAAATCTATTCAAAATAAGTAAAAATATTTTCTTTTTTAACTATAAACATTATTTCCTAGAGTTGTTTCTTTAAAATGTAATGTATTCTCTGCTCTTTAAGAAAATGACAAAACCCATCAAGATGGCCAAGATGTCTATGAGTATAGCTTACTAAAGTTATAGTATGGCAAGAAAGAATATTGAGAAAATGATTCAATGTAGAGGGTTAAGGTAGAATCCTTTACAAACAATCTTAGTTGAAATAAAGGCAAGAAGGTGACTTGATGAAGAATGTGGAGTGCAGTTTAAAGTTACTTCAAATAAAATCTACATGTATTTTTTGTTATTATCAAAGCATCATTCAATTTGTTAATGAAACAGAACCAACAACTTCATTACACATTTCTCAATGGAATAATGACTTATAGAGACAGAAGAACATGCTATAATCAACACACATATGGAATCATCTGAAAAAATTTATTAATTATCCAAGGAACGTTTGCACATTACATAGCAAAAATTTTACCTCTAGGCCAAAAAGCGGAATGCAAAAAATGGTCCCTCAATCTTATTTTAAAGAAATATTTGCATTGGTAGGTAGTTATGAAAATGGTTAACGTCCCTAACTACTTTTTAAAGATACTTAGTTCCCTTAATACATTTAAAAAATAAAATGTATCCAGACTTTTTCAGAATAAAAAAACATAATGTTTTTTTAAATTTTGTAAAATAAACTATTTTGAAATTTGGGACTCTTGTGCTCCCAATAACTATAGCTCAATTGGTGAAGTTCTAGGCTCAACGACTCAAACATTTAGTGGTGTGACCAGATTCTGACACTTCTTCCAAAGTTCCAAATCAGGGACTTGACACTGAAACATTCTACTATAGACCATCCTCAAATTTGTCAACTTAGTGTAGCTAGGTTTACCAGAGAATTAAGTTTTAACTAACCACATCAATTGAAATTCCCTTTGCAAGTAGTTGAAAATTTTTGATCCCTTTAATACTATAGTTTTCTCATACGAGGAGTTGATTTTTACTTTGGATTCTACCATCAAAATTTCATACTATTCCCAAGAGAGAAGGTTCCCTTGTTGATCCAAGCATGTTGGAAGTGTTGAAAATGTAGCAAGAAATTCCTAATTTAATTTTCCCTTGATTAAATTAGAAGAAATTTCAATTTCAATTTCAACAGAATACTTGGAGGTATTTAACTAAGGTGACACGGATCTTGTCACTTATTTAACTTAGTAAATTCGAGTTGAAGACACATGAGTTCATTTCTACATTATTGATTGCTAATTTGTAGCAATCTATTTCAGTTAATTTGAGTTATTGTCAGTGTAACTAATTCTCACTGTCAGTAGAACTAGTGGAGGTCAAGTTAAGGGTGTCTAACATTTTTCACACTGAGTAACAAGGGTGTGTAACCTTTTTCATGCTGAGTGATGATCTAGTTAACTTATCAATCAAAACAAATTAACTCATGCATGCAGAGAATTTGATTTACCCAATTGATATTGGAGTTTAAGGGTAGTGTACTATCGGTTGTAAACAAGTTCTGGTTGTACAGGTGGTGCATGCACTCAAAGAATGGCCTAAAGGAATTGTAAAATTCTTAATAAGAAATTTCCCTATTTAATAGGGGCTAATCCCTCATCAAAGAATGTAAGGAAATAAGATCTTGGAGGCTTGAAAAATGGCTAAGTACTGGTCAGAGTCTGTCAGTTACGCAAAGGGATAGACTATACACTTGTAGGGCTTCCTCAATCCTGAGAAAGAATTGTATTTCTTCTCTATTCTCTAATTAATGAAATACAAATTGTTAAAAATAGTAACAAGAAATCCTAATTTAATTTGTCCTTGAATTAAATTAGGAATTAAATCAAAATTCTATTCTCATAGAAATTGGTACTAGTTAACTAAGTTAATTTGACTTAGTTGGCTCAGTAGTGTCGAGTTGGAAGTCTATCTAGAGTCATGTAATTCCTAAATTTTAGGGGTCAAGGTTGAGTTATTTTGAGTTGTAAATAATTAACTCACTGTAACTTAGTTATAGTTAGCTAAACTAGTTCAAATAGTTGGAGGAACTAGTAGGAGGTCTAGTAGTGGGGATCAACTTCAGTGAAACGTCACTGCTCCACCAGTTCACTGAAGATTCACTCATAAATAACTCATGCATGTTATATCAGAGGAATACCTAGTTTTGTTTAGATTTTAGGGAGAGTGTACTATCAATTATATAATTTTCTGAGTTGTACATATGGTGCATGTAATTAGTAGAATGCCTATGGATGGATTGCACAGTTATGAGTGGGGAATTTCCCAATTAAATATGGGCTAATTCTCTCAAGAATTGCACAAGGAAGTAGGGGCTTGGTGTTACAGATCCATTTGGGCACATCAACCCCAAATTACAGATTGATATTATTAGGGCCCATCAACCCCTAGTGCAGTTGTTACATGCCCTAAAGAATGTAGTCATCAGAATGCCTCACCTCCCAAGAAGTTCCATCACTGAAACATCCAAAAACTAACTCTAAGAAGATCAGCACAGGTAGGCCTTCATTAGGGTGCACTGCAATGCAAACCATAGACTGACAGGGTGCTATGCAGTGCACTTGGTCCCTCTTTGGCCTGCGCTGAGCGAATTTTAGCAAATTTCCATGAGGGTTTGAAGATTCCTTATCCATTGGAAGCTTCTAGAAGTTTCTCAATGCTACCTACACCTTTGAATTCACATTTGGATGAGGAAGGGAATTAGGAAACATCAATCCCCTATCCCTTCTTCCATGGAATTGATTTCTAAATTTAGAAAGGCATTCATTATCATCGTTGATGACATAACCTCCTTCATTCACCTATAAAAAGATCACTCATCTAAGAGATTAGGGGTTGAAAAATATTGAGTTGTAAGGAGATGCTAGTGGTATGAGATTAGATTTGAGTGCAAGTATTGTACTAGTGTTGGAGTGTCTTGCTTTTCATGAGGTGAAGAGGGATTGAATTGGAAGAGTGCTGCTGGATCAAGCTCATATGGGTTGTAATCTTTCCTCTTATCAATAAAGTTTTGAAGATTTTTTCCTTATGCTTGTGTTATATGTTAATACTTTCATATGTATATCATGTTCTCGATTCCATGTTATTTATAAGCAATGGATCATTATCATTTGCTTTGATGGGTTTTTGTTTCTGTAGTTGTGAATGTACTTTCCAAGCGATTTAAGTACGAAAAGGAGCAGGAAAATCAGTCAAGGGAGGCAAGGAGCTAGCAAAAATTACAAGTAGGTTTTTCCCCTCTCTTGTTTTATCTGTTGATTATAGAAAATGATTGAGATTACTTTGTCTGCTGTTTCTAGACCTGCTACTAGATCTAGAGGGTTAGGAATTTGTCCAAGAACACTAAATATTCTCGAAACAAATTGGCGACTCCGTTAGGGAACATTAATCCTTCTTAGTAGCCTATCAACCTCTTAAGACATTCCTACATACTGTACTTATGGTCGTTTATTGATTTCAGTCCTCTTTCATTGAAAATTGAGTCGAAACTGTGACAAAATTGCCTTCAGAATTGCTTACTGTCATCAACGCAATCTGATGAATGACATAGTGCACTGCATTGCACTTCCTGCATAGGTTCAATGTGATTCATCGCATTGTTTGTAACTGCTGCCTGCGCTAATCCCTTCAGGGTCAGTTTCCCATCTAGGAACTGAAAGTTTTTTCCAATTTTCTCCTGTTTGAATGAGTTGCTGGATGTCAATGATGTTTTGTCTCTAAAAACAACTTTTCATCTCCTTAATTTGGCCCTATTTAGAATGGATTGTTGAATGTTTTTTGTGTATTTATTTTATCATTTGCAATCCACTGTCAAAAGCTAGTTTTGATTGATTGTTTTTTCGATAGAAAAGTGTCGTAAAATCATCATTTTCTTCAAAAAATGAAGTGTCATAAAGTCTTCCTTCATAAATAATCGATTGATTTATTTGTGCATTTGATTTGTATTTTCATTTAAAGTGTCAAAAATCTTCATTTATTTAAAATCGAAAGTGTTGTACAATCTTCCTTTCCCTTTTAAAAGAAATTGTTACAAATTGTCATTTTTTTATGAAAAGAGTTATGAATCATTTATGCATTAGTTTTTCTTATTGCATCATTCACATTAAGAGAAACTGAAAGGAAATACATGCAATTTTCATTTTAGAGCTTGAGTTTGTGTGTTCAAAAGGAATGGTTTAGGGAATTGCATTAGTTTGTGCTCTTTGTTGCTTGTTCAAAAAGTTCTTGTATGCTCTATCCATCATAGCTAGGATTTTCATTGTTGAAAATAAATGGAAATAGTGCTTCTCATTCTAGTTGAATTCTTAGGAATTTCAGAACACATCACGCGGTGAACTTGAAAGGCAAATTTTAAGCAAGATCAACTTAAAATTTACATCAATTAATCTAATAACACATTGGAACTTAACGAAAAACATCTAGAGGTCTAAGCTAGAGACGTGTTCTGATGTCTTTAAACCTAGTGGTTGTCGTTTCCACTGAGGTTGGGTGATTCCTCCGCTCTGATTCGATAAGTGCTAGTATGGACTTGTTCTCCCTGTATCTGTTGGCATTATGGCACATGTTTGGAGCTATGGCACAGGTGTTGTCCTTGATGGCAACTCACTCTGGTGACAGATCACAGTTTAGGCACTCAGAAAGAAGAAAAAGATATATACGCAGGTTAACCTTGATGAAGCCATGTATACACGTGGGTTAGACGTTCTGAAGTCGCGTATGCGTATACACGCACTTTCACGCAAGGAAAAGTGCGTACATGTGGGAGAACTTATTTTTGGTACGTGGTATTCAGTCCTTGGTATTTGAACCTATGGTTTTGGGCCATGGTATCTCGTCAGAAGTGTTGATCCCAAGTATTGGGTCCATGGTATTGTTTTGTTATGGTTTTGGACCGTGGTATTGTGAAAGGCCTAAGACTATAAAAGAGGAAGGACATCATTTGGCAATAGTTCATCGGAATTATTGAATATCTGATAAAGTGCTAGATCTAGAATATTGGTGACTGGGTTATGGTGCAGATCTAGATCTGAATGAAGGAGGAACTTGAGCGCAAAGAGAAGGATAAGTTCTATTGATGGGTCATAATCTTAAGGCTTGAATAATAGTATCTTTGTATGATTTTGATCCGTTATATGTGGCACATGCTTGATCTATAAATCTGGTAATCTGGGTTAATTAATGTCTGAATATTTGAAAGAGTGAATTATCCTTTATAGATCTGTACGCAGGTTCAGTGAAGCGAAGGCATGTATACATGCTAGTTCTGTGAGTAAAAACACCGTATACGCAGGTTGGTCCAAACACAGAAGCGTATGCACGCAGGTTTCGGGTTATTGAAGTAGCGTACATCTCTTGAGTTGTGTTCTAGCTGCTTCTGTTTATTGCTGCAGTGTTCTGGGTTCAGAATTTGGTGTGTGGTTACTGTTACTGTGTTCTGGGTACAACTGTCAGAGAAGTGTCTACTTGATTCAGTTCTAATTGGTGAAAAGGAGATTGTTTGATGCAGAAAATTCTTGATGATTGATTGATGTTCATGGATCCAGTCTGAAAATTTATGAAATGTGGTCCCTGGAAGAAAGAGAAGGTTGTAGCCTTCTGTAGGCCAGCACCTATGTACTAGTATCTTGGCCAGTGCAGGAGCAAAGGGGGTTGTAGCTCCCTTCCAAGATAAGCTGGAGAATGAGAGAGGGTTGTAGCTCTCTGTAGGTAGCAGCCTGCGTACTGGTAAAAGACTGCACCAGTATAGAAACATTGTAAAAAGAAGTTTCTAATTAAAAGAAGATAGAGACGAATTGCAGCAGGTGGTTTTCACCCACATTGGGTTTCCACCTTATATCTTGTGTTCTTGTGTGTGATTGTCTTCTGCTCTGCTTCACTGTTTCTGGTTACTGTTTATTTGATTCTGATACACAGATTAATGATCAACATCTGTAAGATAAATTAAATTATAAGTTTGCATGGTATACGCGGGTTTCCTTATACGTAGTTGTGTATATACGCGGCTTTCACTAACTGAAGTAGCGTATATGATCTGGGTTTGAAAAAGGAAATAATTGACTTGATAATACTGATTCACCCCCCCCCCCCCTTAGTATTATTTCCAACAATTGGTATCAGAGCAGGTCCTTCTGAAGAAGCTTGATCGCTTGAAGGAAGATCTATCATCATGAGCAACTACGAGAGAGAAGCATCGATCAGGCCACCAATTTTTGATGGGACCAACTTCGTCTATTGGAAGGTAAGAGTCACAGCCTATCTTCAATCTCTTGGTACAAAAGTCTGGGATATCATAGATACAGGGTACACTTTTCCATCATCAACTCCTACAGATCCGGCTGGTAAGAAGCAATATGAAACAAATGCAAAGGTTGTCCATACTCTATTAGGATGTCTATCTTAATCAGAATTCATCAAGGTTATGCAGTATAAATCCGCAAAAGAAATATGGGACAAGATTGTTCTAAGCTATGAAGGAGATGAATAGGTAAAATGAGGAAAAATTCAAACCCTCAGAATTCAGTATGAAAATCTTAGAATGCACAATGATGAAAGTGTGGCTAACTATTTCCTTCGTATAGATGAGATTGTTAATTGTATGAAAAACTTGGGTGAAGAAATCAAAGAGGTTGTTGTGGTTGAAAAGGTTCTAAGATCTTTGTCCTCTAAGTTTGAATCTAAAGTTTCTGCAATAGAAGAAAAAGAGAATCTACAGAACCTTACCATGTCACAGCTACATGGAATTCTAACTGCTTACGAAATGAGGAAAGAAGGAGCATCAAATAGGAGAGAAGCTGCATTCAAGGCTTCAGGCAAAGGAGATTACTATGAGTTGGGACATATGTCAGAGGAAGAGGAAGAATGAAATTTTGTCAAACAGGGTGCTGGAAGATTCAGAGGTAAGTTAATTTTCAAATGCTTTTCTTGTGGAAGAGTCGGTCACTATGCTGCCAAATGTCCTCATAAATATATGCTTGACAAGGGTAAGGAACCTGTTAGATGGAACAAGAAACAAAATGTAAATAAGAAAAGCTATTACACTCATGAAGATAGTGATGGACTTTCAAATAGTGATGAAGATGAACAAGGTTATAATTATAAACTTTTAATGGCTTTTGAAGATGATGATTTTGTGGATTCTATAGATGAAGAAGGTCTTTATGAAGAGATTTCTAGACTCAAAATTTGTTTAGAAGAGAAGAATGTGATCATAGATACTCTACAATTCCAATTTGCTAAAAAGGAAAAACATCATGAAAAGTTAGAATGTGAAATTGTGGGACTTAGAAAAGAGATTGAGAAAAAAAAAGCTCTTAATCTTATATTTGTTAAAGGATCTGACACTTTAGATGAGATTATCAAAGTGCAGCGTTCTCCACTAATCAAGACAGGGCTAGGATATAATGAAGAATCATCTCAAGTGCAGAAGCCATCCACCTCCAAAAGTTATCTTGATGCAGCAAGGAGAAGTGAAAAGGTTGACAATCAACAACAAAGGCACAATGCAGCTCACCAGGTAAATCAGGGACAATTTACCTCAAGAATGAAAAAAGACTACCAAGTAAATCAGGGGCAATATACTTTAAGGATGAGCAGAAGATACAACCAGCCACAGGTAAAACCTTCTCAATTTGCCTCAAGAATGGATATCAATAGAAACTACAATCATTTGGTTGGTAGATTTGATAATCGCGGGAATTTCTTTAATGGCCAATGTTTCTCTTGTCATAACTTTGGACACAAAGCAGCTCAGTGTGTTGCCTACAAAACTATCATGACTAGAGAAGCTCAAAAACAAAGGAGTATGACTGGGATCATGAAAAGGACCTACAATAACTTTTTTTCTCTTGAAAATGAAACAGAATGTTCTATTTGTAACAATTTCGGTCATGAAGATTCTGAATGCAGGAGCAGGTTTCGGCAGACAACTCAGAAGGAGCAAGCCTCAAGTGCCAAAACATGGAGAATGAAATAACCACAACCAGAAAGATGTGGTATAGCCTTATATGCGGAAGGGCAGGAAAATCAATGGTACATCGACAGTGGATGTTCGAAACATATGACAGGTGATAAAGAAAAACTCCAGTCATATAGTGCCTTAGAAAAGGAGAAGAACGTCTCTTTTGGAAATGACACCCCTACTCTCATAAAAGGTAAAGGTTCTGTTCAGTTGAAAGAAAGGGTCAAAGCTGGAAATGTCATGTATGTTGATGGCTGAAAGCATAATCTATTGAGTGTCAGTCAGATGTGCAATCAAGGAACTGAGGTAATATTTTGATCAAATGGATGTAGTATTCGTGATCTTGATATAGGAAAAATAGTGATCAAAGGCATAAGAACTCCAAATAATTTATACATATTCAAAGAAGGACAACATCAATGCTATCTAAGTAAGAATGATGAACACTCGCTATGGCATAGAATATTGGGGCATCTTAGCTTCTCACAAATAAGGAAAGCATGGAATTACCAGGCAGTTCGTGGTCTTCCAGACATCAGAATTCCAGACAATACAATATGAAAATCATGTCAATTTGGTAAGCAAACCAGAACTAACTTCCCTGAGAAGGAAGGATCAGCTAGCAGGCCACTTGAACTTGTCCATACTAATGTATGTGGTCCATCTAGGAAAAGGTCACCCCGAGGAGAAGAATACTTTATATTATTCATTGATGATTTTTCCAGAATGTGTTGGATAGGACTTATGAAGCACAAAGACGAAGCCTTTGAAAAATTCAAATCATTCAAAGCCTTGGTGGAGAACGAATTAGATCATAGAATCAAATGCCTCAGGTCTGATCGAGGAGGAGAATTTACCTCGAATGAATTTTTCGATTTTTGTGAAGAACATGGAATAAGAAGGGAATTCTCTACAGCTAGGACTCCTCAGCAAAATGGAGTAGTGGAAAGGATGAACAGAATGGTTCAAAAAATGGCTCGTGCTATGCTTGATGAGTCTGGAACTCCCGCAACCTTCTGGGGTGAAGCCATATTTGCTGCAGTTGTTATTCTCAATAAGACAAATGTCCAGGTGAACACCACTCAAACTCCTCATGAGCTCTGGTATGGTGAGACTCCTACAGTAAAACATTTCAAAATTTTTGGAAGCAAATGCTACAATAAAAATAATGATGAAAATCTTGGCAAGTTTGAACCTAGAGAAGATGAAGGCATTCTCCTTGGTTATTCTCCCCACAGAAAAGCATATAAGTGTTACAACAAAAGACTTGGAAGAATCGTTGAAAGCATTGATGTAGTGGTTGATGAAGAAGGAAACATTCCTAGGCAAGTGAATTCCGAAGATTTTGAAGATGATCAAATCAGACTTATGATGAAGAAGAAGCTCAAGAAGCACCAGAGGAACAGATAAGGATATAAGAGAAGACTCCATCCAGATACGTTCAAAAGAATCATCCAGAAACTCAAATTCTGGGGCAGAAAGAGGTAGGTATACAAACAAGAAGAACAATTGCAGAAGCCTCAAGCGATTTGGCATTGCTCTCCTCCACTGAACCAAAAAATGTAAAAGAGGCATGCAAAGATGAATGGTGGGTCAAGGCAATGGATGAAGAACTTGAGCAGATTGAAAAGAATAACACTTGGGAGTTGGTTCCTAGACCAAAATATAAGAATGTCATAGGGACAAAATGGATATTCAAAAACAAGTTCAACGAAAATGGGGAAGTTATTAGAAACATGGCTAGACTTGTTTGTAAAGGGTATGCTCAACAAGAAGGAATAGACTTTGAAGAAACTTTTGCTCCTGTTGCTGGACTTGAGGCCATCCAAATGTTCCTTGCTCTCTATAGCTTTCAGAATTTCAAAGTATTTCAAATGGATGTGAAATCAGCTTTTCTAAATGGAGACTTATAAGAAGAAGTGTATATTGAACAACCAGATGGATTCATCCTTGGAAATGATCCAAAACTTGTATGCAGACTTAAGAAGGCTCTCTATGGTCTTAAACAAGCTCCAAGGGCTTGGTACTATCGTCTGGACAAATATCTTCATCAACAAGGTTTCTCAAAAGGATCAGGAGATAGCAATATTTATATAAAAATTGAAAATAACAAATTGCTAATACTTGTTGTGTATGTTGATGATATCATCTTTGGAAACAATGAAGAAGCTATGAGTCAAAACTTTGCCTTGGTGATGCAGAAAGAATTAGAAATGTCCTTGCTTGGAGAACTGACATATTTTCTTGGATTACAAATCCAACAAAATGAAGGCGATATCTTTTTATCTCAAACCAAGTACCTCAAGTAGATTTTGAAGAAGTATGGCATGGAAGATTCTAAACCAGTATGTACCCCTATGGTTACTGGATGCAGCCTCAGTGAAAATGATGAATCAACAACAGTGCGTCAACCAACTTATAGATCCATGATTGGAAGTCTGCTCTATTTAATAGGTACCCGACCAGACATCATGCATGCAGTGGGAATGGTTGGAATATTTCAGGCAAATCCTAAGGAAACTCATCTTCAAGCAGTAAAGAGAATTTTCAAGTATCTTCAAGGAACTCAAAACTATGGCCTATGGTATCCTAGAGATACAAATCTCACTCTTCATGCTTATACAGATGCAGATTGGGCTGGAAGCGTGGATGATAGGAAAAGCACTAGTGGTGGTGCATTCTTTATGGGTTCCAGATTAGTATCTTGGTTCAGTAAGAAACAAAGTTCGATTGCTTTATCTACAGTTGAAGTAGAGTATGTGGCTGCCGCATCTTGTTGCACACAACTCCTTTGGATGATGCAAACTTTGCAGGATTTTCAAATCACTTGTAGTCCACCTATCTCCATCTTTTGTGATAATACAAGTACTATCAGTATCTCAAAGAATCCTATCATGCACTCAAAGACTAAACACATACTGATCAAGTATCACTTTCTCTGGGAACAAGTGTTGGAACAAAAGGTCAAATTGGAGTATGTTCCCTCTAAGGAGCAAGTTGCTGATATTCTCACCAGACCACTGCCCAGAGAAACTTTTGAATACCTCAGGCAGAAGCTGGGAGTAGTTGATGCATCATCTTGCTGTTGAAACTTGTCTGTTTCAGAGAAAAGTGGGTGTACGCGAGTTGCCTGAGGAGGATCCTCGTACATACGCCAGTTTATACAGAGATAGTCGCGTATATGGTAGTTTGAAAGAAATCAGTAGGGATAGACTCTGATTGGAGAGAGTTTGATATGGGTCTGACAGAGACCATTTGGCACAGGTTCAGGGGGAGCAGATAATCTTCTAATAATGCATTGTTGGCATTATCTTAGAAGTTTTTGGTTCTAATACACAGCTGTTGTTGGTTTCAGGTGGAACAAATGCAGAGGGAGAACAGAAAGAAAACATGGTTGCTGATCTGAATAGTGATTGACAGATGCTGCTGATATAAGTTATTGGTGACTTTCATAAGTCTTGCTCTACATAGTTCATCTCTATGTCATGTATCTCTTTTATGGTGTCAAGGTCATGTAACGGCCTATTTTGGTTTCCCCACTATGCCTGGGATGAATGATGTAATGTACTTGGTTGTCATTTGAAAATTTCTGATGTATCCCCACTTGGTTGGGTGGATGATCCCCACTTGGTTGGGTGATGGATGTATGTATAGAGTCTTTTTGTGATAGGAAGGTCTTTTATGATGTATAAGTCATGATTCTTCTTGAAGAACATCTTTTTGCAGATGTTGTCTACAGTCAGGGGGAGCATGGTCAGCACGATAGAGCAGATATTTTAGCATGTACTTATGGGAGCACAAACCTTTGCCCTTGATGACAAAGGGGGAGAATGATTTTGAGGATCTTGGGGTTGGCATCAAGTCCAAAGGGGGAGATTTTTGGCATTATGGAATAGGTTTGAAGCTATGGCACAGGTGTTGTCCTTGATGGCAACTCACTCTGGTGACAGATCACAGTTTAGGCACTTAGAAAGAAGAAAAATATATATACGCAGGTTAACCTTGATGAAGCCGCATATACACGCGGGTTAGATGTTCCGAAGTCACGTATGCGTATACACGCACTTTCACGCAAGGAAAAGTGCGTACATGTGGGAGAACTTATTTTTGGTACGTGGTATTCAGTCCTTGGTATTTGAACCTATGGTTTTGGGCCATGGTATCTCGTCAGAAGTGTTGATCCCAAGTATTGGGTCCATGGTATTGTTTTGTTATGGTTTTGGACCGTGGTATTGTGAAAGGCCTAAGACTATAAAAGAGGAAGGAGATCATTTGGCAATAGTTCATCGGAATTATTGAATATCTGATAAAGTGCTAGATCTAGAATATTGGTGACTGGGTTATGGTGCAGATCTGGATCTGAATGAAGGAGGAACCTGAGCGCAAAGAGAAGGATAAGTTCTATTGATGGGCCATAATCTTAAGGCTTGAATAATAGTATCTTTGTATGATTTTGATCCGTTATATTTGGCGCATGCTTGATCTATAAATCTGGTAATCTGGGTTAATTAATGTCTGAATATTTGAAAGAGTGAATTATCCTTTATAGATCTGTACGTAGGTTCAGTGAAGCGAAGGCACATATACACGCTGTTTCTGTGAGTAAAAAATAGCATATACGCAGGTTGGTCCAAACACAGAAGCGTATGCACGCAGGTTTTGGGTTATTGAAGTAGCGTACATCTCTTGAGTTGTGTTCTAGCTACTTCTATTTATTGCTGCAGTGTTCTTGGTTCAGAATTTGGTGTGTGGTTACTGTTACTGTGTTCTGGGTACAACTGTCAGAGAAGTGTCTACTTGATTCAGTTCTAATTGGTGAAAAGGAGATTGTTTGATGCAGAAAATTCTTGATGATTGATTGATGTTCATGGATCCAGTCTGAAAATTTATGAAATGTGGTCCTTGGAAGAAAGTGAAGGTTGTAGCATTCTATAGGCCAACACCTACGTACTAGTATCTTGGCTAGTGCAGGAGCAAAGGGGGTTGTAGCTCCCTTCCAGGATAAGCTGGAGAACGAGAGAGGGTTGTAGCTCTCTGTAGGTAGCAGCCTGCGTACTGGTAAAACACTGCACCAGTACAGAAACATTGTAAAAATAAGTTTATAATTAAAAGAAGATAGAGACGAATTGCAGCAGGCGGTGTTTACCCACATTGGGTTTCCACCTTATATCTTGTGTTCTTGTGTGTGATTGTCTTCTGCTCTGCTTCACTATTTCTAGTTACTGTTTATTTGATTTTGATACACAGATTAATGATGAACATCTGTAAGATAAATTAAATTATAAGTTTTCATGGTATACACGGGTTTCCTTGTACGTAGTTGTGTATATACGCGGCTTTCACTAACTGAAGTAGCGTATATGATCTGGGTTTGAAAAAGGAAATAATTGACTTGATAATACTGATTCACCCCCCCTTTCAGTATTATTTCCAACAGTATCATCAAGTATATAGTGGGAGACCCCAATAGGTTGAAATCCTTTATCCCTAGGAAGCCGAGTCTGCCACCTTACCGATCGCAACACACCAAACACAACATTCGAGAAGATTTACTGTCGTACCTAAAGTCCTTGGTCATTTCTCTTTCAATTATCACCAAGGTGTATATTGTAGTTTTGTGATTTGTCTGGTAAACCCTCTTGTCTAGAATCTCCAAAGTAGTCACTTTCGTTCCTTTTTTACTCTTTAAAAGTAAAGGGATCATTTGAGCACTTTTCCTTTTAGGCTCATTAGACATCGAAGGTGACTAGAGTCATATTTTATTCTTTCTCGACTCTTTAAAAATGAAAAATCAAAGTTGTGTTCCAGTGTCGTAAAAGATTAATTGACCATGACATAGCTGTGCAGACATTTCGTCACTACATCCTCCTGCACAAAACTACCATTATATTAGATTGCAACCCTATGACATACATTTTGTCATGCCAATTGCTGGGGGGCAAGTATTCTAAATAGATAGTTGTCTTGCAGGAGTTTGATTTGGAATTCATAAAATCTAAATCAAAGAAATCTCTTGTCTTTGCTGAGTTACTTTATGATCTTCCCTCATCCTCCAATGATTTTACATCAGAAGCATCAATTTTGGATGAGTCTCTATTTCTTATCTCATCAAGAGACCCATGGTATGGAGATCTACTGGTCTATCTCTAGGCCCAAGCTTTTCGGCCTAATACCTCTCGCTCTGAACAGTGATGTACTTGATACCAAGCAAAAGATTATTTCATCATTTGCAATACACTTTATCGTCTTGGTGTCGATATGATCATACGGAGGTGCCTTACTCATGAGGAGGCTGAAAAAGCTTTGAATGAGAGTCATTTAAGTGCTTGTGGGGGGCATTTATCTGGTTATGCAACTACACAAAAAATTCTATGTGTTGGTTACTTCTGGCCAACCATATTCAAAGATTGCATTCTTACTGTCAAAAGTTGCCATGCTTTCCAGATATTTGACCGTAAAACCAGATTACCACCTGCACCACTGCATCCAGTCATTGTTGTTGGCCCATTCGCAAAATGGGGCATTGACTTTATGACATGTAACCCCACCTCGGCTAGGGGGCATGGGTATATTATAGTCGTCGTTGACTATTTTACCAAATGGGCTGAGGCGATGCCAACATTGAACAACAGTGGCGAAATGGCTGCTCTATTTTTTTCAACCATGTGGTTGCCAGGTTTGGTGTACCACAAGCTATAGTTACAGATCATGGGTCGCATTTTCGCAATCACATGATGGTTGAATTAACTGCCAAATTAGGATTGTCACATGATAGTTCTACTCCATACTACCCGCAAGCTAATGGACAAGTTGAAGCTATCAACAAAGTCCTTAAGCGCATGTTGCAAAGAATGATTGGAGTTCATACAAGGAATTGCCATTTAATCCTGTACTCGACTTTGTGGGCATATCAAACCTTGGTGAGAAATGCGACTAGATTTATGCCTTTTCAGTTGGTGTATCATTTGGAAGTAGTCTTACCAATCTAATGTGAAATCTCGTCTCTTAAACTCGCGATTGACCTACTACCTAACGCTTCTGAAGAAGAAATGCATTTCTTGGAGTTAATCCATCTGGATGAAACCCATCGTGATGCCACAGTAGCTAATAAGGCGTATAAGAGACACATCAAGGCACAATATGATAAAAATGTTAAGCCTTGTGTCTTCTCAGAAGGTGACCTGGTCTTGCTTTACAATCAGGATTCTGATAAACTTGGAGCGGGAAAATTTGAACCACTATGGATGGACTCTTATATTGTTAAACATGTGTTGACAAAAGGTGCCTACGAGTTAGTGGAAAAATAGGTTGTACCTTAAACGTTACTATGCTTAGTTAAGTGTAGTAAGACTCACTGTATATATTCTTTGATTGCATTTGAGTGTGTTAGTTTCTTTTAGATTTTTTATTTGGTAAGGTAATCCATTTCACATTTGTTGCAGATGTCAAACTTTTCGGAACCATTTGTTGGTTATGTTGATGGAGCTAGTCATACTACGTAGAAATTATCTTCTGCAGCATGGGCCATTTTCGCTCCAAGTGGCGAGTTATTGAGTTTTAGAGGGATATGTATTGGACGATCAACAAATAATATCACTGAGTATAGTGCGTTGATTGAACTCCTCTCTGATGCCATTTCACTTTGCATACACCGAATCATCATTAGGCTAGACTCACAACTTGTTGTACTACAACTTACTAGTGTCTACATTGTTCGAAACCCAACAATTCATCGCATGTTCCTTAGAGTTCATATTTTGGAAAGGTATTTTGAGTTTATTCAATATCAGCATATTTCTAGAAATCTAAACACATTAACTGATTCTCTAGTGAACTATGTGTTAAATAGACATTTGTGACATATGTAAAGTAAACATTTTCAATTCACATCATCATTTGAATAGGATTGCATCACTTAACCATAATAAAACTCTGAAAGTCAAATAGATAGTTGTATATAAGTTTTTACAAATAGTTTGTTTCCAAGACAAAAATTGGTCATCTGACCCAAAAAACTCGAAAATGTATGCAAAAAATATCCACGTAGAATAATGTTGCTCATGATAACAGGTCATAGCATGTGCTATCATGCATAGGAGTTTCATCCAATGACTCGACACGCCAATGGTATGGTGCTGTAATCGCATAGGTAACTCCTCAATCTAGACATTTGGATTACCTAGGGTCAAACCCTCTATGTGATCCTGTAGCTCGACCAATGTCTCTGCGAAATCCAAGTCTCAGAGAACTGCTCTCCCAACAGCTCTCTATACTGGCACACCTGCCTCTCGTTGGCGTCCCACAGTTCGAACAGATCCAACATCTACATGCATTCAAAAAATGTTTGTTTAGTCTTGGAAATAATAAAAAAACACACAAAAAAGTAGAAACTTTAAAAAGAAAAACATTGTGGTCAAACAATTTACCAATAGCACTCCACTGCGCTCCAACTGGTAATACCAGATCTAGATCACCATGGAAATCCATTCCTGAATATGGATATTCTGAGAAGGCCATGCCTTGTTGGTCAAACCATTCAAAGAAATCAGGGGTAAACGAGATCAATGACTAGCCAGCATGCCTAGCCATAAGATCTACCCACCTCTGCATCTATGGGTCTCTATGTCAAGGTACTCCTAGTGAGATGTGTTGTGGCTACATGAGTGGGATTCTCTCCAAGGCAAAAGAAATCAAGATAGACCCATAACCAATTTTTTTGTCTTTCCATTCTTTACCTTGGGCAGTTGTTCTTTCATGGATAGAAGAACTGCCTCACATCAGTTGAATACCTTTGGCTCCAAGCACTCTAAAGCATATTGCTTATATGACCTGTTTTCTAAGAGTAAAGCTGCACTACTAGCTAGTTTGGTGAGGGTAAAAAGGATTGTTCTCAACAGTGAATCACTGACATCCCTGATGTTGATCTTTCCGTCTTTGCTAGGTTGAGCTCCTTCTCGGCAAAATTGTCGTATATAATCTCTCACTGATTCACCTCCTTTGGTAAATCCTAATAATGAGATGGGGGCACCGCGCCTCGATAATCCAGTCAGAAAATAAATATCATCGATGGTAAAGGGGATTACTTTGCCCCTAATTTGAAAAACCTGATCGGTAGGATCCCAAGAATGAACAAGGTATTGTAAAAGTTCAATTTGTTTCCGCATGTTGGATAATTGAAAATACTTCAGTAACCCACAATTCCTCAGCACATCAACTGTTCCTTGATCATTTAGGGCAACCATGTCTTGTTCTTCATGCTCTCATTTTCTCCATATAATCACCATTTTGATCCGATGAATGTCTGAAATGCAACGATTAGGCAAATCAGGATAATTTTTTTGCAAAAATACAGTTGAAAATTTGGGAGAAAACAACTGTCAAAATTTGGTTTTTGCGCCCATCACACCCCTCCATTATAGACAGTATGTTGTAATGGATACTGCCTTCTAGGTGTATGCAATGCAATGCACCTTTCGATATTAAAAGGGTGCGCTGATCCAGAGTGCTCAAAATGAAACCCTAGGGGACTCAAAAACCAAAACATTTTGCTCAAAACTGAAAATAAATGGAATAAAATGGAAGAAAATAGGGATAGCTCCTACTTGGGCTGGACGGCATGAGAAATGGTCCACTGAATCCTCTGCAATCAGCTAGTGATCTTTGAGGTAAAAAACTGCTCCAGAGCACCAAAGTCAAAAGGTAAAACTAAAATGGTGAAAATGAATAATAAAACTTGTTGTTATGTTTATTTCTTGCATATTAATCGAGTAAATGTTAGTTTTTTATTCATTTTATCCATGAACATTTATTTTTAATCCTCTTTGATGGAGTTTTGAGCAGGTTTAACAGCTGAAATCAGAATTCAAAGTGCTTAAGTGTAAATTGAACATATTTGACCGCAAAGAAAACTTTTGTTTCTTTTTCAATATTTGTTAAAAACGAAAAGGAACCCCCTTAGAGTCTTCTTTAAACTCTTTTTAGACTCTCTAAATATGAAAAGATTGTCAAGCGCTTATCTATTCCAACTCGTTAAAGGATTGGAAACGACATCTCTCTTGTATTATTTTACACTTTTTCGAACTTGAGAGATTATTTTACGAAAAAGAACTTATGGAGTTTCCTTTTCGTCCCTTTTCAAACTCTCTAAACATGAAAAATACTGAGTTATCTTTGTCGTTAAACTCGTTAAAAACATCAAATAATGAAAAACTTGTCCATCTAGACAAGGCCGAGTTTCACCTTCTCTAGACTCGTTAAAAGCATCAAATAGTGATGGATTCACCCAAAGGGTGAAATTATACAACAAGAATATGTTATACTCCTCAAGCTTGATAAAAAAGAAAGAGGTACTGGGAAGCAATGAGTGGGGAAAATGGGAAAAAGTCGAGAAAACTTTATGGTATTAAGTCGCTCTTGAACATGACGCTTTCACCTCATCACCGTGACTATGTGGGTTGGGTCATTCAGCTTGATGGTTATCACACCATTGGTCTATCATACCATCCATTACTTTGTTTTGGGTCAATGCTACGGATTCATCTTAGTGTCACTGATATGTTCAAGAGAAGTCATTTAGTTCAAGCTTCATCCTTTGCAATACCGAAAACCTTCATTTTCATGACCGCCATTCCTGAACCTTGTGTTGTTAGTCGATTCTCATCTCCAAAATCATTTACCTCATTTTTTGTCATAGATGTGGGATACATCAAGGCCCTCCTACGACGAAGTTGCTTCTTGTCGACATCAGCACATCATCCAAGAAGTTGACTTGGAAACACCCCTTCAGTACCTTGAAGCTTGCATACATCAATGGTAGGTTTCTCACTTCCGGCAATAAGTTGACATCAATGGCCTTTGACTGAAAGACTTTGTATGGTGTTCGACATCAAATCATCTATTTACACCATGCGAAATGTATTGTAGTACCTTGAGGGTCATTATCATTATCAGTGATTCCTCTTGCATCTGTTAATGACTTACATCATTGGCTGGTAATCAGACAATGTCTTTCCATGTTCGACTTTAGAACATCTATTCACATGGTTAGACTTGTACTTGAAAAAAATATTGAACAAGATTGAAGACCCCAGATCTAGTTTCATCCATCCAGGCTACAATATTTTTAGGAGTACTAAATCAAATGTACAATGGCCTTACATTCATGGTCAACCATTCATGGGTCTATATTTGTAGACGACTATATTTGTACATGTAATGAAAGTTTATAAACTGAGCATGGGTATGCCTCCTTCAGCTAGTTCATGAGAAAAATCAAATTATCATGATATATGTATTGTAATTGATGCAAGTCACCTTCCGTTTTGAAACCTCCTCTCCTCATGATAAAGAATTTCACCCAACATATATATTTACGACTTCATGCTTTAGGGGGAAACTGTTATAGATCCATTTGGGCACATCAACCCCAAATTATTAGGGCCCATCAACCCCTAGTGCAGTTGTTACATGCCCTAAATAAGTTAGTCATTAGAATGCCTCACCTCGCAAGAAGTTCCATCACTGAAACATCCAAAAACTACCTCCAAGAAGATCAGCACAGGTAGGCCTAAAATAGGGTGTGCTGTAATGCAAACCATAGACTAACAGGGTGCTATGCAATGCACTTGGTCCATATTTGGCCAATGATGAGTAAATTTGAGCAAATTTCTGTGAGGGTTTGAAGATTCCTTATCCATTGCAAGCCTCTAGAAGTTTCTCAATGCCACCTACACCTTTGAGTTCGCATTTGGATGAGGAAGGGAAAAACATCAATCCCCTATCCCTTCTTCCATGGAACTGGTTTCTAAATTTAGAAAGGAATTCATTATCATCATTGATGGCATAACCTCCTTCATTCACCTATAAAAGGATCACTCATCTAAGAGATCAGGAGCTGAAAAATATTGAGTTGTAAGGAGACGTTGGTGATATGAGATTAGAATTGAGTGCAAGTATTGTAATAGTGTTGGAGTGTCTTAATTTTCATGAGGTGAAGAGGGATTGAATTGGAAGAGTGCTGCTAGATCGAGCTCATATGGGTTGTAATCTTTCCTCTTATCAATAAAGTTTTCAAGACTTTTTCGTTATGCTTGTGTTATATGTTAATACTTTCATATGTATATCATGTTCACGATTCCATGTTATTTATAAGCAATAGATCATTATCATTTGTCTTGATGGGTTTTTGTTTATGTAGTTGTGCAAGTACTTTCCAAGCGATTTAAGTATGGAAAGGATAAGTTAAATCAGTCAAGGGAGACAAGGAGCTAGCGAAAACTACAAGTAGGTTTTTCTCCTCTCTTGTTTTATCTGTTGATTATAGAAGAAGATTGAGATTTCTTTGACTGTTGTTTCTAGACCTACTACTAGATCTATAGGATTAGGAATTTGTCCAAGAACACTAAATATTCCCGAAACAATTGGTAGGCAACAAATTTGGCTAAGTTTTGGCTTGAGTTGGTTTCTGAAGCAGAGAGATAGATTGTGCTTGTGCAGGAATTGTTCGGGGTGAACAAGCATTATATTTTCTTCTCAGAGATTTTGGTTAATGCAATATAGGTAGTAGGGGTTTTGAGAAGTTTCTTTCCCAGAAAAATATTGTGTTATGTGCGATTTAAATTCTTCCTTTTCTACTTAGTGTTTTCCATCGATCAATTTTCATTTTCTCTATAGAGTAGAGTAGATTCTTGTCTTTTGTTTTAGAATGTCACATAATAAATTCAATCTACAGTAAAAATATATATGGTATCAGAGATAAAGACATTATATAAGAGGATAATACGAGTTTGTTGTGTAGGTGAAATCAAATTTGCAATTTCATACTCATAGTCAGCAGGATGTCATTCCACGGTTTGAGATTTGTGTATGCCCTGGAGGGAAATTTGAATTAAATAGATTGGAAGGACAAGATGGAGGCAGTGTTGGAAGACAACAGGATGAAGGAATTCATAGATCATGATATTCTGAAGCCTCCAACATCTAATTCTAAAGAGCTGGCTGAATGGAGAAAGTGTGTGGAAAAGGTGAGAAGGATTATCCTAGAAGGAGTTCGAGATAATATTGTCTCCAATCTCCACGGCAAGTAAACTTCATTTGTAATGTGGAAGGCATTGACACATCTATTTTAAAATAGCAGTGACCAAGCTCACAAAGATCAATATGGAGAAGGGCAACTCAATTATGATGTACTTGACCAAGTTCACCAAATGTCGAGATGAGCTTGGAAGTGTCAGGATTACTGTTTCTGAAGACAATCTAGTGAGCCTATCACTTCTAGGACTTCCTAAGATCTAACACGGTTACCAAGACCTAGTTAATGGGAGGGAGAATCTACCAGAGTGGGAGCGATTGTGATATGACTTGGTATAGGAAGAGATCCAGGAGAACACTAGAGATAGATCCTCATTAAAGCATGATGATAAGGAAAATTGTGCCTTATCTGGTAAGGCAAAGAAAGGGAAGGGGAAGTCATCCCATTCGAAATCAGATTCTTGTTAGGGAGATAAAAAGAAGGACATGCTGAAAATCAAGTGTTTTCACTGTCACGAGCTGAGACACTTTTCCACAAACTGTCCACACAAGAAGGCCGTTAAGAAACCTCGAGGAGGAGCAACAGATGAAGCTCTTACTTCACAATTCGAATTGGATTTTACTATCATTACTTTCATGGTGTCATCAATGATGGGTAGTGCATTGTACTTGCACAATGGAGCTTCATTTCATATGACCAATAATAAAGATCTCATCAGTAACTTGGAGGAGAAGGATCTCTAGATGCATATCGAGATGGGTGATGATGGGAGGTATAACATAACCAAGATCGATACACTTACCCTGTTTAGGGAGTCTATTTCTCCCCTCACTTTGTGAGATGTTATGTATGTTCCGGGTTTGAAGAAGAAATTAGTTTTTCTTTCCATGTTGGAGGATAGAGGCTATGATGTGATATTTAGTAAGGGAAAGGCATTCCTTTGTCACATAGCCACAGGACAAGTGAAGTAGATAGGGGTTCGAGTGAAGAGACTCTACAAATTGGAGGTAGAATATTGTGCTTCTTTGAGCAAGAAAGAATAGAAGGTGTGGAGTTTAGACATTGGTGAGTTGTGGCATAACAGATTGGTTAATTGCATCATGGCACTTTGAATATCTTGCAACAAATTTATACAGGACTTCCCAAGGGTACACAAGAGTAGAGAGACACATGAAAAGGGTGTATGTTGGGGAAGTACACCAAAGCTTCCTTTCATGGAAAATAAAGTCGAGCACAAGTTATCCTTGATCGAGTTCACTCAGATGTGTGTGGACCATTCTCAACAACATCCATGGACAAGCACATGTATTATGTAATATTTGTTGATGATTTTTCACGTAAGTGTTGGATTTTTTTCATGCAGAAGAAACATCAGATATTCGTTTAGTTTTGTGAATTTAGAGAAGTTGTTGAGAAAGATACTGGTAGGAATGTTAAATCTCTCAAAAGCGATAATGTTGGAGAGTATGTTTCGAATGAGTTAAAAAACATCGATGCAACATAAGGAATTCTATGTGAGTTGATAGCACCTAATACCCATAATAAAATGGGGTGGATAAAAGGAAGAACAAAAGTATTGTGGGAGTGGCATGGGCGATGTTGGATGATGAAGGCCTACCATTAAACTTATGGGTTGAAGCATGCAACATAGTTGTTTATTTGCAAAACAGAAGCCCTTATCGAATTATGGGGATGAATACACCAGGAGAGGATTTTTTCAACGATGAAACGAGATGTGACACACTTTAGGATCTTTGGTTCATCTGTCTACTGCCATGTTACCAAAGATGCAAGGAAAAACTAGAACCAACAGTTGAGTTGGGCATATTTGTGGGGTACACTGATATATCTCATAACTATCGGGTGTACCTTCCAATCATGGGAGATTTTAAGGATGGAAAATTATATTGAAGTTTAAAAACAATGGCGAATCTCACTAGTCCCTAATATAAAAACTATAAAATGTTTATTGATATATTTGTAAAATTATTCAAATTTATAATTATTTTATATATATAGTCTCTATATAATGTTGGCAATTTTTAAGGTAAAATAATTTTATATTGTAAAATTTGGGCGAATCACTTTTATAAAAAATGGAAATTGGAGAATCTTTTTTTGGGAAAAGTCATGGAAAATTAGCCCACATTTGAATATTATCCCCTAAAAGTTTCCATGCTTCCAACCAACAGGAGGATACTGGTTCACAAAGATGTGATGTTCGGTGAAGGGAAGGCCATGAGATGTTCCCATGAGAGGGAGCTTCAGCTACATTCCATTGAGGAGATTTTAGCTCCAAAGTAGGAACATTAGGATGATGTGGAGCAACCACATGTAGAGGAGTAGGGAGTGGAAGCACCAACTCATGTAGAGTCTTCTAGAGATGGGAGAAATCACAAAAGAGAAGCTGACAGGTTATTCCATGATGCTGGAGAGAATGTGGGTGAAAGCACGTCACAGAATAGGCAGACAAGGTCACTAGACAGGTACACTAGCTACATGGCTATGATGAGTGAGAGTGTAGAGATTGAGCCATACTCTTTTGAGGGAGAAGTGTGGCAACCAGTTTGGGTTGATGCCATGGTTGAGAAGTATGACTCCATTATCAAGAACAATTTTTGGGAAGTGGTCCCTAGAGTAAGTGGTAGTGTAGAGAAACACAAGGCCAGGTTTATGACTAGAGGGTACTCTCAGGTGGAGGGGATTGATTATGATGAGATTTTTTCTCCTGTAGAAAGGTACTCATAAATCAGATCCATTTTATAACTATCAACATAGATGGGATGGAAGATACATCAGATTGATGTAAAGAAAACATTCCTAAATGACATATTGAGGAATAGGTGTATATTGAGTAGCCTGAAGGATTTGAGACCTTCAATAGAGAGTCACAAGTGTGCATACTCAAGAAAGCATTGTATGTACTGAAACAAGAACCCTATGCTTGGTACACCAGGAGTGATAGTTATCTCATCGGGTTGGACTTCACCAAAATTGAAGCAGATGAGAACCTCTACCATATTGTGCTTGAAGGTAAATTCTTGATTATTGTTTTATATGTGGAATATTTGATTCTAACAGGTGATGATAAGTTGATCAAGCCTTACAAAGAGGATCATGGAAGAGAGTTCGAAATGAAGGACTTGCGGCTCATGCACTAATTTCTGGGGATGGAAGTATGGCAAGGAGATGGGGAACTATTTGCCTCTCAGGGAATGTATGCCAAATATACAGTAAATAAGTTCCACATGGAGAGAAGTAAGCCCATGGAGACTCCTCTAGCTGGTAACTTGAGGAAGGAGGATGCTACTTTCAGTGAAGTAGTGGATGCTACTATTTATAGAATATTGTGGGTTTACTTATGTATTTGGTGAACACACGACCGAACATGTGTTATGTTGTTAACTAGCTTAGTCAAGCTATGGTTAAGTTGACCAAACTGTATTGGTAGGAAACCAAACATGTATTGAGATACCTTAGAGGAACCACTTAATTTGGTCTTTGGTATAGACGGGAAGATGGAGTGAAGCTTCAAGGCTTCACAGATGCAAATTGGGCAAGGAGTCAATTTGATAAGAAGAGCACATTAGGTGGAATATTAAGTATTGGGTCAACAATTGTTTCTTGGTACAATACGAAGCAAAGATCAGTTGCATTCTGTTTAGCAGAAGAATATTATATGGTTGCTATTCAAGCAGCTTCTGAGGCTGTCTGGATGAGGAAGACTCTTGTTGGTTTGTTTGATCAGCAGATGAATCTAATAGTGATTTACTATGACAATCAGAGTTGTATCAAACTCTCTGAGAATCCATTTTTTCATGATCGTCCCAAGCATATTGAAATTCAGTATCATCATCTTCGAGATTGTGTGCAGAGGAGAACCATGTTGTTGGAGTACATTTCCACAGAGGAGCATGATGCAAATATTTTGACAAATTCCTTGTCAAGATGAAAATTTGAGTTTCATAGAGGCAAGATCACGGTAGTAGATAATCCCTTTCTTGTTGATAGGGAGTGTTAAAAATAACAACAAGAAATCATAATTTCATTTGTCCTTGAATTAAATAAGGAATTAAATCGAAATTATATTCTCATAGCAACTTATAATAGTTAACTAAGTTAATTTGACTTAGTTGTCTCAATAAATTTGAGTTGGAAGTCTATCTAGATTTATGTAGAGTGATTCCTAAATTTAAGGGATCTAGGTTGAGTTCTTTTGATTTGTAATTAATTAATTCAGTTTGACTCAATTATACTCAGTTAAACTAGGTCAAACAATTGAAGAAACTAGTAGGCGGTCTAGGATCAGCTTCTATTATGAAACTAGCATACAAAAAGATGGAAAAGAAAGATAAACACCTTCAAAATAAGCCTCTTCAAGGGGGAAACCTCATTTACATTGCAAAAATGAACAATTCTTAGATGATACAAATGACAAGACCTCCTTTCTATATATAGGAGTCTCAGGGATCATAATATAATTAGAGCTGACATAACAACAATAATGTAAGGGCACAATAATAACAATAGTGGGCTTCTATGGGGCACAATAATAACAATATGGGGACTACATGGGCACAAAAATATAATAAGGGGGTTGTACTAATAACAATAAGGGGTTACACTAGTAGTATAGGGACCTAACATGCCCCTCTCCTTCAAAAAGTGTCGTCCTCAATGCTTGAGTAGTTCTTGATGCTTCTGTATAAAATTATTGTCCTCCCATATTGAACCTTCAACGGGTAATTTATTCCACTTGATGAGACACTCTGAAATTGATGGATTTCGTAGTTGTTGGGTTCTTGTTTCTGTGACTGCTTCGGGTTCCAATATGATTTTTCCTTCCTCGTCAAGTTTTGGCAATATTGTTTGAACTGGGATCTTCTGCAACTTTTGAATGAGTGGCCACAATTCTCTATCCTTCTTCCATTCATCCCTTGCTTTGTTTATCCAATCTGGTTCGATAATAGAAATAACACAAAACAATGCTTCCACATCCTCATCCTTTCTTGAGAGTGCATTTGCAACAACATTTTGCTTCCCTTTTTTGTAGATGATTTCAAAGTCATAACCCAACATATTTGTGACCCAATTTTTTTATTCTTCTAAAGATAATATTTGTTCTAAAATGTATTTAAGACTATCATGATCCATTTTTACCTTGAAGTGTTTGCCCATTAGGTAAGGTCACCATTTCTTAAGTGCATGCAGTATTGCCAACATTTCCTTCTCATAAATATCTTTCTTGAGATGTAGCCGTAAAAATACCCAATCACCTACATCAAAAAAGCTTTCACTGCAATGTTGGTCTGGCTATTGTTTCATTCGATTCTACACCAAAGTGGCGTTAGCCTTTAAAAGTTGGAGAATTGGTTGTTGATGCTCGATGTGATCTTTTACTGCTTAAATCTTTTTCTTCTTGATATGTCCTTCTATCTTGAGAGTTTGAGGAGTGGTAATTTCTTCCAATCCATTAGAACATATGGTCGGATTCATTTCTTGATGCTTGATGTGATCTTTCACTTCTTGAACATTTGTCTTCTTGATATGTCCTTCTATCTTGATAGTTTGAGGAGTGGTAATTCCGGCCAATGCATTACAAGATATGGTTGGATTCATTTATTCTTTCTCGATGTGATATTTCACTTCTTGAACCTTTTTCTTCTTGATATGTCCTTCTATCTTAAGAGTTTGAGGAGTGGTAATTATTGCCAATTATTTACAAGATATGGTCGGATTCATTTCTTCTTTCTCTGGGGTTGGTTCCTGGTGTATATCCTCTTCTTTTGACGTTTCATGATCATTTTCTTCGTCCTCTTCATAATCTATGTAAAATAATTTCTTCTCAGCACACTTATGACCTTTAGTGTGTTTGCTATCACAATTGTAACAAAGCCCTTTTTCTCTTTTTTCTTCCAATTGTTGTGGTGTAAACCTTGTAGGTTGTGGAAGGCTAGGAAAAAAACCACTTCCATAATTATAGTCGTGAGTGGTAGGATTCCTTGTTTCCATAATTTTTCTTTCAATTTTCCTTGCCAACCTGAATGCCTTCTCCAATGAATCAGGTTCCCAAATAAAAACCTCATGTTGAATGTTATCCTTTAAAGTCCCTATGAATACATCAATCCTTTGATTCTATGGAATATCATTTACCCTTATATTCAAATTTTGAAAGTCCTCAATGTGTTATGCCATTGAACCCTTTTGTTTGAGATTTATCAATTGGCTAAAGAAGGTGTTTCTCTTTGTATCCTCATGATGTGCTATCATTTCCTCCATGAAAATTGACCACATGACAAGTAGTTTACGAGAACAAAGCCTTTAATACCATAAGAATTAATTCGGTTATAAATATAAAGATGTAATACGTACCTTTCGTAACAGTTGCACCTCATGTAGATCAAAATATTTCTCCATCTGTAGTATCCAATTTACCAGATCCTTGCCATCAAACTTTCTCATATTGCTTTTTCTTGATTTAGGAGCTCAATCTTGAAACGACTGTAACTCTATAATTTTGGAGCTTTGAGTTATGAAATATCGGCCTGTAGTAGCCCTCCAAGTCCTCTTTCTATACCTACAAGTCTGATCAAGATTGGATTCTGCAAGGAAGAGTTATGTCAAATCTCCCACAATGACCTGATTATAGACTAGTTCAGTAGAGTGAACTTGTATGAAGTTCCACGTGTCACTATTTCAACCTTAGGTTCTAAAATGGATACCCAACAAACTACAGTCCATCTTCTTTCCATCACTTTTTATGAAATTTGAATCCGATGCTCAGAGAGAGATTTATGACAATTTTCCCAAGGTCACCTATTTGGGATGTAATTCAAGGGCCTACAGAAACCCTAAAGGTCTTGGACCATATCTCCAAAAATAGAGTGAATAAAAAACTAAGATTTGGGCCTGTGCTTCCCCACAATTCCCTCTCAAATGGGTTTTTTTGTTTAGCTTTTGAAACATCGCAGAAAACAAGTTATAGCGAAAATTCCATGATGACCTTTCTAAGATGGAATTCTGGAGTTTGCAAAAACCCTAACTTCCTCAGATGATATCTCCGAAAATATATCGACACAAGATCTAAAATTCTGACACAAGGTTCAGAACGATTTCATCTCAAATGGGTTTTGTTTTATGCTTTTGAAACTTCATAGAGAAAACATTATAGCAAAAATTCCATGACAACCTGTTTGGAGCAACGAAACCCTAGAATCCAAAGATCTGATACCAAATGTTATGAAACCAGCTCACAAAAAGATAGAAAGGGTAGATAAATGCCTTCAAAATAAGCCTCTTCAAGGGGGAAACCTCCTTTTCATTACACAAATGAACAATTCTTCGATAATACGCATGAAAAGACCTCCTTTCTATATATAGGAGTCCAAGTGGTCATAATATAATCAGAGTCGACATAACAATAATAATGTAAGGGCACAATAATAACAACAATGTGATTCTATGGGCATAATAAGAACAATATGGGGGCTACATGGGCACAAAAATAAAATAAGGGGGTTGTACTAATAACAATAAGGGGTTACACTAGTAGTATAGGAACCTAACAACTTCAATACAACTTCACTGCTCCACAAGATAATTGAAGATTCACTCATAAATAACGCATGCATGTCAGATTAGAGGAAGACCCGGTTGAGATTAGAGTTCAGGGAAAATGTACTATCAATTGTATAATTTTCCGAGTTGTACAAATGGTGCATTAAATCAGTAGAAGGCCTATGGATGGATTGCGTAGTTATGAGTGGGGAATTTACCAATTTAATATGGGCTAATTCTCTCAGGAATTGTGCAAGGATGTAGGGGCTTGGAAGGAAGAATATTTGGCTAAGTGCTAGCTCGAGATGGTTTGTGAAGAAAAAATATAAATTGTGCTTGTACAAGAATTGTTTGGGTTGAACAAACATTCTATTTTGTTCTCATATCTTCAGGTTAATGCAATATAGATAGTCAAGGTTTTGAGCAGTTCCTTTCCCAAGAAAAATATTGTGTTAGGTGTGATTGAAATTCTTCCTTTTTCTTCTCACTTTTCTTCATCGATCAATTTTGGTTTCCGCTGATGAGTAGAGTAGATTCTTGTATTTTTTTTAGCATATCACGTAAGAAGTTTAATCTACACTAAAAATCTACAGAAATAGTAAGGGGTTTTAAGAAATTTCTTTCCCCTCGATAAATATTTGTGTATGTATGTTAAATATTGATGCATGTTAATGATTTGTGTTCTCGATCATGAATTTACTTCCGCAGATCAGTAGAGTAGCTTCTAGTCTTATGATTTAGAAAATTTCATGAGCAGTTTAGAATCTACACATTAATTTCTACATGGTATTAGAGCTAGAATCATAGTAGAGAAGAGATTTCAAAGTTTTCATTGCAGGAGGTTCAAATTTGAGGATTAGTGTTACAGGTTTTCTCCATGATTGAGAAGATGGATTTCAATTTACTCAGGATCGAGTATTATTTGGAAGGGAAGACAAATGTTTTGGCATGGAAGATCCAAATGGAGGCAATATTTGATGATAATTGGCTACTAGAATACATCAAGATAGATGTAGCAAAAACATTGGCATCTGATGCCCAAGATCTTGATCAGTGGAATAAGGATGTGACTAAAGCAACGAGGATCATATTGGATCATGTTCAAGATCATATTATCTCGAATCTCCATAGGAAAGAGAGTCCATTCACGATGTGGAAAAAACTGACATAGATGTTTGAGGACAATAGTGACCACAGGAAGCTAGACTCAAGGACAGGGTTTGAAGTATGTAGATGCAAAAGAACAAAATAATTTTGCATTACATGAGCACGCTTACATAGTGTCATGATGAACTTGGTGGGCTCAATATGCCTTTCCCTGAAGAAGACTTGGTACCTCTAGCCCTATTGGGACTTCCAAGCATCGGAGATAGTTATCAAGATTCAGTAAATGATAGAGAGAAATTATCAAGTTGGGAGTGGTTATGGTGTGATCTAGTGTAAGAAGAAATAAGGCATAGTAACAAAGATGGGACCTAATATAAAGAAGAGGAAGATAAATTTCCCTTAGTTAGCAAGGGAAAGAAGGTCAAGGGGAAGAAGTACCAAGGTGAGGCTCATTCCAGCCAATATGGCAAGTAAAAGGAGTTGTCCAAAATCAAGTGCTTTCATTGTCATGAATTCAGGAATTATGCCATGAAATGTCCACAGAAAAAGGCAAGCAAGAAGGATCTTGCAGTAGCAGCAGCGGGTGAAGCTTTAGATTCATATTCCAAACTTCAATTCACTCTCAACACATGCATGGAAACCATAGTGATGGGGACCATGTGGTACCTGGATGTGGTGCTTCATTCCATATGACAGGGAATAGAAAATTTTTCAATGACTTGGAGGCGAAATACCTCCATATTAACATTGAGTTTCGAGATGAAAGAAGGTACAGTGCGACTGAGATTGGTACTATCACCTTTCAGAGGGAGGCTGGCTCCCATTGCTAGCTCAAGGATGTAATGTTTGTTCCAGGTCTAAAGAAGAATCTAGTTTCTATAGATGTGTTGGAGGATCATGGCTACAATGTGATATTCAACAAAGGGAAGACTTTCTTGAGACACTTAGTCACAGGACAGGTGAAGCAGATCGCGGTTTAGGTCAAGAACTTGTATGTACTTGAGGTAGAAGATACATGCAAATCCTCAAGGAGCAAGGCAGAGACTAGATATTTGGTGGTTGAGAGGGATCATGTTAGACCTATCAACATGTAGCCTCAGAAGAATCTTTAGGAAGTTGTGGAGAAACCAAAAATGGAGAAGTAGAGAAGTGGAAAAGTGGAGACATCCAATCAAGTAGAGACCTCAAGTAGGGGGAGAGTTTGAGCTAAGTGGGAAAAGGGAGCACATGCAAATATACCTCCAAGAGTGAGGTGGAGCAATGTAGATTCTTAGTCCAAGAGTTGCAAAAATTTGGGCAGGGTCCATTGAGGTGTGTTTGTCTCATGCATCATTACCCTTGCTATAAGGGCCCACAGTATTTAGTAGAAGGACGATCAGTTCCATTCATATACCGACGCGTTCAGGGGATTGTTGACAATAGAGCATGAGGCTCAGTAGCAGAGTCAGCAGCAACATACTTTTCCCTATAGGCAGTTGCAAAAACAATTGATTCAGTTTATTTTTTTTATTTTTGGATGCTTCTTAGTTGCAGATGTTTCAGTAGCAACATAAAAAAGGAGAAGTGTTGTATGCACTACATTTCAAAGGTTCTATATCGGGGTAGATGTGAATCCCTTTTCTGCTGAGAGGGAATGTTGAAAATGAAACAAGAAATTCCTAATTTAATTTTCCCTTGGTTAAATTAGGAGAAATTCGAATTTCAATTTCAGTGGAATACTTGGAGGTAGTTAACTGAGGTGACATGTATCTTGTCACTTATTTAACTCAGTAAATTCAAGTTGGAGACAGTTGAGTTTAGTTCTACATGATTTATTGCTAATTTTTCGCAATCTATTTCAGTTAATTTGAGTTATTTTCAGTGTAACTAGTTTTCACTGTTAGTAGAACTAGTGGAGGCCAAGTTAAGGATATGTAACTTTTTTCACACTGAGTGAAAAAGGTGTGTAACGTTTTTCACGCTAGGTGATCATCCAGTTAACTTATCAATCATCATAAATTAACTCATCCATGTAGAGAATTCTATTTACCTAGTTGATATTGGACTTCAAGGGTAGTGTACTATTAGTTGTAAAGTAGTTTAGGTTGTATAGGTGGTGAATGTAGTCAAAGAAGGGCCTAAAGGAATTGTGTAATTCTAAATGTGAAATTTTCCTATTTAGTAGGGGCTAGTTCCTCATCAAACAACAAAAGAAAATATGATATTGGAGGCTTGAAAATTGGCTAGATATTCACCAGAGTCAGTCAGTTAGGCAAAGGGATAAACTATACACTTGTAGGGTATCCTCAATCTTGAGAAAGCGTTATATTTCTTCTATATTATTTGATTAATGCAATACATATAGTAAGGGGTTTTTATCATTTTCTTCCCCTAGATAGATATTTGTGTATGTGTGTTAAATATTGATGCATGTTAATGATTTGTTTTCTTGATCGTGGAGTACTTCCGTACATCAGTAGAGTAGCTTCTAGTCTCATGATTTAGAAAATTTCATGAGTAGTTTAAAATCTACATATTAATTTCTACATGGTATCAGAGCTAGAATCACAATATAAAAGATATTGCGATGTTCTCATTGCAGGAGATTTGAATTTGAAGATCAGTGTTCTAGGTTTTCTTTGGGACTGAGAAGATGGATTTAAATGAACTTAGGCTTGAGTATGTTTTGGAAGGGACCACAGATTTTTTGGCATGGAAGATTTGAATGGAGGCAATATTGGATGATAATGGGCTGCTAGAATACATCAAGGTAGATGTAGGAAAAATCCTAGCATATGATGCCCAGGAACTTGCTCACTAGAAGAAGGATGTGGCTAAAGCGAGGAGGATCATATTGGAAGGGGTTCGAGATCATATTATCTTGAATCTCCATAGGAAATAGACTCCATTCATGATGTGGATAAAAGTGACAGATATGTTTGAGGACAATAGTGACTACAGGAAGCTTCACTCAAGGAAAAGCTTCAAAGTATCAAGATGAAAAAGAACGACAAAATTTTGTAGTAACTGAGCATGTTTACTTAGTGTCATGATGAATTTGATGGGGTTAGTGTGACTGTCCCTAAAGAAGAATTGGTAGCTCTAGCCCTCTTGAGCCTTCTCAAGAGTTGGCGTAGTTATGAAGATTTGGTAAAAGGTAGAGAGAAATTACCAAGCTGGGAGCAGCTATGGTCCAATCTAGTGCAGGAATAAATAAGGCAGAGTAACAAAGATGGTACCTCATCCAAAGACGAGGAAGAGAAATTTTCCTTAGTCAGCAAGGGAAAGAAGGTTAAGGGGAAGAAGTACCAAGGTGAGGCTCATTCCCGCCAAGATGGAAAATAGAAAGAGTTGTCCAAAATCAATTTATTTCACTCCCATGAATTCATGCAGTATGCCACGAAATCTCCATAAGAAAAGAAGAGCAATAAGGAGTTTGGAGTAGCAACAACATGTGAAGCTTTGGTTTCATAGTTCGAGCTTGAATTCACTCTCATCACATTCATGGAAAGCACAAAGATGGGGATCATGTGGTACCTGGATATTGGTGCCTCGTTCCATATGACATGGAATAGATAACTTTTCAGTCACTTGGAGGCAAAATATATATAGATTAACCTTGAGTTTGGAAATGACGGAAGGTAAAATATCACTGGGATTACTAAATTCACCTTTCAGAGGGAGTGTGGCTCCCCTCTCAGGCTCAAGGATGTGATGTTTGTTCCAGGTCTAAATAGGAATCTAGTTTTCTGTATATGTGTTGGAGGATTGTGGCTATGATGTGATATTCAGGAAAGGGAAGGCTTTTGTAAGACAGTTAGTCACGGGACAAGTAAAGCAGATCGGGGTTTGGGTCAAGAAATTTTACGCACTTGAAGTAGAAGATGCATGAAAAGCCTCGAGGAGTAAATAAAAGACAAGATATCTGGTGGTTGAGAGGGATATCAACATGCAGCCTCAGAAGAAGCCTCAGGAAGTTGTGGAGCAACCATAGATTGAGAAGCATATAGGAGGCAGAGTGGAGACATCCAGTCAATAAGATACCTCCATCAGGGGGAGGGTTCGAGTCAAGTGAGCAGAGGAAGCACATGCATCTATACCTCTAGGAGTGAGGTGGAGCGATGTAGATCCTTAGTGCAAGAGTTGCAGAAATTTGGCCAGGGTCCATTGAGGTGTGTTTGTCTCATGCATCATTACCCTTGCTACATGATCCCATGGTATTTAGAAGAAGGAGGACTAGTGTCAGCCAGATACTGATGAGTGTAGAGTAGTGTTGACAACAACACATGAGCCTCAGCAGTAGAGTCATTTTCCCTATAGATAGTTGCAGAAACAACTGATTCAATTTATTTTTTTGTTATTTTTCGATGCTTCTTAGTTACAGATGTTGCAGTAGTAGCATCAATAGAGAGAAGTGTTGTATGAATTACATTTCAAAGGTGTTATATTGGGGTATATGTGAATCCCTTTCTTGATGAGAGGGAGTGTTGAAAATGCAGCAAGAAATTCCTAATTTAATTTTCCATTGATTAAATTATGAGAAACTTGAATTTCAATTTCAACAGAATACTTGGAGGTAGTTAACTCAATATATTCATGTTGGAGACACTTGAGTTTAGTTTTACATGATTGATTTCTAATTTGTAGCAATCTTTTTCAGTTAACTTGATTTATTGTCACTATAAGTAGTTCTCACTATTAGTAGAACTAGTGGAGGTCAACTTAAGGGTGTGTAAATTTTTTCACACTGAGTGACAAGGGTGTGTAAATTTTTTCATACTAAGTGATCATCTAGTTAAATGATCAATTAGCCTAAATTAACCCATAGATGCTGAGAATTTGAGTTACCCAGTTGAAATTGGAGTTCAAGGGAAGTGTATTATCAATTGTAAACTAGATCAAATAAGGTCCTAAAGGAATTGTGCAATTCTCAATGAGAAATTTTCCTATTGAATAGGGGCCAATTCCTCATCAAACAACACAAGGAAATATGATTGTGGAGGCTTGCAACTTGGATAAATATTGGCCAAATTCAGTCAATCAAGAAGAGGGATAGACTATACAATTGCAGGGTGTGATCAAGCTTGAGCAAGCATTATTTTTCTTCACTATTCTCTGATTAATGCAATATAGATATGAAGGGATTTTTAGAAATTTCTTTTTCCTAGATAGATCTTTGTTTATGTGTGTTAAATCTTGATGCATGTTGAATAGAATCTACATATTAATTTATACAGGCAACCCTTCCCTAATCCTTTTATCAAAATTAGAGTTGAAAGAATTCACATACTCTTTAAATTCGTCTAACATGCTTTATTCCTGCTTTATGTACATGTTTCTCTCAACTATTTTATTTATTTCTAAGATGACAATTTTCATGTTTGAAATGTACACTACTTTATGTTCCCGGGAGGATTTAGCATTTAAGTAATTGATGATATTTTTTTCCAACTATGCTCCTTCCTGTACCTAGTTCTTATTCGTGTAGATAATAACCTCAAAGGCCTTGACCATAGCTTTTTCTTCAACTATGACAATCATATGATCCCACACAACTCTAATTTGGTGGATGATGTCTCCCCATATAATTCCTCTTGCTTGGATCGAGGACATGTTTCCTTTTAAATTTTCTTTTAATTCCATGATGACAACACATGCTGACTGATATTTTGTGTTATTATAGATTTCATTCTCCCTTGCCATGTTTAATTTTCTCTCCTTGTGTTTTAGTTTCTCCTTGGAGTCAAGATCTTTCTGCAACTTCTTTAATTCACTTTTTGATACTTTTAGCTTTGTCATGACTCTAGTCAACTTATCAGTTGGGTCATCTGAATTAGGCAAAAGCACAATTATACAAACATTTTTTTCTATCTTCTATAATAACTCTACATTTTTCTCCTTAAGGGATGCAACTTCTTGATTTCTCCTATTGTTTGTTTTCCACCTGAGGTAATTTTAGAGTTTGTACATGTTTTTTTACATGAAATTTCAGCTTCCTCCTTAAAGAATGAACCTTAGATTCTTTACTTTGAATTAAGGCTTGTTTGGTTAATTCAATGTTCTTGAATTGTCAATCATAAATTGTCAACCAGGGTGTGTAGACTGATGAAGTACAAGTGCACAATATGTGCTTAGAAGTTATTCATTAGGTTGTTATGTATTTGTTAATATCTAAACTTAATATGGAGGTGGTGTTTGTCAATTATATTAGTGTCATAATTCTTAGGGATGTTGGTGAAGTTTCCTAGGTATTAATTTCTATCCAATTAGTTTGTATATATGTGAGAGTGGTTCTACTTGTATTAGATTGTTTTGGGATTTTTGATCTTGAATCTTTATGCTGCAGCTTCTAATTTTCTAAGTGAAAAAAGAAACTTATCCTATCAACTATGAATAAATTCTGTCTGAACTCAATTGTTTAGGAGAGAACTTCTCACTCTTTTACTTATTCAATTTTCGCTCAAACAACATAACCCAAGCAACATCTATATTATGAATTGAACACACTTCAATTATGCTAGATAATAAGAAAATAAAATGACCATGTTGTACCAAATATAATGCAAATTAAATGAAAAACTAAACTAGGCATAAAGCAAATCAAAGTTCTTATGCAAATAGCAATTCGTTGACGAGAACATTAGGCTGAATTGTCACACAAAATAAAGCAATTGAAGAATTAAAGGAAATCATATTGTAATTGATTAAAACCTGCCACTGTTTGTAGGGTCCCTCCACATAGTAGTTCAGAGCTTTCAATCAACACAACACTTGCACACAAAAACCAATTCTATTCACACGAAATTCACAAACTGTTCACAATTATATCATTCAACACGCACCCAAATAACAGTGCGGTCATTAGTTTTATAGCAGGTCTCTTGGAATAACTTTATGAATATTTCAAGCCTAATATCTCTAACCTATCTAAACTTATATCGCTAAACCACCATTTTGCTATTCTGAAAGAAAAACGATAAGGTTTCAACTGATCTTGGGTTCTGTTCTGCGTTAATCCGATGGTTGACTTGGAGTTTGATTGCGATCTCCCACGCTTCTTTTAGCAAACAGTTTCAAGGGGATATGACGGTATCCATGAGGCAGCAATCATCTATCCATCCTCTCCTTTCACTGCTGACCTGGAACTTTAGAACCTTGAGAACAATGGAGACAGTTGCAGAAACCTCGATTAGCTGTGGAAACAGATTGATTCGGTATCCAATTGCAATTTTAACAGAACAATAGGGTATAAAGTTAAATATGAAAAAGAAGACATATTATAGCATACCTTCATTAAAACCTGGTAGATATGGATTTATTTAAGTGGTAAATATATAGGAAAAAGAGAGGATCATTAGGCAAAAATGATGTCATGGTAGAAAAATCTTCAGACTCTACATTCCCCCGGAGTGGAGATGTTGTATGTCCTCATACACTTCTTCCTTGTCTTTTGCTTGTGCCTCTTGTTTGTCATCTCCATGTTTCACTATTTTCTTCTTTTTGGCAAAGATTGGCATTCTAGGCTTCCTCATTAGAATTTTGTACTTTAAACTGATTATCTCTCTCTGCATAATTCTGTTTTCTTTCTTCAACTTCTTTCTTTTCTTATACCACAAGCATCGATGTAGGATCAGATTGTCACTCTTGGCAATCTGTATCTCACTCTATGTCTTCAAGGCTTGATTTTCATTTTTGAGATACTGAATCTTCATCATTTCTAGTTCAAAGATCTCCTACTTCAAGATGTTCGAGGATGATTGCTCATTTACCTGGTTGCTTCCTTCTCCAGGGCTCTGAATGGTTTTCTTTCTTGGTGACCCTTTTGGAGAATTTCCAGATCTTTCAATTGGCTCATCCTCTATTGGCTCATTCACTTTTGGCTCAATCTTTTTTGGAGTGTTCTCTGTTGGCTCCTCTTCAATTGGCTCCTTTTCATTTGGCTCATTTTCCTCAAGATTAATGTATTCTATAGTTTTTGAGGTTGTTTGTGGAATTTTATTATTAGGATTTGGGAGTGGTTGAGGGGGTAATTGATTTGATTTTTGTGGAAATGGTAGGGAAATTTGTGGGTTTTGATTCTGAACTGGAACTTGTGGCAATTGATTAGCTTGAGGAATTTGATTATATGGGAGTAAGAATTGTGGTGGAAGGTAAGATGGCAAATATTGTTGATATTGAGCATAGGCTCCATCAGAATTTTTCCATCCTTTATTCCAAGGTTGTGATTGTTGTAGAGCCCAAGGTTGCCAAGCTGAATTCCAATTATTTTGGGAAGATTGGGAAAATTTGTTGTGGTCTAAATCCTTGTGATTGATTTGGTTGGGGGTTTTTCCATGGTCTTTTGGCTATAAAGTAGAGAGGGTCTACTGGTTCTGAGATTCCTTCATCATTGAATACAGCCTTAAGACTTGGTAAGGATGGACATTCCTTTGTATCATGATTATATGCACATATGACACAGGTTTCTATGGCTTTTGAGTCTAAGGGACACTCTCTTAGAGCATGTTTCTTCCGACATTTGGGACAAAAGATAGATAATGCAACATTTTCAGAATTTTTCTTGTTTTGTATTTTAAGGGTGTCTATCTGTTCACTTAGGCTCCCTAAAATATCTGTTTTGAAGGTGTCAAGAAAATTTCCTATTTCTGCCCTGCTAACTGTTCGACCTACAGACTTGTTTATTCTCAACATGAGAGGCTCTCTAGGACTCTTTCTAACTCGTGCTTTACCCCTTGAGATATGTACACATAAATCACAAATATCTACAAATGGTAGTTGGGAAATATCTCCTTTTCCAGTTAGGTTAAGGAGATCTATCCATTCATCTTTAACGGCTCTAAGTAAAATAGATTTTAAGGTTTGTTCATCCAAATTATCCATTTTTGCTCTTTTAAAATTATAAACAAACCTTTCTACCAAGTCTTCAAGATTTTCATCTTCTTTTTATGTAATTTTGAAGACTTCATCTTTAAGGTTACTAGGCATACAATAATCTCCATATTTGCCTAAGAAAGCCTCTTTCATTTGTTCCCATGTTGTTATAGAATGCACTCTAAGACTCATGAACCATTTTAATGATGAGTCTTTTAATGTGGTAGGGAACAATTTTAGCTTTTGAGCATCATGCAGATAGTCATATGATCTGCATAATACTTCAAATTCGAAGAGAAATGTTTCTGGATCTTCGTTTCTTTTCCCGTGGAAATTAGGAAGAATCGAGGGTGATATATTTTTCATTGTGAGGGTTGTATCTTCATAAAGAATAGAGAATCCCAAAGGATCTTGATTTCCTCTGCCTCTACCCCCTCCTCTACCTCTACCTCTTCTTCTTACTCTTCCTCTTCCTCCAATCCTATCTTCTTCACCATGTTCATTGTGTACTTATCCTTCCCCTTCTTCAGCCATGATAGATTATTCAGAGCTAATATAGTGTTCTTCTAATCTTTCTGGTTCCTCTATCAATGGTGGCTTAGAATAAGTTTCCAATTCCTCTTCTTTATTAGGAATTTCTAATTCTTCTCCCAAAATTTGATCACCAGTGGGGGATAGAAATATTACTCCTGTAGTTGAGGATATAGGATTTTCTACAATTATAGTTTCAGTAGAGGAAGTGGGTGAAGTTCTAGATTGAATTTTTGATCTTGAGACTTCAAGAAGTCTTTGTCAACCTCTAAATGGAATTTGGGTTTCAGTAGGTGGTGTGGAATCTCGGAATCATGGTGAAGTGAGTGGATTTGTGGGAATTAAACTTCTTCCTCGTCCTACAAATCTACCCCTAGAGTTTCTATCCCTACGCATGTCATGTTTTAAATTAATGATGGTTTTTTTTTCTTTTACTTCTAATTGTACTTCCCCGACAATGACACCAAAATGTTTGGTCAATTCAATTTCCTTGAATTCTCAATCATAAATTGTCAACCAGGGTGCATAGACTGATGAAGTACAGGTGCATAATATGTGCTTAGAAGTTATTCATTAGGTCGTTATGTATTTGTTAAGATCTAAACATAAGATGGAGGTGGTGTTTGTAAATTATATTAGTGTCATAATTCTTAGGGATGTTGGTTAAGTTTCTTAGGAATTAATTTCTATCCAATTAGTTTGTAGATGATGTGAGAGTGGTTCTACTTGTATTAGATTATTTTGGGATTTTTGATCTTGAATATTTACGCTGCAACTTCTAATTTTCTAAGTGTAAAAAGAAACTTATCCTATCAGCTATGAAGAAATACTGTCTAAACTCAATTGTTTAGGAGAGAACTTCTCACTCTTTTACTTATTCAATTTTCACTCAAACAACATAACCCAAGCAACATCTATATTATGAATTGAACACACTTCAGTTATTCTAGATAATAAGAAAATAAAAGGAGCATGTTGTACTAGGTATAAAACAAATTAAATGACAAACTAAACTAGGTATAAAGCAAATCAAAGTTCTTATGCAAATAACAATTCACTGACAAGAACATTATGCTGCATTGTCACACAAAACAAAGCAATTGAAGAATGAAAGGAAATCATATTGTAATTGATTAAAACCTGCCACTCTTTGTAGGGGCCCTCCACATAGCAGTTTAGAGCTTTCAATCAACACAACGCTTGCATACAAAAACCAATTCTATTCACATGGAATTCACAAACTGATCACAATTATATCATTCAGCATGCACCCAAATAACAGTGTAGCCATTATTTTTATAGCATGTCTCTTGGCACAACTGTATGAATATTTCAAGCCTAATCTCTCTAACCTATCTAAAATTATATCACTAGACCGTCGTTTTTCTATTCCGAAAGAAAAACGATAAGGTTTCAACTAATCTCAGGTTCTATTCTGCGTTAATCCCACAGTTGAATTGGAGTTTGACCACGATCTTCTGTGCTTATTTTAGAAAACAGTTTCAAGTGGATAGGAAGGTATCCACAAGGGAGCCATCCTCTATCCATCTGCACCTTTCATTGCTGACCTCGAACTTTGGAACCTTGTGAACAATGGAGATAGCTACAGAAACCAGGATTAGCTACAGAAACAGACTAATTCGGTACCCAATTGTAACTTTAACAAAACAATAAGATAAAGTTAAATATGAACAACAAGACATATTATTGAATACCCTCTTCAAAACCTGGTAGTTAAATATATAGGAAAAAGAGAGGATCATTAGGCAAAAAGGATGTCATGGTAGGACATTCTTCAGACTCTACAAGGCTTGAATGGTTGTCTTATCTTATTGATTTACCACAAGATTAGTAATCAATTTATTACACCCTTCATTCTGAGTATGAAGAGCTTTGGAATTTCCATTTCCATGTTTCAACTAATCTATCACTTTTCCTAGAAGTGCTTTTGCCTTAGTTGCTACTACGAAGGTCTTACTGAGATCATTGTAAATCAACTCTCTCGTTTGTTTGTGCATATTTATTTTTTCGGGCAATGGAATGTCTTTGGTATTGAGAGAAAGATTGATAATTTTGAAATCCACACCATAAGAAATGGATTAAGATAGTAGGTGAGTGAAAGACAATTTCAATTGGTTCCTCTCAAGAACCATGAATAATAGGAGCCCAATATGTTAGCAAGAGATTGATTGAGCTTCCAATTGTGTTATGACATTATTCTCCACCTTAGTATTCTTCTCTTCAATATGTTGAAATCTCTCCTTCAAAACATTCAAGGAATATTGTTCCTCTTCATTGGGATTGGAGATGAGGGTGCACAACTTATTCCTTCCAATCACAATTTAAATCCAACCTCACTTGAAGGCCTCTCTGTCAGTTGTGAAAGATATTTTTCTCCTCCTTGAGTTTTTTCTTTCTTTTTGGTCTGAAAGCTTTTCCCATCAACGTCCATGATATTTGCAACACTTCCCTTCAATCCCTTTTCTGTAGGAAAATTGGTTTACACATCCACACCTTGTTTCGTCTCCACCATATAATGATTTGATAAAAAAAAATTATGTGGTCTTGCTTCATGAATGAATAGGGCACATCATATTTCTAACATCCTTTTAGAAATTATTTAGAGTGGATCATAGTTCAATTTCTCTCCATGCCAAAAATTCATCTCGTGCAACATATTCTCAATCTCCTTGGCAGCTTGTCTATTATTTCCAATGAAGGGGCCTACAGTTCTTTGAAACTTGAATAAAACCCCTTTCTAGATGGGACAAAGTGGACTTAATCCAAATTCAAACTCTGTTAGATGATCTCTAATGCAAAAATCCTCATTTGCACAAAAAAGCGAAGCTTATATGGTAGGATCTGTGCACTATACAACCTTATCTCTGCATGTAATTCAAACAAATACCAGTCACCAACCTTCATGCTTCTGCTCAACTATAACAAATCTTGAGCCTCTAGCATAATTCTGGGAGCAAATGTGTTATTTATAATTCTTTACGATATTGACACAAAAACAAGAATATATCCAGAGAAACATTCACTATTGTCTTTGCATCTAACCATGTCAGTCCAATTCACCATCGTTTATTTATGCTTGTTTGTATCAACAATGTTTAGGCCTAGATCCATGAACTATTCTACATGTGCATATAGAAATAAGTTAACCATCAAAGAGGGGAACCTAAAACATCCATAGATGCTGCAATTGAGGAGTTGCAGGTTAATAGAATGCTCCCAATAAGTGGTAATATCCAACACAAGATGTAGACAATCAATGACTAAGGTATCATCTCTTCCAAAAAAACACAATCACACACATAATTGAATTAACATTCTTGGAAAAATAAGCTATAGTAAATTTTCAAAAGACTCATTTCTACATTATAGATAACAAAAGTCTTAAATCTAACTTGTAATCATACTAAATGTCTAACACAATCCTATTATATATTTTAAATTTATACAAATAAAATTTAATCTTTAGAATAAAAAACTTTTTAGATATATTTAAAATTAATTTTACAATTATTTTATTAATATTTTTTAATTATGATGTTTATTTTTCCTTAGAGAGACTAAATGTAATGCATCATCAGTGAAATGGAAAATGTTGGAGTACCATAAATGATATTTATTTTTCCTATTACCAAATAATAATAAAATATTAATTTATAATATAAATATCTTATAACTTTTTTTAAAAACTAAAATCTAATTCAATTAAAAAAAACTTTATTTTCAAAACCAAAAACTAATTCCATTTAAAAAAAGCAAAAGCTAATTCAATTTAAAAAATCCACAGAGTATTGGAAGTTATCAGGAGATGCCGACAGAGGGTTTCTGCGTATGAGGGTTTCAGTGGCGAAGAAGAGCTGAACTAATCGTCCTGTAGGCAGTCTTGAAGCAAAGAAGGTGAGCAGGGAGCGCAGTTCTAACTGTGTAAGGTCATAGCAGGGATATCTAAACCGTAGCGCGAGGGATCGAAAGAAGAACAAGCGCTGAGGGGTTTTTTAATGGAAATGAATGGGCGGGGGCGGGGGGGGGGGGGAGATATCCCCTCCTACAAGAGCATGGCTACGGGGGAGGCAAGGAGGGAGTGCATGTGGACTGGAACGAAGCTAAATAATGGTGAAAACTCAGCTAGCAGTGCAAATTGGCAGACAGGACTGAGGGGTAAATCCCTGCCTAGGGCATCGAAGAAACCCAGGTTCGTAATACCAAACAACAAACTTGAAGAATATAGGAGTTACATGAAAGACTATGCATTAATATGTAAATTTGTAGGGTTCTGGCCGTCAGAGAAAGACTTATCTAAGTGGATACAATAGAGATGGAAACCAAAGGGACATGTGGAACTAAAACTAGGAGCGAAAGGTTTTTTTACAGTGATATTCTCTAACATAGAAGACAAGGAAAGGATTTTCAAGGGAGGGCCCTACTTCATGAACAATGCAGGCTTATTTATGCGGCATTGGGTGGACTATTATAACCCAGATAAAGAGAAAATGCTAGCAACTCCGGTCTGGATAAGACTCTTTGGGCTTCCAATGGAGTTCTGGGATCCAGAAATTTTAAAAGGCATAGGGAATACAATAGGGTCCTTTGTGAAAGTTGCAGAATCCACAAAAAGAGGAAGATACACATCATATTCCAGAATATGCGCGTATATGAATATAACTGAACCCCTCCTAGACTTCATTGAGCTGGAATATCACGATGAGATCTGGCAACAACCAGTGGATTACGAGCACATACCTTTTCGATGTAGACGATGTCACGAATATGGGCATTTGTTCAGACAATGTCCATTAACCAGAACAGAGGATGTAAAGGAGAAGAGAGAAGAGGAGAGAATAACAACAGAGGAACTGGATCAGGGGGAAGAGGGTTTTAAAGAAGTACAACAGAAAAAGAAATCAGGGTTTAGTAAACCACAACGACAACTGCCAAAGGAAAATATTACCCTGGAAACGCAGAACAAATTCAAAGCCCTCCAGGAAGAAGAGATCGAGATGGGGGAAAAAGAAGACAGCGAAGAAGAGACAATGGAAAACTCAAAGGAATCAGGAAAACAAATATCAGAACAAAAGGGTACAGAGCACGGGGAGGCAGAGGAAAAAGGGGAACAACCAAATGAACAAATACAAATGGAGATAGACCCACAAAAAGATAAAGGAGGGGAAGAGGAATGCATAATGAGGAAGTTGTTGCAGGAATGGAGATTGTTAGATGAAAGATTCATCCCGGAGGAGCAGAAGCAAATGTATAAAGAAGCCTTCCAAAAATATAAAGAAAAAGTAGGGGCAACAATAGCAAACAGATTGGAACCGATAGAACCACAAGGAAATCAAAACATGAGAATGAGCAACTCTGGCAAAGGAGGAAGAAAGAGGGGCAGGCGGACAATGAGCGAGACAATACAGGAGGTAGGAGAGTCATTGGTGAACTCTGGAAGGGTCATACCTCTATCAGAGGTATTCCAACTACCACCAAAATTGTTAAAATGATTATTACAAGTTGGAACATCAGAGGCCTCAATAGCAGAGGTAAACAAAGATACCTGAAGGAGAGATTAAAAAAAGACAAACCAAGTATAATGATAGTCCAAGAAACAAAGAATAGTACAGAAAGAATGAGAGAAATAATGAGCAGAGGAAACACTAGATACGAAATAATGGGACAGGATGCAATAGGTAGTGCAGGAGGACTGGCAATCATATGGAACCTGGAGGAAATACAATTTGAAAATTGGATAAGCCTCCCTCGAATTCTATCAGGAACATTCAAGGTTATAGGATCATCGGAATACGCAGTCCTAACAGGGGTGTATGGACCACATACCCCAACAGAACGAAAATGATTCCTGCAAAATCTAAAAGCAATGAGAAGTCTTATTCCAGAGAAGCCATGGATTATAGGGGGCGATTTTAATATGATCAAGACCTTAGAAGAAAAGAGGGGAGGGTTGAGAAGGACAGATTTAGATATGGAAGCGTTTGGAGATATGATAGTAGAACAAAGATTGGTGGATGTCCAGACTATAAATGGTACCCACACATGGAATAATCATAGAGGAGGGACAAATCAAATAGCCTCAAGATTGGATAGGTTCCTTATCTCCGAACAAATTATGATGAAAGATGTGTTCATAGAAGCCATGATCCTTCCAGTAGTAGGCTCAGACCACTGGCCAATAAAGTTGGAGATTGACCTTAAGCAAAGCCCCAAAAGCAGGCCTTTCAGGTTTGAAGCCTTCTGGCTCAGAGACCAGAAGTTTCTACCGAAAATAGAAGAATGGTGGACTAAAAGCGGACAAAGAGGAAGAAGCAAAATGCAAACCTTTCAACTCAAACTGAAAGAGCTTAGAGGGAGAATAAAAAAATGGAATAAAGAGGAATTTGGGGACATCCTCAAGGAGCAGTAGCGCTTAGAATAGAAAATGAGTGAACTGCAACAGAAGGATATATTGGAGGGCAGAACTGAGGAGAGAAACGGAGAAGAAGGCATTGTAATATGTCAATTAGAAGAGCGAAGGAAACAGGATGAAATTTTATGGAAACAAAAGTCCAGAGTCCAGTGGCTTAGAGAAGGAGAGAGAAACACAAAGTTCTTCCACAAGGCTATGATTCAGCACAGGCAAAGAAATAGGATCTTCTCAATTAAAAATAAGGAAGGCCAGTGCATAATTCAGCACGAGGAGATGGAACAGGACCTGGTAGACCATTTTAAAGATCTACTCAATGAACCTCGGAGGAATAGATCTGAGGCCATAGCCAGGATTAGTAAAGAAATACCCAAGTTAGTAACCAGAGACCAAAACCTCGCCCTGATGAGGAGAGCATGCTTAGAAGAAGTGGAGGAAGTGGTGAAGGGCTTGAAAAGAAACAAAGCCCCAGGCCCTGACAGATACACTGTGGAATTCTACCAAGCTTGTTGGCATTTCATAGGAGAAGAAATCCTAGAAGTGGTAGAGGAAGCATGCATACATCAAAAGGTTTGGCCAGGATTAAACTCTACTTTATTAACTCTCATCCCTAAAACAACCCACTCAGAATCAGCAGAAGGCTTTAGATCGATCGCCCTTTGTAATGTTATTTATAAGATTATAGCCACCTTAATGGTCAAAAGGCTCAAACCTATCCTGCCCAACATAATATCCCCAGAACAGACAGGGTTCATGGAGGGAAGGCAAATCTTAGATGGACTGGTAGTTTCTCAAGAAGTCATACATACCTTAAAACAAAAAAAGGAGCCAGGCAAGATGATCAAACTAGACCTGTCAAAAGCTTACGACAGACTGAATTGGAAGTATTTGGAAGCCATTCTTCAAGCCTATGGGTTCTGCAATAGATGGGTGAAATGGATACTCAGCATGATATCTACACCGAACTTCTCCATACTCCTAAACGGTACACCAATTGCACCCTTTAATGCTTCAAGAGGTCTGCACCAAGGAGACCCTCTGTCCCCTTTTCTGTTCATAATAGCAGCTGAAGGGCTGGGAAGGTATTTCAAGAAAGAGCTAAGAGAAAGGAAAATTAAAGGGCTACGCCTGTGGGGAAACAACATCCCAGTTACGCACCAGCAGTTCGTAGATGATATCATGATATTCTGCAAGGTATCTTTGAGAGAAGTTAAAAAGGTAAAGGAAATCCTGGAGGTATTCATGGAAGCATCAGGTACGGAAATAAATAAGGATAAATCGAGCACCTTCATTTTCAACTCTCCGGAGACAGTTAAAGCCCACCTAACAAGAATCTTGGGGTTCAGAAAGGGAGAACTGCCCACCAAATATCTAGGAACTATGCTTGATCTAAACTCATTAAGGATAGCCAATTGGCAACCTATTATAGAGAAACTTAAGAGCAGACTAGAAAATTGGTCTTTTCGGACCCTGAATATGGCAGCTAGGTTGGTGCTTCTTAAATCGACACTGCAAGCAATCCCCATTTACCCCCTATCGGTTATGGCAATACCGAAAGGAGTTTGCACCAAAATGATTGAAATTTATAGGAAATTCCTGTGGGGAGGACCAAAACAGCAAAAGAAATGGGCCCTATGCTCATGGAACAACTTAACAAAACCAAAGGAGGAAGGGGGGCTAGGGTTAAGAGATCCATATACCCTAAACCAAGTCCTAGCAGCGAAGCTTTGGTGGAGGTGGATGAAAGGAGGTAAAGATCTTTGGAAGGAAATATGGACATCAAAATATCACATGCCCACAACAGCCGAAGAAATTATGAGAAAGGAAGAAATGCCAAAAGGCTCAGCGATATGGGAATTGGCAAGTCAGAACAGAGATATCATAAATGGACATGCATTCTGGGAAATAAGAAATGGACGCACAACAAAATTTTGGGAGGAAGCATGGCAACAGAGGGGAAAAATGTTGGAAATCCAGGAGATGCAAAACACTTACAGGGAAGCCAAGGCTAAAGGGTTAATCCTAGTCAAAGACTATTGGAAGGAAGGAGGAGAAAATGAGGTGTGGAGAGAATGGAAAGGACCTGAAGAATGGGACAATAACATAGAGGGAGATCTAAAAGCCAGGATAATAAAGGAATTGGATTCAAGAAGGATTAAAAACAAAGATGGACCAGATATCCTCAGATGGGGTGGAAACACAAAAGGCACATTCTCAACCAAAGAAGCATATACCATAAAATCCAAGGGAGCTCAGGAAGATCGAATTCAAGAGTGGAAACAATTATGGAAGAATAGATGGTGGCCAAAGGTCATTATGTTTGCTTGGCTAGTTGGAAGAAGATGCATACTTACATGGGACCAAATTCAAAAAAGAGGGTTCTCAGGACCGCCAAGATGTAGCTTATGTAATCAAAATGTAGAAGATCAGGAACACATCCTAAACGAATGCAGGGTAGCTCAACTTCAATGGGAAGAAACTAGAGGCCTCTTCGGAAAGACAAACCGAAATCCCCTGGATATAACACAAACTCTATTCCAATGGGGGAAGGGCCAATTCCAAAGCCCGGTGATCAAAAGAGCATGGAACCTCGTAGTGGGGTTCAACATATGGAACATCTGGAAAGAGATAAATAGAAGGATTTTTCAAGGTAAGATATTTACGCCGGAGGATCTATGGAAAAGAACCCAGAACCAAATATGAGAAACAATTCTTTCAGAGACGTGGGAAGAGGAAGATTGGAGAACCTCGGAGGAAGAGATACATATTCTAAGAATGTTAAACCTGGAACCCGGGATGGTTTTCCCGCATTATAAAAAAAAAGGGTACAAAAAACCAAAGCCCAGCTATATTCATCCGCCCTCAGGAAGGCTTCATCAAAATTAACTTTGACGGAGCATCAAAAGGAAATCCAGGTCCCGCTGGGTATGGCAGAATCTTCAGAGAGAGCCAAGGTCAAACCAGATGGATCTATGCAGATAGAGGAGATATAATGAGTAACAACGAAGCCGAATTCATGGCGGTATACCAAGGAATCAGGAAATGGATACATGAAATTAGAAATAGAAGGGGACTCTAATTTGGTAATAGAGACAATCAGAAAACTAAATCATGGCAAGTCATGGGAACAGGTAGCTAAGAGCTGGAGGACGGCAGGTCTCGTCTAGGACTTAGAAGAATCTATGAAACATATTGAGTATAAGGTCATTCATCATGTAAGAAGAGAAGGTAACAGACCCGCAAATTACCTGGCAAATTGGGGATGCAACGAACCGGAAGGAAAAGTGGATATCAGATGGACACCTCAGCTGGCCACGACAAGATGGGAAAACTTAGACCGAATCATCGAACAGGACAATAATGAAGCAATATAGTCATGAACATGATAACACTCATACCCCGATCGGGGTGGAGAAATACGGCCAGTCTAAGGCAGTGATGGGATGGGAAGTTGGCCTGCATACGCCACACATCAAGGCTATCATTAATAGAGCAATGGTGACGGACGGTGGAGCAGTATGCATAACAAGGCAAGGAGCAGAGAGAATTATGGAAATGGCAGGTGAGAGGTTTGGCGGCGATCATCTGCTGCAATGGAATCTAGGTGGCGATACCCATATAAGATTTGATGCAGGAAGAATGACAGACAATTGGAAACCTTGGAAGGTGGCGAAGGACAGAGTAGTTTGGTAGAGAGATGTGGAAAAGAGACTCAGGCGACGTCAAAATGATATGGCGGAAGGAGGAACAAGGGAAAGGCAGGTGAAAGAGGGAGAAGGAAGAAACACCCGGAGGGAACAGGAGCAGATTGCGGAGGATACTGATAGCCCTGGAGAAAGGGTAATGGAGATAGGGAAGGAGGAATGTAGGGTGAAGATGACCTTCGAAGTTGGGCAAAGTAGCAGAAACAATAACAGAGGCAGGCCAGTAAAAAGAGGAAAAGGAAGGAGGCGAAGGGGACGAGGAAGATCGTGGTAGGAAGACCACCACGAAACAGAGACTCCAGCTTTGAATCAGCAAAAGAGGGATCGTTCCATTGGGCAGGCTGCACAGGAAGTGGAGAGAGCTTACGGCAAAGAAACCAATGAAGACATCAAGAGGATAATTGACGCGCTCGAAAATAGAGTGTTGGAAGAACCCTCCGATCCAGAAATGGAGGAGTGGAATACCTTGCTTCCGGACCCTGGGAACACAAGAGGGCGATTAACGCTATATAAACAAGCATTACATATGTACTGGGTGATGAAGTATCTGCTTGCCAAAGCCATGGAGCAAGTTGCTGTTGAGATGACAGAGATAACCCAAGCTGTGCCGAATATGAAGAAAGAAATGACCAGTTTGCAGATCATGACACGAAAGCAGGATATCAAAATAGAGGAAATTCGAGGCATGCTGAAGGAACTGACCAAGGCGAAGCGAGATGAGGAAATTAAGCATGAAATCATGGTAGATTGAAGTTTTTTACCCAATTAATCTTTTTGAATTTTGTAATAAGCAGTAGTGAGCCAATGTATATGGTAGTTTTTGTCAAGTATCTGAGACTAGTCATCAAGAGACAAATTGCAGCTAGGACACTGTTATGGTTTTTTGATATGCTGTGTCTCTAAGTTTGATAAGTGAACTTTTTCAGACAACATTTTCTGTGTGACCAACAGACCCGGTTTCCCTGCGGGGCGGGTTGAGGTCACATGCGTTTGTATAGTTTTAATTTTGTTGTATATAATAGAAAAAGTCACAGCATAGCTTACAAACAAAAAATCCAGAGTATTGGCAACAAAAAAAACTTAGCTAAATTAAACCATTGAAATTAATTAAACAATTATTAAATTAAAAAAAGCAACCTGACCTCAATTAATTTCTATTTAAAATATTTATTAATAATAAAATATCAATTAATAAAATATCAATTTATAATATAAATATCTTATCAATTTGTAATATAAATATCTTATAACACTTCCGTGAAAACTCAAACTAATTCAATTAAAAAACCTTGGCCGGTATCTGGGACATAAATTAAAGAATTGAGTTATGAAAATATTCGATTAAACTTAACCCACGGAGAAGACTAACCAGGATGACATCAATTAAGCCATTGAAATATCAAAATGAAAGTATAAATTGAGGGCGTTGCGGGCGGCCTGACCCATGAAAAGCCAACGTCCGTAACTTCAATCAATCGTAACTAAATTCATGGTTGCCATAAGCATTTAGTTCTGTTGATGCTTCACCAGTGCCTCATCTGCCTATCGAGCAGCTCTGCCTAGTGCCTGTTAATCGTTTGTTCGAGCAAATTGATTACGGAATCTAAACACTTCCGGAAATCCAGAGAACTGTTCCGTCGATTTGTTCTGAATAATCTTCCAGAACGTAATTCTGCACAGTACCAGTCGGATCATAAAGCAGCGACAACTATGAATTATATGTGCATCGGAGTGATTGGCCAGGTTCTGCGCTTGTATAAGTGTTTAGATTCCGTAATCACTTTGCTGCAACAAACGATTAACGGAGTGGAAGCAGATCACCAATTTAAGAAAATAATATGCTTTGTAATAAAATAAACATGGCTTTATAGGAATCAATCAAATTTTTAGTGTAATTTTTTTTCCAAAGTTTTGTATTTTGATATATTTGCATTAAAAAATGTGTGTATTTTGATAGATTTTTGGTACTTGATAAATCCAAACTAGAGATTGATTTATGTTAGTTTACATTATCTAAAATATTGTAATTACATTCAATTTTTTCTTCATTTGTTTCAAATTAGAGATTGATTTAGGTTAGTTTAGATTATCTAAAATATTGTAATTTTGTTTCACATTCAAGCTTCTCTTCATTTGTTTTCCTATTTTCTTATAATGGATTATAATTTCTAAAATTGAATAATTTGACTTCAATTAAATTATGCACCCATATTATGTATTTATATTTCTATTAATAATTATATATTTTTATATATATGCTTAATATTCATTTTTTAATATGGTATTTGTATCCCATTGTATTTGCTTTTGTTTTTTTAGAAAATAATAAAATAAAAGTTTCCACATAGTCCATCAAGTATATAAAAAGTGGAAAGGAGCAAGGCTTTTGGCATGGTGAGTTTATCTACTTTATTTGTATCCTCTAGATCCATTCAAGATTCACAACCCAGCGTAAGTGTCTTCTATTAATCATTCATGACTAGATATACATGCCATCACCACTAATTTTCGTATGTTTTATATGAGCATGTATCTTTGCTTTCAATTATTAATATAAATAAGAGACTGTATTTTCATATTTATTTTGTGTTAAATGCTTTTGATGGAAAGTATTTTAATTAGAACACCAGAGTGTGTCAGATTTATTGTAAATTTTAACGTTTGGATTTTATAGTGGTTTAAGAGCTGCACATTGTGTCATCATTCTTGATAACATATCGATTTTTTTGCAAGATTGAAAGTATTTTAATTAAAATACTTGTTAAAAATATTTAGAAAATTTAATTTTCACGGAGGGCAGAGTTATGATTTTCCCGGAGCTCGCTTCGCGGAGCTGATTTGAGAGATTTATGAATAATATTTACAAATGCAAAAATAACAAATTAGGTTTCGAGCAACACAATAACACAGTAAAATATTGTAACTGTTGTTTATTGTTTTAGGAGCCTACCAAAATTTGTTCCATCATTTTCTCGAGAGACTTGCGTTTTCTTTTTCTCTGACTTCTTAATCTCTCTGGCCCATTATAAAATGAATTTAATTCATCACAAAGGGAAATTAATATGATGTTGTTGTTGAGTGCCATCAGAATGGCTAAGGTGTTTGTGGAGTGTGACTAATGATTGCTGAATGAATTTTTGCTCATATCTATATACCAAAATACATTAGATGCTTTAAATTCATTGCTGCCTTTCACAATGGTTTGTGTGGCTTTAGTCTTTCCATCTTCAAAAAAAATGCAACTTGCAAAAATAAGTCTGACAAGTATGGCTGCCGTGAGGCTGTTTATTGGGGTGATTGAGATTATTATTTCCAACAAAACCAGAGTGTGTCAGATCTATAGTAAATTTTGACGTTTGGATTTTATAGTGGTTTCAGGGCTGCGCATCGTGTCATCATCAGGGTTCTTAATAACATATCGATTTTTTTGCAAGATTTAAAATTCTGGTCGTAACTTCCGTGGGATTTCTTTTCACCCCAGCCGACCTTTTCCATTTTCGATGATACTCAGTATAACCCTAGTTGGTCGATTATTTTCCAGTTAAGTGTTCTCGACGTGTTTCTGCAACCAGTTCGAGGGTTTATTACCTTCATTGCAGAATATAATCGGATTTCCACACTAAGAATGGGCAATAAAGGCTGAATTATTAATTCCTTCGCGAAAGATTATCCCTTTGAAGATCAAATTTCTGCCATTTCTTTCCAAGGACGAGATCGCAGATTTGAAGTTGATCCATATTTGGCATGACAAGATCGTTCATATTATTGGCCATATTCTTTCATTATCGCAAGCCGGAACTCCTGAAGCAAATTCCTTGTGTTTTTTGCAGTGCATTGAATGTATGAAGATCTGAAGGACGCGTTCTCAGAGCGGAGAATCCATTCTTTACTGTCAGAATATCGACCTGTCAACTTTGTCCTGGATCGAGCCATTTCCAGGGCAAAGTTTTGAGATTTCTTAGTCAAGGTGGCGAATCGATGTAGATCCGTGATGTTTAAGTCTTTGTTGAGGGGCCGAGGGGTTTTCATATCACTACGTAGATCACGTTTGGAAATTAGTGGGATAGAGGGCCACACGTCGAAGGCCACGCCGGGAGGGCCCACACATCATAGACCTTGACTTTGACCTCTCCGACTAAGATGTGGGGATAGGAAGATTCAACGCGAAGACCACGACTTGTATATTTCACGTGGCGATTCATAGAAATAAGAAAATTTGGTTTATTAATCTTCTCTAATAATATTGAAGGCCCTTTATTCGTTGCTTCTCGATTGAGGCAGAATTGATATTATTTTATTGGGGAAAACTATATGATTGATGGCATTTGAGATTTAGTGTATTTTCCTTTTCTTTCTATCTTGGGAATCTCACTGTGGTCTCAGAACCAGTGTTGTTCGATTATGAGTTTGAGGCCGAAAGGCCATTCTGGTCAGCGACGGATGAGACCATTGCTCGTGAGGTTGTGAGGTTATCGCATCAGCGCCCAGGTCCCAACGGTCATTGTGTTGTAGTTTTATGGTCGAGAGACCATTCTTATCCGCGCCAAAGGGTCAAGATTATTCTTGGAGGCGTCTTTTATCAATATTCAAATTCTTGAATGATCACGAACGATGATTATAAAGATAGGTGAACGTTCAAGGCGGAGTTGTGTGGAGATATAAATTACAGAATTCTGGTCGTTGAGAGAGAAAGGATGACGTCTTTGTTAGTGAATAGACATGTTATAGGATGCATGACATCCCAACTTGATTAATCAACCAGTATACAATCAGATTAAGCTGATGGCAAGTAAAGCTGACGGTTTCTAAGATATCTAGGTCAAGTTTTCACTTTTCTTGGACGCGTCGGTGTGAATGCTAGGCAGTTCATTAAGCCCCATTGTCGAGAACTATCCTTTCATGACTGTAAGGATCTGCACAACAGAGAGGCCAGAGTGATCTTGCAATTTTCTGCACGCAGAAACCTGGGCCATACGACCTCTCTTTGACCATCCAAGGGGCAAATAGAAGGCCAAGAGACCTCTTTCGAGGCCGCGTAGGTTGCCAAACAACGTGAAGCAGAGATCGAAAGACTTGAGAGTGTCATTCCATGTATTGGTACTCGAAATAAATAACATCATACATTTCATTTTTTTGCATGGTACCTTCCAAACATAAATGGGACTACAGTGATACCTTTCTTTCGAACACCATTGACATTATTATTCTGGAAAATTGTTTGGAGGATGCTATTTAGGAAATTTATTTTAAGCACTTAAAAATAGCTAGAACAGTCCTTAATTTGTGATATAACATAACAAACCCTCATTTATTCAATAGATTTGCCCACTGCTCCTATTCTATTTGGCATGATTAGAGTGGTACCAACATAGGAGATCCATATCAAGGTTATTATTACATATCAAGGTTATTATTACAGGACAATATTATTTCTATTATAGGGGTTTATTTCCTCTCTCTAGAAGAACGATTTGGTATTATCTTTATAAGGAAAATTCAAGCTGAGTGTACATCGATTTCTCAAAGGGGTTAAATCAATTTTATTAAAGAATGATGAGGAGAGAGAAGGAAGCTAAGTATTCATATCCGTTGATGCCAAGTCATAATGTCATCACTTTATTTTTGGAAAGGCCTCACGGATGAGCATAGTAATGCATTAGTTGATTCTATGGGCTATGATACTTTTGTGGACCAAAATGGTAAACAACCTACAAATAGGGAAAAACAACAAGCCTATCTCTCGGAACAACAACAAGCCTATCTCTCCGAAGGTCCATGTTTTTTTTTTTTTTTTTTTTTTTCTCAGTAAAATTATGCTATTCTATTATATTATGTACAGATAAACATTACAGACAGAAAGACAGGTTGCCCATGGCCGACTGTGGCACTGTGGGTTGGCAGCTTGCAACTTCAAAGTAGCCCTCACAGGGGTGACATTTCCATCCGGAATTGTATCCAAACCACTACAAAACACATCATAGTTTTCATTCCAAACCAAAATCACCCACGCAGGGGCTTTGAAGCAAAAAACTTCCCTCGCAGGGGCGACCGAGGACCTGTGCAAGCGCCCTTAATAGACCTACTAACTGAACCAAAGCATATAAGGACCTGCACATGAACTTGAAAGACCCAGACATAAACATATAACTTTTCCCATACCCCGACACAGATAGCGACCGAGACAGAGGACTTAAACCGGACCTGAACAAAAAGATGGTCGACGGAGCGTGCTGCTGAATGCTACTCCTCAGGCTTCTCCTCAATAATCGGAGCCCATCCATAATGCTCAGGGAGGCCTTCCCATTCTTCCCCTGCAGCTTTCTTGGAGGACGACGCCTCCTGCTTCTGAGGTTGGATGGGAGCCTGCTCAGGAGCTCCCACTGTTCTTTCCTCGACAATTTCCGGCTGTTCATCGGATAGCGTTTCCCTGCTACCCGAACCGTCTTCATCTTCCTTGGTGTCCTTAATGAATAGGACTGAGATGTGTGCACTGATGCTTCCAAGGGTGAAAACTGCAGTGCCAAACGCTGGAAGAGAGGGTGGTCCTGCAGTGGGGCTGCCCGTGTCCATGAACTGGGTAGCCTGCATGTGGGTAGCCCCGGCCCTTCTGTGACAGTAACAGCAATGGTGGTGGGAATCCGCTGCTGGATGGCGTGAGGAGCCCCCTCGACCAGAGCCGCGTCTGCATGGCATTCTTTCCCTTGGCCTGGCCATGTTGGCAGTGGAGCTGGCGGTATAAAACAGAGCTTCAATTGTAGGTTGCCCCTGCTCGAGTCGCTTCCCAGCGGAGTGAAGTTCTCTCTCCTCGACTCTTGAAAATAACACAGTGATACCCACACCTCTGTCAACAGGGAATTCAAGCTCGAAATATCCCTTGACCGCTTGTAAATTGGCTGTAACAACCGCAGCGTCTGCCAGAAGGAAGAGATTGCCCACACCAGCTTGCGCAGCGTGCCTCTCACTTTGAATATGGTTCTTCCCCATACAATCACCCAACTTAACCCTCTCAGCATTCTCTTGAATCCTGGGCACCATAAATGCGCTCTGCAACCTCCACAATTCGCCTTAGATTTCATTGAAGGCTCTGAGCTAATGCCTCAGAATTTAATTCCTCGGCGGCGATCTGAGTGTCCTCCCGTATGTAATCTCGTGGCGGCACATGTTGGCCATGTGGCCTCTCACCTTCTGCCATGCGAACACCCGCATCCGGGGTCCGAAGGTCCATGTTATCCTTTAGCACTCCAAGGATATTTTGAAGGAAGATGTAAAAAAAAATCTCTTTAAACTTGGATCCAAATTGTAGGGTACAAAGTTAGAAGACGTCCTCCAATGGTCTCACACATTAGATATGACTATGTGCCTAATAGCGCAATCATATTGGAAAGGGTAGAGTTGGTTCTTGAAGCCATCCATAAGTTCTTTGATACAACTAAGTTCTTGAAGCATTCTTGTTAAAAGGTTAGACTCACAATCGCCTCTTCTCTAAGTAAAATCTTAGCCTTAGTAGCGTTGCTACGGCCCTACAATGATGACATCAAGAGAAGGATCTTTTAGGTAATTGTAGAAGCCCTCAAGGGTTGGTAAATATCACCCTTCCTAATATTTTTCAGAGGTGAAAAGTTTTAGAACACATGACAAAATTCAGATTTGGTATACTTATGATGGATCTAGAGTGTAATGACTTAATCCTTCAGATGATCCAATACTTCTGCACCATCATTACAACATATCATCCAAACTATGTCAAAGAAAACATACAAGATATCACGTCACTCAGCTTAGGAGAATATAAGGCCATTTGCAAACAAGGGAGATCAAAATTGTTGGCCATTTGGGGGAAGGGGCTAATTGTATCACGTGTTACCTATGAACTAGATAAGGGGTTGGTTAAACACAACATAAATCTACTTAGAAAGGAGTTAACCAAGGAGGAAATAAGAAAGATCGTTGGAGACAACAAGAATGAACTAAGGAGGAAAGGTCTAGGCTTTGCATGGAAAGGAGCTTGGGCATGTAACCACTCATGCTCAAGTTTCATGAAGGAGATAACAAGAATAGAGCAAGAGGAGAATCTTCTGAGCTGTTCCGATGAGGACTACCCTACTATAGTTGAGTCCATCGATTTGCAGGGGAACATCCATGGAGGATACTATGAGCCAAGTAGAAGTTCACCTAAGGGACAAAATGTTTCTATGAGCATAGAAGACCAAGGAAATAACATTGAAGGAGACTTGCAGAGGAAGTCAACAGTGATGGACCAACATGATGAACACTTAGAGGTGCATGGGTATGACATACATGATGAGCACTTAGGAGAGCATGCGGATGAACCACAAATTTTTTCAACAAGTGGAGAAGGCCATGGAGAGGACATTCAAGGAGACTTGAATGAGGAGCCAATTGAACTCGTATGTTGAACATAAAGGGAAGTCTCACAAAGATAGTGTGTCTGAGGAGCCATTTGTAGAGTTTGTCAAAGGCTTAAGCTCGAGTTTGATAGGTGGGCATCATGAGCAGACATATAACACCACTAAGGAAGGTACCAAAATTTCTAGTAGAGGACTTCTAGGGAAAGATTACACATTTCAAGACAAATCTTATGATGTTGAAGGATAAAATTTGGACGCTATGAAGCACAATCTTATAGGAGAATAAAAAAATGAGGAACTCATAGGGGTATGTGCCAAGTCAATGATTAAGTTTTCTAGCATTGAGGAACAACTCAAGTCCCTCACAAGGCATCGAGACAGATATACTGGAGAGTCATAGAGTAGCCCTCTTTAGGGATACATTGATAGGGTTTGCAACTTTATCATCCCACCTCAGTGCATTGGAGGAAAAGTGGAAAATTCTTCTAGATGGATCTTATTGTAGCCTTCTAGATGGGTTTTATGAGTGGTTGAGGACCAAGCAACAACTTGACAACTTAGGAGCATCCTAATTAGGATCAGAGTAGTGCAACATCAACATGGTTTTGTTATTTCTCATAGCCCAACATCGACATGGTTGTATTATTTCTTGTCTGCATATTTACACATATGACATATGTAAGCAGATGGATTGGTGGGAGATTATGAGTTGGTACCTCATTGATGAGATGATTCTTGGGGGGACATTCTTAGCCAGGAACGTAATACAATGAGAGCAACATTGAATGGGCTATGAAGTAAGGTTATGGTGGCATTGGGATGCAGGAGGATTTGTTGATGGAAATTTAAGTTAATGTTCGGGTTGGAATCCAAGTTGCATGTCACTTGCTAGTGGTCTATTGATGGGTAGTGGACTTGAAGGTCAATTTGGGATCCAAGCATCGGGAGATCTATCCTTCATTTGGGGACACAGCGACATATTATGATGATTTAGTGGTTCATATGGGACCCCGATATTGGTACTAAACAACTTAGAACAACCATATTGATAGATAGCTATGAATGGTTTGAGGGAAAGAAATATTAGGGCAGGAGGATTTGTAATATTCCTTTTTTATTGGTGAAGCTCAAAAATATTTGACCATGGTATTTGTTGTGGTATTTCCCCATTGTTTTGGCCCGTGGTATTTTCCTTTATTTTTAGGGAAAAATAATAAAATAAAGATTTCTAAAGAGTCCATCAAGCCTATAAAAGGGGAGAGGAGAAAGAAATTTAGGCATCGTGAGTTTGTCTATCTTATTATGTGTTTGTTGAGAAATTGTCATGACTAGTTCTAACATGATCCTAGGATGAATACCCCGTTGTGACATTTTTTTGGTGGATCCATTCAAGATTCACAAGCGTGCTTCAATATCTTAGATTAGTCATTGATGAGAATCCACACATTCCATTGGCATGGGCTTGAATATGTATTGTATGGACATGTAACTTTGTTTTCAATTAATAATATAAATAAGAGGCTACATTTTCAGATCCCTTTTATGTTCCCTATTTTTTATTGCAAGAATTTTAACTAGAACAATATTACAATCTTAAATACTAACTATTTTTTACTTTGATAAAATTTACCTCAAACAAACACATTTTATCTATAATTTTATTTATGCAAAACATTAAAATATTATTATCGTTAAACATTTACTTTTACATTAGACAAAAACGCTTATAATTTACATAATTTATATATCTCACATACCTTTTCATTTTTACTCGATATATTTTACCTCAAACAAAACTATTTTAATTATCATAGAAATTTAGGTGAATTATATTTCAAAAGTACTTATTATTTTTTACTTTAAGAGAATTTAACTCACACAAATATATTTTTAACTATCTGATGCAAGAACATCCAACCACCCTTAATCAAAAGCCAAAGTCAAAGCTATGGAGGAGGAGACATGGAAAATCATGTAAACCGGGAGCAAATTTCTATTAAAAATGAGCTAATTTGATGGAATTGATAAGTCTTGAGAAGACTTAATTTAACGTAATTATTTGCCATGTATGTGTGTTGAGAGATTTAGGTGATTTGTGAGAGGAAATCGTGGATCTGAGATGATCCATGACTTTGTAATTTCTCTATAAAGAGTCTGTGTGTGTGAGAAGAGATAGAGAGGGGCAGGAAAAATTTGTGTAAACAGAGTGTGGATTCAATGTAGTCGAGAGGAGAGTGTGTGACTAAGGTTGAAGTGCCTTAGACTATAATTATACTGTGTATAATATAAACTATGTTATGTGGAATTCGTATGTCTATGTGTTTATGTGCTATTGAGTTAATTCCCGTGTTATTGGTTCTTTGATCGACCATCGATCACTGTAAGGATCGATGGCGATCCAATGTTAACAAGTTAACTATTGTATGAGTGTGAACAGAGTATGGCAGAGTTAATGGATGTTTGACGTAATTTCCATCATAAGCAAACAAATGCAGAGGGAGCTGTCAGATTATTTAGATCGACGAATGTAAATGGCGGAGGAATAGACCGTGGGGGATAGAAGTGTACAGATGTCTTGATCATGGTCAAAGGCCTACGCTCAATTAGAACCGTTGATCTAAATTTCAAACGCTTATGTCACAGTCAACTACGGGGGTTGAGTTGTTTCGTAATTCATGTGCTAGTTGAGGGACCGCGGACCATAGGATTTGATGGCCTCCATTATCCAACACATATCGGGGCATAAATAGATTAGACTTTAACTTCAAAGGTAGACCCAAACTTTTATGGATTAAGGATTTAAAATCCTTATCAACTCCGTAAGAGCGGTTAAGTGTCATGCAAGTTCCCTAGCCGATATCGTTCGATTGTTGTTCAATTGCTGTTCAAATGCCTGAGTGGACCCGAGAAGTGTATGGAGCGAGTTTAAATCTATTTGAGGTCCAATCTTGTGCATTCAGGTGGGACCGATGTTAGTTGGTGGATTATGTGTTATATCACTGTTAGGTGATTGTTGTGGTTTTTTTGTTTAAACCCACAATGTAAAGGCTTCCGATTTGTATAGGTGTGCTCATAACCCACAGGCTCATGTAAGGTTATTATGAAAGTCAGGGAAATTTCCTTTAGGTGGTTTTTCCTGCGTCAAAGTGGTATCATAGCAGGGAAATATTTCCTGTGAGTAGAAAGGATATTTTGTGTGTGAAAGGAGGAGGTACAGTTATGTGAAGATTTGTGAGTTTGTGATCTTTATGTTGTTATGCAGGTAACACCATAAGAAGGTGAGAAAACTTGCAGCAACCTACAGCATGGAGTGCTCATATGGTTCCATAGAAGAGAGAACCAGAGAGATGCCGAAAGACTAATCTAGGTGGGAAGTTTGGTGAGGTCTCATGCAGTAGAGAAGACTGTTACTGTAGAGGTTTTGTTGTAGCTCACAGAAAGATCATGAAAGCAGTTCCACTAAGGAAGTGGGTAGAATTGCTATGGGATGAAGGAGAAGTATATGAACAGGAGGTCATAAATTTTTTGTGCCTTGGGAGTTTGTGCAGGAGAATCTGACCACCCTTAGTCAAAATTCAAAGTCAAAGCTATGGAGGAGGAGACGTGGACAATCATGTAAAAAGGGAGAAAATTTCTGTTAAAAACGAGCTAATTTGATGGAATTGATAAGTCTCGATAAGACTTAATTTAATGTAATTATCTGTCATGTGTGTGTGTTGAGAGATTTAGACGATTTGTGAGAGGAAATTGTGGATTTGAGATGATCCACGACTTTGTAATTTCTATATAAAGAGTCTGTGTGTGTGAGAAGAGATAGAGAGGGGCAGGAAACTTTTGTGTAAACAAAGTGTGGATTCAATGTTGTCGAGGGGAGATTCTATGACTAAGGCTGAAATGCCTTAGACTATAATTATACTGTGTATAATATAAACTGTGTGTTATGTGGAATTCGTATGTCTATGTGTCTATGTGCTATTGAGTTAATTCCCATGTTATTGGTTCATTGATCGACCATCGATCACTGTAAGGATCGATGGCGATCCAATGTTAACAAGTTAACTGTTGTATGAGTGTGAACAAAGTATGGCAGAGTTAATGGATGTTTGACGTAATTTCCATCATAAGCGAACAAGTGCAGGGGGAGCCATCAGATCATTTAGATCGACAGATATAAATGGCGGAGGAATAGATCGCGGGGGATAGGAGTGTACAGATGTCTTGATCATGGTCGAAGGTCTGCACTCAATCACAACCGTCAATCTAAATTTCAAACGCTTATGTCACAGTCGACTATGGGGGTTGAGCTGTTTGATAATCTGCGTGCTAGTTGAAGGCCCGCAGACCATCAGATTTGATGGCCTCTGTTATCCAACGGATATCAAGCCATAAAGAGATTGGACTTTAACTTCAAAGGTAGACCCAAACTTTTATAGATTAAGGATTTAAAATCCTTATCGGCTCCATAAGGGCGGTTAAGTGTTGCACAAGTTCCATGGCCGATATCATTGTGAACCATTAGATCTAGCATGCTTTGATCAATGGCGTAGAGTGAAGCGCCTGTGAAAAAAGGGAAAGTCAACGTGGGACCGGTTGCTGTTCAATTGCATGAGCAGACTCGAAAAGTGTATGGACGTGAGTTTAAATATATTTGAGGTCCGATCTTATGAATTCAGGTGGGACCGATGTTAGTTGGCGGACTATGTGTTATGTCACTGTTAGGAAATTGGTGGGGTTTTTTTGTTTAAACCCACCATGTAAAGGCTTCTGATTTGTATAGGTGGGCCCATAACCCTCAAGCTCATTCAAGGTTATTATTAAAGTCAGGGAAATTGCCTTTAGGTAGTTTTTCCTATGTCAAAGTGGTATCAGAGTAGGGAAAGGTTTCCTACAAGTAGAAAGAAGATTTTGTGTGCAAAAGGAGGAGGTACAGTTAAGCGAAGATTTGTGAGTTTGTGATCTTTATGTTGTTATGAAGGTAACAACATTAGAAGGTGAGAAAACTTGCAACAGCCTAAGCATGGAGTGTTCATACGGATCCAAAGAAGAGAGAACCAGAGAGATGCCGAAAGACTAAGCCAAGAGGGAAGCTTGGTGATGTACCGTGTAGTAGAGAAGACTGTTATGCGGAGGTTTTGTTGTAACTCACAAAAATATCATGAAAGAAGTTCCACTGAGGAAGTGGGTAGAATTGGTATGGGATGAAGGAGAAGCATATGACTAGGAGGTCATAATTTCTTATGCCTCGGGAGTCTGATGCAGGAGCATCTGACCACCTTTAATCAAAGTCAAAGTCAAAGCTATGGAGGAGGAGACGTGGACAATCATGTAAACCAGGAGCAAATTTCTGTTAAAAACAAGTTAATTTGATGGAATTGATAAGTCTTGAGAAGACTTAATTTAATGTAATTATCCACCATGTATGTGTGTTGAGAGATTTAGGCATTTTGTGAGAGGAAATCATGGATCTGAGATGATCCACGACTTTCTAATTTCTCTATAAAGAGTTTGTGTGTGGGAGAAAAGATAGAGAGGGGCGGGAAATATTTGTGTAAACAGAGTGTGGATTTAATTTAGTCGAGAGGAGAGTCTATGACTAAGGCTGAAATGCCTTAGACTGTAATTATACTGTGTATAATATAAACTGTGTTATGTGGAATTCATATGTTTGTGTGTTTATGTGCTATTGAGTTAATTCCTGTGTTATTGGTTCATTGATCGACCATCGATCACTGTAAGGATCGATGGCGATCCAATGTTAACAAGTTAACTGTTGTATGAGTGTGAATAGAGTATGGCAGAGTTAATGGATGTTTGACGTAATTTCCATCATAAGCGAACAAGTGCAGAGGGAGCCGTCAGATCGTTTAGATTGACGAATATAAATGGCGGAAGGAGAATGGTAGAGGAATAGACTATGTAGGGGATAGGAGTGTACAGATGTCTTGATCATGGTCGAAGGCCCGCATTCAATCACAACCGTCGATCTAAATTTCAAATGTCTATGTCACAGTCAACTACGGGGGTTGAGCTGTTTGGTAATCCGCGTACTAGTTGAAGGGCCGTAGACTGTAGGATTTGATGGCCTCTGTTATCCAACGGGTATCGGGCCATAAAGAGATTGGAATTTAACTTAAAAGGTGGACCCGAACTTTTATAGATTAAGGATTTAAAATCCTTATTGGCTCCATAAGGGTAGTTAAGTGTCGCACAAGTTCCCTAGCCGATATCGTTGTGAACCATTGGATCTAGCACACTTTGACCAACGATGTAGAGTGAAGTTCTTGTGTAAAAAGGGAAAGTCAACGTGGGACCGGTTGTTGTTTAATTGCTGTTCAATTGCCAGAGCAGACCCAAGAAGTGTATGGATGTGAGTTTAAATCTATTTGAGGTGCGGTCTTATGCATTCAGGTGGGACCAACATTAGTTGGCGAATTATGTGTTATATCATTGTTAGGTGATTGGTGGGGTTTTTCTGTTTAAACCCACAATGTAAAGGCCTTCGATTTGTATAGGTGGGCCCATAACCCACAGGCTCATGTAAGGTTATTATGAAAGTCAGGGAAATTTCCTTTAGGTGGTTTTTCCTGCGTCACTATCATATTCATTTGCTTAATTTATATATATGAAATACTATTTATTTTTTGATTTGATAAATTCTACGTAACTATGATGTTAATTTACTTAATATTTGTAGATAACATTTTAGTTTTGTAAGTATTTCAATTTCATGCAACATTTGAAATAATTGATTTGTTTATTCAGTTTCAATTTTTGGAAAATTATCTTATATGATTTTTTATATTATCGATAAATCTAATATAATATTTTGAGGAATGAGTTATTGTTAAGTTTAATAGGTTTGTGAGTTTGTTTATCAATGTGACACTAGAAAAAATTTACAGATAAATAATTGCATTTCAACACTCTAGGCATTTCATTAGTCTAGGTTACAAACTATGTAGTTTATGAATTTTTGAAGAAAAATTGTATCTTAATTGATGGTTTGGACATTGATCTTCTTTAGCAATACTCTTTTTGTTTTTATTGATTTTTTTTACACTTTATTTCCTTTTGTGATCGATAATATTATTCTCTATGTGTTGTATGTGTTTTCTTGTTAATAAGTTTAACTGAACCAACATATTCAATATTATTTTTTTTTTTTTTAATTAGTCATCATATATTTTTAAATTTGTTTATTTTTATTAATGACTCACAATATATTTTTAATGTTATGAAACCAGCTTAAGAAAAGATAGATCAACGCCTTAGAATTCAGCCTCTTTGAGGGGGAAACCTCCTTTACATTACATAAATGAAAAATTCTTGGATGATTCAAATGAAAAAACCTCCTTTCTATATATAGGAGTCTAAGGAGTCACAATATAACCCAGCCGACCTAAAAATAATAATATAAAGCCACAAAAATAACAATAGAGGGATTCTATGGGGCACAATAATAAAAATATGGGGACAGTAGGGGCACAACAATATTAATAAGGGATACAACTACAATAGTAATGGGGTAATCACTAGTATTATAGGGACCTAACATGCCCCTCTCCTTAAAAAAAAGTGTTGTCCTCAATGCTTGAGTAGTTCTGGATGCTTCTGTATAAAATTCTCATCCTCCCATGTGGAATCTTTAGCAGATAAGTTCTTGCACTTGATGAGATACTCCGAAATTGATCGATTTCGTAGCTGTCGAGTTCTTGTTTCTGTGACTGCTTCCGATTCCAATATAATTTTTCCTTCCTCATCAAGTTCTGTCAATATTGTTTGAACTGGGATCTTGTTGCCTATAAACTTCTTTAAACATGAAACATGGAAAACTGGGTGCACTTGAGATGCTGTAGGAAGCTCCAATTTGTATGCCATAGTACCAATCTTTTGCAACACCTTGTATGGACCATAATACTTTGGTGATAATTTATTATCCTTCTTAGCTTGCTTGAGGGACATTTGTTTATATGGTTGTAGCAATAGGAATACCCAATCACCTACATCAAAACTTCTTTCACTGTGATGTTGATCTGCCTGTTGTTTCATTTTATTCTGTGCCAACATGAGGTTATCCTTTAAGAGTTGGAGGACTTGTTGTTGATGTTCGATGTGATGTTCCAATGCTTGAACCTTAGAATTTTCTCTTAAATATGATGTGGTGGATGGTGGCTGATATCCATAAAGTGCCGTAAAAGAGGTCATTTTTGTTGTTGTATGGAAGGAAGTGTTATACCACCATTCAGCCAGAGGTAACCATTTGACCCATTGTGTCTGTTTATCAGGTACAAAGCAACAAAGATATCCCTCCAAACATTTGTGTACTATCTCAGTTTTCCCATCAGATTGAGGATGATAAGATGAGCTATGAGCTAACCGAGTATCAAGACAAGAAAATAATTCTGTCCAAAAATTTTCAGTGAAAATGGGATCTCTGTCACTTACAATAATCTTTGGGTTTCCATGTAGCTTTTGAATTATTTCCATAAATGCAGTAGAAACTGTATTGGCTTTAAATGGATGTGATAATGCACAAAAGTGTGCATACTTGGTAAGTCTATCAACTACCACCATGATGACACTCTTTCCCTTAGACTTGGGTAAACCTGTGATAAAATCCATTGAAACCTCCTCCCAACGTTGGCTTGGAATGGATAAAGGTTGTAATAAACCCGGAGTCTTAATTGTTTCAAATTTATTTTGTTGGCAAACCAAAAATTCTGCCACAAACTTTTGAATATCCGATTTAAGGCCATCCCAAAAAAATTCCTTCTTAACCCTATGGTAAGTTTTTAAAAATCCTGAGTGCCCTCCTAAGGGAGAAGTGTGCAATTCCATAAGAGTATTTTGTTCAAGTTGCGAATTCTTACAGAGGTATAAGCGATCTTTGTACCATAATGAATCATTTTGCCAGCTAAATGTATCAGATGTACTAGAATCTTGTTGTAACTTTCGAATAAGTGCCCACACTTCTTCATCATTCTTCCATTCCTCCCTTTCTTTGTTTATCCAATCTTGTTGGATAATAGAAATGGAGCACAAAAATGCTTCCACATCCTCATCCTTTCTTGAGAGTGCATCTGCCACCACATTTTGCTTCCCTTTTTTGTAGATGATTTCAAAGTCATAACCCAACATCTTTGTGACCCACTTTTGTTGCTCTTCAGAGGATAATCTTTGTTCTAAAAAGTATTTAAGGCTATCATGATCTGTTTTTACCTTGAAGTGTCTTCCCATTAGGTAGGGTCACCATTTCTTAAGTGCATGTAGTATTGCCAACATTTCCTTCTCATAAATAGCTTTGTGTAAAAACTTTCCCTTGATTGGACGACTTTCAAAAGCAATGGGTCTTTCATATTGCATTAAAATGGCACCAATTCCATTTCCTGAAGCATCACATTCCACAATAAAGGTTTTTGTGAATTCTGGTGTAGCTAAGACCGGTGCTTGGCACATTGCCTCTTTAAGATGTTCGAAGGCCTTTGTTGCTTCTGGAGTCCATGAAAATGCATCTTTCTTCAATAATGTTGTTAGAGGTGCTGCTATTCTCCCATAATTCTTAACAAACTTGCGTTAATACCCTGTCAACCCGAGAAATCCTCGCAGATGCTTTATTGGTTTGGGGATTTTCCATTCCTTAATGGCTTTAATTTTGCTAGGGTCTACCTTAACTCCATGAGATACAATATGACCCAGATATTCCACCTCTTGTACTCCAAAGAAACATTTGGATCTTTTTGCATATAATTGTTTCTCCTCCAATTGTTGTAGCACCCTATCAACATGTTCAACATGATCCTTCCAAGACTTATTGTAGATTAGTATATCATCAAAAACTACTAACACAAATTTTCTAAGGAAGGGTTTGAAAATGGAATTCATGAAACCTTGAAATGTAGAAGGTGCATTGGTAAGGCCAAAAGGCATGACCAAAAATTCATAATGACCCTCATGAGTTCTAAATGTTGTTTTTGAAATGTCTTCAGTCTTCATTCTGATTTGATGATATCCTGAATGAAGATCCAACTTGGTGAAGTAAATTGATCCATGCAATTCATCCAGTAATTAATCAGTGATAGGAATGGAAAAATTATCTTTAATAGTGAGCTTGTTGAGCTCCCTATAATCTAGACACACGCGCCATGATCCATCCTTCTTGTGCACCAATACTACTAGAGCAGAGAAAGAACTTTGACTAGGTTGAATTATACCAGTCTCTAGCATTTCTACAACCATACGTTCAATTTCACGCTTTTGGGCATAGGGATATCTGTACGGCCTGATGTTTGGAGGAACACTTCCTGGAATCAAATTAATAGCATGATCATGATCAGAAATAGGTGGGAGACATTTGGGAGTCTCAAATACCTTGGAATGATTGTCCAGGACTTTTTGGAGATCCGGAGAAATAAATGATTTCGATGTGGAAACATCTAGCCAACATAATTGTGCAATTACACCTCTTTGTTCCTTTTTTAGAAGCTTTGTCATACTGTTAGAGATGATTATCTTTCCTGGTTTCACTGAAATACCCCTTAATTCAACTTCCTTTCCTTCTGCAAAAGAATTCATGAAAAGTTCTTGAAAATTAAAAGCTATCATACCCAAGGATTGTAGCCATTGGACTCCTAGTACAACATCAACACCTCCCATTGGAATGGAAAGCATTGGGCTAGTCAATACATATTCTCCCATGGATAGCTTGATATTATGGCACTTTCCAGAGCAATTTATCATTCCTCCATTTGAAATCATCACTTGACACTCTGGTGCTGGATATAGGAAGAAATTCAATTCTTTTGCTACCTTACAATGAATAAAATTGTGGGTGCTTCCTGAATCAATCAACACTATTACCTTTTTCTTCTTGATTTATCCTTCTATCTTGATGGTTTGAGGAGTGGTAATTCCAGCCAGTGCATTACAAGATATGGTCGGATTCATTTCTTCTTTATCTAGGATTTTTTCCTGGAGTATATCCTCCTCTTTTGACCTTTCTTGCTCATTTTCTTCTTCCTCTTCACAATCTATGTAGAATAGTTTCCTTTCAGCACACTTATGACCTTTAGTGTATTTGCTATCACAACTGTAACAAAGCCCTTTTGCTCTTTTTTCTTCCAATTGTTGTGGTGTCAGCCTTATAGGTTGTGGAAGGCTAGGGGTAACAACACTTCCATCTTTATAGTTGTGACTCGTATGCTTCCTGGTTGCCATAATTTTGCTTTCCATTTTTCTTGCTAACCTGAATGCCTTCTCTAATGAATCAGGTTCCCAAAGGTGAACATCATGTTGGATATTATCCTTTAAAGTCCCTATGAACACATCAATCCTATGCTCCTCTGCAATATGTTTTACCCTTATGTTCAATTTTTGGAACTTCTCAATGTGCTCCATTATTGAACCCTTTTGTTTGAGACTTATCAATTGGCTAAAAAAAGTGTTGCTTTTTGTATCCTCATGATGTGCTGTCAATTCTTCTGTAAAAATTTCCCAGGTGATAATATTTTTACGAGAGCGAAGCCATTGATACCATACAAACTGATTTGGTTCCAAATATAAAGTTGCAATACGTACCTTTTGTGTGTTTTGCACATTATTGAGATTGAAAAATTGCTCCATCTGTAATATCCATGTTGTGGAATCCTTGCCATCAAACTTCGTTATATCGATTTTTTGAATATGGTGGGTCTTCCATCCAACATTAGAGTCTATGGAATCATGATTAACATTTATTTCATTCTCATCATGAGTTTCCTTTAGTACCCTTTCATCATTAGTGACCATTTCTGGTAGCAACTTATTCATATTTATCTTCAATTCTTCCATCTTATCATCCATGCCATCAATTTTAGCGTCCATGCCATTCATCTTAGCTTCCATGCCATCCAATTAGCTTCTACTCCTTTCTTTAAACAATCCATCTTAGCTTCTACACCTTTATTTAAACCATCCATCTTAGCTTCTATATCTTTCCTTAAACAATCTATCTTAGATTCTGTTGCTTTTTGTGCAAGTGACACTTGTTGCACCTATTCTTGTAATTTTGATATATCATGTAGCATTTCTTCCTCTCCTTCATGAGTCATGCTAGAGCTTTCAAGTTGCTTACTAGGTGTTTTCATTTTCTTTCCTTGGGGCATCAGTTATTGATAATAATTCTCTACTAGCCCTTTGAATTCCTTCAAAATAAATTTTCAAACCAATCTTAAGCAAAAATTTAAAAGAATCTACACACCTTTTTTCACTTTGTAGGAGCTCGATATTCCCTCTGATGTATCTCTGTACTTTCAGATCATCCAGTTCTAAAATTGTGACCTGCAGTAGCCCTCTGTGTCCTCTTTCCAATGCCACCAGTTTGATCCAAATTGGATTCTCCAAGGAAGAGTTATGCGAAATCTCCCATAGTGACCTGATTATAGACTAGTTCAGTAGACTGAACTTGTACGACATGCCACGAGTCACTATTTCTACCTTTGGCTCTAAAACCTATATACAAGAAACTACAGTCCATCCTATTTCTATAGCTTCTTACGAAATTTCAATCCAATGCTCAGAGAAAAAGTTATGATTATTTTCCCCAGGTCACCTGTTTGGAATGTAATTCAGGAGTCTATAAAAAGACCAACTTCCTCAGATCATATCTTCGCAAATATAGCATGAAAAGCTCTGAAATTTGGAACCGCGGTTCAGCACGATATTTTCTCAAATGGGTTTTTTTTTTAGCTTCTGAAACATCGCAGAAAAATAGTTATAGAGAAAATGCCACGATGACCTATTTGGAGCAGCGAAACCCTAGAATCCAAAGCTCTAATACCAAATGTTATGAAACCAGCTCAAGAAAAGATAGAAAAGATAGATCAATGCCTTAGAATTCAGCCTCTTCGAGGGGGCAACCTCCTTTACATTACATAAATGAATAATTCTTGGATGATTCAAATGACAAAACCTCCTTTCTATATATAGGAGTCTAAGGAGTCACAATATAACCCAGCCGACCTAACAATAATAATATAAAGCCACAAAAATAACAATAGAGGGATTCTATGGGGCACAGTAATAAAAATATGGGGACAATAGGGGCACAACAATATTAATAAGGGATACAACTACAATAGTAATGGGGTAATCACTAGTATTATAGGGACCTAACATTTAAATTTGTTTATTTTTTATTAATTAGTCATCATATATTTTTAAATTTGTTTATTGTAATCCCTCATATACTGGGTTGTAGAGCACCTACCCACCCAAAATTAAAATGAATATACATGTTTATTTGTGATTACCTCTAGTGCACTCATGTGTACAAATATCATTATTTATATTTACTTGTGAATATTATTGAGTCAGTGGCAAATATTAAAGTAGACTAATGGATTTAAATGTTAATATATTGTAATGAATGAAATATTATTTCACCTAGTTGTTTATTTGGAAAGGTAATAGGATCCACCACATGAGTATTTACACTCCCAGTTATTAAAATACAATTGGAATCAATTGTGGTTGATGAAAGGACAAAAGTAGAGGAAAAGTAAAATCCTCCATTTTGGGAAAAGGGGATGATCATTTTTGCTCAACTACGAGAGTTATCATGATTGGAGATAATGTTATTGGTAAAGATGTTTTAAAAAAAATGCTGGAGATAAAAGCAATATGAATTCAAATATAAGGTACCAATGGTAGATAAAGACAAGACCTGTGTAGAAAAATATTCCATTCAGAATAAGTTGGACACTGCTAGAGCTTAAGGAGGTGAAAATATGAAAGATCAATGATTTATTTCATGAGAGTAAAGGAGTCTAGAGATCCGTGGCAACTATTGAGATAATGGTTCATTGGTTGGGAAGAGACTGGAAACTCCTATTCTATTTTCAGATATTGAGATAGGTCACTAAGTTATTGTTGTGTTAAGTTGAGTTTACATTGTGCCAATTTCTATTTCTTGTTTTAAGCATATGATTGAAGTACTTGCAACTATCTGTAGATGTAAATATCGTTATTAAATAAAGAAGGTTAATCATGTAACAATGAATCTTATGGAAATGACAATATAGGGGAAACTATGGTAAACAATTATCGTTTGTATAATAAGGATGAAATTCATTCTAAATCATAGAAAAGAAATATAATCATGTACTAAAACTATAATTCCATGGGAGAGAGGAAAAGATCATCATAAGTATGATTACATAAGGGAGAATTTATGTATATATATAGTAAAGTATGAAATTTTTTTGATAGGGTTATTATGGTTTATGAATAAATCTGAAAAAACTCAAGAGACCTTTCAGGCATATAACACATGAGACTGGAAAACAAATCAAATTTATATTAATCAATCTCAAAGAGTTATGTACATTTTGTACATATAAATACATATAAGAAACAATTGGATTAGTTTGAAGGAGTTCTTGGACTCCAATAACTACCTAAACTGACCCAAGGTTAATCCCAAGGATTAGCTATCTAACAGCCCCCTGATAATTTGAAGGAATATAGCAAAGTCCAAGAACGAGAGCTCAAAATTAAAAAATGCATCTTAGCCAAGAGTTGAATGTCTCTTAGAAAATGGGTTTTATGGATGACCAAAAACGAACATGGGAGAACTCAAGGTCTCAACTAACACCAACTCTGGAACCTTCATAGAGGTTCTCAGAACAACAAAAAATGTGGCTTTAAGGTGACCACAAACTCTGGAACTATCATAGTAGTTCCTCAAACAATTCAAAACATGGAAGTGTTCAATCAACTTGATCAACTCAACTCTGACTTAGGCTCACTTGACATCTCAAACTCTAGCCTATCATCAACCATCGACTATTCCCCCTGTTAGCGCTTGAAATTTCACCTCAGGCTGAGAAAGGTAAACCTCAAGGCAACATCAAACCACTTAGCCTCGTAGCTAGCCCTACGGGGCAGGAGAGGGCTCTCTCCGGTCTATCTCGGTAAAGATCTTGAATTGGTGAGATGACCAATAGGGTAACACTGATTTTAGGCTAGTAAACTGATCAAAAGGGTTGATTTGGGGTTTTTGGTGGCAAATTGAGGAGATGGCAATTTTGGGTGTGAGGATTGGACACAGTTTCTGCAGGGGGTTCTTTGGGGTGAGATAGGAGACAGTATTGATGCCTTAGATTGAGGTGAATGGATGAGAAAGATAGGTGAGGAGCTAAGGAGAGCAAACAATAACTTTGAATTCTCCTTAAACAGTAGAAAACATTGAAATTAAGCAAACTTAAAAGCAGAGCATGACAGTCATGAGTTCTACTTTAACACTTCATTTGCCTAATGTGCAGAAGGAAAGAAAGGAAATGATTCACATAACACACTTACAAGTACATAGAGAAACACACCATCAATACATGTAGCCACAAGAATCCCAAAAAGGACTGCAAAACCCTAGACCTAGAATTTGACTTCAAGACAAGACAAGTAAGCTTCAAAAGAGTTTAAGGACTGAAACAAATTTGATCCAGCAATGCCAAGAGGGGGACAAAAACACCAGCTCCTCCATCAGGGTTATGGCATGCCTAATGGAATGCAAAAATTGACACTGATGAGACACCTACTTATGCAAATGCAAAGAGCTTTGATCGCTGATGGAGGGCTACTAGACCGACTCTAACACCCCCCTTGTCGGATATAAAGTGAGAAGTATTGTTCATCACTGCAAGGCTGGTCATCATTCTCAAACATATTCTTCGATATGCCCTGCAAATCTTCTTTCCTGTTTTGGTCCAATTCGAAGAAGCAATCTGAAATTTACCTTCTCTCTTGCAGTAGACTTATTTTTGGAACATTTATTTGTATGATTATTTATCTTTCTACAATGCTCACATGGGTGAAGACCAAAACAGCTATCTTTCATATGTCCAGCTCTATTACATTGTTGGCATATATCAAATTGTTCTAGAACAAGATCGTCCATAAATCCGGTGCTTCAAAATTGTATAGGTTTAGAAAAATATGGTATGTGAAAAGATACATCTAGAATATCGTCTTTGTAACCCAAACTAGTTCTGTGTTTATTGTGTCTAATCTCTTCCCATGGCCTTATGAAAGTTTTTAGAATATCAGGATTCTCATAATAACATTCAATTTCATTTCCTTTTGAAACCACTACATTAGTCTCATTATTTTATAACTCATGATCGGGCTCAAACAATCTATTATTCTAAACAAGAACAGGTTCATAATTCTTCTTTTGCAGTTATTCTCGCTAAAACTAGGATTCTAGATCAAAAAATTCAAATTTTATTTTCGCATTTTGAAAATAAGACTGGAAGTGAGAAAGCATGTCCTTGCTGACTTGGACACTATTATGAACTGGGGATGACATTAAGCTGCATAATAGCTGCAACAAATTATCGACTTTGGCCGTTTTCTCCAACAATCAACTTTGAAAAAGGGGTGTTGGCTACGACCGAAAATGCACCCAATATAAACAAACTTATGATGAATTAACCGGGTGTTGGGTTCAATCGAAATTGCACCAATTTACAAATAATATTCAAGAATAAAAATATTATATAGATGCAACTAGACAATTAGGAACTTTTATCTTTTCTCCATACAATGAATACCATAAAAACTCAAGTTTGTTGTGAGTTATAATCAATATGCCTGAGTTTCAAATTTATTAAATAGTGACATGCTCAAGGTCGCCAATTGATGGAAATCGAAATCATGTTCACAATCTCCAAGATATCAAATTCATGTTCACATCTTCCAAAAATATCTCCCAAAATTAGCTTTAAAAAAATATCTTTCAAAATTGTCTATAAAAATTTGAACTTGAGACCTTCAATAGACCAAATAACTATATAAAGTTCACCAACCACAATGTCATTTTCCCTTCTTGAGTTTATATCCATAAACTCTACCTCCAAAAATATCTCCTAAAATTAGCTTTTAAAAAAATATCTTTCAAAATTGTTTCTATAAAGATTTGAACTTGAGATATTCAATAGACCAAATAACTATATAATCTTCACTAACCACAATGTCATTTTACCTTCTTTATTTTATATCCATAAACTCTGTTATTTAAACTTCAACAAAAACAAAATCAAAACTTGATGTCATTCTCGAGAAGCTCCTTTTCTCCACTTTCCACCAATCAAAATTACTCAATTTAATGAAAATAACAGAAGAAGGGAAAGCCTTACCACTTCTTTTATCTTGGATCCTTTTATGTAAAAAAAAAAAAAATTCTACTTCACATAAAAATTACTTTTTATCTTGAATCCTTTGACGTAAAGTTTGTTGATTGAATTTATACTTTCACTACTTTCTCAAAAAATAATGTTGATATTAGAAATTATTGTTTAAATAATTTTCAAATTTCACCACAATTTTGTGTGAATGAAATTTCTTCCATGCTTATCGAGTTCTTCTACTTTATACCTCTCTCTGTTGCAAGTTTTGAATATTTAGTTACTCAGTGGTCTGAGATTTCACTGCAAAATTCTCACAGTCCCCTTCACATTACGTCCACCCAATATATAAACTAACAAAACCTATTTTTTAAATCTAGGAAAACCATAAAATTGACCACTCTTCATTTAAAAATTAAATTCAAACCACCAAAAATTATATATCTTTTATGCTTTAGTAAAAACTTTGTATCCTTCAAAAATATTTCAGTAAAACCTCCGGTTTGCAGTAAATGTAAATATTATCCTTCATAAAATTTACTTACTGTGATTAAACTCATGTTTATTATCTTAAATTCAAATATTATCCCTCATACATTTACTGTGATTAAAATCTTGTTTATTGTAGTAAATGCAAATACTATCATTCAGAAATTTTATTGTGAATGCAAATACTATCTTTCAGAAATTTCATTATAAGTAAACTCTCGTTTGATGAGTAAATGCAAATAAAGCCTCCCAAAATTAAAATAACAAATGAACCTTGGGTGCATGGAACTTAGACATTTAGCAAACAATCCAATAATTATTGGTATTTGACTCAGTATTGGAAATTTTTATAGAGAACAACACGCACTCAAAACTCCAACATGTATTCTAACTTCCAAGGATATGTTAAAAAAAAAATTATACCACTGAATTTATCCAATATTCTTTCATTATGATGGAAATTTATAAAACTTAGAAAGAGTCAATCTTTTGGGTGTCCCACTGGGCTAACCTTACGTTGAATTCAACTATCCTTTACAAATATTCAATAGTTTGGGTGTCCCACTCGGCTAACCTTATGTTGCATTTAACTATCCTCACAACCTTCATGCTCCGTGTCTCCTTTACGCCATAGACTTCAAATACATGGAGTTTAGAAACAACTCAACGAGGGCTTAGATAATGTTCAAATTGACCTCTAAAGTCTCAGATTCATTCTATTTGATAGAGAAAATTAACCATGCTCTCATTCAACAAAGCATCTCACCTGCTCTGATACCATTGTAGAACACACGACACTAGAAACCAAATCAAATGTATATTAATCAATCTGAGAGAATTATGTACATTTTGTACATATAAATACATATAGGAAACAATTGAATTAGTTCTGGGAGTTATTGGAATCCAATAACTACCCAAACTGACCCAAGGTTAATCCCGAGGATTATCTATCTAACATGTCTTTCTTTAATTTTCATGTAGTCCCTTTTGAGCGGCAAGTCCTTCATAAAGCTTAGAAGTCCTGAAACTGAGGAACATCCATATTTATTTTATTATATATAAACTAATGTCAATATACATGAAATAAATTGAGAGAACAAATATTTTAAAAAAAGAGTACCCACATATATAGGAAATAGTTGGAAACCCAATTACACTAAGTGTGAACTCATAAATAACCAACAACTAAAGGAGTATGCATTATCCTTACGATTAGTATGCAGTATCCTCATGATTATAACTGCAACTTAGCAAAAATATATATAGTTTCTATTTTACAGAAAAATATTCCAAATGAGAACATAAACCATAAGGTACTGATAGTATTGTTTAATAAATATTCAGATGGTATCAGTTATGTCTAGCCTCTAACATCTTAAATGCTTACATTTGATGACAAAGTAAATTTGGTACAATCAATTAGGAATTAATAATAGGGAGGTAAGTGAATCTTGATTGAAGTCCAAATGGGGTAAACAAAAATATTCACTTGAATGTGCTATGCATGTGTAGTGGAAATGGAAGCCTCCTCCAGGACCAATCTTATTTTTCATATATCATTCATTCTAAATTAAAACCAATAATTTAGAAACATGGAGAAGGGAATCATGAATTTTCGTAATACCAAAAATTATTTAGAAAAAATGGCTCGTCGCTTGAAAAAAATCCCCAATTAATAATAAGGGTTAAACTTGTTAATTATGAAAGAATAAGACAATAAAATTAAATAAAGAGTTAAGAAAAACTATAACAGGAGATTAAACCAACAAAAACAAAAATTTCCTAAGGAAGGTAGAATGGAGTTTTGGTACGTCTACCCTATATAGAGGTCAAAATCAAAATTTCAACAATGAATGAAAATTTTCTTGTAATACATCTAGATGGTTTTCTCCATTGAAAAGTCTAGGGAACCTAATTTCCTCTAAATATTTTCCCTGGAAAATTCCCAATCACATACAACCCTCTCTTGGGGAAATGTATAACTTATTACTTTATCATTCATAAATACTATGTGATTATGTGAACCCATGCAACAAATTTTTTGTCAATGTATCTTCATTCTTGTCATTGATGTCACTCGTTATTTCAATATCTATCTTAAATGCAAGTGTATCTATAACCTACAGAAAATTTCTTCCAACTATAATTTATGATAGCCCTCTCCATTCAATAAAGCATGGTTTTGCATAAGAGATACAATTCTCTCATGACCATATGGAGCCAAATGCAAGCATAAGAATAAGAAGTTTTGTAGCATAATTTTATCTTTATCGCCACAAAAATTGTATCAATTTCTTTTATGTCATGTGAAAGAACATATTGAATCTAAGACATGTTATCGATAACATTGATTATACCTCTAGTTAGGCCCATTTATTGACCTCTATATTTTTGGCCCAATTCTCAAATTTTCATCAATGGTAAGTGCATTGAGATGAGTCATTCTTCTAACTTAGTTGTTTTGCTTACAATGCCGATACACTTATTGTGTCTAATCTATTGACCACATGAAAATGGTAATATCACCATGATGCAAGGAATTTTCACAATACTTGCAAGTGTATTCATTTTCCAGTTCCTTGTCTCTAGTTGCAACATGTTTCTTTTGTAAACTAACTTGTTTATTTGTTTTAACATCCTTTCCAAATGTTAGAAAATTTCACAGGGGCAGAGGAGAGAAGTTTGGCTCAAAAGTCTAGCTGGAAAATGGTTTCAGAAAGGCAAATATTTTGTTGCGGAAAAGAAACCGAAAATACAAAGAGGCTTAATTAAAACACAAAACTCAAGGCAGAAAAATAGAGTAAAACCAAAATGGTTGCGGTAAATATACTTGTGAAAGTTTAATACCACATTGCAACATAACATACTTTTGATTATATTTCAAAAAATAGGAAATTACATTCGCATGGAAAATTGGAGGTCGTTGCTCCAAGTAGAAAAAGAAAGATCTTATTGTGATTTACACTTCAGTAGGGTTGTGGAGTAACACACAGTAAAACACAGTAATTGCTGTTTTCACGTGCCCACCAAAATTCGCTCCACGATTTTCACTTTACCTCTCAGAATTTCACCCTCACTCTCTCTCTCAACCTTGCAAATTCATTTTACATTCATACTTATACAAAACATATATTTGGCTCATTAATTCATGACAAAGAAAACATTAATACATAGCATGGGCGATTTTACATAATAAATGGTTTTCTGAACTTGCAGGTGTTGTGGAGTGTTGGTAACAGTCAGGGAGTGAATGCTTTCCCATACGTATTTATCAAAACTCATTAAGTGCCTTAAACTCTCCGATGTGTTGCGAAATGGTGAGCGATGTACTTCTTCTCAGAGATTAGTCCTTCCGCTTGCAAACAAAATCGCAACTTACAAAAGTTGACAGGGCAAGTATGGTGTTTCTTAGTGTGTTTAATGTGGTGGTTGGGATTCATATTTCCAAAAATCCCCCTTAATCACAACTTCCGCCATTGAAAATTCCAAAACAGTCTCTGAGATAAACAAAACTTTCACATGCCAATGGATTTGTGAAAATATCATCAAATTGTTCCTGTGATCTATAGTGTTGCAACACAATTTCACCATTGTTAATCAACTCTCTAATAAAATTATATGTAGCATCAATATGCTTGGTCCTCTTGTGAAAGACATAATTCTTTGAAAATGCAATCGTTGAAGTGTTGTCACTGAAAATAGTTGTTGTTTTCTCTTAGTCATGGCGAAGATCCCTCAACATCCTTCTCATCCAAACTTCGTGACACGTCATTGCCATTATGGCGACATATTCAGTTTCTGCTATTGACAATGAAACTATCGATTGCTTCTTGGAGGCCCATGAAATGGCTCTAGAACCCAAATGAAAAACATATCCTCACTTTCTCTTTCTATCATCAACACTTCCTGCCCAATCATTATCAGTGTAACCAACCAGCGTAAAATCATTTGTCACGGTGTACAAAATACCATACTATTTTATCCCACTGAAATACCTTAGAATCCTTTTCCCTGCTTGCCAATGCGTCTCCTTGGGTGTCTCCATGAACCTCGAAACAAAACTCACTGCATACATTATATCTGGCCTAGTGGCAGTCAAATACATCAAGCTACCTATCATGCTTTTGTATAATGTCAAATTGACATTGCTACTAGAATCTTATTTTCTCAACTTCAACCCCATGATAGTTGGAGTTCAGGTGGGCTTATTCTTCTGCATTTTAAACCTCTCCAAAATTTCTTCTACATAGTTTTCTTAAGAAATAAAAATGCAATTTTTTGTTTGCTTCACTTCTATGCCCAAAAAATATCTTAACAACCCCAAGTTAGTCATTTCAAAGTCACTTTTCGTGACTTCTTTGAAATAAATGATGAGGAGGAAATCATCACTCCCCATAAAAATCAAATCATCTACACACAAGACAATAATAATAATCTTACCATCACTTTCTTTGATGTAGAGAGTGGGCTCATCATCACATTTGTCGAAACCATTGTCCAACAAGTAAGCATCTATCCTATTGTACCATGCACGTGGTTGCTTTCTTTAGCCCATAAAGATATCTCCTCAACCTATACACCTTGTCTTATTGGCCTTCTACCTCATAACTAGGTGGTTTCACAACATACACTTCCTCTTTTAGCACTCCATTCAAGAATGCTTATTTTACGTCCATTTGATATACTTTCCATTTATGTTGCGCAACAATTTCCACAACTGTATGCACTGTCTCCATCCTCGTGACTGACACAAACCTCTCCGCATAATCTCTTCCATGTTTATTATTGTATCCTTTGAAAACAAGCCTTGCTTTGTGCCTTTGAATGCTATCATCGACATTTCTCTTGGTCTTATAGACCCACTTCACTCCAATAGCTTCTTTTCCTTGCAGAAGGTTCACTAACTCCCATGTGTCATTCTTTTTTGTTGCTTCTATTTCTTCCTCCATTGTCACAACCCATTTTTCTTCTTTAACTATATCGTCAAAATGGATTGGGTCATTTAGATGACAAAAAAGCGTAAATAAAGAATTCAGATTAATACTACTATCAACTTCATCTTTCTCATAAATTTCATTTAAATTTCTGAATTTTGGTCTTCATGTGCTTGCTAAGGATGGGCTTGACATGTCACTTGGAGTTGCGCTTTGTGGTGTGCTTGGAGAAGCACTTTCTTGATTGTGCAATGTTGTCCTATTATTTTTTGATGGTGTTATTTGTTTCTTGCTTTGTTATTCTTGAAGAGGAGTAGAGGGAGTCACTGTTGAGGAATTTCTTGATGATGTCAAATCCTCTTTGTCCTCATGTGGTATGCACACTTTCACATTGACTGTTTTCTCTAAACTTCCATCCCACGCTTCCTCTTCTATGAACTAAACATCTCTGTTGATTATGATCTTCTTGGTTGATGGATTGCAAAGTTTGTATGCCTTGGATTCATCACTATATCCAACAAATATGCATTTCTCCCCCCCGCTATCCAACTTCTTCCTCAACTCATCTAGGACATGTCCATAAGCCACACATCCAAAGCCTCTCATGTGAGTGACACTATGCTTTCTTCCACTCCATGCCTCTTCAGGAACTACATCCCTCACACTTTTGGTTGGACATCTATTTATGGTATATGATGCACAAGCGACAGCTTCAGCCCAATAATCATTTGGCAAATTATTTGCCTTCAACATACTCCTTGACATTTCCATAATAGTCCTATTCTTGCTTTCTGTGACACCATTTTCTTGAGGTGTATACCTTGTTGTAAATTGCTTGTGAATTCCATGCTCCCTACAAAATCGAAGGATGCCATTTGAGATGTATTCACCACCTCTTTCGGTACTAAGGACTTTGATGTAGTCTCCACTTTCCTTCTCAACAAAAGCCTTGTATTGGAAGATGCGTTGAAACACTTCACTTTTCTGTTTTAGGAGATAAGAACATGTCTTCCTTGTGTAGTCATCTATGAAGGTCAATAAAGAGTGGTCACCGCCAATTGATGGTATCTACATTGGTCCACATAAATTTGAATGGAAAATCTCGAAAGGTGCCTTTTTTGTTACTGACTTTCCTGCTAGAAATGTCTCTCTATGTTGTTTGCCCAAGATACATCCTTCACATAGACTGTCCAATTTTTCTATGAGTGGAAATCCCTTCACCATGACTTTCCTATGTAGCAAATTCAAACCTCCAAAGTTGAGATGACCAAATCTCAAATTCCATAACCAATTTTCGTCTTTGACCTCTACTTGATAGTTCATTTGTGTGACAACTGGATCTTTTCTTCCATCCTCTTGTGAGTTCATTGATAGTTGTGCTTTTGCACCTTGTTCTTTCAAATTTGATATTATTTTTAGGGGAAACATTCTATGGTTTTTCATCTAAACTTCTGGAATCAGCTCTCCTCTTGGAGGCCTATCCAAAATTGTGCACTTATCATTTTTTAAAAAGAGATTGTATCCCTTTTGCATGAGATGTCCAATGCTTATGAGGTTATGCTTCAAAACGGGGACAAAGTCAATATCTGAGATGTACAAATTCTCCCCCTTCTTTGTTAGGATATTAAGTCTTCCTTTGTCCATGACTGAGACTTTGCTATCAGTCCCTAACGTCACTTTAGATTTCACACTTTCATCTAGATTGGAAAACATTTCTATGTTCCCTAACATGTGGTTGCTACACCCTGAATCTAGATATCATCCATCACTTTGTTTTTCTTGTTCTACATTACATGATAAAAACATGCTATTATGGTCCTGATATTCTATTGTGAACTTTACACTTGGTTTGTTACTAATGTCATATTTTTTCTTTCTACATTCATTTGCATAATGACCATACTTCTTAGAGTAATGACATTGGATTTGACATTTATCATACCTCTGACCTTGTGCTTGATTTTGGCTTGGGACTTGACTTGCATTTTAACTGTTGCCCCTTCCATTTCATCTTCAAGGGAAGCTTCTTCCACCTCTGTGTAGTTTTCTTCCTCTTTCTATGGCATATGATCTTCCTCTGTCTCTACCTTGACCAAATAAAACTTGTATCTTGAAGTCATGCTCCAATGAGGAGCTTGTCACTCTATTCAGTCTATGTTCATGATAAATCAGTGATGCATGAAGATCATCCACTGAGAAATGTGAGAGATCCTTTGTCTCTTCTATGGCGACAACAATGGCATCATACCTTGCTGGAAAACTTCTCAAAGCTTTATCAGCTATTCTCCTTTCCTCAAGTCTCTCACCATGAGACCTTATTTGAGTAACCAACCCAATTACTTGTGTAAAAAATGAGTCCACATCCTCAGAATATTTCATACAAAGTGTTTCAAAGTCTCTTCTCAACATTTGCAGTTTTGTTGTCTTGACTTTTGCCATGCCTTGGTAGGCCATCTAGAGGGTGTCGCATGCTTGCTTGGACTTCGTTGCTGCTGCAACCCTTAGGAAAATAATTTCAAGAACTGTTTGAAAAATGTAAAAGAGGGATTTTGCATCCTTCTTCCTGTTGTCCCTCAACAAATCCCTTTTTGCTTGACATAAGGCATTATATGTTGCTGCATCTACTAGCCCTTGAAAACCATTCTCCACCAAATCCCAAATGTCTTGAGAAGAAAACAGGGCCTTCATTGTAATAGGCCAATAATCATAAATTTTCCCATTAAATTGAGGTATATGAGGATTAGTCAATATTGTGCTTGATGTTTCCATTTATGAGTGAAAAAAAACTTTATACCTGCTGATAAATACACTCCAGGGGAAAAAACAATCTTCCCTCAAAACAATTCTTTTTAACTCCTAGTAAAAACACTTGTTTTTACACTAATAGAGTTTAACTTTATTTGGTACCATGTTAGAAAATTTCAAAGGGATAGAGGAGAGGAGTCTAGCTAAAAAATGGTTGTGGCAAGGAAAATCTTCTGTTGCGGCAAAGAAATCGCAACTACACAGAGTCTTAATTAAAACACAGAACTCATGGTAGAAAAACAGAGTAAAAACAAAATGGTTGTGGTAAATCTACTTGTGAAAGTTTAAGACCACATCGCAACATAACATACTTTTGATTATATTTCAAAACATAGGAAAATACATTCACATGATAAATTGGAGGTTGCTGCTCCAAGTAAAACAAGAAAGATCTTACTGTGATTTATGCTTCACCAGGGTTGTGGAGTAACACACAGTAAAACACAGTAACTGTTTTTTTCACATGCCCACCAAAATTTGCTCCATGATTTTCTCTTTACCTCTCATTCTTTCACCCTCTCTCTCTCTCGCTCAAACTTGGAAATGACTTATACATTCATATTTATACAAAACATACATTTGACTCATTAATTCATGGCAGAGAAAACATTAAAACACAACATAGGTGATTTTACATAATAAATGGTTCTCTGAACTTGCAAGTGTTGTGGAGTGTGGGTAACAGTCGTGGAGTGAATTCTTGCAAAACATATTTATCAAAACTCATTAAGTGGCTTAAGCTATTTGTTGTGTTGTGGAATGGTCAACGATGTACTTTTGCTCAGACTTTAGTCCTTTCGCCTGCAAACAAAATCGCAGCCTGCAAAAGTTGACTGGGCAAGCATATTGTTTGTTAGTATGTTTAATGCGGTTGTTGGGATCAATATTTCCAAAGCCAAAGAGTTAAATAACAACATGCTTAGTTGTCGATATGCATGCCAATGATTGTCTTTTCAAACTTTTGTTCAATGAGTGTGGCAATGTTGTCTGATTAATACTTCCTTTGCCTAAGATGAAGTCAAAATGATTTTGATTTTCTGTTGAAATTTTTATGGTTTGTATTAGTGTTGTATCTAATAAAATTTATAATTTCTCTAAGGGAATTTTTTTCTATTCCATACAATTGGTACTTGTTGAAAGCATCAATGTTCTATTCATAAATATATTTCTCTATGTTTTAATGGTTCAAATAACAATGCGCTAATTTTTTTGATATTGAATAATATTAAACGTGACTGACTTCAACCTATTTAAGTTGAATAAACTCAAAATATCTCCTCTATCTATGGACTAGATACAAATGTCTAACCCCAAAAATAAGAAATCGAAGAAAAAATAAAAAGATCACATTCTATGTCTCCTTTTTCATATGGAAGTTCCAAAAGAAAAATATAACCCTCCCAATCCAAATTCATGTTGCATATTTTTGTATGTAAACCTTGACATAGTGGTATACGCATTTTAATGTAAAATGATCATTTTTTAAATTTTTGTTTGAGAAATTCTAGGCCATATTGTAATAAAATAAACCCACCTCATATTAATGTTGTGTTAGATGAAAATTGCATTGAAATTAGCTTTCACCACAAGCACCCTTGAAATTTTGTATTCATCAAAGTCCTTGTCATAACATCTTGAGTTCTATTTCTGCCCATTGTTTGTTTATGAATGCATGTATCAAAGCATATACATTTCCTCTAGGACTATTTATATGTGCATTTTTGGGCACAAGAGTGGCTCAAAATGCCTAGAAAGGGGATTTTCATAATTAAATCATATATCATATGTGAGCATGATTACAAATGAACTGAAATGCAAGTATGGGATCTTTTGCCTCTTTGAAAAAATTCTTATTGGTATGTTAGCCACTTTGACAACCAATGTATGCAAGGAATGTCTCCCCAAAGCCCTTTTTCATTTAGTGGGTGCTCGAGTGAATCATCTTGTGACATTTGTTCAAGAATTCTTAAGATCATGGACATAATGAATTTCCATCAATGAATCTATATTGAACTCATTTTTATAAGACAATAATGCTTCATTGTAATTATTTTGCAAGCAAAGTCTTTTATTACCCCTTTATATCCATTCTATAGAAGTATATCTATTATGTCAAAGCACTCAAAGAGAATCAAATAAGAAATCTCTAGGAGTAAAACTGAATTTTTTCAAGTGGGTCAAACTATATTTTTCCAAAACAACATTAATATGAAGTTCTTCATCCATACCAAATTTGTATAATTCAGTTACATGCTTGTTTAGACCTTCTTGTTTGTCTTGTGCATTAAGCACATTCATTTGTTTTCTTCTTCTCTTTGGTATCTACCGACCATAGTTTTATAAAGAAAAAAAAACATTAATGTTTTTGTTTTTTTTCTTCCATTTATCTTTTTCCAGATATCGAAAAAAGAAATTTCTATTAATACCATTGGCATCTTTCTAAACTTTGCATATGTTGTATCCAATGGAAATTGTCTATATTTGTAATGACACTAAGAAATGTTGACAAGTTCCACCTTAGACCGAGATAATTTGTTTCCTTGCGAGTCAACAAAGAATTTAAGAAAGAAAAGAAAATATCTCAATGTGTTATGATACAGAGACTCCAAATATTATCTTTCATTCATGAATGCAAAATCATTATGGATTCCTTTGGATGTAACTACAAATAATAATAAAAAGTTATTCATAATCAACATGTAAACAAATAGTGACATTGTAGACTTGAATATTATTGGAAAGATAATCATATTTAACCTCATATTTAGTGGATTATTATAGAAATAATACCAATGAAATAATTTAGTATATTCCATTATAACGTTGCACTAATAATAAACATTACACTTTGCCCATTCAGACTGAATACATATTCCAAATTGACTCGGACTGAACCAATTAAAAGAAATAAAAATGATCTCTCCAAATTTACTTGTGAAAAAATTTATTTATCCCAAGCCAAACTCCATGTGTACAGAAGAAATTTGTGTCCCTTTCTCTCCACACGCATTCCATCTACAACTTTTCTCCAATCGTACCCCCTCTTTTGCACATCCTTTATTTTGAACACATTCCCTTCATGAGCCATATCATAGAACTAGAAAAATGTATAGCTCATGCTTTAAAAAATTCTCTATTGTGATTTTAATTTCATTGCTTCATTTTTTTAGGAAATTCTCTTAGTTTTAATACAACTTAAATTTACCTCACCTTAAAATTTAATAAATATAAAAAAATTAAAACAAATAAAAATACAATAATTATTAGTTGAAATTACATTAAACTAGATGATTAGACAACATAATTGGAGCGTTAGTCAACATGTGATCTTCCATGAGGCCCATGTTCCCTTCCCTCCTCATTGCCAAATTTAGGACTTAGATAAAAATCTTCCCAACTAAGAAGTTTCGTTAATTTCTCATTTTTTTTTCATTTTAGTTTCACAGGTTTCCCTGGATATAGAAAATGGAACACAACCTTGGTTGTGACTTCAAAAACCAGATATCTATCTTAGAGGAGTTAGCTAATAAGGGTTCATTTTCATTAGTGACACACTATATTGCTTGCAATATCATTTCTCTTAAACCACCACACTTTCAACTAGTAATGGACATCATCATCCTTTCCCCCTTTAATTTCTCAACTCAGTTGGTGATCCTGCCCATCATTTAAGGTTTATGATTTGATAGTACAAAGGGTATGGTATTATCTCCCTAGTTGATTGAACCTACATTCATCTCACTTGACTTCCTTTATAGACTAGGAACTCATTGTTTTGTAGGTCTTCACCACCAAAACACACGGATAACAGGCTCTTGACACCTATAGTCCTTTCCTTGAGAAACCCAGTTGGTAAAACATCCACGCACTATGTTCAACCTCCTAAAATTGAATGATGTACTACTAAGCCTTTGGTGAATCATTGTATTTGATTTTAAATTAATTAAACAATCACTATGGTGCTTATTACGGGAGATATTTGATAAACTACATTGATAACAGACTCGTGCAGCAAAGTTTCAATGTACCTAACCTAAAAATGGTCTTGCCAACCATTTGTAGATAAAAAATAAGTATAGTATGTTGTGCATAATTTTATTATGGGCTATGAAATTCATTGTTATTTTTTTTGTTGATGCATGGCCAATTTGTACATTCATAAATGATGAACAAAATTTTCTCTCATTTTCTAGAAATATTTTATTTATTTCCTACAATTTTGGTGGGCTAGAGCTATTCTCTATGTAAAAGAAGATAGTATGTCTAAATGTGATTTCCCTATTTCTAATTTGAAACAATTCAAGGGAATTTTATACTTACTAGATAAAATTTTAAGTTTTGGCCACAATCAATTCAAGAGAATTTTATACTTATGAGATAAAATTTTACGTTTTGTCAACAATATTTATATATTCCATTAACAGAAATATCTATGTGCATATATTATTGTCTACACCCCTCTATCATAAGTCTCCTTCTTGGGAAAATCATACTAAGTTTAAAACTAATGGAAGTAAGGTAGATGTGGAAGTAATGCATGTGTGTAGGTAAGACATGTGCAAAGCTAAAGTATATGTAGCGACAACACATATGTAGTGCTAAAGTTTTCCTTTTGGAAAAGCCTTTTGTAGAATAGTGGAACTTACCCTATTACCTCCACACATGCTTTACCTATGCACATACTTTACTTCAACACAAACTCTAACTCTACACAAGCTTTGTTTCCAAGCCTTCCATTTGGACATAGTATCTTCGTTCACACACATAATACGTCTAGATAGAGTCTATGTGAATTAAAAAGATATGCGGAGCTAAATTATGTGGAGAGATAAAAGGTAAGTTCTAATGCTTCACAAAAGGTGGGCCCAAAAGAAAATATTTAATTTATAACCATGTTTGCAAGGTAGTGAAGATCTAGACTATGTTTTCAAGATTCTCTTTGAGTACTAATAATAAAGTTTCATTTAAATAATTTTATGCATTTCACATTTTTTTATTTTTCCACTTTTCTGAATTCTATTGTTGACATCAAAAAAACCCAAAGTAGATAATGGGGTTTAAAATCATTAATTTTTTAATTGGAATAATTTATTAAATTTCATATAGTCCATGAAAAAATATTTCCAACGGTATTTATTTAAATTCTTACTCTCCCTTCTATGCAAAAGAAAGGAATCTATGGAGGTAAATTCTTCCTTTTGAAGCCACCTTGTGTAAAGACCTTTGCACATGCCTTACTTTAGTGTAAACTATAGCTCCAAAAATGCCTTATATTTTCACATGGCTTACTTCCACTAGTTTTAGACCTCGTAATATTGTCGAAATAGAGAAACGTATCACTCTAGGTGAATACTACGCAAAGCTAAAGTCTATGAGGAAGAAAGGCATGTGTAGAGATAAATTTTAAATGGAAGAGAAGCATGTTTGGAGCTAAATTTAGTGCATAAGTGTGAAAATAAAAGGGTAAGTTCCACTGCTTCACATAAGGTGAGCCCAAAGGGAAATATTCAATTTATAATCATGTTGGGAAAAAAATCTAGATATTTAGACTTGGGTGTAATTATTTCTCTAGTATAGAATTAATTTTTAATCTACATGGACCGAAATGAAGCTACTTCGATGCATGGAATATAAATATAGAGCCCAAAGTAGGTACACTTGGCTATAAATGATAAATAATAAGTTGTCATGAATAAATTAATAACAAATAATAAATGGTTATTTATATTCTTTGGAAGTAATAAAATAATGCAATTATGGAACAAAAGTTAATATTTTCAAGTAATTGTTTTTCAATGTTGTTCACACACACCGAAGATTGGTGGCCACGACATCAATGGCAATGATTCAGATAGATATACCACAAGGGATCACTTCTCTTCGACTTTTGAGAAGAGCCTAACCCCAAGAGCATCGAGACGAATTGACCCGTTGACCTCCTATTAGCAATGTTATTTCAACAACAAGAACTTCACCAATTGAGCAAACCCCTAGGGCTTAATAGCTTCACATAATAGTCTCAATTTACTACCATTTTGCATTGAATAATTTTCAGAGGCATGTGCGGAGTTAAAGTAAATCCCATTAAATCTCTAATTCTTTTGTATATTATTTATACATAGTCAAAGAATCACAGACAAACATTTGATGCCACATATTTTTTTGCGTACTTTCAAATTGATTGAAACCAAATAGGAAGAACAAATCTAATATTTCAAAATTCTCTTTTGTTGGCATTATGGTTAATGTGTTTCCGTTAATGGAATCTTACTTGATAAATATGTCAACATTGCAATTACAAGATGATTATACAAACTGCTACATATTTTACACCCGATATGGACAAAAGAATGTGAGTTCAGAGACAGATGGATTGTAGAGGTAAAGTTTGAAAAAATATACACGGGTCTTGAGAAGCAAGGTTGCATAGATACACATGTATTGTGAAGAAAAGTCGTGTACATAATATGCACCCTGGTAATTTGAATACTAGGGGCATATACCATGGTATTAGCCCATAGTAATGGAAGTGTCAACGATTATTTTATCACATCAAAGAATAAAAATGACATTACCAAGGGATTTAGCTAAGGTATTGGCTAGGACAAAGACTATATAAGGAGATGGAGATGAAGGTGTTAAGTGTGAAAGTTATGGGCTATTAATTTGTAATTTGAACTGAAACAAGGATGCATCAAAGAGCATAGATATGGCTCAGGTCCAATAGATCTAAAATGAATACATATTTATTGATCTATTTATGTTTGTAGCTAACAATGATAGATCTATGATGATGGAATGAATTTAGATATAATAATGTGTGGCTGTAACAGTATGTATGCCAAGTATTTGTATTGACATATGTTGTGTTATGCAGCAAAAGTATGATTCAGTGATTTCAGACATGTACATTGGTTTTCCTTTCAGTGATTGCATACATATGCAGATCTATCTCTGCAGGGTCGCATATAAATTCTATGAATTTATGTTGTATGTCGACATTTGTACATGGGTGTTGTCCATAATAAGCATGTACATACATTGATATGTCTTATAGAAGTCATGTATATGTGTTAGGGTTTGTAGTACTAGTAAATGATTACATTTGATCAATTATGCTTTTTGCGCTATTGTCCATCGAAGATGTGTCTTTCATGATAATATGTGCTTAACAATATTAATTGGGTTGAATTAGCTATACAATAGAATGTTTATTAGCGATGATGCTACATTGTGGTAATGTGTAATTGTTTCAATGATATGTGGTTAATACAGTACATGATTGAGTTGTTTTCTTAGTATTACAGTGATTTAGATTTAGTTTTCAGTGATTTAAGATTTGTACGTAGGTATGATAAAAAGGAAAGGCGTATATACACGAGTGTTCTTGAGAACAATAACGTATACAATTTAAAGTGTATCAAATCAGTGTTTGCAGTGCCACCACTTTGTTTCCGTGCTGATGAACAATGTTTGGTTTGGTATAATGGTTGTGGATTGGTATGATATGATGGTTTATATCTATTATGTTTTGATGGTTAATTGAGATTCAGTGACCAATTTGATGGTAATACATTGATTCAGTTGGTTTAATGTTTAGTTTCAGAATTGTTACTTGGTATTGGGCTTATTTTTGGAAGTGGGTCTAGTTTGAAAATATGATGAAAGGTGGCCTACAAGTTTTGACGTTTTGAGTCAGGTGGATCTAGTATGAAATATTATTAAACATGGTCCATAAGTGGTGTTGAGGGTTGAACCCTTCAGTAAGGGAGTCGAAACATCCTTCTAGTGGTAGATGGTTAATTTGTTTGGGGGTTAGGAGCTCACTTCTGGTAGGAGCCGGTACATGAGATCAGGGGGTTATAGCTCCCTTCTAGTGATTGTTGGAGAATGAGAGAAGGTTGTATCCTTCTTAAGATGGGTGCCTACATGCTAGTAAGAGTTTGCACTACTATGACATATAAAGAATTTTTCTTAATAATAAAAGCAGAAGACAAAAATGACGACAACAGTGGTTTTCTCCCACATTGGGTTTCCACCTAAAATCATGGTGCCCATGTGTGTTGATATATTTCTTGTGTGCTGATGATCTATCTGTTATTTATTGCTCATGGTTTTTCCTTTGTTGGGTAGCAGATCCTCCCCATAGCATGTTTTTGGGGCTTGAAGCCCAAATTTTGGTCAAGTGTAATGTAAAGACCCTGCGAAATGTAGGCGCGGAGCATGAGAGTCTAGGGTTGTCTGCCCTAAGATAATTTAATTTAATGTAAAGTGTGTCATCCTACCCATGGTCCGCAGACCATGGGATTATATAAATAGAGTGAGGCTCTAAGTGTAAAGTCAGTTTTAGTTTTGACAAGTAACAGATAGATGCAAAGTTATTGTTAGAAGATAGAAGTGAATGTGAAGTGTATTGGGCCGTAGTGGTAGATAGAGGCTCTGCAGCTGAGTGCACAGAGGCCAAGTAGAGTCTGCAACTGAGTGCGCGGACACCTGCAGCTGAGTGCGCAGGGCAGAGTCAGGTCTGTAACTGCACTTGAGTATTAATAAAGATAAGATTGATTCAGAATATTGTGAATCTGTTTTTAGATCTATATTTCTTTGTTCTAGTTATTTTTATGTATTTATATTGTTTTCAAGTACTTGCACTAATATGGAAGTTGAATAAGTAATAAGAATATTGGGCCCACACAAGCTAAGTTAAGCACTAATTGTTGGTTGATAAAAGGTGCCTTTAAAACTCCTAATTATCCTCACATTAATTATCAATCCGAGCAAGTCTTCTTATTTCAAGTGTGTACACAATATGTGGCTGTTATTTAATTCAGAGAATAATGTTTTATGGATTGCAGTATATATCTTTCAATACAAGAGTAAACAGACGCATCTAGTAAATTCCAATTGCAATTAAAGAACTCAATCTTCTAATAAACTCAAATCTTACATTAACAACAGCATCAGTCAAGAGTACAGTAATGATAAATCATCTCTCTTTAATTGATTTAATCTAAATCAAACCCAATCTTCCGTAAATAATATGAACATCAAATGATATCAATATTAGAGTTTCAACAACGATAGTTAATACTCTTTACAGTTGATTAAATCCAACGGAATATTTATCTAAGTAACTCAATCCATAATGAATGTAAACTAAAACGACGACAATATTGTAAGTTATATAAAGCAAAGATATTTTGTCAACACCGGAAAATAATAAACAGTGAAAGAAATAAAATCACATAAAGCAAGAATACTATTAAACCATCACACTTGCGAGAATTGGAAATGTATGGCACAAGGAAAGCATTGGAATCCACTAGAGGTCAAGCCCTTAGCCACCAGTGAACACTGCTAAGTTACTTCAGATGATGCGAGGGAAAAAAACTTCACTTATATATTAATCATCAAACTGAATGCACATTACAATATATTTGTGTTCTTCTCGACATCGAGAGTCTGTAATTAAAATTACAATTACAATAATAACAATGATTCTCCCCCTTTCCTTCTTACAAACATCTCCTTTTATAATAGGAAAGGGTAAGAAAAAGATAAATGATAAACATGATCCCTTGGGATCTCTCGATCCTGAGGGATTCACAATTTATTTACAACTTCAAACATCCTTTCCTTTCTCGTTCTGATTCTTCTGATTTTCTTTGGCCTTATCTGCAACCGCTGCATTCCTTCCTTAGCTTGCCAATTTTTTCTATTCCTTCATATGGAATAGCATTTGTCCCTTTTGTCATTTTCCTGCATAAAGAAGGGTAATAATTAGCTAAGTCATAACTGCAGATAATTCCTTCATTTCTTACCGTAATTCCTTAATAGATTAATGCATTAAGATATAGAAAAGATAAGAATAAAGGAAAAGAATGATGAGATTAATAGTAAATGAATACCTTTTCCATGACTAAACATACTCCCCTACTTACCCTATTTCATGTCCTCATGAAAAGCAAGTAGTTCATATGCAGATAAGTTTGAGAATAAGCTAGAGAAGGAATGTCGTAAAGTGGTCTAAAACCATGGTTCCTGGCCAAAAGCTTAAAGATGGGCCCTGTCTGTCATTCAGGAAATTCATATATAGCTCGATAACCTTTAGCGGGATACCAAATGATAGGACTACGAAACCGACAACCTAGCCAATAAGGACCTTCCCTTAAAATGAGATTTCTATAAGTGACAAAATGTTTTGCAACTAATTTAAAATATTTATAATTGAATGGCTCTCTATTTTGTACATTGCTAGTGGAAAATATCCCCTGAACTTGGCTGTAGCCAAGGAACTTTCCTGAATGGAGAGGAAGCATTGTACTCCCTTCTGTACAATCTCTTTCGGAATAGGCCCCAAAATTTTGATTACTCCTTCCCTTGTCATTAGACTCTTGTGATTGGCCAACATTTGTAAAGGGTGTTTGGGTTCACCTCTGACCCAAAGGTCCAGCCCATGCTCTTGCCTCTAGAATGCGTTATGAGCCTTGAACCATTTCAGTTGATTGGTAGCAAATGAAATAAAAGCTTGGAATTGCACATCCCCCACAAAATGATTGGGGTTTTTTTCGACTTCTTCCTCTAATATAAAATTATGTAGGTAAAATTCACACAACAATCTTTGAACTTTTACCCCATGTTTTTTGCAACAGTTTATGAAATCATCAATTGTTTTTAATTCTATTGGTTTTCCAACCCTCACGGCTTTGATTTTCAACTGCAGGTATCTTTCTAGCAAAAATAAGGCATAATTATTGGTAGGAGATCTGCATGCCAAGACATCAGTGTACAATGAGAAAATAGTGTCCATTTGATTCATGACCCTCTCTAGTCTGAGCTTCATTTTCTCAATTTTCTCTTCTGCCTTTCGGTATTTGTTGAAGGTCTCACTTTCTGATGTATTCATGTCTCGAAGCTGCCTCTGTAATTCTTGGTATTTTTGCTGGGAGACAATTTCTAGCTCAAGCCTTTCTATTGCAAGATGAGCCTGTGCAAAATCTTCTTGAAGATTTAATATACTAGGGTCATTGCTCGTCATGATATCTTTGGCTTGAATGGTTGTCTGTGTACTCCTGCTATGAGAAGGAATGCCTCTTGTCTGTGTTCCTTTATTATGGGAGGTCCATGCCTCCGTCTGGGTAGCCACACTGCAGGAGGCTACCACCTCCATCTGAATAGCTGAGTCATAAGAGGGTACAACCTTTGTCTGAATAGCTAAGTCATAAGAGGGTACAACCTCTATCTGGGTAGCTACTTCTACAAGAATTGCATGTTGTCCCTTAGTGGGTATGGGCTCCGTTTGCATCCCTGTAGTTATTCTTTCACGAAATTCATTGTGCACTACTGCATTTATTGTCTCTAGGATTTTGTATGGAACCTTCCCCGCTGATATTTCATTTATCTTTCTCTTGAGCCTTTTTACTATTTTCCAGAGTCTCTGGTGTTCCTTCCTAAGCTTTTTAATTTTGGCTCTATACTTTTTCAGGGGTGCAACTATTATGTTAATAGTCTCTGCTCCTAATGAACCTGGTTGCTCATCCTGACTCTGTTCTACCAGAACCGTGTCCCCAGATTGGTAGTCATTTTCTTGATTTATTTCTACCCCTTCTGTTTGGCCTATATTCTCCATGTTTAGACCTACCTGGCTGGGTTCTCTTGGAGGCACATCACCAGGTTGGTTCTCCTCTCCTTGAGTGGCCTCTGCCCTTGTTTTTTCTTCATAGCTTACATTTTCTGATATAATTCTATCTTGGCCAGAGTTCTCTACAGATTGGGTTGCTCCATTGTTAAAATTGAGTGGGCTTTCGGGCTGTATAAAATCATCCATGTTGGCCAGAATCTAGGCCAATTCGATATCATGCAATAAATCTCCTAGGGGACTTGTATTTGATGTTGAGAGGAGTTCTAATTCATTTCTTTCCTCAGCTCCAAAATGCCCTGATTCTTCCCCATGGTCCAATTCAGGGTTATCCTGGTCTTCTATCTGCAAGTGTTGTTCACTTCCTGGGCTAGACAATTCTATGGGTTGGCTGATACTGCCCTGGGGGTTTTCAGCCACTCCTAGGTTTGTCCTTAGCCTAGAGAAATGTCTGCGCTTCTGGGGAATGTTTGTTGTAAGGGTAGTCCTCTTCCTTTTCGGAACAGGGTTATGCATAAGCAGAGTTAAACCCCCTTCAATAGAAAATACTATTTCCTCCCAACTTGACTGTTGTTGGGAAAGGTTGTAGCTAACTATCAGCCTAATCAAACAGTGATGGCTTATGACAGTTTCTACGTGTCAAGATTTTTTTATCCTTTCAGCGGAGTCATGCATTAGAAAATTCAAACATGTAGGTAAATTCACAAAACACTTTTGTTTCAAGACTGCTAAGAGTTTACGTTGACGCGACCTTACCATGTCTTTTCATCTGTCACATGCGATAAAATTCTAGATGACTCTTGCTAGCTCTCCCTATGGCTCTCTAAGGGACGATGGTCGAACTCCTTTGCCTTTGATAATCAATCCTGTCCTTCATCCTTAAAGACTATAATAACATCCTATAGCTTCAATATTTTATTAGCCCATACGGGTCCTTCTGCTGGTACCCCAGATACTTCAGCTATCACAACATCTGACACTATGATTTGCCTGCCCCTTATCATGGATTGTCCGTTCTGTAAATTTTGTAAGAATTCAATGGCGATTTCTTCGTTGGGTTGCTGAAACCGTGTGAAGTATGTTATCCATCCAGGTTAGGCTAGAATTTCTCTGGCTGCATCAAAAACATCCAGTATTAGTAGCTCCTTGTGCACTATTCTTCCTCCCATAATACTTGATTTCTACAAATAGTTAGTGTAGCAGAGATAACACAACAATAGATAGAGCTGAGCAATGGAACAACAAGTTGTTATAATGGTTATATCGAATGATACTTTGCAAGCATAAATATCGTTATCTAAGACTTGTTATTATTCTACATGCTCCGCGATCATGGAATGTTGTATTCCCTTGCAAGATCAAATAAAGAGCTGACACGCATGCATAGTACACTGGAGGTTGCTCCTCACCCCCCTTTGAAATGATAGGTCACCTTCCAAAGAATAAGTGAAGGAATAACGTGTTGGTGGCAAAGTATAGGGGTGATAAAAGTGGCAGGGTATGCATATTAATGAAAGGATTGCAAAAGATATCGGAGTGTTGAAATCAATGAATATAATGATAATTATCAATAAGCGAGGAGATGCCTTGAGGTGATTCGAAAGGGAAAAAGGACAACTAATGCAGGAAAGATACTTTGCCGTCATCATTCCACATAAAGCTATTATTATTTATTTCTTTTAAAAGATATCACATGCATAGGTTCAAAATAAATTAGGGAGATAGTCTCTTTGTAGTAAAGATAACAAATAAGAAAAGGGAGTTATAATAACTATTGATGTTGAAAATACGACTTCAATACCATCAACAGAGCTTCTGTTACCCGCAGGCATTTATAGCCTCGACAGAGTTTCATTTTTCACCCTTTGGAACCATGATTCTCTATGTATAAGTGGGGATCGATCCCTTTCATGTCTGGGTAATCCCAGGCGAAAGCCTCTTTATATTTTCTCAGAAGTTGAACAAGCTTCTGCTCCTGGTCAATAGTAAGGTTTTTGTTGATACTTAAGGTTTTCCCTAGCTCAAATTCTATGGTTTTTCTATTATAAATAGAAGTTGTTGGTATTGACTGTTCATTAATATCTTTTAAGGGATCTTCTTCAATTTCATTATCCAGGGCTGCTTCGATCATGTGACACTTTAGATGGGATACAACATCTAGTTGGTTAATGTGATTGTTAATGATGTCATCTTTTGTTTGATCCTTGAATTCGAGAGCATCTTCTATAGTTAGTGGTGATCTAATGTTTTCAATTAGATATGATACAGGTTGTTTTCTAGTTTTTATTATTGTTAAACTTGGCTGAGCTCGAGGATATAAGGCTAAATTCTTCACATTACTTCCTCTTGCTACAGTCATGCTACCTGTTCGACATCTTATGTAAGCATTTGCGGTTACTAGCCAAGGTCATCCTAGAATTAGGGGATGTCAGTCTAGCCGGTTTCTAGGATTGATAATCAGGAAATTTGCTGGGTATTCCCAGGAGTCTACAGATACCATTACATCCTATAATGTAACTTCTGGTTTGACTACCGATCGGTCAGCTAGTTCCAACGAGGTTGTGGTTGGGTCCAAAGATGTAATGCCAAGATTTTGACAAGTTGTTGTTGTTAGAATGTTGATTGTTGCTCCTAGGTCGACTAATGCATTGGGAAAGGAGCATCCATTTATTTTCACCGTGACTATAGGATTTCTTGGGTCCTCATATTTTACCGGTGTTTCTTTGACTAATAATAAATCGAACAAGGTACCGACTACATGGACAGTTGGGGTTGTTTTTATTTTCCACTTTGGCTTTTTCACACACAATTCCTTAATATTTTTTTCATAAATTGGAATGTCTTGAATAGCCTGGGGGAGAGGTATTTTTACACACAAATTTTTCAATTCTCCCAGAAGATCAAAATTAGGATATTTGATTGGTTGTGGTATGATTAATCTTTCTGGGAATGGTGTGTAGGTTTTAACCCCGTACAGAAATTACCTGCATACAAATTCTATAACACAGAAAATAAACAATGCGAGAGCATAACACATAAAACACATATACACAGAGATTTTTCCATGGATCGCAAAACTGGGACTACCAACTTGATTTTTCATTATGTTCCTTTCAATGTTATAATACATATTTATACATGCTGAAGCATCTAATACCATGGACCGAAAACCATCGTGTCCAAAAAACATGTGCGAAAATCATGCACAAAACTGTATTCAAAAAATGATGAAATTATACTCTGTGAATTGGAAGTCTGCTTCCAAAACTAAGTGTAGGTGTTGTTCTTAAGAATCTCAGTCTTAAGTTTGATCTCCCGGTACCTGTCAATAATGCTTTTTTCGTTTTCTCCTTGGACATCCTGCGAAGCTAGCTCTATATCATTTTGACCTTGTGATAGTGAAGGTCCAGTAAGAGGTGAAACAAAATTACTAGTTGTAGATGGTGTTTCTCCAATTATTATGACAACTTAATCTTCTGCATCCTTTTCTGCACATGTCCTAGGAGTCATCTTATCTCTTTTCCTGTAACTAATTTTTAAATACTTGGCCTCACTACCTGTTGTTGATGATGATTTCTCCTCTCTCTTTCCTTTACTTTTTTTCTCTTAAGGAGTGGGGGGTCTATAAATTTGAACTAGAAAATAATTTCTCTTCATCTTTATTTAATGTATTCGTTGTCCATTCTGACTCATTTGCATATTTCTCTATAACAGGCCTTGGGGTATGGATATATGGAGTATTTTTATTTTCTACTCTCAACTTCAAAATGATACCCAAATGGTCATAAGACCATGTGAAACTCAGCCTTAATTTCATTTCCTCATTGATTTTATCTACCTATTCTCCCGCTGAGCTAGTATTGCATATGAAAGGGCCAACCTGTCTCTTTATATGAAACTGGGACTTCTTCTTTGCCACCACAAAGTGAATATCATCTGAATTTAGCATTTGTATGATACATTCAAGGGAAAAAATCCTCATAGGGAGTTATTCTTGGAACTTGTATGGTGCTAACGCACAACCGTATAAATACCAGCCTCTAGTCTTGGCGTGATCTGTCAAATTTAGAATCCTCTTGATGTCTTCACTAATTCTTGGCTATACTGAGCTATTTAGGACACTCATAGCTGGGTGGATGAATTCCTCAATGAATTGTTTATAGGAGAATTCTTGTTGGTTTTTCCTCACTAAAGATGTCCACAATATTACAGACTGTTGGTTTCCTTCGTCATATAGTTTCTACATGGAAAAGTTGAACATGTCTACATGATAATAAAAAAGCATATAAACTAAAATGGAAATGTACTTAAACACTTGTTATGTTGGAAAATTAAGAAATTTCTCATTTATGTTATCAACTAGGAATTGACTAAAATTAAACAAAATAGATGGTTTGTTATCTCTGGAAAAGATGGAAAGGAAACCTAAAATGGTTTCATCTACCCTCTCATAAGAATAATAACCTGGAATGTATGAAATGATGGTTATAATTTGTTTAGCTTTATCAGGGGAGATTAAGGAAGGGTATGGAGGATTATTCTTTGGCAATTGGGCATTTCTGGTAAGGGGATATCAAAAATCTTGGCTCTTATGGAAAAATCAAGCTTCCAATAGAGTTCGATGAGGGCTTCTAAGGAAAATCAGGAACTGTTATCCATAGGGGGGGATAGCGTCATTTGTTTTTATATTGGGTACTAATTGAAAAAAGGATTTCACCAAATGGGGTTATAATGGCTCTTTGACTGGGAACATAATTTTTTTTTGTCTTTCCTAGTGAATTCAGGGGCATGGAAGGTCAGAGATAAAATATAGTGAGGAAGATTGTACTCCTAGAGTCCAATTTAATCCGTTTTGTCAACATGTTTATCCTCCAACCAACAATAAAGTTCCAAAAATTCATAGTCGCAATTTGTCTCACTGATCTTGTAATCCCTATTAGCTAATGGAATATGATCTAAGTCTATAGATGGAGGGATTAATGGATTCACAGGGTCCTCCTGGTTCTTCTTCTTTGGAGGCATAATTAGATCAGTGAATGATTAATAGTGCTGGAAGGAAGAGCTTACCAGGAACAAATTTCAGGTTGTGAGTCGCCAGGGGAGGGGGACAAGAATGCTGACAGTTGATCTAGCTCAGCAAATCTTTTGAAACTGGGTTGCTTTGTAGAAAAACATGTGAATTATAGAGAATAAGCAAGTGAAAGGGATAATGAAGATGGTTCAGGGTTTTTAAAAGAGATAGCGACAGGTTTTGTTTGAGGTTGGCGCGGGACTGTTGAAATCAAATGGTTACCCAGGAGGGAAAACATTGAATGCTCAATAATAATTTTTCCTAGAAGACATTTAATTGGGAAACAACAAGGAAATGTGGTGGGATAGGAGTGGCGTAGGTGTCGAGTAGGGACAATGGTAAAGGGATGAGGGGGGAGTGGTATTCGAAGGGGGTAGGAGGTAGTATGTGGTATAGGTTGGGAGGGTGTGAAAAACAAAGAGGAGGTCACATGGTGATGGGGCCCAGTGGAGAATACCACTTTTTTGGAATCCCCCCCCGACAGTAAAGGTAGGATGGAGAGTGGGGGCTAGAAACAAATGGGTACCATATATCCTAAAGAGCGGAGAATCCTAATGCTTTTGATCGTGACACTTTCAACCAGAAACGACAAAACATATTTTTCTCCACATGCGCCTCTTTGATAATGCTTGAAACTTAGGATAATATTTCGAATAGAAATATTTCATGAATTTGCATTATCTCTTTGTGCCCTTTTAGTTTACAATGTCACCAAGACTTACGATAAACGGAAAATAAATACATTTATAAGACCAAATTGTTTAGTGTGCCCTGTAACTAAGCTAACATTTTTATTTTTCTAAATGGTCCATTTAGGCTAGAAAACCAATAACTATTTCTATCATTTATTTCTACTTAAATCCTATCATTCATTTCTCCTATTGATTCAAATTAAATAGTTGAACCGATGTCATTTTCTACCTAACTATTGATTTGCCAAGATTAAATTGTTTTGCAAATATTTATTATATAATCAAATTTACATAAATCCATACATGTTTAACCATGCTTATAATGTATGATTAAACAAATAACTAGTCATTGTGGCATTTTAAACAAGCTGCACACAACCTTTCTTTATCAATCATGAAGATAACTATCTATCAGTAGTGGAATTTAAAACTGCAACACTTTCAATATTATTTCCTTTTGTTTTTCTTTCTTTGATCGGTTTTTTTTAATTTTTAATTTTTATTTATTTATAACCTCTTTTTAATTTTATTCGATTTTTCTTTTTGGAAATCATTTGCAGATTGAAAATTATTTACAATATGAGATTTCTGAGATAAAATATTCAATCACCTTGAGATCCTATAAGTTATAGGACCCTAACATTGGGTATTCAATCCACCATTAGAGTCTATGAAATCATGATTAACATTTATTTTCTTCTCCTCATGAGTTTCATTTACTACCCTTTCACCATTAGTAATCATTTCTTGTAGCAAATTTGTAAAATCTATCTTCAAAGCTTCCATGTCGCCTTTAATTTTTTCTTCTATACCATCCACCTTAGCTTCCACGCCTGTCTTCAATTCTTCCATGTTTCCTTTAAATTTTTCTTCTATACCATCCATCTTAGCTTTGATGCCTTTATTTAAACCATCCATATTAGCTTCCATGCCATCCATATTAGCTTCCATGTCTTTCTTTAAACTATCCATCTTAGCTTCTATTACATTGTGTGAGAGTGAATTTTGTTGCACTTGGTCTCATAATTTTGATATATCATGTTGAATTTATTCCTCTTCTTCATGAGTCATGATAGAGATTTCAGGTTGCTTACTAGGAATTTCCATTTTCTTTCTTCGGGGCATCAATTGATGATAATAATGTTTCACTATGCCCTTTGAATTCCTTCAAGCTAATTTTTCAAACCAAAATTATGAAAATTTTTAAAAAACCTACACACTTTTTTTTCACTTTGTAGGAGCTCGATATTGAATCTATTGTATCTCTATAATTTTGGATATTCAAGGTCTAAAATTTTTCCGTACAATAGCCCTTTGAGTCCTCTTTCCAACCCCTCAAGTCTAATCAAGATTGGATTCTCCAAGGAAGCACTATTCCAAATCTCCCACAATGGCCTGATTATAGACTAGTTCAGTAGAGCGAACTTGTACGAAGAGCCACATCTCATTGGTTTCGCCTTAGGACGTGAAACTGATACAAATAAAACTACAGGCCATCCTATTTCTGCAACATTTTATGAAATTTCAATATGATGCTCAGAGATAAAGTTATGATGCATTTCCCTAGGTTGCTTGTTTGAGATATAAATCGGGAGCCTTCAAAAACCATAACTTACTTGGATCCTATCTCCGAAAATATAGCTAGAAAGGTTCTGAAATTTAGACAAGACGTTCATCTTGATTTCAGCTCAAATGGGTTTTAATTTCTGCTTCTGCAACATCGTATAGAAAACTTTATAGCTAATATTTGACTATGGCCTGTTTCGAGTAGCGAAACCCTAGAATCGAAAACTCTCATACCAAATGTTATGTAATCAACTCACAAAATAGAAGAAACGATAGATCAATGACTTCAAAATTATCCTCTTCGAGGGGAAAACCTTCTTTATATTACACAAATGAATAATTCTTGGATGATACAAATGACAAAACCTCCTTTCTATACATAGGAGTATAAGGGGTCACAATATAATCAAACCTAACATAACAATAATCATATAAGGGCACACAATAACAATAGTGGTATTCTATGGGGCACAATAATAACAATATGGGGACAATAGGGGAAAAAAATAAAAATAAGTGCTACAATGAAAGTAGTAATGGGGGAATCGCTAGTACTATAGGGACCTAACAAGTTCAGAATTTTCAGACAGAAAACATTAAAAAATATGGGCTCGCTGGGGGAAGCAAAGATTTTTGTATGCGTCTATGAGTGCATCAGTGGAAAATGGGTGCAAAGTGGCCTGATGATTTATCTCAAGAGCTTGACAAATTCTTTCTTGGGCAATTGAAAACAAGACTTCATTGTTTTGAGAAATTATTGCTTGCTAGCAAGGGAGGTGCCTAAGATGACACCATATAGTGAATTCTAGGATAATATGAGTCTGGGGAAAGGTAAATTGGGGTAGAAACGATTCCCAAATATTTAAATCATCACTTTGGTCTAAATACTTTTGTCTTTCCCAATTATGCAGCTCATACAAATCAAACTCACATTGAACTTCTGCTATCTTTTACAGGGTATCAATCAAAGGGGACCTATCTAAATCAAGGAAAGGAGGTACCATAGGATCCTATTCAGGAATATTTCCCTTTCCTTTCTGCCAAAAACTCTTTTATTTCAATAGAAAATTTAAACAACAATGTTACTAGGTCGCAATTGGATTGGCTTTAGAAGGGGAAAACTTTGCACAGGGTATTGGCGAGCTTGGCAATATATCAATATGAACCTGCGTGGATAAAATAAAAATAAAAAGAGGATAATGCAGCTTGATATGGGATTTTATAATGGGAATTGAGGGCGTTCAAATAGATTATTACCATTTTGGAGCTAGCATTTATTATATTTTATACATTGGTAGGAAAACATTTAATGGCTAACGACTATATCACTACTGGTGGGAGATTTGAATGCTAACAATTACATGACGTGGAGGATGGATGATGTGGATGGATGGGTGATGTGGACAAAGTGGCAGATGACAAGTGTTGAGGATGGAGCGAAAGCAAACAAGTTTTGGTGAAGTAAAATTATAAGTACAGACATGAACAAATTTGTCTAGCCTGATAATGGGTCTAGCCACAACAGATACATTCTATAGAATATTTCCTTAGGCTAGAATCAATCAAGAGGGCCTACCTCTTGGTCGCTTATCCTGCTTGATGATGTCCTCACTTACTCACTCCAACAATCTCGCACTTCCTTCTTCAAGTTCCTAAAATAAGTGAACAACAACAACACACAAAAATAATAATAGACAAATTGCAATTCAACCTACTTAATGAATCAAGAAGCATTAAGACATGGATATGTAATAATACAAAACATGTAGGCAATCAATCGATAGTTGCATATATTAATATGAACACTCAAAACAATAACTCTTCCAAAACTATCAAATGTGACTATAAAACTCACACGCTCAGCCAAAAATGTCAACTGTGACTATAACATTCACACACTTAACCAAAACTATCAACTGCAACTATAACATTCACACACTCAGCCAAAACTATCAACTATGACTATAACATTCACACACTAGTTTGTGCTTGGGAAGAAGGGAGGTTTATATAGGAAATATAAATGGGAGATGGATCCTCTTCTCATGGGAGAAGGACTTATCCCTTGAGGTAATTCCATCATTATAGGGGAAAGAAGCCCAAATTTTCATCCTCAACCCCATCTGGCCAAACCATTTACCAAACTTCTGTTACAGAGCTTCTAGAGCTAGAAGCTTCAACTCTAATTTGAAAAACTTTCCATAATAGGACCAGCGCAATTGAAACACAACTCAGTCACTCTGGTTAGCATGAGGAGTAGTGATAATCTCTACACATTGGCACGGGGGAGGCAAAGGCCATTACCGTCGGTCTTGTAAATTGGGAAAAACAGAAGTTTCAGGGGAAATGGTGCAAAAGGGAATTTATCTGCTCATGAAGAGGGACACAATGGGAGTTTCTTCATGAAGTAAAAGCATGCGGGGTTCGCTGTAGAGGTCCTATAGGATCAAGGAATGGGGAGTACAAGGACAATGACAAAATTATGTGTAACAGATGTTCCCTAAAGCATGAACGCTGAGTTGAATTGAGGGATGAAATGATTTATAAATCAGTGCGGGGAACCGATCTTCCATTGGAAAACCTGCAACCAAGTACAAATACATATACATAAACTGAGATCCCTGTCAAATGATACATGAACTATGGCATGGACGCATCCATCCATAGAATGATCATGTAAATGGATCTAGGTATGGGTGCAACCATCCAATAATGAGAAGGATCACATATGATAACTCATGGTCTGGTCGCAGCCAGCCATCTGAAAGAGACATACATATCATCATAAACCATGTCGCACCACTTCACAACCTAGATGTGTGTGATCTGAGTCTAGGGTCTTGCGCTCCAACACGACTTGATCAAAGTGTAGATCTTAGCATGCCAATACATGTGTTGACATCAAACATGCTAGAAAGTCGCTTGATTATCAGTCAATGATGTAAACTGTTAACAAGCATGAGAGAAACCACCAATAATGACAATGGTCCTCAAGGTAATATCAAAAAAATCCACAAAATGTGAATACAGGAACTGAGATCGAACACTCGTGAAATCACTCGATTGAAAGCCAATGATGTGAACTTGTTGTCGAGTGCGAAGAACTTGCCATTAAGGCATGCAAGCTCTAAGGTACTGGAAGGGAGTCTCTCGGTCAACTTCCTGGATAATGATTTGAAGTCGATGAAAAGTGAGCATGTCAAAGGAGGGCCATAATGAATCCCACATCATCGACACGAGACGAGAGGATGAAAAATGGTTTTGGATGATACAGAGAATCAGAGGTAAGTGTAACTGTAGTAGGACAACTCTTGGACATATCGGTGACATAGCTGGAAGTTTGGCAGCTTTTGGATCCATGGGATTGGTGTTCATGATGATGTGGCAGTGATAAAATGGAAGGAAAAAATGAATGACCCAAACCCAAGAAGGTCAATGATGCAAAGGAGGATGTCCCAACCTGACACGAAGCAAAGAGTGTCATGTTCAAGAGTGAGCTGCCGACACGACTGATAGATTTCCAAATTTCCCCCCACCATTTCTGGTGAGTACCCTAATTATTTTTTAATTGCAAGCTTGAAGGGGATAACATATGCTTACACTGTAAGTTCATCTTTCGAATGAACCTAACCTAGTAAGTTTAACGAGCCCTAGGAAGGAGAAGCTCATGTTCATCATGATGATGATTCCAATGTCATTTAATAGTTTAACGAGTCCAACAAAGGTGTAACTCAATATCTTTTTCATGTTTAGAGTTTTTCAAAAGTATACATAAAATAAAAATCCACATGGTCCCTTTTCATACATTTGTGTCTCTCAAACCCGAAAAGGTAGTAAACAATACTTGAGAGAACCACTCGACCATTTCAGTCAAGGAGTACATTTTTCGTAAATAGTGCCTTCCAGCTCAAAAAAGGGGTAAACTTATACTGGGCACACGACATTTCACATCCATTAATGTGTTCAAAACAACAAGGGCTTGACCCTCTTTTTGCTTTTAAAGGGTCAGAAAAGAGTTGAAAGCAGACCCCCCATTTTTATTCTCTTTAACAAGTTGAAAAGGGAAAAAATACTCGCCAAAATTTTCATATGAGTTTAACGAGTCGGGAAAAGAGCTAAAACATGACTCATCATCATCATCGAACATCCATCACCTGTTGCTGCATAAGTAAGGCAAAGTGTATTATCGAGTCCTTGAGGAAAAGTATGTCAAAAAATATTTACAAAACCTGATATTTTCATGAAAAAATGAATAAAAAGGGGAAAGGAAATATATTTTTACCATTTACCAATTTACCTTTGCAGTGAAGAATTTTAACCCTCTTTTGCCCTAGTTGTTCCAGAGCAGATTGCGGGATCTAGGAGGTCAATCGACGAGCCCTCAGCTCCAGGTAACAGCCAAAGACCTGAGAACCATTTTCATGCCATTCACTTATGTTTTTAGCCATTTTTTCTGGATTTTTAGGGAGTTTCTTTATAAACGTTTTCGCCCTCGATCGATGTGATTTCCTGGGCACGGGATCACACCAGGCGAGGGTGGTTTGTACAACCATCTGCGCCCATCAGCACAACTATTTTTAAAACAGGCTCGTCAATGTTGTGGATAGGGAAAATCATTTTTCCTCAAAAACAGACCATTTAATCTTGAATTTTATGTGCCAAGGATGATTATTGACTCAACTTAATGGCTTTTGCAGGAGAGAAATTATCGAAAATGGTGGATTGGAAGGAAAGGGAACATGAAGATGTTGACACCCAAGCAATGAATGATCCAAATTGCCTGGAGGCTTTTAGGGTTTGCAGGCTCCTCAAATTATTCCTTACACCAAGGATGCGGGCCCAGCCCGAGTTGCTTCAATACTTGATAAGCCTTTGGGACATTAATGATGAGTTTTTTGTCATTGGGGACTAGGAGCTAAAGTTGACAACTTCGGATATCTACTTCATCACTGGACTATCTCACAGAGGTGGGCCAGTGAACTTGTATGGGTCATGTTCGGTCAGGGAAAGCATATCTTCCCTGCTTGTCAAACACTACCTTGAGGACCTGAAATCCAAGAGTCGGAAGATAGAGATTTCTAGTGTGCAAGATTTTACACTGAGGGTGCTTGTGTTGACTATGAACAAAGTGGCGGAATCCCAGGTGGAACATGAGACTAACAAGTTGAAGTTACTTTATCCTATTGACTTCACAGCTCCTATGATCTTCAACTAGGTAGAGGCCATGAAGATTTACATCAAGCGCTAGTTGTCTAAGGCCAAGGTGGGGAATCTAAAGCAATTTGGCTTCAGATAAGTACTTGTGACCATTTTCCTAGAATGAGTGCCATTGTTCTAGTATCAATTGACTGAGGTTGATCCTCTTGCACCACGCGATCTGTGGATGGCCCGCTGGAGTCGTTTGATGCCGAGGATCAGTGCGGGTCAGCATATGTCCTACTGACCTGCATTCTTCTCATGGCTACGATGTTAGAAGATCATTGTGGAGGACTAGCCATACAGCAACACTGATTTCCATGGAGACTCATATATGCCCTTAACATATGGAGAGGGCTTCGATGACGAAGGTAAGAAACCAAATTTTTAATTTTGAGATTTTTTAATTGTTCTTGGTATATGCGTGCTTATAACATTTCTCTTATTTATGCAGATGTTGGACCAAAGCAGGCAGCCGGGATGTCCCCTATAGCGAGACGCGTACCTCACCTTATCGACGCTATCACCCCTTATCAAGAAGGGAGAAACAACGAGGAGGAGATCGTGGGGAACCTCGAGGGGTTAACTCATGGTATCCCGGAGTATGCTCGGATAGGACACATGCCCCATCGGTACCAGAGACACATGGTGAGAGTCTCAAATCGGATCCGCCGACTACTGAGTCATGTTGCATGAGTTGTCTTATGCTACCATGACCACCATGCTGAGTAGTTCCTAGGTCTAGCACTTAAATATTTTTTTAGGCCTGTCTACCATGGATGTATGAGGCCTGCGAGCCATTGATGTTATTTTAGATACACATATTATTTTTTTGGGTTTTGATGTATCAAAAATTCTCATCATATATATATATATATATATATATATATATATATATATATATATATTCTATATTTTCGTGTCTATTATGGAACAAATGGTTTGCCTTAAATTTTACATGTTTCGTAAATGTCTATCCAACACGTAATTAGATAATGCACCTGTCAATGTATTCATGTGTCTAGGAACATGATGATATGTAATATAGTCAAAATGTCTTTTTTTGGGCATGGAATCCCCCCACAACATGGTCAAATTTATTGTAAGACTCTGTGAATTGCGGGTACGGAGGGTGAAGTATAGGTTGAGTCATAGGGTTGTCTGCCCTAAGTATTGTAAAGTAATGTAATGTCATGTTTGCGTACGCATGGTCCATGGACCATGGGATTGTATGAATAGAGCAAGGCTCTAAGTTGTAAAGATAGCATATTAGAGAGATAGATGAATACGCATGGTTCAAGCATAGAGTAAGAGTCTAAGTGTATTAGGTCGTAGTAGTAGGAAGAGGCTCTGCAGCTGAGTGCGCAGGGTAGTGTCGAGTCTATAATCTTGAAGGAAGAATAATAAAGAGAAGTTGATTCCAATTTCTATGCATCTACTTGTGTATTTCCTTCTTTACATTTATACTATTTTGTTTATCGCGTGCACTTATATGATTGCTAGATATACTATTACTTATCACTAGTATTACACAAATAAGTTGAGTAATCAGGTAATAACAAATGAAATAAAAAGGAACTTGGGTATAATATGGGTCGTGCCCCGAGTAGGGTTGCATGGAAGCAACATCACAGGTTGTGAGGCACTAACATGTGCACGTAGCGACGTGCACAGGGTCAAACCGTGGACCTCCAGAAGCACATTAGACATCCCTAGGGTGCAGAAACCTGGTTCTAGCAACCTCCCATACTACTTCGGGTTAGACCTCAGTCTGTGCTCCATGGACTGTTGCCGAAAGGGCCAATAGTACCAAGATTTTCTTGGCTAAATCACTTCTGAACCTGGGTCAGGCCCATACAAGACAACAAATGGTTCCATTGCCGGGACTATGATCTGCATAAGGGATGTCTAATGTCGTGCCACTAGAATCTAACAAAGAAAGAAATTGAAGAGTGATTGGACAAGAAGATTCATGATTTCACGGTGTAGGAAAACATAATCTGTGAGTATCTAAGGAACAATGGCTGGAGCACTACTTGTATATGGAAATACACAAAATTTTCCTTGTATCCTTTCCTTATGAGTTGTATGAGTGGATTGCAAAGCTAGTAGATAGTCAAGGAACATGTAGGCTCGACAAACCAATCATGTGGACTTTGGATATAGTGCGAAGACTAGAAACATTAGGAGATAAGTTCGCGCGAGCTATGGACCATTGGCTCGACCGAATTATAGGAGGATTTATCAGTGAGTTAGCGGTAGTTGCGATTATTAGCTACAGTCAGGCGGAGCGACATTTCCTCAAGGGGCTACGAGGTAAGTATATTAAATATTTGAACACTTGGATTAAGATTCTATTGTGTGAAAGCAAGTTATACAAATAAATTAATGTTTGGGACTACACAAATTGGGAAGATCTACAGAAGCGGAAGTAGTGAAGAATTGGAAACTAGTCCCTTAATTTCCCCCTCGTGGGAAAGCGAGGAAGAGCTCATGAAAGTTTCTCTAAGAAGTGCAGTCAGTCTGATAAGGCAACGCATTCTGCATTTACAACCTCACCTACACTGCCACTTACATCTCCACCCACCCCACCTCCGCCACCACCATAATTCAGTATGGTGAGTGCGATCATGGAACAGTCCAAAAAATAAATATCTAATTTAACATTAATTTAAATGAGAGTGGCACTTACCTAGCCCAATAAACATGTAATTAATTAACTAAATTCAAATTGAATGAATAGTGCTTACCTGTTTACCTGTGGTCGAAGTAGGTTTACCACGACAAGGTTTTGGGGATGACTCTCCACCCAACCGTAGGCTCAATTGTTCAACGTCTTGCTACAACTGGCCACCCCCGAGCCCTCAATCAACATACTACTGCGAGCGACTCCTAGGTCTTAGTATACCATTCTCCCAAGAGAATGAAAGATAGAATCTCAGAAAGATGGAATGCAGGAATGCCTCTCATATTCCTCGCCATCTATTAAATAGAACAAACATTGGAAGAGGAACCACATGCACACACTCCATGTGTCTCATGCAACTTTCTTTTGATTTCTTTCTTTTTGATAGTTTCCTTTTCTTGTTTTATTTCCTTCTTTTTGATAGTTTCCTTATTCTTATCTAGAGCTTTAGTATGGTTATTACTATTTTCTTTGTATATATTTTTAATCTTATTTATTATTTAATCATTTATGATTTATTATTTTTATTATTATTAAGTGATTTATTTATTATTATTTATTATTGATATTATTAATTATTATTTTTGTATTATTTATTATTTATTATTAAGGGGAGGGATATTACATACTCTTACACTTTAAGGAACTTCATCCCGAAGTTAAGTTGAATTATTTATTATTTATTATTTATTATTTAATTTACTTCATGTTTCCAACACCCTTTGCTGAACTAGTATAACCAGCAGGCATTGAAAGTCCCCAACACCCCAGGAAATCTCAAGGAATCTCTATCCTTTTTCCCACTTTCGACACCAGGCTAAGCCTGACTCAGTCTGTATCCTACTCCAAGGCTGGCCCCAAGGCTCGCGCTTGACTCAGACCTCATCTGCCCCAAGGCAGGCATCCGATCCGGTACTCAATGACCCCGGGCATCTCGCAAGGCTGGCCCACTCCCTCCACAACTACTAAGGCACACAGCCCCAGGCATCAAAGTCCTTTACATCCCTTCCAGACGTCGGCATCCCAATCCAATAATAGGCACCTAGCCTAGAACATCAGGCACTTGGCCTCCTCAAGATGATCCCATAGCTCTTCAAGAGCTATACACAAGAAAAAGGAACCACTGACATATGTAGTGTTGATTGAGTTTGTCCCCAGCCCATATGGTGTTACTTATTCTCTCTCATGCGTATGAGCTCACACGAGATCATTGAAAAAACCGGCCCTTTCGGCCCATTTGTGGAGTCCTGTGAATCATCACACCTCAACATGCAACCAATGCATTAGCTATACCATCATCCACATGCCAAGTCTTGCATGTCATCATGAGAACATTCGTCATTGTTAATTGCAAAAATAATGAACTGCATGCTCATGCATGTCATAACTTTGTATGCAACTATCACATGCTTCACCTCATGAAATACCATCATAAGTTATAATATCAACATATTTTCATCAAAGATATATCATGACTTCACGTAATAAATGAAACACATGTCAATATACATCTTATCATAACATTATGATCTTTATGAATATCATACCCATTATGAGCATTCAACATCGTTATAATAACAAATAAATAAAGAAGCATCACATATACCCTCATACCATCACATCATGAAACATCATTAATATGATAACCATCTCAATACTTATCAAATATAGAACAACAATGCACTTTAAGCATTATTATCATGAACTGATTTCATTTAATTATATAAACAATGAATACTAACTATGAATTAAGATTATTCAACATCCCTCTAAGATCTATGTTATCTCATGAATACTATTATTGTCATGTTTTCATCAAGATACCAATTGCTTTCCAATATTCATTTTCACTTCTTTCAACTAGGAAGTTGACAATGTTGGAAATAATACTGAGAGGGGGGGGTGAATCAGTATTATCAGATCAGAAAAACCTTTCAAATTTCATACTCAGAAACATATACGCTACTTCAATTAAGTGAACCCGCGTGTACACGCTACTGTGTCTAATACAACTAGCGTATATCCAGAGATCTTATAATTCAGTTAGCTTAATCTTCAGTAAATGCATCAGAACATTATTAAGCATATTAACAGTAAACAGGTGCAGTATAACAGAACAGAACATCACACAAGAACCACACACATGAACACCATGATATAAGGAGGAAACCCAATGTGGGTGAAAACCACCTGCTGCAATTCGTCTCTTTCTTCTTTAATAAGAAACTTCTTTTACAATGTACTGGTGCAGTCCTTTACCAGTACGCAGGCTACAACCTGCAGAGGGCTACAACCCTCTCTCGTTTTCCAACTACTTCTGGAAGGGAGCTACAACCCCCTCAGCTCTTGTACTATTTACTAGTACGTAGGTGCTGACCCTACAACCTTCTTTCCTTCAGGGACCACGTTTCATCAATTTTCAGACTGGATCCAAGATTACAAAACAAACATTACCGCAATACAATCATCAACTTATACTTGCATCATAATTCATTAAACAATCCAATACTGAATCACTGAAACCCTGTCATCAAGAACACAGAACCCAAACCAGAGCCCAGAACTCTGCAACAACCACCAGAATCGGCAGCAACCTGAAATATCAAATCTTATTATGCATACGCTACTTCACTGTACCAAAACCGCGTGTATACGCGCTTTCTCCAAAGGCAACCCGCGTGCAAATCTAGAAATAATTACTTATGCCTTCGCTGTCAGATCCGACCCTTGCCAAGCGTCCCGAACAGATAAACAGCAATACCAGATCTTCTCACTTCGTCAGACACACATTGCATATCTCTTTGCCTAATGATCTTCTCCTTATATAGCCTTAGGCCCTTCACAATACCACGGGCCAAAACCATAGCAACACAATACCATCAACTTCAAAACTAGGAATCAACACGTCCGTCGAGACACCATGGTCCAAAACCATAGGCACAACTTCCAAGGAATAACCGCCACGGACCAAAGATAAGTTTTCCACATACACGCTCTTTTACTGAAGCCAACCTGCATGTACACGCGACTTGGTATATAGTGAACCAGCGTGTATATATTTTCTCTTCATACTTGTAGTCTGATCATCAATTCTTTGCTGCACTAAGATCTGTCCTCTGATTAAGTTGCCATCACCTGTACCTTTCTCTGAGTGAGTTGCCATCAAGGACAACACTTGTATCATAATGCCAACAGACAATTCATTAAGTACATCGTGAGCCTCATCAGCTTTGAAATTTAATCTCTTGTCATCTTTTCTTCCTTCCTTAATATATTACTAGCCTTACAACATTCCTTAAATTAATAATATTGGATTTTACATCAATTTACACCTTTGCCTTACTGTCTCATTATATTCATCCTTAGTTAATCATTTAGAGCCCAAAGCCACAATCATCCACAAAAAGGTTTCATATGCTTGGTGTGCTTGGTAACTCCTTCCATTTCCCATGGTAAAAACTTGATAAATTCTTTTGCAAAAGCCTCAGTATCATGAATCCAGTACATCCTCTATTAATTGATTTTCTCTTCTCTTATCAATTTATGTGTAGTCCTTCTCAAGGTTTCATTATATAATTCTTTTTCCTAGGCTTCATGTTTGGTGTTTAATATTAGTCTGCATAGTCTATATCATTTTCCCACAATTAATCATCATTTTCATCCTCATTTATCACTTGACATTCTCATCAATTACATGTATTCTCAACTTCCAATTTAGACACTTTTAAATCTACCAATTTTGCATCTACTTGCAAAGTTATCTAATTCCCATCATACAAACCTATAACCCAATGTTACCATAATTTCCTTATCGCCTTTATTAAACTTTTTTGTGCATGCTATAGGGAGCATAAAAAAATGCCATCATTCCTTGGCTTCTTCTTAACATATGGAATTTCTTTATGACATGAATTGCTTATTATAACTTTTTGATCTAACCACTAGGATGCCTCCAAACTCTAACAAAAGATATTGAAAGAATTGTTTCTTAGCCTCTGTTATGAGGTTACGACAAGGAAGCTCAACTCCTCTCGCGTTGTCTGACATCTGTATGGTTTATTTACTGTGGATCCTTGGACCACGCCTTGCCCTTGTGCGGGTACATTATCTAATCTATTCTACATTGGTCACAAGGATTCCTACTACAATTTTCACATTTTATCACCACTCTTCATGCCCTTCCTCAAACTACAAGCAGCAGAAGCATGATTTTCTTGCACCGTGGCTACACCTCTACTGTTCCAGAAAAGGCAAAGGTTTATTCTTGGTGCATTCTTCCCATGTATATTTCAAGTGATCATCTGCCCCAGCCAACAATTGTTTCATGCGGCCAGATTTTCTTCAGGTCACACTTGCTGTATTGACATGCGGTGTCATTTCTGCTTTTTGGAAAACAGATTGGTTCTCTAGACTTTCTCTTCGCAGACTACACCTCCCAGGTCCAGTTCTACCTAAAGGCTGATATCACACACTACCTAACCCGGGAGCACAGAGGGGATGTTTTCCACATAAACTGGCAGATCTGACGTGCCGCAAAGGCATGCGTCTTGAGGCTGGCTCATTCCCGTAACGGGCGCCCCTTCTGGATATCTACAACACTGTTTTCTAAGTTTAATTAATAGATAGCATAACTAAATACATGCACATTGAGCGTTATCTCCATACAATTTTTGTTTTGGTTATAGATATTTATTTCCTATTGAATGTCTTGACTAGCTCAACCATGCAGATGAAAAGATGTCACGATTCTTGACAAAGATACAATACAAAGATATCAAATTCAGATTTAAGGGAGTACTGGAACCTGGTAGATATACCTTGCCGTTATGATTAGAATAGAAGATCACTGATTTAGCATGACCCATCAGTCCCAAGGATGGACTTACATTCATTTAGTGCCCAGGTTTTAATTGCTTATTAAATGTGTTTTTCCATTTTAGAGGTATCTCTGAGAATTTATAATGAAATGGATGACGACAAATGCTTCAAAGCATCCTAATCCATTACCAAACTTAAAAACACATGCATGATAAAACTCAAAGTTTCAGAAAAATGGTTTATGTCAATTGAACTTCATTCTGCTTCTACAACATTTATCTTACCATAAACTTCACTCAGCTTTCAATGATTGATAGATTCAAATTTCTGGATGGTGCAAATAGAAAAGCAGACCTCGAAAGTCTTATTCAGCAAGAGACACACATCCGCCAACACTCCATGGCCTACCAGAATAAACCTCAAAATGACAGCACATAACATTGCAACGAAGGCCCTAAGGGTTACTGCAGAAATTAAAAGGAGTTCACCATCTTCAGGAAATTGGAAGCCAAGATAAATTTCATAATGAATATAAGATTGCCTATTTCATTTATGAAATCACATAAGCTATGTGGGTGTAAGCCTGAGTATAAATTTTTCTCCCTCGTATAAAATCAATGTTTACTTACAAACAATCGTGTGTACTATCCATTTCTTCATTAATTTTTATCTTAAATGTTTTTTTTTTTACAGATTCTGAAAACCCATAAGAGTCGAAGTCGCGGAGAAAGGTAAAAGGAGTTGAACAACCCAAAAGAATCCCAAAAAATAAATTTTTTCGAAGATGCCCATAGGCCCTAAGGGTTGAGCCAAAGCTCTGATACCATATGTAACAATCCAAAAAATAAATATCTAATTTAACATTAATTTAAATGAGAGTGGCACTTACCTAGCCCAATAAACATGTAATTAATTAACTAAATTCAAATTGAATGAATAGTGCTTACCTGTTTACCTGTGGTCTAAGTAGGTTTACCGCGACAAGGTTTTGGGGACGACTCTCCACCCAACCATAGGCTCAATTGTGCAACATCTTGCTACAACTGGCCACCCCCGAGCCCTCAATCAACATACTACTGCGAGCGACTCCTAGGTCTTAGTATACCATTCTCCCAAGAGAATGAAAAAAATAATCTCGAAAAGATGGAATGCAGGAATGCCTCTCATCTTCCTCGCCATCTATTAAATAGAACAAACATTGGAAGAGGAACCACACGCACACACTCCATGTGTCTCATGCAACTTTCTTTTGATTTCTTTCTTTTTGATAGTTTCCTCATTCTTATCTAGAGCTTTAGTATGGTTATTACTATTTTCTTTGTAAATATTTTTAATCTTATTTATTATTTAATAATTTATGATTTATTATTTTTATTATTATTAAGTGATTTATTTATTATTATTTATTATTGATATTATTAATTATTATTTTTGTATTATTTATTATTTATTATTTTTATTATTTTTATTTATTATTAAGGGGAGGGATATTACAGATCAAACTACTGGTATTTAGAGTAGTAGGGAATGAAGATCCGAACCAATTCTGGTTCATGGTAAGAGCAGTATGGGAAGCACAAGGCATCGCAGATGACAATATCAGGAAGGCTATGCTGGTGAGCGTGTTGCAGGATCATGAATTAACATGGTACATCAAGCATTCTAGTGACCATCCAAATGCAGGAATCACAGAGATCCAGGCCGTGCCGAACAGGGAATTTAGCAGGCAAAAATCAGAAACACAATCAATCATCAAGTTTAAGGAGATCACGATGCTCCCGGGTGAGACCTCCTAGGATCTAGACCAAAGACTGAAGGGTATCATTTGCAAAGCCAACATGACATTGACAGATGGACATCATCGCACATGGTTTGTAGCATCACTGACACCACACTTAAGGATGACGTTGTCATAGCAAAAAATTTCAACCCAGGCCGAAGCTTTATAAATGGCGATGAGATTGCATGAGACTGGTATACAAGACCTTGGTTTGGGAGTTCAATAAATCCATACGCAAGTGCAAAATCTATTTCTAGAAATGCAATGTTTGAAATAGGACAGGACACCTCGACCGGAAGCGCATGAGGAGGTAAGGTGCATAAAATGCAAAGGCCACAGGCATGACAAGGACCACTATCCAGTGTTCGCGAACTACTTGGTAGGAGGAGGGTTGATGCCATTAAGACCTAAGGCATAGGCAGGTCTGAGCGTGATGCCTACATTATGGTGCACGATTTTCAGACAGGAGGAAAACACACTACGAATAATTGTCATCTATTGCAGAAATATATGCCGACATCCCAACAATTATTTTGTAACTTCTGCAGGTCACTAGGCCATGATGAGCGCACCTGCAAAAGCTACAAACTAATGATGGATCAGACTCCTACCTACAAGGTACAGACCAAAACACGAGCCATTGACCCGAATGAAGGAATGGCGCATGCTGGATTTTAGGGGCACAGTCGAGGTCAAGGTGGAATGGGACCAGGAAGGGGTCGTGGATAGCTAATTTGTTATAATTGTAGAAGGATAGGGTACTATGCCCGCGATTTCACAAACTCAACGAGGACATCATGTTTGTACTATACTCAGTTTGATCACGAGGCAGAAGACTGCATTACACTGATATCGAGACTGCGTGAAAGAGGGGTACTTCAGCCCCCTCTGACTCAGAATTTGTAGATTATGAGGTTTGAACAGTGCGAAGAAGACACAAATGTAAACATGATGCTTAGGAGCGGTGTGACCACTAGTGATGATAAAGGTAAGCAACTAGAAGAAAGTGCGTGGGTTCATAGGGGTCCTACTAAGGAACCTGAGTTTGATTTAGAACGCGTGAAGGAGACATTCATGGAAGCTAAGAAGAGCTTCATGGAGGCCTCCACTTCAGGTAGTAAGGATCAACTAGAACTAGGGATGGACCCTTGAACGCTCACTACCTTTCTGGAGACATGCATGAAACTGTTACACGATAGCAAGACAGTCAAAGGACTATAGGAACTTATCACTAGGTATGTGAGGTCAAGAGAACTACACGTGGTCTGGAAACTTGGAAAGCATGCTTTTTGCATAGGAAGGGAAATGACGTTGATTGCGCAAATCGACAAGTATGAAATGGATCACGTAATCCTGGATCTGGGATCGAACGTGAATGTACTACCAAAACAAACATGGGAATGCATGGGCTGACCCATGCTACAGTGATCTCCTATTCAGTTACGAATGGCGAACCAATAGAAGATCTTGCCCATGGGAAGATTGCAAGCGGTAACAGTAGATATTGAAGGTGCAAGCGTGTAGGTAGATTTTGAAGTGATAGAGATTGTCAATGACAGTAATCCCTATCCCATGCTACTAGGAATAGAATGGGCCACCGATATGAACGGAGTCATAAATCTGAAGAAGCGCAAAATGATCTTTGAGAAAAGGTTACTACACATAGTAGTACCAGTAGATCCAACCAAAGGAGCGCGATGCACGGAAGCTATGTGCGACGTTGATAGTGATGATGACCTTGATTGTATTTACAAGTAACTGCATGAGAAGAGGATTGGGTGAATCTGACTATAGATGGAAGGATTTCGTGGGAGTGCAAAAGCTCATGCACTTTGCATTTAGATGAAGAGATAGAGCGATGGTAGAATTAGCTACATGAAGTAACAACGCTTAATTGCAACATGATGGTTAGATCACTATGCTGTGTGACAACGGAGACAAGGGATATGCAACATATGATGGGTTGACTGTGGTGGATGAATTCCTGAACAAATTTGAAAGCGCAGTACCAGAACAACAGCGGTTCGATGTGCTGAAATGGGCACTGCACACAACGCCTGCACAATGGTGGGGTACACATCAAGGAAATTTTGAGGACTGGCGTGGATGCAGAAGGATGATGTGCCTACACTTTGGGAAACCCCAGCTCAGAATGAGAGTCATTCAGTAGGGACAAAACAACTTGCGTGCCCACCTTTCCCGATGGGTACGGACATATGTTGTACAGCCCGCACAAGGGCACACCTCTCCCAGAATAGAGAATCAGAACAAACTCCAGTAGCAAAAAAGGAAATGCATGCTACCATGTCTCCATGAAGAAGCATTTGATAAGATGTGTGAATTACTGAATAGGGTTCACCAGGAAAGATGCACTGATTAGGACCTACGCGTATCAGCGGTTCAATGGGTCTATAGGACCATGTGCAAAACCCTGATCGTGGAAATGATTCCAAAGGTGTAGAACAGAGTAGAGACTGTAATTTCTAAACACAATGCAAAGAGGAGTCCACCCGTAAGAGATTCCGCAGTCGTAACAGCGCGTGAAGCCTAGGACAAAGAAATCACATAATTGTGCAAGGTCAAACACATAAAGGTTTAGGAAGCCATTCTGTGAGGGAACCTTCGACTCCGCGAACTCGAAAAAGACTGGGTACGACTGAGGAAGAAAAGCATTTTGATGGACGCCGAGATCAAGAGGCTAGAAAACGAGATCAAGAAAGCATGTCTCATCAATAAACAAAGGATGACAAAACAAGGTACGAATGATCATACCACTGGATTAGAAGAGTGTCGCTAAGAATTTATGACTCTACTACCATGGCTACAGCCGCATCTCATCAAACATAGTAGCTAGGGAAGTGCATTACATATGATAGAATGCGCGACGCCAGCTATCATGAGGGAAATTGAGGATTTTTTGTGGACTATACTAGAAGGCGAGTTCAAGCCTTGCTCAGGTGGTGAAACCACCTAACTAGCCATGGAAAGCATAGTCTCAGCACTCCAGGTAGTTGAAAGAGAGTGTGGGACTATAAACGAATCTACTTGGGAGTTGCACAATAAGGAGGGTGCGCGCAGAATCATTATTCCACAAGGTTCGCGCCCGCGCACGGGGGGATGCGTTGCTGCATGGGTAGGCTGGGAAGTGACCATTGGTGTCACTATTCATGACGGGATGTCTGATTTAAGGCCAAAGGGAGTAGGAAGCGGGCATTTAAGACATGAATTAAGGGCAAGATTTGGGACAATCTGCCACCAAGAAAGCATTGATGGCCCAGAATTGGGGGGAGCAGTCGAATTTGAATTCAAAACTCGCTATAAAACCCCAAGGGCTAGCCACAAGACAACACTTGTTCATTTGAGATTTGAGTAGTTGATTAGAGCAGTGTTTTTCACCGAGCAATATTCGAGCCTCGAAGTTCGCGAAAGACCACCGACAGTTTAAACAGAATGGCGACTACTAGGAGAGGTTTGGGCTCTGCAGAAGGAATCACCGACGAGGCCGCACAGAGCCTCATGGTACATGATGTTCCCGAAGATACTGGGGTTGCGCTAGAAATATTGAAATCACCTCGAATGCCAAGGCCCAAGAAAGATAAATAGGCAACGAGACTAGTTCACATGTCGCCGAGGAATCCGCAGTTCGGTAAACTCTCAATGGAGGAAAAGGGCAAGGCTGTCACCATTGAGACAAATGACGAGGAGGAGGACCTACAGGCTCTTGTTGATGAGATAAAGGAAGCAGTTCACATGGAAGAGGACATGCAGCCGGTGCGCTCTGCAGCGAAATTTCTTGAGTACATCACTCCACGGAAAGGAAAAACTAAGATACCCAAGGATCTGGATGACACCAAGAGTGCACTCCAAACCTTGCTCCTCCCTGATGGAATTTTGTTTGAGGGCTCACACCTAGGTTGTGTGCCCACAATGAAGTTTGAAGATTGGGACTTCACGGACAGATAGAATTTCCCACATTTAGAGATGGAGAGCCTCATGAAGCAAAGCATGGAGGGGCTAGTCACAACATTAGAGCCGCAAAAATGGATGTGCGATGTGGAGAAGGATGGATTGCTTCATTTGCTATGGATTCGACACATCCATTGCATGCCCATTATTATTTTTTTCGTCAAGAAGCTGCTTCTCCTTGTGCATGATGGGTACTTATGGCTGGAGGAGCCTATTCCCATCATGACGGACTTCATCCATATAATTTCTTCGCTTCCCTGTAAGGGAAAGGACCCTGTGGTGATAGCAGGAAAACGCAATGGTTTGGCTCTCGTGCAGGCCTTGAAGAAGAAATATAAACTTGAGAGGAAAAAGAGGGGTTAAACAATCAACAACATCAAATATAAAAGGGTGCATGTAGCCATCCAACTCCTGGCTAGGAAGGCAATGAGAAAATCCTGCGTTGATGAGGTACCAGCACCAGTAGTTGCATTGGCTGAATGATGCAAAGAGGGGGTCTAATTAGACTGGACCGAGTTCCTCTATGAAGAATTCTTGACCGACCACAAGGAAGCCTAGGAGCAGGGCAAGACCTTCCACTATGCATGATTTCTCTTGTCCATTTTGCTGGTAACGGAAGAACTACCAAAGGACAGTCAGTTCCCAAGCATTGAGCAGGACTTACCAGAGGCCACAAAATATGCGTAGCTTTGGGCTACCAACGATGCGAAGTGACTTCACAAGATAAATATCTTTTGGGTGCTCATGGAGGTGAGCATCCGGATGTGGATCAATAGAAGGTTGCGCCTATACCCCATAGTGCACAATAGCCTGAGGAGCTTTATAGACTTCAAGGCGGACATGCATTGTATTTACATCAACGTGTGTAAGGATCCGACACAGTAATGGAACAAGCCCCCCTTCATCGCCATTGATGATGAAATTTTTTCAGTGTTAGAATCATGGCCTCCTGAGTGGCGTGCCCTAGATCTGGCAGAGCTAGATAGGACAGCAGCACAAAAAAAAAGGATGAAGTCAAGTTGCATGTCACAAAGTTGGCCGAGAAGAGGTGCAATGAAAAAGTGGTTGCGGAGGTAAGGGCTATCCATGAGGTAGCAAAGGCAATTGCGGAGCAGGTAAAGGCCACTAAAGTAGCAGCAGCAGTGCAGATAGCAAGGGCTGCAACAATGCAGGAAGAAGAGGGCCCAAAATTGTTTATAAGACAGGAGGTAGAGAACACAAACCTGGTAGAAGAAGGCATAGACCCAGGCACAACTTCCACCCAACTAAAAAGGTGCGTGTCACAGAGAGATTGAGTCCACAGAAAAAGGTCAAGGCCCCCAAATTGGCAATGGCCATCGACTCGATCAGGTTAACAGAAGGTGACCTCTACGACATTGGCGACATAGTTTGTGAGGTCAACAAGGAAGCACTCCAAGAAGCCATGTCGGAGCAGCAGATTGTGTTAGGGGCCCTAAGGGCGTAGCTGTAGGAACTACAGGTGTGGCCCCCATAGGAAGAAACCATAGCCACGTATGGCGCAGCAGGCACATCAGTAATGGAGTAGCTGCTACGCGTAAAGATGGAAAACACCATAGTGCTACTGGAAGGGGCACTAACAGCAGAGAATGAGGTCGACAGAGTTGCGATTAGTAGGATCAAGGGACATGGCCTTTATTTGGCTTCCCTTCTGCGAGACACACTGTACTAATTGCAGGTTGGCATAACATCAAAGCTCCATGCCAGGGATGGTCGTGTGATTCATGTGATGAGTGAGCAAAATATCAACATCGAATAACTCAACCTACAGCGTGACGAACTGGTGTCACAAAACCAGCAGATAGTGCAGATAGTTGATGAAGCGTGTTGGCGAGTCCCAAAGTTATCCATCGCCACATACCTACCAACAGAAATGTGGATCCACTATCTAGCAAATGGAGTCTGCAACACACGCGAGGAATCCACGCGTGTACAGTTGGAGCTGAATCTCCAGATTGCTGAGTTATGGCTAAAGGGGCAACCTTCCACTCCTCCAAAAGTTAGAGAGCAACACATTAGGCTATTCAAATAGGATTGGAAGAAATTAGACGGGCAGTGCAGGACTATATCGGTATGTTGGACCAAGCCTTTGGCATCTTGACATCCTTGTAGCAAGACCCCAATATGTAGTACCTGGAAACAGAGGCGCGCAAGCTTCAGGAGCAATACGATAATGTAAGAGGAACTACACAAAGAGTCTTCCTCACTCAACAGCTGGCAAAGATGCAACAAGCCAGGGCACTGAAAGAGCAGGTGGATGTTGCAAGACAGAAAGAGGCACTTCTCAAAGCAAACGTCCAGCCATTCTCTGATGAGGCCTTCACCATTATGGCAGATATCGAGGGCAAGCTTGCATAGATGAAGGGACTCTACATGCTAAGGCAGGTAGTTGATCCTCACAAAGAAGAATCAGAAGAGAACATGCAGTAGGTCCAGCAAACCACAAAATAGTGTGTTGCGGACCTCCGAGCAGTACGGGACCAGTTGTAGGGGCTCCGCACCAAGATCGCCGCACCAACAGAGTGACTCGGGATGAGTCACGATGATTGTGTTGGGGGCCTATTGGGCATGGAATCACCCCACAACATGTTTTGGGGCTCAAAGCCCAAGTTTTGGTTGAATGTATTGTAAGACTCCTCGAATTTTGGGGGCAGAGCGTGAAGTATAGGTTGAGTCATAGGGTTGTCCACCCTAAATATTGTAAAGTAATATAATGTCATGTCGGCATACCCATGGTCCGTGGACCATGGGATTATATAGATAGAGTGAGGCTCTAAGTTGTAAAGATAGCATATTGGAGATATAGATGAATATGCATGGTTCGAGCATAGAGTAAGAGTCTAAGTGTATTGGGTCATAGTAGTAGGAAGAGGCTCTACAACTGAGTGCACAAAGGCCTAGTAGAGTTCGCAACTGAGTGTGCAAACCCCTATAACTGAGTGCACAGGGTAGTGTCGAGTCTGTAATCTTGAACGAAGAATAATAAAGAGCAATTGATTCCAATTTCTGTGCATCTGCTTGTGTATTTCTTTCTTTACATTTATATTGTTTTATTTATCGCATGCACTTATATGATTGCTGGATATACAGTTAATTATCACTAGTCTTACATAAATAAGTTGATTAATCGGGTAATAACAGATTGAATGACAAGTAACTTGGGTATAATATGGGTCATGCCCCGAGTGGGGCTGCACGGAAGCAGCATCACATGTTGCAAGGGACTAACAGGTGCGCGTAGTGACATGCACAGGTTCAAACCGTAGACCTCTAGAAGTGCATCAAACATCCCCAGGGTGCGGAAACCTGGTTCTAGCACCCTCCCATACTACTTTGGGTGAGACCTTAGTCCACGCTTCATGGACTATTGCCAAAAGGGCCAGTAGTACCAGGATTTGCTTGGCTAAATCACCTCTCAACCTGGGTCAGGCCCATACAAGCCAACATCTTTCCAATAGATGGATACAAAGATACATTCATAACATTTGAGGGTCCTTGACGGAATATTTCCCGTTGAGTTGAAGGACGACAAGCTGTGAATCTAGGTTGACAACCAATTCTCTGATGCCAAGAGCGATGGCTTCTTACAATAGTTCGATGACCGCACTGTATTCAACAATGTTGTTAGTTGTGTGACCTAGGTAGATACCTTGAAGGTCAATCAACTTACTATTCGGGTCATAGATAGCCCATGCCATGGATGATAGGTTCCAGGTACTATGGCAAGCACCATCGGCGAAACCAAATTGTGGAGTTGCAAACATCTGAATAGTAAATAGGAAATATATTTGAAAACTATCACACAAAATCACGCTATACAAAAATGAATCACACACTAATGTACATAAGTAACCATGCAAGATGACCTAAGCATAGTACTTTTTGAGATGGGAGTCCATGTTGGGACTCGGATACTTAATCAACATAGATGGACACCAAAGTTTTACAATTGCCATGACGAGTAAGCATCGACTCAGATAAATAATGAAGTGGAACTCATATAAGGCTTTGCCCCCATGCCCCATGGATGAGGGACGACTACGAGTTAGAGGACAATTGGTGAAAACTTGGGGAGGGTGAAAAATCCTGAATCCATGAGGGGATAATGGTGCCCTCAATTGAAAGATCTTGATTATGTCAGGAGAAACTGACACATAAATAAGTAATGGAAAAGAAGAATCTTCAAAAAAGGTAGACATAATAGTCAGGCGAGGCAGGAATGAGTAGCGATGATGAGTATTGATCCATGGTGGTTCCTCGGGAGACATGATTTCCATGATACCTTCATCAGCGAGGAAGGTCTCGGCTAAGGGATCAAACGATTCCAAAGTGCAAAGCCAAGGGGATTGAGAGTAAATATCGAGAGAGGTCTTCGACATATGAGAATCATAGGATGTAGAATTTGAAGCCAAAACAATTTCCACGTAATTGACTTCGGCGGGACTAAGCGGAATAACCTTGCCCCAAGTATCAACAAGATCTAGTGCAAGTATGACCCAGGGATCGGATTTAACCGAGGCCATGTTGACAGAGGCAACATGAGGAGGTGGGAGTGGAAAAATTCCCATTAAGGCAAAATATTTGAAGAGACCATCCCCCACACTCTCATAGGGAGCACTAGAGTGCTTGACGTACAGAACATTGCCATCTGAGGAGGAAAAGGCAAAGAAAGATAGTTGATCGATGGTGACAATCTTTCATTGATGGGGAAAATGGATCACACAAAATAAAGAGGAGGCCATGACATGCATGACATTAGTCCAACTTCAACAATGTAGAATATCATAATTGAGATTGGCATCAACAATCTCTACTTCGACTTGCATTGTCTTTCCTTCCAGGGTGATGGCAAGGTTAGGTAAGACCGAAGGGTCATGAATTGTACCCATCGAAAGCTTCCAAGGTATTTGGAGATTGGTTCAGTGCAGGGGAACTAATAGCCTTCCAACATGTAGATGACATGATGTAGGTGGAAGCACCTTCATCGATGACAGTGCGGTGGATGGTATTCTAATTAATTATTACCTGAATAAGAAAGACAAGCTAATGAGGGAGCCATGGAATATGGTTCTCCAGATCGAAACATATCAAATTAGAATTGGTGGGATCGATGCCCCCGATAGTTAATAGCAAAGATTTCCACTGTGATGGGTAGCTTTGGAGTACCTTGAGAGCCGACATGGTTGATGGAGCCTGAGCAAAATCCTAAAAAATATTATAGTGTTGAGTGGCTCAGGCATTGGGATTATATGAGGATTTCAAGAACACACCTCGAGAGGGTGGCCATGTAGTGGAATCAGGGTTAGGGCACTCGATTTGCAGAGGGCCAGAACTTCGGGTAGAAGAAGAAAGTACAACTTCTTTTTCTTTTCCAGCTGCTGAAGCTAGAGTTTGATAATCTTTTGATTGGGTAGCCACATTAATTGGCGTGCTCATCATGAACACTTGAGATTCAGAGGAAGCAGATCGAGGTTGGTCTACCATTCGGATCTGCTGAGATGGAAATGGATCTTTAAGGATGACAAGGGTCCCTTTGAGCAGGTGACTAACTTGGGATTGTTGAGGACAATCCTTAGTGTAGTGATCCTCCTCACAAATGAGGGAGGGATACTTTGGTTTCCATTGAATATTCACTGGAAAATGATTTGGGAGGACCCTGTTTCAAGGTATTAGCTTTAGCTTTGCCTTTGCCTTTCTTATTTCCTTTCGAGGATTTGTCCACTACGGTAGATTGGACAACATGGAGCTTTGATATTTTACCAGGGCCAGGTGAATTCTGAGATGAACTATTAGGAGCAGCATTCGAGACCAACTTCTATTTGGAAGAAGTTTTAGCAGGGGTCTGGGATACTGATCCAATAAATCCATTGACAGGAGGAACAACTAGTGACTTTGAAGCTACAGGATTAGAATCTGATGGCTACGCAACATTAGGTAACATCTCGTATAAAGTGCCTAGACTAAGAGTAAACCAGATCCAAGTACTGGGCATGAGCGATGGCTTTCTCTTTAGTGACGCATCCACCCATAGCTATATCATGAGAAATTGGGGTGATGAATGATTTGGTAAACCATTCATTGAGCAAATGATCAACTATCCTGAATTTGATCAAGCAGCATCTACGTCTCCATTCATGGATATGATCAGAGATGTGCATCGCAATATATTGCTTAAGAGATGTGAGCAAATAGGTGTCAATATCATAGTGAACCGGCAACTATAAATACGTGAGGAAAGCCATGGCTAATGAATTAAAGTCATGGAAAGTACTCTGAGTTAGCTCGATGTTAGCTTGATGTACCATTTTGTTGTGGCACCCATGAGGGTTCATTGGAAAAGATGAAGACGAATGGAATCTTCCACATACAAGCTCAACGAGCACTAGAGGTGATATGTCATCTCATGGGCCTAAGGATCTTCTTTAGCTTTTCCATTGAACATTGGGCAATCACTTGGTACCTTGGACGACACCATAGGCCAGTATGGTGAATGAAAGATCAGATCATTCATAATGCATGATACATCTAGCAACTTGAGTGTAGCCAAGAAAGGTAATCAAGTGTTAAAAGCCATGGGAGGTCAATATGCGGGCCCATAATGAGGAGCCCATCCTTGTTGGTAAGGATTTTTTCCTTTACCCTACCCCTGCAAGGGTTGACCTTGTTGGTATGTATACAAGGGTTACTGCTGCCTTGATTGGTTTTGCTGTTGCAAGGGCTGATCTTATGGTTGCAAAATTTGTTCTCGGGTTTGCATAGGTTGGCCCTACGAGGGTATGGGTTGAGAGGTATGTGGAGAATATTTCATCTAATGGTACGTGGCTTGCTGCAACTACTGTGAGGATTGAACTTACGATTGTTGCAGGAGAGCTTGTTACGGGATAACTTGCCCTTGGTGTTGCGCAGAGAACCCTTATTGAAACAAAAGTCTCCCTTGTGGTAACAAAGGCTGCCCTGGTTGTTGTAAAGGTTGTCCTTGTTGTTGCAAGGGTACTTGAATAGTGTCCGGGACATTACCGAACTAAATCTGTCCATAGACAAGTTGGATGTACTGCCCAGATTGGAGGGTGTAAGGTTGATTAACCAATACTTGAGAACCATATGGAACGTAAGGATTTTGGTATTGGACCTAAGCACCATAGGGCTACTGATACTAAACATTGCTCGATCCAGATGGACCAATGGGATTTTTAACCTGTTGGTACTAGACATTGCTTGATCCAGTAGGATCAACAAGATTATAAATAATACCAGAAGAGGGTTGGTTTATACCAAGCATCTGAGCTTGTGAGCCGCTCACATTAGTGGCACCTAACACCATAGAGACATTCAAGTTCTTCCCCCTAGGCGGTGGCACAATCTGACCACTGACTAATGGGACAGAGGAACTAACAAAGACAATATTTGAAATTGTTGGTTGTGATGACGTGTAACGGGGATCGATGATACAAGGGTATTCAGAACAGTGGGCTGCACCAGGACTAAAGTAACAGCCTATTGGGAAGTCATTTTCATGACAAACGGACTTGATGTAGGCCTGATGCCTGACACCCATACAGGATTATGGTAGAGTGATGAGGCACTAGGTGTGCCTGAAAATAAGTGCCACAAAGACACATAGTTGGGGGGAAAACTGGTGGGAATACCTTTCGAATAAGGGAAACCCTCAGGAGGGAATTTCAATTACAGTTCTTCCCCCTCAACAGTGTGTGGAGTAGAAACTTCAGACTCATCCAGAAATGTGACTGGAGCATTGCCTCCGGGTTCCATGTTTGAAAACAAACGACACTGAATGGCTGAACGTGTGCTGGGGGATAGTTCGAAAGGAACACCTGACTGGTCATACAGACTGTAAGGATGTTATGTTGATATCTCAACAATGGCAAACAAAGGGTTTGGAGAATAGATAACCAGTCCAAGCTGACCGTCAGTGGTTAACGAGTTCTCTGGAGTTCAAATGGGATTTTCCGGAGATTCCGAGCCAAGATGAGTAGATGACCATGAATCGAAAGAAGGAAAACGACAAGATGACAATGGTTGAACACTCAAAACAATTGTGAGTTCAAAATTTTTGTCCTCAAGTGACTCTGATAACTCAGGAAATGAATCCTTAGAAAATCTTTCAGACGGAGGAGAGGAAGAGGAATTGGGTTAACCAGATGGTTTAGCCACGATGACCTTGTCTTAGTTGACAGAACAAATAACTTCAAGGCTTTGAAAAAGTCATTTTAAGGGAACTCACGATTTGGTCAAAAAGACTAATAGGATGTTTTGGATCGTCGGCTATCAATTATTAAGATGCATAAAAGACTGATGTTCTTTAATTTTTTAAGAGTTGAGGAAGAAACAAAGGATGACTCTATCACTTTCGATTGTAAACGAGCTCAAAAGGACAAGTGCTTGAATGATCTTTTAAATTTAGTGAGTCAAAAAGATGAAATGACTGCTCTGGATGATCTAGGTAAACAAGATTATCACGCAACCGTGAAGTACAGAATACTTCCAGGCAAACCAAGAAGTATAAGCAGGAAATCTCCCCGAATGTTGTGTTCGGTGTATCATGTTCGCAAGGCAGCTGAATTGGCTTCCTAAGGATAAAAATATTACATCCTAGTGGGGTCTCCCGTTATATACTCGATTGTATGGGGATCACAAATCCATGCTAGCTTTTGTAACATGCATTTTTGTTTCTTCTAGTATTTATTTTTCATTCAAAAACTTGAAAATATTTCAAAGAAGTTAAAAGCAAGAGGAAGAAGTGATAATGACATAGTGGAATAGCTAAAGGAACAAGTATAAAATAATCGATCCCACTGTACCCATGCGATCAAGTTAAATCATAATATAAAGGGTTATACAGAGCCATAACCAAAATATATATATATTATGTTGTAAAGCCTAGGAATAACAACGAAGTGAGAATTCGCAGAAGTCAAGCTTAGAGAGAGTTGAGCAGCAGGAAACTGAAAGGCCAAAACCCTGAAGAAAACCTTGGAACCACAAAATAATGAAGAAATAGAACGAATTCAATGAACGCAGAAGAACTGTCTGATCTTTTAGATCGACGGATAGTAACGGTGGAAGGTGAGGTCGCTGGAAGTTGATCTCAATCGTTGGATTAACAAATCCGTTAGATCTATGGTCATCACGAAGCTTAGATGTGTGAGCGTGATCATGTGAGGAAAGTAGTTTTGGAACATGAAATGGTATTTCAGGCGATGTAAAAGTGGTAAGTGGTATTGAAGGGTGAGCATGCATTTACACTTATCGGACGACACGTAGCACGAGGGTGGAGAGAGAAAACTACTTTATCAGGCAGTTAATCCCCATGCTTGTTGTCTACTCGAAATCGTTGTGAGCTGTCAGATCCTGGGATTGAAATCTACGGTGGAGAATGGACCCGATAGCTATACCCAAAAATATATGCATTGTGTTTAAAACTCTCGGCGTGTTTGCCTTATTACGTATTGTAAAGGTTTACATTGATATAATATTTGAAAGGGCCAATTGTGATTTGCGATGCGAAGTCAATGGAGCGCTGAATAGGCGGATCCGATGGATTTATGGAGCAATATTAACTCTTTTTGAGTTCCGCATTAATCAAAAGTTCACGTTGATTTCGCCGTGTAAAGAGGAAAATCAGTGTTAGAGCTGAATCTGAAGAGGAAGACAATCGGGTATGTTCTCTTTGTATTTTGGCCAATCAAAATGCGCTATGTCCCAGGTTTACACAAGTCAAACACATTTCATTATGGCTAAAATGAATTAAACATCATTAAGGCATATACAGAGGAACTCGACAGCAGATTAACAGAGCAAGCCAACAGTTATCGTCTTCTAAATTCAATTATTTTCCTATTATTTCATGTTCTTTGAGGTGTCTTTTACCCTCTGTAAAATTTTGTAATAGTTTTACTTCATATAGTTAGAGAAGAAGTTAAATAATTTGAAGATTTTAGAAATCAACAACTGTTCCACAATGTATAAAAAGATGACAATTTACAAAGAAAGGGTTCAAATTTTGGAGAACCCGGAGACTAGGCAACTGTATTCCTGATATAACTATTAATTTATGAAAGAATCAGAGGTTTCCATGAATTTTTGGGTATAATTTTGTAACTTCTCTGTCATGTGTCATCTCATGTTTTCTTCTTTCAAGTATAGTAATGAAGTTGCAAGTCTTTATTTGCTTAGGTAGATAAAGTTTAAATTCCTTAAAAGAGCGCTCCTATACTTGAAGTTTTCACCTTCCTTTCTAAGTTATAGATAATAGTTTTTGTGTAAGGAAACATATTATCTTTAACTCCTCCAAGGGTCACAGATAGTAGTTTCTGTGCTATGTAGCATATTGTCTATGATTCAGTTCTCATTTTCATAATTCTTCTAAGTTACAGATAGTAGTTTCTGTGAAAGACCAGCATATTATCTTTAACTTTTCCTAGTGTCACAGATAATAGATTCTTTGAAAAGCAACATATTGTCTCTGACTTCTTCCTTCTTCATTTATCATTTATATCTAGCAAATAAATGGCATTCTGAGATTTTTAGGTCACATATGTATTAATACTTAAAAACCAAGTTTTCCAGGTCCTTCATTTGAGAATACAACATATAATCAAGTGACAGTAATTACAATCATTAATGTCTTAAGCACAATTTCTACACAGCCAGGAAATTTGTTTCTTAAGGAACAACACTAGTGATGTTTGATGTCCAAGCTAATGATAATTCCTAGGTTTAAAGATGCTGGAACACGTCTCTAGTCTACACCTTCTAGATATGATCGTTAATGTCAAATGCACCTTAGGTTAATTGAATTCATTTTAGAGTTGATCTTGAGTTAAGTTTCAGTTTTTAGGTCTTAGTGATGCTACTCAAAAAACCTAAAATGAAACTAAATTACCCTTTCAATTTGATGAAATGCCTACACTAGAGAGGGTATAAACTACTCAATCATATGCAAACAATGAAGCAATTGAAAACGAAATGATTTTTCACTACCTTAATTTTTTTTTTTAAATAAACTAATGAAAAAATCATTCCAATTCCTAGTTTCATGACAAGCACTTATCTATTAGTCCTTTTAAAATGAAAATTCTCTTCTTTTTTCAAATGCTGATGTAATTCTAGTCTTTAAAAAGATGCAAATGTCATAACAAAATAATGCAAAAGGCTAGAATTTCATACTTTCTCATGAAACAACGAAACAAACTTTGCATACAAACTTTCAATGAAAAAGGTTTCGAGACAATGAGCTCTTCAAGCAAATGAAAACATGAAAGGAGAAGTTTGTTCAGATCAATGAAACACCGACTTTAACAAATAGAAGGCCAACAATGTAATCTATGTCAGAAAGAGACGTTCAGGCTAGTAAACGAAACTTTTTCAAACTTGTGCAAAAAGAGGTCAAACTCATAAAAGGACCAAAAAACAAATGCAAGGAGTAAACACACCTACAATCTGACTTGGTGAGTCCACAAGCTGCTCAACGGGTGACCAACTAGATGCCCTAGTGCTGCTGGCCACTCAATGACTCAATGAATCAAATAATAAGATGAAAAGCGAACAAGCAAGCAAAACCAAATGAAAAGTAGCTTTATAGTTAGGGAGAAAATAGTCAAAAGGGCTTACAGGGTCAAAAACACAAGAGCAGAACACACTGGCCAAGATTGGGTTCAAGCCCTAATATTCACTTACAGGCATCAACATGATTGCCTAACTGACAACAAGTGCTAGAGGCTGGTCGGTGTGACTGTTCCTCAGCAATTCGCATTGGTCGGCGCAATTCTAAGTGGGTTAAGCATGCTAGCTAAGGTAACTAAGGAAAAATAAAAATAAAATTCAAAACAGAGACACGATCTACTACTATGAATTTTGGAGTCAAGCCAGTAAGCAAGAGAAAAGAAATAGAACCAAAGGGGAAATGCAAAACTAAAAAAGTTCTCGCGAAATCATGAAATACAAAATAAACAAAAAGATGAGATCCCCAGCGGAGTCTCCAATTTCTGGTGAAGTAAAATTATAAGTGCGGACATGAACAAATTCCTCTAGCCTGATAATGGGTCTAGCCACAACAAATACATTCGATGGAAGATTTCCTTAGGTTAGAATCGATCAAGAGGGCTGACCTCTTGGTCACTTATCCTGCTTGATGATGTCCTCACTTGCTCACTCCAACAATCTCTTGCTTCCTTCTTCAAGTTCTTGAAACAACTAAACAACAACAACACGCAAACATCATAATAGACAAATTGCAATTAAACATACTTAACGAGTCAAGAAGTATTAAGAGATGGATATGTAATATCACAAAACATGTAGGAAATCAATCGATAGTTTCATATATTAATATCAAATAGAGATTACAACCATTCATCTTGACGTTGCAGTCTTCCTCTAACAAGACTAGGTTCCCACACACTTCTACTACCATTCACAATGGATTCAAACAATAATGGTTTAAAGGCTCTTCCCTTTAGGCTTCACTCCAAACCAAGACAAACTTCTCCCTCAACACAACTAGATAGCTACAACTAGTCATAGCTTTCTTCTCTACTCCAAAATAGTATCAAAACTCAAAAAAATAACTCTGCCAAAACTATCAACTATGACTATAATATTCACACACTCATCCAAAACTATCAACTATGACTATAACATTCACACACTAGTTTGTGCCTGGGAAGAAGGGAGGTTTATATAGGAAATATGGATGGGAGATTGATCCTCTTCTCATGGGAGAAGGACTTATCCCTTGAGGTAGTTCCATCCTTATAAGGGAAAAGAGCCCAAACTATCATCCTCGACCCCATCCAACCAAACCATTTACCAAACTTCTGTTACATAGCTTCTAGAGCTGGAATCTTTGGCTCTAAGCTAAAAAGCTTTCCATAATAGGACCGGTGCAACTAAAACACAACTCGGTCACTCTGGTCGGCACAAGGAGTAGTGCTAATATCTACACATCTGCGCGGGGTAGACAAAGGCCATTAGCATCTCTCTTGTAAACTAGGTAAAAAAAAAGATTAAGGGGAAATGGTGCAAAAGGGAATTTATCTGCTCATGAAGAGGGACACAATGGGAGTTTCTTCATGAAGGCAAAGCATGCGGGGTTCACTGTATAGGTCCCCCAAGATCAAGGAATGAGGAGTACAGGGACAGTGACAAAATGTTGTGTAACACAAGTGGAAGGAGCCTTGAAAGGTGCTTTTTCGAGGGCAAGACGGGTAGGAGTAGTAGGTGGTAAAGGGAAGAGACCCACCAAAATGAACAACGAGGCACCACATTATCTCGGTGGCTTTATTGTAAGCCATATTTCGGAACTCCTACCTCGTTAAGTCTCAAAAGGTCTTGAAGGGGGGGGGGTGAACATCATCCCCCAATGTTGATCCGCGTGGGAATGATCTTGACCATTGAAAAGTGATAACGCTTTATGAAAAGCAACAAAAAATGTCGAATCTCCTTTATTTCCAAGATTTAACTATTGGTGAATCGACGACACTTGTACTAGTGCGCCCTTTGGGATTTTATTATTTTATTATTTATTTATTTTTCTTTTCACCTTTAATACTTATCCTTTTCTTTTCTATTTTTCTTTTTATAGGCTAGACAATATTAAAATGAAAAATAATTTAAAACATACTAGTGGGATAAATGGGTAGATAACCATACCTTCAATACTATACTTATAGGAACCTAACAGGGAAAACAATAAAATTAAGATTTCTAGAGAGTCCATCAAGCCTATAAAAGGGGACAAGAGCAAGGAATTTGGGCATCCTCGGTTTATCTATCATATTATGAATTTGTTGAGAACTTGGTGTGGCCAGTTCTAACTCGATCTCGGGATGAAAATTCCGCAGTGACATTTGTGTGGTGGATCCATCCAGGATTGACAACTGTGCTTGAGTGTCTTAGATTAATCATTGATGAGTATACATACATTCCATTGTCATGACCTTTAGTATGTCTTATATGGGCATGTATCTTTGTTTTCAATTATTAATATAAATAAGAGGATACGTTTTAATATCCCTTTTGTGTTCAAAGTTTTTGATTGCAAACATTTTAATTAAAACATTATCGTGTGCTAGGTATATTATAAAGTTTGACGTTTGGGATCTTATAATGGTACTGGAGTTGTGCATTGTGTCATCCTCAGGGTTCTTGATAGTAGATCAATTTTTTTGCAATATTTAAAATTTTTCTGTAACTTGAGTGGGATTTCCTTTCACCCTCTCCAACCTTTTCCATTTTTCATGATACCCAGTATCACCCTTGTTGGTCGATTATTTTCCAGTTAATTATTTTGGAGGTGTTTCTACAACCAGTTCGAGGGTTTATTACGTTTCTTGTAGGATCTAATCCAATTTGCACACGAATAATGAGAAATAAATTTTGAATTATTAATTCCTTTAGGGAAGATTATCCCTTTGAAGATCATATTTTATCCAATTTCTGCCAAGGACGATAAGTCAGATTTAAGTTGATCCACATTTGGCATGACAAGGTCATTCATATTATTGGGCATATTCTTTAATTATCGTAGGTCTGAACTCCTGAAGGGAATTCCTTATGTTTTTTGTAGTGTGTTGAATGTATCGAGATCTGAAGGGCACATTCTCAGGGAAGAAAATCCATTCTTTACTGTCAGAATATCGACCTGTCAAATTCCTCCTGGATCAAGCCATTTCCAAGGCAAAGATTTAACATTTGTAAGTAAAGGTGGTGAATCAATCTAGATTGAATCTGTGATGTTACGTCTCTGTTGTGAGGCCCTGGGGTTTTCATATAACTGCATATTTCACATTTGGAAATTAGTTGGATAGAGTGCCACACATCAAATGCCACATTGAGAGGGTGTACTGCATCTCTATTATAGGTTCGAGGGGTTTTTTCTAAAGCAGATCATGCTTTGTAGTTCACAAGTCAGAGGGCCATACATCATAAACCATGCTAAGATACCATTCAATCTTCTTATTCTATAGAGAACCAATGTGGTAGCACAACTTTGACCTCTGCAGTCAAGATCTGTGCATAAGAAGATTCAACGCCAATATATGTTGTCGCGGTTGAGGGGATAATGATTCATCTGCATTGGTGACTCAATAAGGTGAAGCTAGAGGAAGTCCACGACTTATATATTTCATGTTGTGATTCCTCGAAATAATAAATTTATGTTTATTATTCTTCTATAATAATATTGAAGGCCCTATGTTTGATGCTTCTCAAAGAAAATGCACCTTTTGTTGATATGTCAATAGAGGAAGAATTGTTATTATTTTCTTGGGGAAAAATATATGATTGATGACATTTGTGATTTAGGACATTTTTCTTTACTTTATTTCTTGTGAATCTCACTATGGTCTCAGAACCAGTGTTGTTTTATTATGATTTCGAGGCCAAAAGGCCATTCTTGTCAGTGTCGATGATACCATTGGTCATGAGGGTTATCACATCCACACCCAGGTCCCAATGGTCATTGTGTTCTAGTTGTATGGCTTAGAGACCATTCTCATCAGTGCCAAAGGTTCAAGCTTATTCTTGGAGGCGTATTTTACCAATATCCAAATTCTTGAATGACCCCAAACAATGATTATCAATATAGGTGAACGTTTAGGGGAGGGGAGTTTCATGGGGATATAAATTATAGAATTCAGTTCGTTGGCAAGGAAAGGATTATGCATTTGTTAGTGAATAGACATGTTATATAATGCATGCCTTCCCAACTTGATTAATCACCCAATATATAATCAAATTAAGCTCATGGAAAGTAAAGGTGATGGTTTCTGGGATAGCAAAGTCAATATTTCCCTTTTCTTGGACACCCAGGTGTGAACGCTTGGAAGGTCATTAAACCCCATTGTCAAGAAGTATCCTTTCATGAATACCAAGATTTGTGTAACAGAGAGGTGAGAGTTATATTGGAATTTTCTACACAAAGAAAGCTAGGCCATACAACCTCTCTTTTTCCATCCAAGGGGAAAATAGAAGGCCAAGAGACCTATTTCGAGGCTTTGAAGGTTTCCAAACAATGTGAAGGAGAGATTGACAAACTTGAGGGTGTCATCCCATGTCTTAGGACTCGAAATAAATAACATCGTACATTTATGTAGGTTTATTTTTTTTCATGGTACCTTCCAAACCTAAATGAGACTACAATGATACCTTTCCTTTAGAACACCACTGGGATTATTTTTATGGAAAATTGTTTGGAGGATTCTATTTAGGCAATTTTAATTTAAGCACTTAAAAATAGCGAGAAGATGCTCAAATTTATGATATAACATAAGAAACCCTCATTTATTCAATATATTTACTCGTTGCTCCTATTTTATTTGGCATGGTCAAAGTGGTATCAATATAGGAGGCCCAGATCAATGTTATTATTATAGGATAATATTTCTAATGTAGGGGTTTATTGCGAAATTGCTCCAGCCTTTTCTTTTTTTGGCTCTGCTAGGGTTCTGAGCGACCCATCAACGGCGCCGACAGCACACCAAGCAAGAACATTTCAGAAGTGAGAAGGCTGCTGCAGCGTTCCAGAGCAGCAGCGCATCAGGGCCTCGCTATGGCACAACCGCTGGGGGGGGCGTCAGATCCCTCCCCGACGCAGCAAGATCCTGCACAAAGCGTCATTTTTGGTTCAGTGGACAGAGAGATCTTGAACAGGGGGAAAAAACCCCAGAACGACAACAAAGGAAATGGAAGACGTAAGGAAGGAGACAGCAGTCCTCAGGAGGGAATAGAAAATCCTCAAGAAGATCCGAAGATAACTTCAACCACATGCAGACCAGTAGCCAAGGAAAGGCCACGAATCGAGCTGCCAGGAGACAAGATTGACAGAAGAATAGAGTTCATGCGAGATCATGCCCTCATTGGGAAGTTCATAGGGTTCTGGCCTACTGAGAAAGCCCTATATGGATGGATAGCGGCGAAATGGAAACCAAAAGGGGATGTCACGCTGCAGCTAGGGCCGAAAGGTTTCTTCACAGCAATCTTCTATTGCTTGGAGGACAAATACAGAATACTAGTAGGAGGGCCTTACTTTTTTAATTCGGCTGGATTATACCTGCGGGATTGGATCCCCAGATTTAACCCAGACAAGGAAGATTTAACTTGGGCACCAGTCTGGATCAGGTTATACTCTCTCCCGGATGAATACTGGGAGGAGGACATACTCAAAGGGATCGGAAATGGGGTGGGAGAATATATCAGAGTGGCAGAAGAAACCAAGTCTCGTAAGTACATCTCCTATGCTCGAATCTGTGTATTCATTCGCCTCAATGAAGCTCTTCCAGAGTCAGTAACTCTTGCCCATCGAGATGAGGAATGGATCCAGCCTCTCGACTATGAACATGTTCCTTTTCGATGCCGAAAATGTCATGCCCTAGGTCATCTCTTTAGGGATTGCCCTCAAAATGTCCAAAACAGCTTACCTGACTCTTCTGATACCCCTGCCCAGGACGGCTTCACTAAAGTCCCTAGCAGGAAGCGTTCTCACAAAAAACCCCAAAATGGGTTTAAACCCCAGCCCAACAAGTCTCATGGCCCAGTAACCAAGAACAGCTTTGATATTCTTGGCCAAGCCTCTGAGGAACTCCCATCCAATGTTGAAGCCAACCCTGATCACCCATCCTCCTCTTCTCCTCCCCCTTCATCTAATCCCCCTCCCAAATCTCCGTCCCCCATCATCATCCCTACCATTCTTAAAAGGGATCAGAAAGATGCTGCAGAGATCCTCAAAGAAATGGAAGTTGATGGTAAAACAGACCTTCCCCAGAATCCAGAGACCAGCATTGAAGACAGCGATCAAGTGCAAATCATGGAAGAAGAGCCAGAGAGTATAGATTTGAATGATTTAGACATCCTGGAACTGGAACTGGCTTGTAAAAAGAAAGAACACGATACAATTCCAGAGCTCCAACTCAACAAGCTCGAAATGGTCATTTCTCGAGCTTATCATCAGAACCAACTTGGGATACAACCAGGCAGCCAATGGGATGGAAGTCTGCGCCCAAAAGAGACAAAAAAAAGAGGTAGAAAGACAGATCTGCAAAGAACAATAGAGATTGGGAAAATCCTGATAGATTCAGGCAGATACGCAAAGTTGACAAAGTACTACAAGCCCTCTGTCAACGGTTAATCATGAAGCTGGTGTCTTGGAATATAAGCGGGCTAAACAGCCCCGGTAAAATCAGGATGTTAAAAAACATGATAAAAAAGGAAAAGCCACAAATGTGCTTTCTCCAGGAAACTAAGTGTAACAGTACTACGCTAGGCAGCATTCTTTCAAAAGCCTGGCCCGGATGTAGTTCGGTTGCAGTAGACGCCTTCAGAGCCTCAGGAGGACTGGCAATAGCATGGAATACCCAAGCGGTATCCCTTTCAGATTTTCATGCTGCGCACTACCTTATACAGGCGACCTTTCACATCTTGGGCACCAATATTTATGGTAACCTTTCAAATGTTTACTTCCCACAAGACACTGGAAGTAAGGTAGCGCTCCTTGACACGATTGAAGCTCTAAGCAATAGCAGAAGGTACCCACTCTGGATCGTTGCCGGGGATTTCAACATGATAACTAAAACTGAAGAGAAGCTGGGAGGCAGAAGTAGAATGGAGCCTGAAGTCAGTCGCTTCAAGGATTTCATCCAAGCAACTTCTCTCATAGACATGTCATTCTGTAATGGCACCTTTACTTGGAGTAATCGCAGGGCTGGCAAACACCAAATCGCCTCCAAATTGGATCGCTTCCTCCTCTCAGACAACGCGGTCCACTTAGGAGGAGACATCTCAGCAGCCATCCTTGCTCACACTGGATCGGATCACTGGCCAATAGCTCTACAGTGGCAAAGACCAGGTAACTTAATCAAAAGACCCTTCCGATTTGAAGGATTTTGGCTCACGCATCCCACTTTCAAGGAGTTTGTCAAGACTACCTGGGCCTCGTTCATTCCCCCAGAAGGAGCAAAAATGTATCAATTCCAGCAAAAGTTAAGATTTCTCAAAGGTCACCTAAAAAGATGGAACAGGGAAACCTTTGGAAATATCTTCAAGGAGCAGCAAAAGCTAACTCGGGACCTAGAGACTCTTCACCAAAAGATTATCTCGGAGGGGCACACGGAAGCCACCCTGGAGCAGGAACGTCTCATCCATAGTTAGCTGGAGAATAGGAGGAAGCAGGAAGAAATCTACTGGAGGCAAAAGTCAAGGGTCAGATGGCTGAAGGAGGGTGAGCGTAATACAAAATTCTTCCACAGAACTACAGTTCAGTGAAGAATGCATAACAATATACCCTTCATTCAAAACAAAACAGGGGCAAAAGTAGAGACCCATGAGGAAATTGAAGAGGAACTCCTCAACCACTTCCAACAGATCCATCAAGAGCAGAGAGAAGATCGGCGACAGGCCATTCGCAAAATCACCAACAATATCCCAAAAATCATAACGGAGGAACAAAATGATCTCTTGATGCGCCCTATTCATCCCCAGGAAGTGGATGAAGCAATGACGCAGCTCAAAGAAGGTAAAGCCCCGGGGCCAGATGGATTTACCACCACTTTCTTTCACTCTTTCTGGGACATGCTAAAGGAGGAAGTCTGGCAGATAGCTGAAGAATCCAGGGCAATGCACTGGCTTCTCGCCTCTCTCAACTCCACCTTTATAACTCTCATCCCCAAAGAGGAGGACTCCATCACCCCTGACAAGTTCAGGCCAATTGCATTATGCAATGTCATTTACAAAGTAATATCAAAAGTCATAGCAAATCGTCTCAAACCTCTCCTTCCTGGGCTCATCTCCCTGGAACAGTCAGGATACATGGAAGGACGACATATAATGGATGGCATCCTGCTCTCTCACGAAATCATTCACTCCCTCAAGCACTCAAAGCAAGCAGGTATGCTTCCCAAATTAGACCTTTCCAAGGCATTTGACAAACTAAGCTGGAATTATATTCATCATATGCTAAAAGCTTTTGGTTTTTGCTCTTCTTGGATCCGTTGGATCATGAGCCTGATTACTTCCACTCATTTCTCAATTCTTGTTAATGGCATTCCCTCCCGTCCCTTCAATCCCTCCAGGGGTATCCGGCAAGGGGATCCCCTCTCCCCCTTTCTCTTCGTCCTTATGGCTGAAGGGTTGGGTCGACACATTAAACAAGCCCTCCATTCTCATCAGATCAAAGGCATCTCCATGCACAACTCCCATGCCACCTCCCACCAGCAGTTCGTAGACGACACTATGCTTTTTGGTTATCCTTCTGCTCAAGAAGCCCTCCGTCTAAAATCCCTCCTCCGGGATTTTTCGGAGGCCTCAGGCATGCACATCAATTGCTCTAAATCTCAGATTTTCTTCTTCCATACTCCGCCCTCGGTCAAATCCGTTGTTTCTCGCATCTTGGGTTTCCCCTCGGCTTCCCTACCCTCCAAATACCTGGGCGCACCCCTCATGGCTTCAGCCATTAAGCAACCCGCATGGCGCTCCCTTCTTGAGAAACTTGAAAACCGTCTCAACCTCTGGACTTATAGATCTCTTAACTTAGCCAGTCGAATTGTCCTCATCAAATCGGTTTTGCAGGCAATGCCTCTGTACTTGTTCTCTATTCTAGCTGCGCCAAAGTGGGTTTTAAAAAGTATAAGAAACCTTCAGCGCAATTTTCTGTGGAGCAGCTCTGCTACCAATCGCAAATGGGCCCTGGTGAAGTGGACCAATGTATGCATGCCCAAAGACAAGGGAGGCATTGGGTTAAGGGACCCTGAGTACAGCAATTCCATCATGAATGCCAAGATCTGGTGGCAATGGATCACTAACCCAGATAAGCCATGGGGAAAAATCTGGACAGCCAAATATGCAGGAAATCGACCTCAAGAAGAACTCATCAGATTCATTCCTACTGAAAAGGGATCCACAATTTGGAATGCAGCCAAGCAGCACTATCAGATAATTCAAAAGCACAGCTTCTGGGAAATCAGGAATGGATGCACTGCAAGATTTTGGACTGATGCCTGGAATCAAATGCCTAAACTCAAAAATATTCTTCACCCTTCTCTAATTCCAGATAGGCAGGACCAGCAGCAGGAAAAAGTTCACCAATTCTGGCTGCCGGAGATGGAGTATGGCTTCAGGAAATGGAAACATAGCAACCAAATACTCAACAGTTCAGATGTTCGGCAGGAAGAAGAGCTAAGGATCGAGCTAAGGAAAAGAAGTATCAGGCAGGATAATGGTGGGGATATTCTCAGATGGGGATACCTACCCAAGGGAACCTACACTACCTCAGAAGCTTACAAGTTGATATGAAACTTCCCCTCTCCTCCAGACCCTGTTTGGAGGAAGATATGGGAGCTCGGACCATGGCCAAAAATCTCTTACTTTCTTTGGCTGATGGGTCATAAAAAATTTCTCACTTGGGATAAGCTTAGAAATCGGAACTTTCATGGACCCTCGATTTGTCTTAATTGCTCTCAAAATGAAGAAACTCTCCATCATCTCCTGGATACCTGTCCTCTAGCCAATCAACTTTGGGATAAGGTCAGTTTCAGATGCCAAAAAAGTTGTAGGGGGGAGGGCAACATCATCAATTCATTAAGACAATGGCCAAAGCATCCCTAAAAAAGCAAGATCCTCAACCATTTATGGAGTATCGTGCCGGGGATCGTCCTCTGGAATGTCTGGAAGGAACGAAATCAACACATTTTCAAAAACAAGCGATCTCCTTTAGAAGAAACCTGGAGCAGGATTCATAGGAACATTCAAGAGACGATGGCGCTTCAGGTATGGACTAAGGAAGATCTCCCATCTACTGATAATGAGCATAACATTCTAGATAATTGGCAGCTGCAGTTACCTCAAGATTCTCTCAAGATCAGTACTCCTAATAACAACTGCAAGAACATCTGCCATTGGAAAGCCCCTCCCAAAAACTCATACAAGCTGAATTTCGATGGGGCTTCCAAAGGCAATCCAGGAGCAGCCGGATACGGAGGCATATTGAGGGACTATGAAGGCACTCCTATACGGATTTATTTTGGGAACATAGGGTGGGATACCAACAACTCAGCAGAGTTGGAAGGGCTGTGGCAGGGCCTTTTTCAAGCTTGGAATCTCAACCTTCAACCCCTGATCATAGAAGGGGACTCCCAGATTCTTATCAACATGGCCACCCATATACAGAATGGCTCGCATGCAAGGAAAGTAGCACCCAGTTGGAAGCTAGAAGCAAGGTTAAATGACATAGCACAAAAGCTCAACAATTCTATAGCCATCTCCTTCATACACACTAAAAGGGAAGGCAACAAAATTGCGGACCTCCTAGCCAATATTGGAGCTGAGACTGATCCCCCTCTTCTATTTGGAGACACAGATATCATTCCCAACAGGCAACAGCTCCAGGAATGTCAAAGACTGATCCAAGAAGAGGCTGTCGCCCCGGATGCGGGTGTCATCAAGTCAGTTAATGAAGAGCCACATGCCCAGCATGGGCTGCCACGTGAGGAGCAAGGGTCTTTAATGCCTCTCGCCGCCGAGACTTCACGCCGGGAGAAGCATAAGGGCAGCCTTAATGAAGGCGCTGGAGGCGATGGAAAACCTGCAGAGAGCATTCAATGTGGGCCAATTCCGAGGGAATGATAATGGGTTTAAGAATGATGAATGGTTGGGGAGCGGAGCTCAGTGCGACGAGAAGGATACTCAGAACTCTGAGCGTAGATGCCGCGATTTGGTTGCTGAGAGCTCGGACGAGGTCCGCTCCATGCTTGTTTTTACTGGTCTTTGTCTTTGCTCAGTTGAGCTCAGCTTCGACCCAATTTGGGGACAGCAAGCAACTGGAAGGGAACGCTACAGCAGTAGGCCCTCCTCTGCTCTGGAACAGGATAAGGAATTTGAGGATACCATGGTGCGGCCGCGTGAAAGGATGCCTTGCAGAAGAGGCTCAGGGCATGGAGAATCCTCTCGTCCCCCTGCAGCGGATGTTCACCATCATTGCTGCTGCTGCTATTGTTATAGAAGAGCGGGAGCCACCCCAATTCCAGCCAGTCAGGTTCTGGAAGCTGGTAGCTCTAATGAAGGAGCGCCCATGCTCCCAGCATTTGGCTCAGTCATTTTTACACTGGGCAGCTCCAGGGACAATGCTGGAATTAATGCACACATCTCAGTGCTTTTCACCAAAATTCCTGAGGAGAATGAGGAAGGACCGCCACTGGTCCCTGCTGAGGATCGTTCAGAGGGAGATAGGGGGAAGCGCCCAATGGGGGAGCCATCGAATGCAGAGGGTAATTCAGAGAGGGAGCCTCAGCAAGCCCCCTCCCGAACTCGAGCACAAGAGCTGCCAGCCCATGCGAGGGCTCCCATGGCTGTGTGGGATGGCATCCCAGAGGGACAAGGATGGAGCAGAATTCTGGAAGAAAAACCAGAGGAGTAACTCCCAGCGGCTCTCCCTCGCTTTTGCTTCCTTTTCTCAGGTCGGTTATGGGGTCTCGATTGATATCAAGTTTTTGTCTTATATCTTGGTTTGTTCCCTTTATGTTCTGAGTCAGGTTAGCGGCCACTACAGTCTTACTGGGTTGGCGTCTTATGTCTGGTATATGTCCTATGTCTTTGCTTGTTTCTTTTTTGTTCTGGGTTGTGTTCTCGGCTTCTACAATCTTTCTGTGTTATGCTACTTTTGTGGGATGCCCCTGCGTGGGCCGTTTTGGTGCTACACTGGAAAATCACCGAGTCATGAGTATTGATCTAATATGGAATTATCGCCCTACGAGGCAGAAGTATGAGTCTGATAGAGCCACCCATGGAGCCACAGTTGGCCCTGGGCAGCCAGTCTATTTTGGATGCAAAGTTTACCTGTACATATTAATATAAATTAGTTAGTGTTGCCGAGAAAAAAAATGTAGGGGTTTATTGCTAAAAATTATTATCTGTAGGAGAATGATTTGTTATTATCTTTTTAAGGAAAATTCAAGCCCACTATAGATCGATATCTCAAAGGGGTTAAATCAATTTTACTAAAGAAAATTGAGGAGAGAGAAGGAAGCTAAGTATTAAGATCCAATGATGCCAAGACATAATGTCATCACTTTAATTTTGGAAAGGCCTCATGAATTAGCATAGAATTACATCAATTGATTCTCTGGGCTATAACACTTTTGTGGTCCAAAATGGAAAACAACTTACACATCAGAAGCAAGGGTAGAATAACCCGCCTTTCTCTTGGAAGGTCCATGTTATCCTTCAATAGTCAAAGGATGTTTGAAAGGAAGATGTAAAAAGTAACTTTCTCTTTGAACTTGGATACAAATTGTGGGGTAAAAAGTTAGAACCTATCCTCCTACAGTTAGAGACATTAGATATGGTTCTATGCCTAAGAGAGAAATCAGTTTGCAAAGAGTATAGTTGGTTCTTGAAGCCATCCATGCCTCCTTTGTTACAAACCAAGTTCTTGAAGCATTATTGTGAAAAGGTTAGACTCACAGTTGCCTCTTGTCTCGGTAAAATATTAGCCTTAACAGCGCCACTACTGCCCTACAATGATGAAATCATGAGAATGATTTTTTAGGTAATGGTAGCATTAGGTGTGGAACCTGATTATCTTATTTATTCAACAGTATCGTTGCATTTGACCCGAGTTCATGATAGGGTGGAAATGTTGCCTGTTATTTTCATTGCAAGGGGGATCCAAGGGGAGCCCCCCATTGCGGGAGATTGGGGGTAGTGCCCGTGAAGCTAAAAATAGAAGTAAAATTTCCCTATAAAATGTTGTAATTTCATAGTCAATCTCGGGCATTCATTAGGATGAAATTTGACGGTAGAAGTTATGTTTAATTTAGGGTTTTTTATCCATAGAAGGAAACCCCTTGCTCTATATGAGGGTATTGTATTTCGGCTATGTAGGTGTGTATTCTGAGCGAGAAACAGAGAGAATATTGTGTTAGAGAAAAGAGGGAATTACAGTGGCCCTGATGTAGGTTGTATATGTTCATTTTGTTGGATAATATAAAAGGAAGGACTGGTTGTTTCTCTCTGGACGTAGCCCAAATTTGGTGAACCATGTATATCTGTGTCTCTCTTGTTTTATGCTTTTTCTGTGTTTATATTTATGCAATATTTTTATGTGTTCCATTTACTGGTAATATATAATTTTCTAACAACTGGTATCAAAGATGAAGATCTATTTGTTTGATAAACTCGTAGGAGATAAGGGTTCCTAGTTCGAGTGGGAGAAATGGCAGAAGATGGTAGGTTTAGGGACGAAAAATTTAATGGCCAAAACTAACAGCCGTGGATGATGCGTATGGAAGATTATCTGTATTAGAAATATCTGTACCTACCATTGAGCGAAAAGACAAAGAAGCTGAAGAGTATGACAGACACACAATGGGATATTCTTGACAGAAAGGCACTTGGAACAATATGGTCATGCCTAGTGGTGTCAGTAGCCTTTAATATTTCAAAGGAAATAACAATAGATGGTTTAATGTCAGCATTGGCCAAACTATATGAAAAACCGTCAGCCTCAAATCAGGTATTTCTTATGAAATTTTTATTTAATATGAATATGATAGAAGGTGGATCTATTACTGATCACTTAAATGAATTTAATACAGTTACCAGTCAGTCAAGTTATGTAGGGGTAACTTTTGATGATGATGTTAGGGCTCTGTTATTTCTATGCTCATTAATAGAAGGTTGGAATGGTCTGTTAGGTCCCTATACTACTAGTGTAACCCCTTATTGTTATTAGTGCAACCCCCTTATTATATTGTTGTTCCCATGTAGTCCCCGTATTATTATTATTGTGCCCCATAGAAACCCACTATCGTTATTATTGTTCACTTACATTATTATTGTTATGTCGGCTTTGATTATATTATGACCCCTTAGACTCCTATATATAGAAAGGAAGTCTTGTCATTTGTATCATCCAAGAATTGTTCATTTCTGTAATGTAAAGGAGGTTTTCCCCTCGAAGAGGCTGAGTTTTAAGTCATTGATTTATCTTTTCTATCTTTTTGTGAGCTAGTTTCATAATGTTTCCTTCCTTGTCAAGTTCGGGAATTATTATTTTAACTGGGGTCTTCTACAACTTTTGAATGTGTGGCCACACTTCTACATCATTCTTCCATTCATCCCTTGCTTCATTTATCCAATCTGATTGGATAATTGAAATAGCACAAAATAATTCTTCCACATCCTCATTCTTTCTTGAGAGGGTCAAATTCATTTCTTCTTTCTCTAGGGCTAGTTCCTATCGTATATCCTCTTCTTTTAACGTTTCTTCTTTTTGTGAGATAGAAGGAAATATCGAGAAGAAGAATTTTCAAGAAGTGAAAGATCACACCGAGCATCAAGAAATGAATCCGACTTGATCTTGTAATGCATTGGCAGAAATTACCACTCCTCAAACTATCAACACATAAGGACATATCAAGAAGAAAAAGGTTCAAACAATGAAAGATCACATCGAGCACCAACAACAAGTTCTCCAACTTTTAAAGGATAACACCAATTTGGTGCAGAATCAAATGAAACAATAGGAAAATCAACATCACAGTGAAAGAAGTTTTGATGTAGGCGATTGGGTATTTTTATGGCTACATCCATACCAACAAATGTTCCTCAAGCAAGCTATTTATGAGAAGAAAATGTTGGCAATACTACATGCACTTAAGAACTGGCGACCTTACCTAATGGAAAGACACTTCAAGGTAAAAATGAATCATGGTAATCTTATATACTTCTTAGAACAAATATTGTCTTCAGAAGAACATAAAAAATGGGTCACAAATATGTTGGGTTATGGCTTTGAAATCATCTACAAAAAAGGGAAGAAAAATTGTGTTGTAGATGCACTCTCAAGAAAGGATGAGGATGTGGAAGCATTGTTTTGTGCTATTTCTATTATCCAACCAGATTGGCTAAACAAAGCCAAGGATGAATGGAAGAGTGGCACAGAAGTGTGGCCACTAATTCAAATGTTGCAGAAGATACTGATTAAAATAATATTGCCTAAACTTGATGAGGAAGGAAAAATCATATTGGAACCTGAAACAGTCACGGAAACAAAAACCCAAAAACTACGAAATCAATCAACTTGAGAGTATCTCATCAAGTGGAAGAACTTATCCACTGAAGATTCCACATGGGAGGGCAAGAACTTTATACAGAAGGATCCAGAACTACTCAAGCATTGAGTACAACACTTTTTGAAGGAGAGGGGCATGTTAGGTGTGTATACTACTATTGTAATCCCTTCTTATTATTAATGCAACCCCCTTATTATATTTTTGTGCACATGTAGTCCCCATATTATTATTATTGTGCCCCATAGAAACCCACTATTGTTATTGTTGTGCCCTTACACTATTATTGTTATGTTGGCTTTGTTTATATTATGACCCCTTAGACTCCTATATATAGAAACGAGTTCTTGTCATTTGTATCATCCAAGAATTGTTCATTTGTGTAATGTAAAGGAGGTTTCCCCCTCAAAGAGGCTGAGTTTGAAGTTGTTGATCTATCTTTTCTATCTTTTTGTGAGCTGGTTTTATAACATGGTCTAGTTATCACCATTAGTAACTCAGCCTCTGGATCTAGTACTTTAAAGTTTGATGATGTTGTTGGTGCAATCTTGATTGATGAAATGTGACAGAAAAGCTCTGGTGAGACGTCAGGTAATGCTTTGACTGCAGAGACTAGGGCTAGAAAAATTGAAAGAGGAAAGAGCCCAGGATATCGCAGTAAGTCATGGAAAGGCATATCCAAGTCCAAATCGAGGATAGTGTGTTGGAAATAAGGGAAGAAAAAACACCTGAAGAAAGACTGCAAGTCTTGTAAGGGAAAAGGAGGAGTTGCGCAACAAGAAAACAATCATGAAGTGAATGTGACATGTGATGTGTTGCAAGATTCTTTGATGATTTCATTAAAAAATATTATTGAGGCCTAGGTGGTAGATTCATGGCCCTCATTCCATGTCACACCTAATAGGAAACATTTTCATCATTATGTTCAAGGAGATTTTGGACATGTACGATTTATTGATTATAAACCCTGTGAAATCATTGGAATGGGTAAAGTTTTTATAAAACAATAGAATGGAAATCAATGGATGTGGAAGGATGTAAGGAATGTTCCAAATATGAAGAAAAATACAATTTCAACAGGGCAGTTGAGAGGTGAAGGATGTGTAACTACTTTTACAAATAAAACTTGGAAGGTCACTAAAGGAGCTGTGTTAATAATGGAAGGAGAAAAGGTTGGTACATTGTATTTATGCAATGGTATTTCTAATGATGTTAATGCTATAACCTATATAGGAGTAGATAGGACATTGGGGCATCATAGGCTTTAGCACATGAATGAGAAGGGTATGCAGATTCTTCACTCAAGAAATTTGTTCCTAGGTTTGAAGCATTTTGAAGAAATTTGGAATTCTGTGAGAATTGTGTTTATGGAAAACAAAAGAGAATAAGGTTCCTCAGAGTTGGGAAAGAAAAGAAGAGCGAAAAATTAGATCTTGTGCATAGAAATCTATCGGGACCTGCCCAGATATCATCTCTTGGGGGCTCTCATTATTATGTTACTTTTATTGATAATGAAACCAGAAAACCTAGATTTATTGTATTCAGAATAAATCTGATGTATTTGATACTTTCAAGAAATGGAAAGCTTTGGTTGAAAATGAGACACAAAAAAGTTTGAAGTGTCTCAGATCAGACAATGGAGGTGAATATTATAGCAAAGAGTTTGATAGGTACTGTTCAGATAATGGAATTCACAAAGAGAAGAAAATTGCATGAACACAACAAGAAAATGCTGTGTCAGAAGGATGAACATGAAAATCATGGAATGTGCAAGGTGCATGAGATTGCATGCATGATTTCCTTTATAATTTTGGGTAGTTGTGGTAGATATTCTTCTTTATCTAATAAACACAGGGCCTTCAAGTTTCTTGAATGGTGGTATTCCAGAGGAGGCATGGACAGGTAAAAAGGTAAACTACTCATTTTTAAAGACTTTTAGCTGTGAAGCCTTTGTCCACATTAATAAAGAAAATAGAACAAAGCTTGATAAAAAATCAAAGAAATGTACCTTTATTGGATATGGTGTTAATGATTTTGGTTATCTCTTTTATGATTATGAAAAACAAAAACCATTAGGATCAGATGTCATATTCAATGAAAAGGTTTTATATAAGGATCGGATACAGGAAAAGAAATAGGAAAAGGAAAATAGAGAATACACAGTGCTTGATGAGATCACAGAAAAAGTGAAGGTGCCTGAAAATCATAATGATCAACAACAACAACAATCACCTCAAACACTTGAAAGTGGTATTAGAAGATATACTAGGATAAGTATACCCCCTGAAAAATACTCTCCTCCATTATATTATGTATTGTTAACTGATTCTGGTGAGCCAAAGTGTTATGAAGAAGCAGTGCAGGTAGAAACCAGGAAGAAGTGGGAGCAAGCCATTAAAAAAGAGATGGACTCCTTAGTACATAAGTAGACATGGGACTTAGTCAGGTTGTCTGCAGATCAAACAATATTTTTGAACAAATGGATTTTCATGTTAAAGGAAGAAGATGGAGGTAGAAAAAGGTATAAAGCTAGACTTGTGGTGAAGGGGTTTGCATAGAAAAAGGCTATAGACTTTGATGAGATATTATCTCATGTCATTAAACTGACTTTAATCAAAACTATTTTAAGTCTAGTAGCAAGTGAAGATTTGTATCTTGAGCAGTTAGATGTAAAGACAACCTTTCTCCATGGGGATTTGGAGGAATAAATATATATGCAACAACCACAAGGATATGAGGTAAAAGGGAAGGATAAACTAGTGTGTAGGTTCAAGAATATATTGTATGGCTTGAAACAGGCTCCAAGGTAGTGGTATCTAAAATTTGACAGGCTTATGTCTGAACAAGGTTATACTAGATACTCTAATCATTGTGTTTATCTCAAAAGGAAAAATGATGGTAGCTATATTATATTGTTATTGTATGTAGATGACAGACTTGTTGCAAGTTCTAACATACAGGAAATAAATGTGCTCAAAATAAAATTGGCAAACCCATTTGCAATGAAGGATTTGGGTGCTACAAAACAAATCATTGGTATGAGAATAACTAGAGACAAGAAGAATCACAAATTAACATTGTCTCAGAGTGAGTACATACAAAAGGTGTTAAAATTATTTAATATGCAGAATGAAAAACCAGTTATTATACCTTTAGCTAGCCATTTCAAACTAAGTAAGGAGGTGTGTCCCAAGACTCGGGAAGAAATGGCTTATATGTCTAAAGTTCCATATGCATCAACAGTTCGAAGCTTAATGTATGCAAAGCATAGTTACTGATCAAATGAGAAAGTGAACTGGTACTCGTTTTTTTGAAGTAGCAAAAAATCACCCGATTTTGAAAAGTGATGATGCCAGAATACACTTTTTTTTCTTAGCATATTTTTGGCACTTTAAATTTTCTTATGTATCAAGTATGAACATTGTTTTTTCAATTTTAGTGATTTTCATGTTGATTTTTAAAAATGTTGATTCAGCATCAACACATTTTTTTAAATGTTAGTGCTTTTCACGCTGATTTTGAGAAGTGTTATTGCAACATGAACACATTTTTTAAGAGGGCTTATTTTTGACACTTTAAACTTTTTTGTGTCAAGTGTGAACATTTTTTTTTGTTAGTGATTTTCATCTTGATTTTGGAAAGCGTTGATGAGCAACAACGCTTTTTGTTGAGAGGGCATAGTTTTTACACTTTAAATTTTCTAACGAATTAAGTGTGGATAAATTTTTTTAAATGTTGGTGATTTTCATGTTAGTAAAATAAATAAATAATAATAATAATAATAATAATAATAATGATAAAACCATGAAAAAAAAACAAATACAAAAAATATATAAAAATAAAAGAACAAAAACCTATAAAAATGTAAAAAAAAAAAAAAAACAAAAACAAAAACAAAAACATAAGGATGACAAAAATAAAAATAATAAAATCATGTTAGTAATAAAACATAAAAATAAAAATAAAAAAACATGACAAAAAATAAAATAAAATACAAAAGATATATATAAAAGAGGGAAAAAACAAAAAACAAAAAACCTATAAAAATGAAAAAAAAAATCAAAATTAACTCTTAAAAAAAAAAAAAAAATTGAATAAAAAATTAATGAAAAAAAAACAAAAAATTCAAAAAAAAAATTCAAAAAGAAATTATAATTTAAAGAAAAACAAATTGGTCCACATAAAAAAAAATTGAAAAACAGTTTTTGTAAGTTAAAAAAAAATAATAATAAAAAAAACCTCATTACAAAAAACAACTTAAAATAATTACCAAAAAAAAGGAAAAAAATATTTAAATTAAATCATTTAAATAAACAAAATAAAAAATAAAATAAATAAAAATTTAAGAATTATTTTTTTAAAGTAAAATTATAAAAATAAAGAAATAACATAAAAATAAAATTAAAAAAATAACAAATAAATAAAATTAAAACAAAAATAAATGCTCTTCCGGCGGCTCTAATTCATACGGTTCTGCGGCTCTTCACCGGGTGGGTTGATTTATATTAGATCTAATATAAACACTCTATATTAGATCCTTTGTCTACGGGAGGGTTGCTTTGTCTGCGGCTCTTCACGGCGGCTCTAATTCATACGGTTCTGCGGCTCTTCGGGCGGCTCTAATTCATACGGTTTTGCGGCTCTTCACCGCGTGGGTAATAGGTTTTGCGGCTTGCCCATAGGTTCTGCGGCTCTTCACCGCATGGGTAATAGGTTCTGCGGCCTGTGGTCCTTTCGCATTTTATTTAAACGGTAATAGGTTCTACGGCACTGCGGTTCGATTCTGGGTGCGGCACTGCGGCTGCTAATCTGGGTGCGGCTGCGGCTGATAGTGGTGTTGCTTCATAACCCCGATCCATTAAGTGGGCATCTGGTTCTTAATAATTCTGATCCGCACTGACTGTTTAGGTGAGATCACCGACATCATCTCACCATCTGAAATTTTGAGTGAATAAGTTTATTTGCACATTTTGTGTTCTAGATCTAATCTTCTGGGGCTAGATCTAGATCTAGGTGGCTAGGTTCTAGATCTAATCTTCTGCGGCTAGATCTAGGTGGCTAGGTTCTAGATCTAATCTTCTGTGGCTAGATCTAGATCTAATCTTATCTTCTACCTTATTTCTCTGCGGCTGGGGTCTACGAGCAAGTAAAATATGGCTCTCAGCTTCGCGAAAATAGCTGTTGGCTCATCCCCTTCTAGAGGGCAAGCTCCTACCCATATCGTCATTGAAGTCCCAGCTCCAACTGTCCAGGTGGTCCAAGCCTCACTCGATGAGGCTTTGAAGCTTTCCGAAAGTGCACTAATCTGCCGGTTCAATGGTTTTTGGCCACAGCTGACAGCTCTCCACAATTGGATCTCAGAGGTATGGAAGCCTGTCATTTCTGATGAAATTAATATCTACCCTTGTGCTAGGGGTTTCTTTACAGTAGATTTTGAAAATCCGGAAAGCAGATAATGTATTCTAGATTCCAGCCCTTGGTTTTGGGAAAAATCAGGCCTATTCATGAAGCCATGGAACCCATCATTTGATCCCTCTACAGTAGTCATAACCTCAGCACCAGTTTGGGTGAGATTGCCAAGCCTACCCTTGCATCTCTGGAATCTCTCCTCGCTAAAAGCCATTGGAAATGCAATTGGGAAATTTTACTGCAGGTGCCCAGAAACAGAGGAGTATGCCAGAACCACCTATGCACAAATTTGTGTGGAAATGGACTTCAGCGCCGGATTCCCAGATGAAATAAACCTAACAAGTAAAGACTATGTGTGGAACCAAAAACTCGATTATGAAAGTGTCCTCTTCAGATGTCGATCCTGCTTTGAGACAGGTCATCTAGCCAAAAATTGCCCAAAAGCCTCCCAGAAAAATTCTGCTAGAAAAAATCACCATAGATCTACATGGTGGGAAGGAGCACAAAAAGAACATTACACTGTCATCAAAGAAGAATACTCTAGAGAAAACTCTGAATCACAAGAAATCGGGCAAGAAAGAAACAACTCTCAAGATAAGCAGGGAGAAAGCCCCGCCCAACAAATCAGTAGTTATGAGGATTCGAATACCACACAAAATAAATCTTCATTTAATAGCAAAGCAGATCTCCTAGACCAAACTTCTTCTCCGACTATCTTCAAAATGATGAACACAATAGATCACGAAGCTAAGACACCAATGTCCTAAGAACCAGAAGAGATGAAGGAGATGCAAGATAAAGGAAATTGGAAGACCGTAAAGAAAAAAAGGAAAGCTACAACACCAATCTCGCCAAGAAAGACGAGGAGCCAAATAATTAAAAACTAAGAAAATTGTAGGTCCGATAGACCAATTTGGTCTCAGTGGACGTTAACCACCACCACCATCATCATCATCATAAAAAAAAACAAAATTGAAAAAAAAAACATGAAAAAAACAATTTAAATAAAAACAAAAAGATAAATAAAAAAAAACAATTAAAATAAAGAATTTAAAGAAAAACAAAAAACAATATAAAAATAAAACAATTGAAAAAAATAATAATAAAAAAACAATTAAAAAGTCACAATTTGAAAAATAAAAACAATTAAAAGAAAAAAAATAAAAAAAAATAATAATAAAAGAAAATAATTAAAAAAAAAATAATAATCCATAAAAAAAAAAAACACAACTTAAAAAAAAGGAATTAAATTAAAAAAAAAACAACAAAAATAAAAATAAAAAATGAAATGAAAAATGAAATAAAAAACAGTTAAAAAAAAATTAAAAAATAGTAAAATTAAATCACCCTCCTCCTAAGGCCTCCTCATCCCATCACGACCCCTCCTCACCCCTATCCCTTCGCCCACCTTCCCTCAACCCCCTCAGCTCACCACCCTCAGCCCTACCCTCTTACCTCCCTCACCTGGACCCCACGCCACCCCTTTCCCCCACCGCACCCTCCTCTCCACTCTCAGCTCTCCCCCTCCCCCCCTTACCACCCTCCCCTCTTCACTGCCCTCCCCCACCCGATCCCCAGCCTACCCGCCCCCCTCACCGCACACCCCTTCGTACCAGGAATTGGCCTGCGGCCTCTTCGTCGCTGGCTGGGGGCCCGGGCAGGGAGGGGACGGGGGTAAGTGGGGACGTGGGAGAGCTGAGAGTAGGCAGGGGGTGCGGTGAGGGAGGGGGGTGAGCTGGGGGCTGGGTGGAGTGGTGGAGTGGGGTAAGTTTGGGGGGGGGGGGACGCGAAACGACCGAGAATGGGGTGGGGGGTTGCAGTGAGTGGGGGGGGGTGATGTGAGGGCCGGGTGAGGGAGGGGAAAGGGGAGGGGAGGTTATGTTATTTTGCAATTTTATTTATTTATTTATTTTTAAATTAATTTTTTTTATATTGTTTTTTATTTTTTTATTTTTTAATTTTTTTTAATTGTTTATTTTTAAAATATATATATATATATATATATATATATATATATATTAATTTTAATTTTAATTTATTTATTATTTTTTTTTTTTGTATTTTCATTTTTATATAAAAAACATAATTTTAAATTTGAATATTTTTTATTTTAAGTTTGAAATTAAAATATATATATATTTTTTTTAATTTAAAATTTAAAATATAATTTAAGAAGAACATTTTTTTTATATATATATATATATATATATATATATATATATATATATATATATATATATATATATATATATTTTAATTTTAATTTTAAATTTATTTTTTAAATCATGTTTTTATTTTTTATTTTATTTTTTTTAACTTAAAAATGGTCTTTTTTTAATTTTTATCTATATTTTGTTACATTATATATATATTTAATTGTTTTCAGTTTATTTTTTAAATTTATTTATTTATTTAATTATTTATTTAATTTTTTCATTTTTACAAGTTAGTTTTGATTTTCTTTTACATTTTTATGGTTATTTTTTTGCCTTTTTCTTTATGTATTTTATGAAATTTAATTTTTCTTGTCATGTATCATCCCCTTGCCAACCCTGGCAAGTTGGGCCTCAAGGTCGTCTCGGAATTTATTTTTTTGTAAGTTTTTAATTTTTTTTAATGTTGTGTTTTATTTTTGAAAATTTTATTTGGTTTTTATTTTATTTGACTCCTTTTTTTCTTCTTTTTTTTCTTATTTTTTTAATTTTACATGGTATGGTTAATTTGTTTAACATTTTATAGTTTTTTTATGTCTTTACTATATATTTTTTATATTTGATTTTTTTTTTGTCATGTTTTGTTACTTTTTATTATTTCTTATTTTCATTTTTTTCAATATTTGAATTTTTGTTTTCTTGTGTATCTCACACACACACACACACATATACACACAAATATATATATATATATATATATATATATATATATATATATATATATATATAGATAGATAGATAGATAGATAGATAGATAGATAGATAGGGTATGTGTCAATGCTTGTCTAGCAACCCGATCCCATTATGTTAAATTTGATAGTCGATTTTTATTTTTTCTCACAATGTATCAAGCTGTGTTAGGCTAAGATTTCAAAATCGCTCTACATTTAGCATTTAAAAAAAATTACTCTTCATATAATAACTCTTTCATTCACATGTTCATTTTTAAAGTTTTTTTAGTCATAAATTTTTCCATAATGTCATGCTTAAAATATTTTGAAAATTTAAGATTGCTTTGCAGTCATAATCTTTGGTTTTAATTCCATGGTTGAAAAATTGTCAAGATTTTTAATGTTTTTTCTAAGTCGTAACATTTTATCTTTAGTGTTATGGCTGAAAACAATTATAAATTTTTTTTTCGTAGCACCATGCTTGAAAATTGTTCGAATTTTAAGGTTTTTCAAAGAAGTGATATTTTAAATTTAATGTGAGGCTTAAAAATCGTTGGAATTTTAAGGATTTTCAATGACGTGATATTTTATCATTAATGTCATGCTTGAAAATCATTAGATATTTAAAGTTTTTCAAAGTCACGACATTTTTTATTTAACGTCATTACTAAAAAGTGTTCAAAATGTACCATGAAAAAAAAACATTATTCTAGCATCAACACTTTTCGATTTCAAGGTGTTTTTTGCACCAAACATCCAATGTTCTTTTCCTCGATTGTCATGTACCTTCTTACAACTCCCACTCCATGTGCAATATTAGGCCTTGTGTAGACCATTGCAACATAGTTATCGATCAAATGGGAACTATTATCCATTGTTTCCTGTTTATTACAAATATTTTGTTGATATTGCAATTGTCAACGTTAAAAAATTTCAAACTTAAACATGTCAATTGATCAATACAAGAATGCATGCTTCGCTTTGGTGGTTCAAACATTGCTGTACAAGGATATGTTGATGCAGATATGGCGAGTGATATAGATAACATGAGGAGAACCACAGGGTATGTGTTTACTATAGTTGGAATAATTGTCAGTTGGGTTTTAAAACTGCAAAGTGTTGTTTCATTCTCAATGACAGAAGTAGAGTATGTTGCTACTACAGAGGCTAGTAAAGAAATGATTTTTTTACAAAGGTTTCTAGATGAATTGGGTAAGAAGGAGTTGGGCAGGTTGTACAATGACAGTGAGAGTGGCATACATCTTGCAAAGAACTCTGCATTTCATTCCAAGACTAAACATATATAGATCAAGTACCATTTCATAAGGTCATTATTGGAAGATGGACACTTGAAGTTGGAAAAGATACACACTAGCCAGAATCCTACAGATATGTTAATAAAAGTTGTAACCAAGGAAAAACTGAGATTATTCTCAGTTTCAATTGGCCTTCAAGTATGATGATGAAGATGAGAAACAATGAGGTCAAAAGTGGAGTCATTGTCCAGCAAATGAAGCAGCGGTGGAGTTGTTGTAATCAGTCTCCAAGTGGAAGATTGTTGGGTGCGGAGCCTGATTATCTTCTTTATTCAAAGGTATCACCATATTGGACCCTAGTTCGTAATGCGGTGGCAATGCTGCCCATTATTTTCACTGCAAGGGGGATCCAATGGCAACAACGATCTTCTTTGTTGAAAGGTATCACTGCATTGGACCCTAGTTCGTAATGGGGTAGAACGGTGCCCTGTATTTATGCTACAAGGGGGGTCCAGGGGAAGCAATGATCTTTAGGAGGGCAGTGCCCCCAAAGCTAAAAAAAAATGTAAAATTTCCTTGTAAAATGTTGTAATTTCCTAGTCAATATGGGTTGTTCATTAGGCAGCAATTTGAGGGTAGAAGTTATGTTTAATTTAGGGTTTTTTTCACGAGAAGGAAACCCCTCTCTATATATGAGGGAATTATATTGTGGCTGTGTAGGTGTGTATTCTGAGTGAAAAAGAGAGAGGATATTGTGTGAGAGTGAAGAGGGAATGGCAGCAGTTCTGTTGTAGGTTGTACCTCTTCATTTTGTTAGATAATATAAAAGGAAGGACTAGCTTTTCCTCCATGGACGTAGCCCAAATTGGGTGAACCACATATATATGTGTCTCTCTTGCTTTATATGTTTTCTGTGTTTATATTTCTGCAGTATTTTTGTGTGTTCCATTTCTCAGTAATATACAATTTCTAACACCTATAAGCCCTCCAAGTGTTGGAAAATATCACCCTTCTTACTTTTTCTGAAAGGTGAAAATTTTTAGAACACATGGTAAAATTTAGATTTGGTATACTTATGATGGATATAGAGTGTAATGACTTAATCCTTCAGATGATAAAATACTTTTGCACTGACATTACAACATCTCATCCAAACTATGTCAAAATAGACATACAAGAGATCATGTCCCTGATCTTAAAATAAGATAAGGTCATTTGCAAACAACTGAGATCGAAATGGTTAGCCATTTGGAGGAAGGAACTAATTGGATCACTTGTTACCTATGAACTAGCTAAGAGGTTGGTCAAACAGAACATAAATCTACTTAGAAATGAGTTAAACAAGGAGTGACTAAGAAGGATTGGTTGAGACAACAATAATGAAAAAAGGAGGAAAGTTCTAGGCCTTGTATGCAAAGGATCTTGGGCATTTAACCACTCATGGTCAAGTTTCATGAAGGAGATAACAAGAATAGAACAGGAGGAGACTCTTTCCAGTTGTTGCGATGAAGATTCCCCTATTATAGTTGAGTCCATTAGTTTGTAGTAGCACATTCATGGAGGATATGGTATGTCAAGTAGAAGTACACCTAAGAAGCAAAAAGTTTATGTGAACATAGAAGACCAAGGAAACAACATTCCAGGAGACTTGTAGAATAGGTCAATAGTGATGGACTAACATCATGAACACTTAGAGGTGCATGGGTATGACATACATGATGAGCACTTAGGAGAGCATGCCGATGAAACACATATTGTTCAGCAAGTAGAGAAGACCATGGACAGGACATTCAATGAGACTTAAATGAGGAGCTAGTAGTAGTGAACTAGCATGATGGACCTAAAGGGGAGGCTAAAAAACATAGTGTGAAAGAGGAGCCATTTGTATATATTTATTCAAAGGCTCAAGCTAGAGTTTTTATAGTTGGGCATCACATGCATACCATGAAAAGACATTAAGAAAGGAACCAAATTTTCTACTAGAGGCTTTTGGGGAAATATTAAGCATGTCAAGACAAATCTTATGATGCTGAAGCAAAAAGATTCGACACTTTAAAGCACAGTCTTATAGGAGAACAAGAAAATTGAGGAACTCATAGGGGTACGTGCCGAGTCAAAAACTAAGTTGTCTAGCATTTAAGAGAAACTCAAGTCCCTCATGAGGTAGAAGGACAAATATACTTGGGAGTCACAAAGTAGTGCTCTTCAGGGATACATCAATAGGTCTTGCTGCTTTATCATCCCATCTCTGAGCATTGGAGGAAAAGAGGAAAATTCTTCTAGATGGATATTATGGTAGCCCTCTATATGGGTTTTATGAGTGGGCCAAGGTTGAGCAATGGCTTGACAACGTATGAGCATCCCAATTAGGATTAGAGTAGCATAGCATCAACATGGTGGTATTATTTCTTGTCTCAGTATTTAAACATATGACACATGTGAGCAGATGGATTTGTGGGATATTATGAGTTAGTACCTGATTGATGAGTTGATTCTTGGGAGGGAATTATCCGCGAGGAACATAATACAACAAGAGACATGGTTCATGGGCTGTGAAGTTAGGTTATGGTGGAATTGGGATGCATGAAGATTTTGTTATGGTAAGTTGAGTTTGTGTTTTGGTTGAGATCTAGGTGGTAACTCACATGCTAGTGGATCTATTAATGGGAAGTGGACTTGAAGGTTGATCTCAAATCCAAGCATCGAGAGATTTATGCCTAATTGGGTGACAAAATAATATATTGTGATGATGCAGTGATTCATATGGGACCCCGATATTGGTACTCAACTACTTTGAACAAACATATTAATATATATCTATGAATTGCTTGAGGGAAAGTAATTGTAAGGCTCGAGGATTTGTGATATTCCATTTTTGGTATGGTCAAGATGGAAAATATTTGACCATCGTATTTTCCATGGTATTTTCCCATGGTATTTTCCTTGGTTTTTAGGGGAAAATAATAAAATAAATATTTCTACAGAGTTCATCAAGCCTATAAAAGGGGAAAGGAGAAAGGCATTTCGGTATCATGAGTTTGTCTATCTTATTGTGTGTTTGTTTAGAACATGGCATGGCTAGTTATAAATTTATCCCAGGATGAAAACCCTATTGTGACATTTGGCTCGTGGATCCATCAATGTTTCACAAGTGTGCTTTGGCTCGTGGATCCATCAATGATTCACAAGTGTGCTCATGGATCCATTGATGATTAAATATTTATTATATGGGTGTGTATATTTGTTTTCAGTTATTAATATAAATAAGAGGCTACATTTTTAGATCCCTTTTATGTTCGGTGTTTCTGATTGCAAGAATTTTAATTATAACACTAGAGTGTGCGAGATATATTAAAATTTTTGATGTTTTGGATCTCAGAATCTTAAATACTAACTATTATTTACTTCGATAATATTTACCTCACACAAACAAATTTTAACTATAAGTTTATTTATGCAATTTATTGAAGCATTATTTTCCATTTAAAATATTATTAGCATCAAACATTTACTTTTACATTAGACAAAAATGCTTACAATTTACATAATTTATATATCTCACAAACATATTCATTTTTGCGGGTCCATCAAACAAAATTATTATACCTATTAATTTTTACTTGGATATATTTTACCTCAAACAAAAGTATTTTAACTATCATAATAGTTTAGGCAATTTATATATTCGGAATAATTATTATTTTTTACTTTAAGGAAATTTAACTCACACAAAAACATTTTCTACTATCATATTCATTTTCTTAATTTATATATATGAAATATTATTTACTTTTTACTTTGATAAAATCTACCTCGCACAACCACATTTAATTATGATGTCAATTTACTTGATATTTTGTAGATAACATTTTAGTTATGTGAGTATTTAAATTTCATGCAACATTTCACATGAAATAAGAGTTGTTTGTGTTTATTTAGTTTCACATTTTGGCAAATGATCTTATATGATTTTTTTTAACTATCATATTCATTTGCTTAATTTATATATAAAAATACTATTTATCTTTTACTTTGATAAAATCTACTTCACACAAGCACATTTAACTATGATGTCAATTTACTTAATATTTGTAGATAACATTCTAGTTATGTGAGTATTTAAATTCCATGCAACATTTCACATGAAATAAGATTTGTTTGTGTTTATTTAGTTTCACATTTTGGAAAATGATCTTATATGATTTTTTTTTTAACTATCATATTCATTTGCTTAATTTATATATAGAAATACTATTTATCTTTTACTTTAATAAAATCTACTTCACACAAGCACATTCAACTATGATGTCAATTTACTTAATATTTGTAGATAACATTTTAGTTTTCTAAGTATTTCAATTTCATGTAACATTCCACATGAAATAAGAGTTGATCATGTTTATTTATTTTCACGTTTTGGAAAATTAACTTATATGACATTTTTGAGTTATGAGGTATTGTTAAGTTTAATAGTTGGGTGAGTTTGTTTCTCAATGTGATGCTAGACAAAATTTATAGGCAAATAATTTCATTTCATTACTTTAGTTTACATGCTCTATAGTTTAAGAATTTTTGAAGAACAATTGTATCTTAATTGAATATTTCTGCATAGATCATCTTTAGAAATATTTTTTTGTTTTTATTGAATTTTGTCTACACTATTTCATTTTCTGATCGTATTATTAAGTATATGTGTTGTTTTCTAAATATGTTTAATTGAAGCGACATAATCAATTTTATTCTTTATTTTTTGTTAATTAGTCATCATATATTTCTAAATTTGTTTATTGTAATGTTACTTGACAACATCTCCCTCATATACTCGAACGTAGAGCACCTCTCGACGCAAAAATAAAAAAGAATATACATGTTTATTTGTTATACCTCTAACACACACATTTGTGCAAACATGATTATTTATATTTACTTGTGAATTATTGACTTTGTCACCAATACTAAAGTGGAGGAACAAATTTAAATGTTAATATATTGTAATGAATGAAATATTATTTCACTTATTTGTTTATTTGGAAAGATAATAGGAGCCACCACATGAGTATTTAGACTCCCAATTATTAGAAGACAATTAGAATCAATTATGGTTCAAGAAAGGCCAAAAGCACAGGAAAAATAAAATCCTCCATTTTAGGAAAAAAGGATGATACTTTTTGCTCAAACACTAGATTTATCATGACTAGAGATAATGTTATGGTTTGGCTTGGTTTTGTTTCTAGTCAAATTTCTAATTTCTCAAAAGGAATTGTTTCTATATTCCATAAAATTGGTACTTGTTGAAAGCATCAATGTATTATTCATAAATGTATTGCCTCTATGTTACAATCATTCAAACAACACTACACTGAATTTTTTGATACTGAAGAATATTAAATGTGACAGAATTCAACCTATTTAAGTTAAATAAACTCAAAATATCTCCTCTTCTATAGACCAGAGACAACCCCAAAATGTAAGCAATCGAAGAAAAAATAAAAACACCACATTCTATGTCCTTTCTCATATGGAAGTTCCAAAAGAAACATATAACCCTCCCAATCCAAATTCATGTTGAATAGTTTTGTATGTCAATTTTGAGATAGTGGTATATGCATTTTAATATAAAAGGATCATTTTTTAAAACATTGTTTGAGAAATTCTAGGCCATATTGTGATAAAGAAACACATCTCATATGCACGTTGTGTTAGATGAAAAATGCACTGAAATGAGCTTTCACCACAAGCACCCTTGAAATTTTGTATTCATTAAATTCCTTCTCATAGCATCTTGTGTTCTATTTGTGCCCATCATTTGTCTATGAATTCATGTAGAAAAGCATCTACATTTCCTCGAAGACTATTGATATGTGCATTTATTTAGCACAAGAGTGGTTCAAAATGTATAGAAATGGGATTTTCATAAAGAAATAATATATCATATGTGTGAATGATTACAAGTGAATTGAAACGCAGGTCTCGAATATTTTGCCTTTGACAAATTTTTTATTGGTATGTATAGTGACTTTGACAACAAATGTATGCAAAAAATGTCTCTCCAAAGCCCTTTCTTATTTAGTGGGTGCTTAGGTGAAGCACACTGTAACATTTTTCAAAGAATTCTTAAGATCATCAACATAATGCATTTCCATCAATGAATTTGTATTTAAGTCATTTTTATACGACAATAATGCTTCATTGTAATTATTTTTCAAGGAAAATCTAAATTGTTTTATATTCTCTTGTATCGATTCTATAGAAGTATATCTATTATTTCAAACCACTCATAGAGAATCAAATAAGAAATCTCCAGTGGTAAAACTGAATTTTTTTTTGTGTGAAACTAAATTTTTCCAAAACAACATTCATATGAAGTTCTTCATGCCCACCAAATTTTTTTAATTCAGATATATGATGGTCTCAATATTATTTTTTGTCTTTTGCATTTATCACATCCATTTGTTTTCTTTTTCTCTTTTATATCTGTCAACTATATTTTTATAAAGAAAAAAAAAAACAAAATAACATGAATTCTTTTGTTTTTTCTTCCTTTTATCTTCTTCCACGTATCGGAAAATGGAATTTCTATTAATACCATTCGCATGCTTTTAAACTTCACAAATATTGTATCCAATGGAAATGGTCTATATTTGTAACGACAATAAGAAAGATTGACAAGTTCCACCTTAGATCGAGATAATTTGTTTCCTTGAATAAAAAAATATGTCAATGTGTTATGATATTGAGAATGCAAATATTATCTTCTTGTCATGAATGTGAATTCATTATGGCTTCCTTCAGATGTACCTACAACTAATAATAAAAAATGATTCATAAACTTACATATTTTTGCAAAAAGACTCATCCTTAACCTCATATATAGTGGATTATTAGAGCCAGGGGACTAATGAAATGAGCAAGTCTATTCCATTATAAAATTGTGCTAATAATATAACTTACAATTTGTTAATTTATACTGAATACATATTCCAAAGTGACTCACACTGAACCCATTAACAAAAATAAAATTTTTCTATCCTACAATTTAGCTGTAAAACAATTTATTTATTCTAAGCCAAATTTAATGTGAACAGAAGAAATTTGTATCCCTTGCTTTGCACAGGCATTCCCTCTACAGCTATTCTCCTGTGCATAACCTCTCTTTTGCATATTTTTTATTCTGCGCACATCCTCTTCATGAGTCATATCATAGAACTAAGAAAAATGTACAACTTGTGCTTTAAAAAATTCTCTATTGTGATTTTAATTTGATTGGTTCATTTTTACAAAATTCTCCTACTGTTAATACAACTTGAATAATACTACTTAAATTTATCTCACCTTCAAATTTAATAAATATAAAAAATATTAAAACAAATAAAAATATAATAATCATTACTTGAAATTACACTAAACTCGAAAATTAGATAACATAATTAGAAGATTAGTCAACATATGATCTGCCATGAGGCCCATGTGCCCTTCCCTCCTGATTTTTGAATGTTGAACTTATATAAAAATCTTCCCCACTAAGTAGTTTGGTTAATTTCTCATTTCTTTCCAATTTAGTTTCACAATTTTCCCTGAATAGAAAAATGGAACACCACCTTAGTTGTGAATTAAAAAATTTCATATCTACCTTAGAGGAGTTAACTAGTGGGGGTTCGTTGTCATCAATGACACATTATAATAGACTCCAAGCTCATTTCTCTTAAATCACCACACTTTCAACTTGTAATGGACATCATCATCCTTCCCCCCTTTAATTCCCCAGCTTGGCTTGGCTAATGATCCTACCCACCGTCTAAGGATTGTGAATTCGCAATAAAAAGGTGATGGTATTAACTCCCCAGTTGACTGAGCCTACATTCATCTCACTTGACTTCCTTTATAGACTAGGAACTCTTTTTTTTTTTGTAGCTCTTCATCACCAAAACACACAGATAATGGGCACTTGATACATGTAGTTCTTTCCTTGAGAAACCCAATTGATAAAGCATCCACGTAGTGTATTCAACCTCTTAAAATTGAATGATGCATTAGTAAACCTTTGGTGAAGTCTTGTAGTTTATTCTAGTATAGTAAAGAGTCACTATGGTTCTTACTACTTGAGATAGTTGATAAACTACATGCACATTGGAATCCTGCAACAAAGTTGCAGCGTACCTAGCCCAAAAATGGTCTTTCCAACCATTTGTAGATACAACAATAAGTATAATATTTTGTGTATAATTTTATTATGGGCTATGAAATTATTTGTTGTTCTTTTATTTGGTGCATTGCCAGTTTGTATATTCATGAATGATGAACAAAACTTTCTCTCATTTTCTAGAAATGTTTTATTTGTTTCCTACATTTTTTGTGGGCTAGAGTTATTCTCTATTTTGAAAAAGATAATACGTTCTAATGTAATTCCCCTATTTATACTTTGAAAGAATTCAAGAGAATTTTATACTTACGAGATAAAATTTTAATTCTTGGGAACACTATTTATATGTTCATTTAACAGAAATATTTATGTGCATATATTATTGTCTACACCCGTGTGTGATAAGCTTCAAGGGAAAATTTTAAGTATGGAAAATTATTTTGAAGTTTAAAGGCATTGGTGAATCTCACTAGTCTCTAATATGCAAACTATAAAATGTTTATTGATATATTTGTAAAATTATTCAAATTTATAATGATTTTATATATAGTCTTTATATAATGTTGGCAATTTTTAAGGTAAAATAATTTTATATTATAAAATTTGGGGGAATCGCCTTTACAAAAAATGGAAGTTGGCGAATATTTTTTTTGGAAAGATAATGCAAAATAAGCCCACCTACAAATATTAGCCCTTAAAAGTTTCCATGGTCTTCTGCTTGGAAAATCATACAAATTTTCAATCTAGTGGAAGTAAAGCATATGTCGATGTAATGCATGCACATTGGTAAGACATTGGCAAAGCTAAACCATATGTAGAGGCAACACATATGCAATGCTAAAGTCTGCCTTTTGGACAAACCTTGTGTAGAACAATGGAAACTACCCTATTACATCCACACATGGTTTACTTATACACATACTTCACTTCCTCACAAACTCTAACTCTACATAAACTTTGCTTCCAAGCCTTCCATTTGGACATAGTAGCTTCATTCACACACATAATAAGTCTAGCTAGAGTCTATTCGAAATAAAAACATGGGTGGAGGTAAAGTATGTGCGGAGATAACAAGGTAAATTCTAATGCTCCACACAAGGTGGGCCCAAAAGAAAATATCTAATTTATAACCATGTTTGCAAATTAGTGAAGATATAGTCTATCTTTAATAGATTCTCATTGAGTATTAATAATAAAGTTTCATCTAAATTTTTTATGCATTTCAAATTTTTTCTTTTTTACTTTTCTTAATTCTATTATTGACTTCAAACAACCGAGAGTAACTAATTGTGTTTCAAATCATTAATTATTTAAATGGAATAATTGATTAAATTTGATATAATCCATGAAAAAGGTATTTCCAACGTATTTATTTGAAATCTTACTCTCCCTGATGTGAAAAAGAAAGGCATCTACGGATCTAAATTCTTCCTTTTGAACGCACCTTGTGGAAAGACCTCTCGAGATGCCTTTCTTTAGCATAAACTATAGCTCCAAACATGCCTTACATTTGCACATGGCTTACTTCCACTAGTTTTAGATCTAGTAATATTTTTGAACCAATGAGACTTATCACTTTAGCTAAAGACTATGTAGAGCCAAAGTCTATAAGGAAGAAATGCATGTGTGGAGCTAAATTTTATGTGGAAGATAAGCTTGATTGGAGCTAAACTTAGTAAAGAAGTGAAAAGATAAAAGTGTAAGTTCCACTGCTTCACGTAAGTTGAGCCCAAGTAAAATATTTAATTTATAATCATGTTGGCAAAGAATTCTAGATATTTTGACTTCGGTGTAATTATTTCTCTAATATAGAATTACATTTTAATCTGCATGGACTAAAATGAAGCTACTTTAATGCATAGAAGACAAATATAAAGCTCGAAGTAGGTACACTTGGATGTAAATGATAAATAATAAGTTTTCATGAATAAGTTAATAACAAATAACAAATGGTTATTTATCTTCTTTGAAAGTAATACAATAATTCAATGATGGAATAAAAGCTAATATTTTCGATAATTTTTTTCAATGTTTTTTCACGCACACTAAAATTTGGTGGCCACTAATCAATATTAACTATTCGGTTAGATTCACCTAAAGGGATCAATTCTCGTCGACTTCTTAGAAGAGCCTAACCCCTAGAGCATCGAGATGAATTGACCTTATGACCTCCCATCAGCAAGGTTATTTCAATAACAAGAACTCAACTAATTAAGGCAAAACTGCGGGTTTAATAGGTTCACATGATAGTCTCAAGTTACTGCCATTTTGCATGGAATAATTTTGTATAGTCATGTGCAGGGTTAAAGTAAATGCCAGGAAATATATAATTATTTTGTATATGATTTAGACATATGTTGTCTTATATGGGTCTGACCCAGGTTCGGAAGAATTAATTAGCCAAACAAATCCCGCAGCTACCAGCCCTTTTGGCAACAGCCCACGGAGCGCGGACTGAGGTCTCACCTGAGGTAGCAGGGGAGGGTGCTAGAACCAGGTTTCCACACCCTTGGGATGTTTGGATGTGGTCTGGAGGGCTTGCGTTCCATTCTATAGCCTCGCGCTGCTCTCCTTCTGCATAGGTCTGGACCTGGGCTAATTCGTAATATTAATTACCTGATGAGGTATTATAAATCAGATCTACTTAGTAGGGTCTTTATGAAAACATTTATCAGATTTAACTAGTTCGCACCCTCAAAATAAACTCAGATTCACATATATTCATAACATAAGCATATGCACATAGATCAAATAGTTATATTAACCATGCAAAAATTCAGATCCGCTATAATTCAGATTTAACACAAAATTACAGAAGCAACTTATCTTTATTTCCACTTTATCACCAATACATCCAGATCTGCCCTATGCACTCAGCTGCAGGGGTATGCGCACACAGTTGTGGACTCTTCCAGGCCTCTGCATACACAACTGCAGAGCCTCTATCCACTACCCAATACCCTCGACTCGGACTTACAGACGCTTTCAGACATTCCTTCTCAAATACCCATTACATTTCAGATCTAAGATGATATAAAAAAACTACTTCCTACCCATAGAGCCTCAGTCTATTTATACCTTTACATGGACCACGATCCATCGACGAGCCGACTCACTTACATTTCTTTACATTATTTTTGGGCAGACTACCCTTTGACTCAACTTATTACAAATCGCGCTTCTCGCGGAGTCTTTACCCCATATTTACCCAAAATTTTGGGTTCGTACCCCGTGACTGTTACGCGGAGCTTCTTCTACTGAACATTCCCCCAACACAATCATCATGACTCGTCCCTAGTCACTGAGCTGGTGCGAGAATATTCCTGTGGAGGTCGGTTAGCAACTTCTACATATTGTCTGTCCCTGCAACAAATTCGGCTGTGAGCCTCTGTACCTTCTCTAAGAGCGTCATTGATGCATCCCTACCAGTTGCGGTTGCTTGCTCGGTATCGCACACGGCCTGTACATGTTCTAACTTGCCTTCAATAGTTGTAGAGATGCTAAATGCTTCGTCGAGCTAGGGTTGGATACGTTCTTTAAGTACTATCTCCTGTTGCTGCACCGTGTCAACTTGGGCTTTGAGAGCCTAGGCCTCCTTCATTTTGGCCAACCACTGTGTGATAGAGATCGTCTATGTAGCCCCTTAAGTGGTGTCATAGGCCTGCTATAACTCGTGCACTCGGGTTTCCATTTACTGTATGGTTACGTCTTCCTGGAGGGATGTGAGTATACCTAGGGATTGACATAGAAGTCCCGAGCATTCGCGAATAGTGCTTCTCATGATTTCCATGCTTGCTTGAATTTCGTTGTGGTATCATTCTCATTCTGCCAGAGATGTAGATGGTCGTGCCTTGAGGCAGAGCTCTGAAATTTGTAACGTTAGTTCCCCCTGGGCTCTTGTGACCTCTTCTTGGGTCGTACGAAATCCGGCTGCCATGTGCTAGATCTTGGTAGCTGTTGGGAGGTCCTCAGGGATGGCTAGCTCTAGTACTGTGCTACACGCCTCTGTCACAGCTTGTTCTACTTCCCGGTAGCATGCGGCCAAGTCATCATGCTAGAGAGTGACTTGTTCTAACTTTTCCTTCTGTTCTGTCAAGATGTGGAAAGCGCGACCCTCCCTGGCACGGAGCTCCTGAGTTACTCCCTCTTGCAGTTGGTATAGTACTTCCCTAGACAGGGTGGCTAGATTTAATTCCCAAGTACATTCTTCACCTATGGCAGTGGCTAGGACCACACCTACTAGCAATAGTAGGGTGTGTGGCATGTGCGTACTGACCATCTACTCGGTGACGACTATATCTTCTGCTGGCTGTCGGGTGACCCTGCCTGGGGGTTGCTCTTGTAATTCCTGCAACTGCGTGTGGATCTCCCCCAACACAAATGTCTATTTGGTGATTAGTTCAGTCAACGCGTTGGTGGGAACATTGCTCACTCGCTAGTTGCTATCCAGGAATTCTTTTTCCAAAGCCTTTTCTATTTTGGACTTTTTCCAGGCGGCCGGTGATGTCACACGGAATAAGTCAATCTTGCGGACAAGATAGACCTTCCTGGAATCTAAAGAAGACCTAATGACAAGCAAACCAACCAGACACTATCTTTCTCTAAATATGCTTTTATAAACAATGGAAAACAAGTGTTTTTAGGGCCTACCTTAGGTCGAACGCAAGTTTGTGGATGCCCTCGCTCCTTCGATCCAAATGAGCTCCTTTGTCGCGAATCTGCAAACACAAACAAGGCAAACAAATTAACTAGCACCTGAAAATCCAATATCATAAAACATATTCAACATGAAAGTCAAGGAGTCCATGAAACAAATAACATGAGATACTTGTTGAGAAAAATGAGTTTGATTGTATTAATTCAAAAGAAGAAGAACTTTACAACCTATGCCTTGACGTTGTACAAGCTCCTCCCAGGGTCCAGCAAGAAGTCTCCTCTACTTTGACAAGTTTCACTCACTCCCCAATGAAGCCAAGAAGGTATGTGATCTCTCCTCTTAAGCTCAACTAGGAAGTCTTGATTTCACCAGCATTTACCCTCAAAAATGTTCAACTTCCAACCTCCCCAGCAACCAGCCCAATGCCTGAATTTATAGTGCAATGGAGGGAGGTTACTAGGTCCTCCTTCAAAGGGATAAAGCCCTCCTTCAAAGGGATAGCTCCTCTCATCAAGGGATTAGCTCCTTCTCTTTTGGGATGCATGAACCACCTCAGAGCGAACAATCCACGTCAAAATTCCTTCTAGAATCCTCTAGAATTAACCCAAAGTGAGTGTTTTAAGATAAAACTTGCGCCTTTTGACTTTCACAGGGGTCCGCACCCAAACCTTTAGGGACAGAGCGGGCAGGTCCGCAGTTTTTGTACACAGAAGGTGCGGGACCGCAGGTGACCGTGAGAGAAAGTACGGAACCAGAGTTTGATTGATTTTTAATGTCTTTCTCCCATTTTCAAAGCTTGACTTGAAGAGCTGAGGTCTGAGACTTTCTTAGGAGGATAGTACAAGTGATGATAGACCTATACTGACTGCAAATAATCATGGTGATGATATTTTTGTGTAACAGATTGCCCCCTAAAGTGCGAAGTCTGTAGTAGATGAGGATTTCATTGATCATTTAGGAAGAGTGAAGTACTTTATCATTTCGAGGATCATCTTGTGGATAGCCTAGTTGGAACCTGTAAAAACATTCAATACAAGATATATATATGAGATCATATCATCGCTGAGGTAGGCATTCCCATACTCAGATCAAAACTGACTAGAAAACTAACAACTGCTCTGATACAAGAATGATCTTGTAAAACATCACAAGTATAGACTCATGTGGACACAGTATGGACGCAGCCATCTGTTTATGAATAGTCCATTATATAATGAATACAAAATTCCTCGCAGCCTAGATTGTGGAAACTAGATCCAGGGTCTTCATTTCTACTTCTCGAAACAGTACGATTCTATCCATGCAAATGAATGTGTTGATGTCGAACATGGTAGAAACCACTTGATTACCAGTCAATGATGTAGACTGTTAACAAGTGTGAGAGAAACCACTAGTGATGTCAATGGCTCTCAAAGTACCCAGTACAATTCATGAGATGCGAATAAATGTGTTGATGTCGAACATGTCACAGAATCCTTTGATCGAAGGTCAATGATGCAACCTGTTGTCAAAGGCGAGAAACCTGCCATTGAGGTATGCAGATCTCAAGGTACTGATGATTTCTAGATCATCTTTCTAGATAATGAGCTGAAGTCGATAGAAAGCGATCCGTCGTAGGCAAGCCCACAACACGAAATCATAGATCAAGTCGAAGAAATTTAGTTGCAAGGACTGACTCAAGGATGGTCAAGATGGATGACAGATATTTTGCAAATGAATGGCTTATTGGCAGTGACCTCTTGAACACATAACGACACGACAGATGGTTTGGTGACAATTGACCCAAAGTTAATACTTAGAAACTGGCTGAAGACTTTCAATGTGGTTTGATCAAATGTTAGGCAAAGGATTTCCCAACCCAGGTGAATGAAAGTGTAGTGTTCAAGAGTGGTTACAAAGTATGACAAACAGGCTCATTTTTCTCTCTTTCCCCCACCATTTCTGGCAAGTACCTCTTTATTTTTGACAAGCTTGAGGAGGATAACATTTGCTTGATTATAAGCTCATCCTTTGGATGCATCCAACTTAGTTTAAATTCGAACCCTAAGAAGGAGTAGTTCGTTCCTATTTTTACGAACGGGTCCTTTACTGTGAAATTTTAACGAGTCCAGTATAGGAGAAACTCGGCGTTTTTCAATTTTAGAGAGTCTGAAAAAACTTAAGAAGACTCCAGGGTTGACCTTTTTCGTATATTTGTGTCTCCCAAGCCCGAAAAAGTATAAATAATACTTGAGAGAATCGCTTGATCTTTTATGACCAAGGAGTACTTTTCGTCATTAGTGCCCTTGATCCGAAAAAGTAAAAAGGCGATCAACGACACGTCATTTTATAACCAATATCAAATTTGAAACGACAAAAATCCAGCAATCTTTTCATGTTTTTACGGTCGGAAAAGAGTTGTAAGTGGACCGTCTTTTAATTCCGTTTTAACGAGTTTAAAAGAAACAATCGGCGATCTTTCATGTTTTAGGAGTCAGAAAAGAGCTTAAAGGTGACTCTAAATGTTTTTTCGTCGAAAATGATAGATTTCGCCTGAATAATCCTGTTATCCTGCACAAAAACACAAACATTACTCATACCTATTTGAAATGGATAAAAATGTCGTAAAAATACCTTTTCAAAGTGAAACATAAACAAATTTGCAATTTATTTACTCAAAAAACTTATAAAAAGGGCCTTCGTCAATTCATTTTTACCGTTTGAGTTTTGGGTGAGAAAATAGTGCTTTTGCTCAGAAACATTCCCGTGAAGATTGCGGAAAATCCAACCGTTGGAATCGAACGCCGTCTTCTCCAGGTAATCCACATCATCCTACTCTTCATTTTTAACCGTTTCAATTTTTGTTTTAGTCATTTATTTCATTTTTGGGAGGGTTTTTAGGCTTAAAACCCGCGCGCGGGGGCCCGCAGGTTTACCACTGCTGGCCTGCGGACCCCAACTTTTTCTCCATTGGGGAAAAGCTCGGGATCCACACCTTCCATGTAGACAAAGTGTGATCCCACGCACTGTGTCTAACCCGGAGGGTGCGGTCCCCATCGCAAGGGTTTTTAACCCAAAAATTCTCAAAAATGGACCAATCAAAATAATTTCTAGCAATTTAATTTATCCTTATACTTGATGCAGAGACTACATCATGCTAGATTGGCGTGAACGAGAGCATGAGGACGCAGATGCTGCCGGATGGAATCATCAGCATTCACTTGATGCTTTGAGGGCATGCAGCTTGTACAAATTCTGGGCCATTCCTAGCATGAGGGCTCAGGTGGATTTCTTACAGTGGTTGGTTGACAGATGGAGCACACAGGACTAGTGCTTCTTCATTGGTGGCCACCAGCTCGAAATTGAGCCGGCATACATATATTTCTTGACTGGTTTGCCTAAGAGAGGTGAAGACTTGACTCTGTTTGGGGATAGGCCAGGTGGCCAATCTGTCGATAGCCTCCGGCTAGAGTTCTGCAATAGCCAGGCTAGAGACAAAGGGATAGACATAAAGACCATATCCCGTCCTGAACTCATGGTGATTGCGTTTACTGTCACCAGACTTTGCGGGGCTGTCGCATTACATATTGCCACCGGATCCCAGATGCGTATGGTAGTTGATTGCTTTTGAGGCACCATCTTCAACTGGTGCGATGCCGTGTTGGCCAATCTGAAAGGCCAACTGACCAGGGCCAAAAACGGACAACTAAAGACCTTTGGTTATGGGGCTTTGGTTATGAGTTTTGGCCTGGAGAGGGTTCCCATGTTGATCCCGCAGCACCTTACTGTTGGAGCTGGGCTTCCTCGAGAGCCCAAACTGATGCGATGGGTCGCAGTTATGGCCCATCACCCGAACGAGAGGACAGAGGTTGCTCGATTCAAACTTGAGTATTTCCAATGGCTGGAAAACCAGGTCTTTTCTATTCAGGACTTCCCTTACGCTGGGGTAGATTTTCGTGGTGACCCAGACATGGCTCTTCCACCAGGAGAGCAGTGGGACGATTCAAGTAAAATCATTTTCAATATTTTTCCTATTTTATTTTTTTTTATTATTTTTCCATCGTCTCAAAACTGATAGAAAAAGTTTCAAATGTAGATGTGGGTCCACAGCAACCAGCCACTCTCCAGCCTTACGAGAGGAAACAACCAGTTGCACCCGCGCCAGCCCCACAGGATGAATCAGCAGAGGTTTTGGCTCAGTTGGAGGGTCATCTCGAGCGCTTGATAAGAGATATTCCGGAGACCACTATAGATGACATTCCTTGTCAACTTCAGCGCTATGTGATTGGGGTCCCAAGACCTTTTAGGAGGTTCCTTTGCAAGGTGGCCCGTGCAGTGGTTTCCTATAGAGATCATCACCAGTGATAGGATGATCGCCTATTGTGAGCACATGTGACATTTTTGTTTTTTGTACTTATCATTTTTGCCGATCATAAGGTGTTTTTCAACCTATGATCGAGGATGATGTATTTTTTGACACACTCCTATATATATATCACTATTACCGGCTTATCTTGTAAATCATGTTATGGAATGGTTTTAAATTTACATGTATGATTATTGCAAATGTCTATTTAACATTCGAGAAGCAATTGCATCTGCTAATGTATTTAAAGATTTTGGAATATGCTGATATTCAATATAATCAAATTCACGTTCCAAGAGACGCACTCTCAAAAATAATCTTAATACACTGGATTTCTAATGGCATACACTCTATTAAGCTGTAACACAACGAGTTCAGAATCTAACCTCACTATCAAACTCCGAATCCCAAATGAAATAGATTCAGATAATAACTCAATCACTGCACTATACTCAGCAATGTTGTTCGTTGTTTGACCGAGGCTTACCCCATGCATAGATACTAACTCGTCAGAGGGCGAATAGATAACCCAAGCTGTGGAAGAAATGTTTCGTGTATTACAACAAGCACCATCAGCGAAACCAATGTATGTTTGGAGAGGCATCGACATCTGCAATATCAAGAGTAAAACCAAGATAAGCAGGAATAATGACGAAAAAACACTCTCTAAGCTAAGCACACTGTTTAAACTAAAACACACCAGCTAGAAAGAAAAACTATCCTAACTAAAAATCACCATACCCATTCTTTAAGCATAATACCTCTTCATGTAAAGACCATTTCTGGGTTTACCCAAAGAGTTCCCGCCAAAGTCTGCCAATTCATAGGCCCCTTTTGCTAGCTTTCGCTTGACAACATAGGGACCGTGCCACATAGGAACGAATTTTCCAGCACCTAATTTATCATTAGCTTGACCGTAAACTAAGACTAGATCTCCTTCCGAAAAATTTCGAGGGGTCACATTTCGATCATACTGAGCTTTCATGCGTTTTGCGTGAGTCTCAATTGCCAATGCAGCATCTCGTCGATTCTCATCTAATTGAGCCAAGTATAACAAAAGCTTTTCCTCTTCGGAAGTGGCTGGAAGTAACTTGATGGCCATTTGCAGTGACGGGATTTCGCATTCAATGGGTAACACAGCTTCCAAACCATAGACTAGTTGGAAAGGAGTGAACCCTGTTGATGTTTTTGCTGAAGTTCGGTACACCCAAAGTGCTGAAAATAGCATGTGATTCCAATTCGACCGATGAATCCCAATGATTCGTCAGATCATGATAACTAAAACTTTGTTGATGGATTCAACCAGACCATTTGCTTGTGGATAATAAGGGGTTGAACTATCGTGACGTAAACCAAGCTGGCATGTAAGTTCATCATCATAACGTTTCGAAAATGACGCCCATGATTAGTGATTATCGCTTGCGGGACACCAAACCTAGCAGTCATATGATTGAACATGAAAATTGCAGCTGTCTTGCCATCTGCCTCAAATGTAGGCATCACCTCGGCCCACTTGGTAAAATAATCTACCGCAAGGATGATATACGCATGCCCCCCGACCGAGTGAGGGTTACATGTAATAAAATCAATACCCCATTTGGCAAAAGGACCAACGACAATTATAGTGTGGAGAGGAGCAAGTGGAGCGCGCATCTTTCGATCAAAAATTTGGCAGTTGTGCCATTTTCGGACCGCCGTAATACAATCTTTAAATAAAGACGGCCAGAAGTAGCCAGCGCGCAATTTCTTTTGGGTTGTGGCATACCCAGACATATGACCGCCACATGCTCCAGAGTGACAGTCATTTAGAACCCTTTCAGCTTCCTCGTGAGTTAAGCAACGTCGAAACACAGAGTCCGCCCCACGACGATAAAAAGTATCTCCAATAATCCTGAATTGTTGGGACTGGAATCGAATTTTTCGACGTTCTGACCTTGAAATTTATGACCGAAAGGATAGGGTCTGGAGATAAACGATGATATCCCCATACCATGGATCTAAAGTGATGATTAGAAACAAGGATTCATACACAATGGGCTCTTCCGCCACAGTTTCCGTGTCAGCAAGCGGGAAGTCACACATTAACTCCGCAAAAACTAAAGATTTCTTAGACTTAGATTTCTCAAATTCCAAATCGAACTCCTGCAGGATCACAATCCATTTAGAGTACTTGCCCCCTAGCAATTGCTTGGTCAAAATGTAGATCATAGGGTTGCAATCCGAAATTACTATAGTTTTACGTAGTAAAATGTAGTGACGAAAACGTTGGACAGCTTGAACGGCTGCCAATGCCAATTTCTCCACATGTGAGTATTTTAGCTCAGTTGGATTTAAAGTTCGACTAAGGTAATATATCACATGTTCAGTTCTGAATTCATCTTCCTAAACTAAGACCATTCCAATGGTGGAATGAGAGGTGGCGAGATACAAGAAGTAATCCTGGTTGTAGTTGGGAGGATGCAATAACGGTGCATGGGTCAACGCGTGTTTAAGTGCATCAAAAGATTTTTGAGCTATCTCATCCCAATAGAATGGAGTATTTTGTTTCAACAACCAGGTAAAACCCTTTGTAATCTTGGCGTAGTTAGGAATGAATCGTCGTAAAAAGTTTTCTTTCCCCTGCAAACTTTGGAGTTGGTGAAGACTCGAAGGAGGAGGCAATTTGACGATAGCTTTGACCTTCGAGGGATCAACGCGAATGCCAGCTTTCGAAACTACAAACCCCAGCAATCGACCTGTTTCTATACAAAAAACTCATTTTTGTGGGTTCAACCGAATCTGATAATGCCTACACCTCATAATGATTGCTCGTAAATGGACGAGGTGATCAGCTCGATGTAATGAATGAGCAGGCAAGTCATCGAGATACGGTTGCACAATGTGCTTGATGTCATGAAACGCATAAGACATGGCCCTTTGAAAAGTTGCTCCGGCATTCTTGAGCCCAAAAGGTAACTTGCAATAAGCAAATGTCCCCCATGGACAAATGAAAGTCGTTTTTGGTTGATCGGCAGGTAGAATATTGATTTGATTGTATCCGGAAAAACCATCCATGAAGGAGAATATTTCGCTGCCGGCACAATCATGAATAATTTAAGCGATATAGGGAGTTGGGTAATTGTCCTTTGGACAGGCTCGATTAATGTCCCTATAATCGATGCATATTCTTATTGTTCCCTACTTTTTGTTAACAAGAACAATATTCGATACCCAATCCGTTAACGAGATCGGATAAATGAAACCTACTTTTAGTAATTTTTCAACTTCTACTTTAATTGCGGCAGCTTTTCGTGGGTGAATCTGACGCAAACGTTGCCAGACGGGTTTTGCGTCCGGGTAAGTCTTGATCTCATGAACAATAATCGTGGGATCAATTCCTGGCATTTCCTCATAGGACCAGGCAAACACGTCGCAGAATTCTTGAAATAGGGCCTTATATAGTTGAATTTCATCATCTGTACATGAGGCACCTATATGAATGTTCTCAACAATTCCGGGCTTAACTGAAATGTCAATAGGAATAGCTCGAGATATGTTTCCCAAATTTAACTCTAAATCAGGATGTTTCATTGGATTCTGAGGTTTCTTGACATATTCAGTCGTAAAAATTGATGAGAAATCATTTTCAAAATGATCATTCTCGGGTAAAAACGAAGATCTGTGATGGAGATCTTCCCATGGTAAATCATCTACACATAGGATTTCACGAATTTTCTCATCAGAGTGAACAAGTTCAGAAAACGTGATTAAATCTAAGATTGATGTGAAAAGTGATTCCTCACGGACCACATTCATGAAGTCAATTTCGGTTGAAGATGGGTCGGCAAACGACTGCACGGCCTCATACGCAATTTCATATGGACTCAAAGGCATGACATCACCAAATGAGTCTATCTCAGATTCAGGAGGAATGATCCAAGGATCATCATAGACAATGGTGTCTGATGTAATCATATGAATGGTTGCAAATGAAGACGATGCGTTGATCAGAGGAAAAGGAAAAGTTCCCAGTAAACCGACATCTTTAACTAGTCCTACTCCAACATCCTTATATGGGATAGTCGTTTTACCGACATGTTAAATACTCTCAGAAGAGGCTGGGTCGGATGAGAAGTAAGCCAACTGGTCTATTGTTACGATCTTTCCATTATGTGGAAACTTTATTACTCGAAATACCGATGAAACGACCGCTGTCATAGCGTAAGACCAACTTCGACCCAAGAGAAGGTTGTAATCTAGAGGGGCATCAACCACCTCCACATCTAGACTAATAGTTTTTCCTTCAACCCCTATAGGCAAATCCTATAGAATGCCAAAAGGATGAAACCCATGGCCATCAAAGGCCTTCAGAATTGTTGGGGATTGGTTTAGCGAAGGAGAACCAAGTGATCTCCAACACTGTATCGAAATAATACACGTTGAGGCTCCCTCATCAATTACAGTCCGATGAATAGGTCTGTTTTTTACTATCATTGGAATCTGGAAAGCCATTTGATGAGGCAAACGCGGTGTACTATTTTCTAGATCGAAAATTATTAGGTTCGAGTCCTGAACGTCAACAGCTCCTATAGCCGACAAAAGTAATTTATGTTGTGCTCGACATGATTGCAGCACTTCCAAAGCCGACATTGCTAAGGGTGAAACAGCTAAATCCTCAACAATGTTATAATTCTGAGCCGCTCTCGCATGTGGATTGAAAGCTGACTTTTGAAGTATACCCTTGGCAGGTGGTTTGATTACTAAGTCTAGATTAGGTTTCTCGATCTGTAGTGGATCGGAACCAGGAGCTGAGGTTGATGGATTAGAATGAGAATATTCTGCTTCTTTACCATCAACAGGACTTTTACTACCATAATCTTGCGATCGAGTCGCAATCCTAACATGGGACATCATCAATATGGGTTCTTCATTGGCACTCGAGTACGAACCTATCATCTTACTGTCTTGAGCTGGAAAAGGATCCTTCAAAAGAGCAGGAGTTTGGGAAACTTTGAAAATCTTCGCAACCTCTGCACGATGAGGGCAGTCTCTAGTAAAATGTTCATCGTCACAAATGAGACAAGGATAACAAGGTTTGTGTTTTTCATCATTGGATTCCGATTTTTCAGGTTTCTCGTTTGAATTTTTGTCTGTTTTATTCTTCTTCTTTCCTTTCTTCTTCCCACCGGATTTTTATTTGGCTGTAGATGACTCTACAACTTGAATATTGGCGGAAATCTCTGCAGAAGAATCTCCTGTTGGGGAATCAGGCAAGGTTATAATAGGAGAAGAATTCTTGGAAGACTTCTTCTTACTTTTAGTGTTAACTGTACCAATCATACCATTGGCGGCATGAGATCTCGAAGGAGCTGTAGCGATTTGATTTTGCTTGGGAAGATTGGGGATTTCTCATGTAACGTACCTGACTGAGTATAGACCAAGTCAAGGTACTGTGCTTGAGAAATTACTTGCTCCTCAGTAACAAATCTGGCTTTAGCTACATCTTCAGTGATCTTTGGCAACAAAGATTTTACAAACCATTCATCCAAGATCTGATCCGGAATAAACACCTTCACTAAACGCCGTCAACATCTCTACTCATGAATATGATCTGAAATGTAAGTGGATGTCGATTTTTTTAACGAAGTTAACAATTCCGTGCCATTGTCATATCAGACTAGCAACTGAAAATGAGTTAAAAACGAGGTAGCTAACTGACTAAAATTATAAAAAGTGCCTCGCGGTAACTCGATGTACCACTTGGCCACGAGACCAATTAGAGTGTGCTGGAAAAGTCTAAGATAGATTGAATCATCTGAAATAGAGTTAGACGCACACCAGAGGTGGTAAGTCATCACATGGTTCAATGGGTCCTCTCCTGATTTACCTTTGAACTTAGGAATGTCACTGGGCAACTTATTCGGCATTGGCGGCCAAAACGGAAGATAATTAATGGGATCATTCGTTAGGCGCGACAAGTCAGGTAAGTCCAAAGTTGCGATAAACGGTAACTGACGATTAGGGTCCCTAAAACTCTAGGTCATGAGACCAACCCCATGAGGAGGATATCCAAGATAACTAGGAATAGGAATTGCATTTGGGATATTGTATCCTCCTAGAAAACTAGGATTAACTGAACCGTACTAGGGTTGTTGAGGTTGTTGATAAGTGTACCCAGGGTATGGTTGATACTGATAGACTGGCTGCTGCACAGCAGGACCGAATTGGTACTGTCCCTGGTACGGTTGATAAGTAAATTTTGGTTAACTTGTGACAACCGTACTTGAACCAGGTTGTCCTACAGGCATCTGAACCAAAGTTTGAATCGTAGATCCAGACAGTGGTAAAGATGTCTAAGGAGTAGATACAGGAACAATAGAAGCTGGAGCTGTCGATACTCCAGAAGTAAGTGGGGTAGATTGAACAAATGTTGCGGTAGTTGTAGCAGTCATTTGAGGCAGAGTACGAGGCGTACTAGGCCCAGGCTAAGAAACTACCGAAGGTACAGAAGTTTGAATGTTAGACTGGACTCGTTGTTGGGGTGTACCAAAAACTAAGGGTTGTCCAGTTTGAGATGACAACTGTACATTTGGCTGCAACACCTGTTGAGTTTGCGATGGATCCCACACTATGTTCATTCCGGGGTACTGACCCATAACAGGTTGAGAATATTGAGAACCATAACCGGGCTGAGGGTAGGATTGATAATTGAAAGGTACATTTCCCGTTCCTTGAACATACGTTTGACCGGAAGGTGGTTGGAAACCTTGGTTCGAGTACTGACCTTGGGGTTGATACCCTTGAGGCATGTACTGATACTAGGGTTGACCTTGAGGTATAAATTGATACTGGGGTTGACCTTGGGGTACATATTGAGTCTGGGGTTGACCTTAGGAACGTACTGTACCATAGGTATGTACTGTCCTTGAGGTTACCCCCCAGATGCAAATTGTGTACCTTGAGGTTGCCCCCCAGGCGAGAATTGAGGCTGACCCCCAGGCGGTAACTAGCCACCTTGAGGTTGAGGATTGGGAATAAAACCTGACATCATGAGAATGTCTTCTACGCTCAACGGCTTAGTACCATTGCTTCCAGTTAATAACCCTTGCTCAATGGGTTGAGGAGATGCTCCCGAAAAAGTACCAGAAAGGGACTGATACCCAGAGGGAACAGAAGGACCGCCATACAAAAAGGATTCAGGCGATTGAGTAAACATGGATGACTGATTTGACATATTTAACGAAGGATAATAATCTCTAGGTGTTGGGTGATAAGGAGCACGAGGTGGTGAAAAACGTAACCCTGGGTTTTCTAAGAAATTAGTCAAAGAAAGATACTAAGTACTGCTTCGAGGTGGACTATAAAAAATTGATTCACGCTCCCTTAGCTCAATAACAGGTTGATTTTCAGGGATAGGGATGCCTACTTCTTCTTCCAGAGTAGCAAGTTCTTCAATAGCAATAAGTCCAGAAGGAAGATATTGGGTGATTACTCTTTCTACCCTAGGTGAACCAGGACCACTAGAAGTTGGAGAAACAAACCCCGATGTCGGAGTAGCAGAAAATTCACTTTCAGGCTCAAATATTTCAGGATCCTCACCTATATCACTAGTAGATGAAAAGCTACCAGTAACTTCGGAAACAGACAATGACTGTGGATTATAATCTGCCACTAACGGTTGAAAATCAGGATGTACTATCAAAGAAGATACTCCTTCTTCAGGTGACCCAACTCTACTGTATCTAGGAGTTACGAGGACTTTCAAGCCTTCAAGCTGGCTGAGTACTTACTCAGGAGGTTGGCCCCGAAGTCTACGGGACTTCCTCAGTAACTCAGCCACATTTACAAACTCAGGAGGTTGGCCCCGAAGTCTATGGGACTGCCTGGATAATTCAGCCACAGTTAAAAACTTTTAACTACTTCACACGCAAACAAAGTAAAATCTCAATGAAAACCACCTAAAGCCTCTAAAGAATCAAACAAATTTGAATCACACGCCTAAAGAATCTAGGAGATCAAACACACACAAATAGTAACTTTCCGTACTGAAAACACTAGTTGGTGATGAAATCCAACGTCGCAGAGTTCAATACAGAAATGGCGGTTGGAATAGTTACCCCAGCAACCTGCTTAATGAATAGACTGGCACAAGTTCTTCCACTTAATCATCTCGAGTGAAGAGAACCCCCCAGAAAATCCAAGTGAGTCTAGCCGACGTCTGCTCCAGGTACAGTGGGATCTTCCCACCATTGTCACCTTAGGAAGAATCCTAAAGAATATGGCCACTAAGGTTACCAACTAAGAGAAATATACCTGGGGGAACAGTCTATGATCCGATGCGGACACAAGGGCAGAGTAGCAAGCTCAATCCCCTTGAAGGCTCCTTGACATAATCCAAGGTTTACCAACAAGTGACCCCAGGCTCCTCGACAATGGTTAATCCGAGGTTTACCGTTTTTAATACGTGAATATCTGGCGTCGTTCCCAATGAGGAAGGATTGATTCCCACACTGGTTCGGACACGATCTCGTGCTTCTCCTTTAAGAGGAGCTTTCCCAGATCATAAATGCAACAATTGGATTTCTTCCCTACCACAAGATACAGCTACTTGTTTGTTTTTACTGTCTTGGAGAGTTAATTACTCTCCTACTCCAAGACACTAGCCTAAGCTAAGTTGGTGTATCAGAGCCCTAGAAATAAAAATGTTACTAGATGAATTTTACTTTAAGCGTTATTTTTATTGGTTTTTGTTTAAGTCAAAAGGTGCGGAGATGAAACTCGTGGTATGAAGACTCGACTCAAAATCACTAAAAATGCACCTAAGATGATTTAAACAATATTTTTCTCTTTGATAAACTTCTAAACTAAGAAAGAGTTTGAGAATGCAAATACTTTGTAAACACAAATCTTTCTCAATCAAACAGATTTAAAGAAGAGCTTTTGCCTTTTCCAATGCACTCGAAACGAGACAACTAGTTATTTCACAAAAATTTCCCTTTTTCGTTTCGAAGCACTCAACCACTACAAAAAACAAACTTTTTCGAAAATAGATTTTTTATTTTTTTTTCATAAAACACTCAAAACTATGGAAATGACTAATCTTTGAGATCCATAAATTATAAAAAACCTATTTGAAGTCAAAGCCTACTAGATGTCTTTTTTAAGGATGTTTTACTTAGCTAGATGTAAGCAAAGGACCAATTTATGCAGAATCACAAATCAGTCAAGAACAACCAATTTTGTTTTCTTTTTGAAAATGAAAATCCAAACTTTTAAACACAAGCTTTTCGAAGTTTTGTAAAGAAAAAACTCAAAGCGGATTCCTCAACAAGGGGAGATTTCATAAATGGTCAGACTCATAAGAAGGCTGGTAGACACTAAGGTGATCTGAAGTCCCTACAGCTTCTAAGCTCAGAGCCACTACACAACCAAAATGAAAAACAAGCCCAACAAGCAAAACTCCTAGGAATTTCACCTTTAACCCTAACACTAATGAAATCAACCTAAGGAAAGCTTCTGACAAATTATATGTAGGTCTGGGAAGTGGATAACAATTTCTAAACAAAAACTAAGCTGACTAACAGAGGAGATCTTAGGTTTTTCAAAATTTTGACAGGGTCCGCAGGCCCACAGTTGACACAGGTGTGGTCCCGGTCTGTGCTAAAAGCCAAGATGAGGATAGGTACGCACTGTGTCAAACGGCTAGGGTGTGGTCCTCTCCCAAAGATATGAAAAACAAAAAATAACCTTGGATCTACAAACTCTACCCAATTTTACACACAACAAGCCAAAAACAGAAACAAAAACACAGTTTCTCAGGTCAAAGTAAAAACAAGGAAAACAATCAAGTCCCCAGTATGGTCGCCATTTTGTCACACGGAATAAGTCGATCTTGCGGACAAGATAGACATTCCTAGAATCTAAAGAAGACCTAATGACAAGCAAACCAACCAGACACTATCTTTCTCTAAATATGCTTTTATAAACAATGGCAAACAAGTGTTTTTAGGGCCTACCTTAGGTCCAACACAAGTTTGTGGATGCCCTCGCTCCTTCGATCCAAATGAGCTCCTTTGTCGCGAATCTGCAAACACAAACAAGGCAAACAAATTAAATAGCACCTATAAAGCCAATATCATAAAACATATTCAACATGAAAGTCAAGGAGTCCATGAAACAAATAACATGAGATACTTGTTGAGAAAAATGAGTTTGATTGTATTAATTCAAAAGAAGAAGAAATTTACAACCTGTGCCTTAATGCTGTACAAGCTCCTCCCAGGGTCCAGCAAGAAGTCTCCTCTACTTTGACAAGTTTCACTCACTCCCCAGTGAAGCCAAAAAGGTATGTGATCTCTCCTCTTAAGCTCAACTAGGAAGGCTTGATTTCACCAGCATTTACCCTAAAAAATGTTCAGCTTCTAACCTCCCCAGCAACCAGGCCAATGCCTGAATTTATAGTGCAATGGAGGGAGGTTACTAGGTCCTCCTTCAAAGGGATAAAGTCCTCCTTCAAAGGGATAGCTCCTCTCATCAAGGGATTAGCTCCTTCTCTTTTGGGATGCATGAACCACCTCAGAGCGAACAATCCACGTTAAAATTCCTTCTAGAATCCTCTAGAATTAACCCAAAGTGAGTTTTTTAAGATAAAATTTGCGCCTTTTGACTTTCACAGGGGTCCGCACCCACACCTTTAGGGACAGAGCGGGCAGGTCCGTAGTTTTTGTACACAAAAGGTGCGGGACCGCAGGTGACGATGAGAGAAAGTGCAGAACTAGAGTTTGATTGATTTTTAATGTCTTTCTCCCATTTTCAAAGCTTGACCTGAAGAGCTGAGGTCTGAGACTTGCTTAGGAGGACAGTACAAGTGATGATAGACCTATACTGACTGCAAATAATCATGGTGACGATATTTTTGTGTAACAGGTGATTCCTTGGCATGCGATCACTTGAGGTGGCCATCATCTCCATTTCTTGTTGTAGGTCCTGCTCCAAGTCCATTTGTTGATCTGCCTGGTTCTCTTCTCTTGGTGGGCTCTTAGTATCCTCCTGCTGCAAAGTGACCTATTGTTCCTAACGTGTCTTTTCTACTAGTTGAGTGAGTCACTGTTGGCGTTCCTTCTTTTTCTGTTGTGCTGCCAGCTTGTCGAGAATGGCCTTGTCTAGGGCGTGCCATTCTAGAGGCCATGCTGCCAGTATCGCATAAATGGCATCATCTGTTGCAATGAATGGAAGTATGACCTAGGATCACTTTGGATCCTTTCGTGCGCAAATATACAAGTGATGCATGTTTTCTTTGAACTCGATCGTGGTTTGAAAATTATTGTAGATTGTGGGGGACATGCATGGTCTTCGAGCAATCTGTGTCCATATATTCCCCTCCATGGAGGTCCAAAATGCTCAGATCGCAGAAACCCTTGCTGCGTCCTTCGCAGCCCAAAGCGAAATATACCGCACTGCTTCGGGTAGGCTACTTTCAATGTTGGGAAACTAGCTCTCCTACGACGATTTGCCTATAACTAGAAAGATTGATAAAAGCAACCATGCGTAATGAAATGCCTTACATTTGTCTTGTGCTTCTTGACAAACGGTCAGAAATTCGTCGCATAAAAATTGTGCCCAACTGAATTGAACCCCTTCAGTGCACTGTCCTTCCAATGTAATCACAGGGGTTGGTACCTCATCTGCACGACACTTCCTCATGAATTTACCAGCTAGTAGCTGAGTGGCGACTCGTACTCCGCGGTCGCTGATGCTTGTGATGACATACCCCCTCTTTCCTTTTTCCAGCTGGTATTTCGCCTTCACTGTTTCGGTGAGGCCTCCCTCGCTACTTGTTCCTGCTATGTCTGTGGGGCTATTCCCTTTAAGGGGCAAGTCCATAATTCAATGGATTAATTCCATTGTGATTGAGATCAGCTACTACAACCAGAGATATCCATCATGTACGAAACAGAGTAGCTGTCGGATTACCGATATGGTGATGGTCGTGTGGTGGTAGTGAGGTATCCACCTGAGATTCAGTAGTCCTTCCTTCTCTGCACCTAGTAACCACTTTTTTGGAAATAACTTGTCTTCGGCCAACTGAGGAACTTGTCGCTGTCTATAAGGTCCCAATCTTTGAACTTGAGGCTTGGAACGCGCCCCATCGGTAACCCTTCAAACCTTATGTAATCCAGAAGAAGCGAGCTCTGGAGTGTAGTATTTTTGGCATCCACATCCCTGGGTATCTTGGTCGTCCCAATCCATGGAGAACTATATGAAGGTAGCAATGGGAGTTGGAATGCAACGTCTTCTTCCTCAGCCTATGTGTCGATCTAATCAATCAGGGCTTGCAGATCATCGTCGTCCTTAGCATGTTCAATGGTGACTGCTTTGCCTTTGTCAACTGTCAACTATTTGTTGAATCTTGGTGAGGCTCGGACTACTCCTACCTTCTGCTTGTTGTTCCTAGGTCACGGTGTGCGTGGAGACTTAGGAACTTCGGGAACCTGAGTCACATCCTCAGGCTCTTCCTAATTTACTTATATTTCCTCTGCGAACCGTGCTCTGGTTCTGGCCATGGTACTCATGGGTTCCTGGTAGTCGAGTACACACTGCTCTTTGTTGGTTCAAAGCGCCATTATTTGAGTACCGGCCACAACTTAAGAGCTTTGAAAAAATTCCTTCCCTCTTTTTCGAGTTTATTAGTGGCGTCAAGTCGATAGTTCTTTGCATATCTAGTCTAGACCTCTCGTCTTAATGTCTCACCACCCACTCCTCTCTGAAATAGCCTATCCTTCTTGTTAGGACTAATGTTGCTAATGGTCATTTTTTGACTTTTCCCCCGGTAGCACAATCCTTGGGGTGCAGCTCCGATCTTGTGGACTGTCTTACTTGGTAAAGGATCCTTTTGCTGCGCTGGCTTTCTGCAGACTTGTTTATAGTCCCATGCCTTCTTTCAACTACTTGGGGTGCTGAGACTGTAGTTTCTATTGCTAGTCAGGTGCTCACACCTTTGGTGCAAGTTCTCAACTTCCCTGCTAGCCCGGGCTGCGAGCACCTCTCGAGCGTCTGGGTAGCCAATCTGTCAGCAAGTGTGTTGTTGTGTGTGGAGCATGATTGTTCAGAGGTCTTTGTTTCAACTAGCTGTATACCCTAGGAAGTTTGTACACCCCTCCACGCAGGGGGGTGTGGGGGGGACTTGTCGCCCCCATGGGGGTACATGGGGGGGCCGATCCCCCTTGGCTGGGGGGTTCGGGGGCCAACGGTCCCCCAGCAGGGGCTCGGGGGTAGCGCCCCCGAAGTTAAAAACAGATGTAAAATTGCCTTGTGAAAGTATAGTAATTTCTAGTCAATCTGGGCCGTTCATTAGGCGGATGATCTGACGATAGAACTTATGTTTAGTTTAGGGTTTTTTTTGCCCTAGAAGGCAACCCCTCTCTTTGTATGAGGGCATTGTATTTGAGGCTATGTAATAGATGTGTATTTTGTGAGCGAGAAACAAAGAGGTGAGACTGTGAGAGAAAACATAGGATATTACAATGGATCTGTTGTAGGTTGTGTCTCTTGATTTTGTTGGATAATAGAAAGGAAGGACTGGCTATTCGGGGTGGATGTAGCCCAAACTGGGTGAACCAGATATATTTGTGTCTCTCTTGTTTTATGCATTTTTTTTGTTTATATTTCTGCAATATTTTATGTGTTCCATTGCTCCGTAATATATAATTTTATAACAACTAGTATCAAAGCCGAAAGTCTATTTGGTTGATAAACTGACAAGAAAGAAGGGTTCCTCATTTGAGTGGGAGAAATGGCGAAAGATGGTAAGTTTAGGGTTGAGAAATTGAATGGCCAAAAATTCTCGCTATGGAAGATGCAGATGGAAGATTATCTGTATCAGAAAGATTTGTACCTACCATTGAGCGGAAAAGCAAAGAAGCCGATGGCTATGACAGATGAAGAATGGAACCTTCTCGATAGAAAGGCACTCGAAGCAATACGGTTGTGCCTCGCTGCGTCAGTTGCCTTCAACACTTTGAAGGAAACAACAACAAAGGGTTTGATTTAGGCATTGTTGAAACTATATGAAAAACCCTCAGCCTCAAACAAGGTATTTCTTATGAAACGGTTATTTAATATGAAGATGTCGGAAGGTGGATCTGTTGCAGATAATTTAAATGATTTTAATACAGTTACAAGTCAGTTAAGTTCAATAGGGGTAAACTTTGAAGATGAAGTTAGAGCTCTGTTATTCTTGTGCTCATTACCAGAAAGTTGGAATGGTTTAGTAATGGCCATTAGTAACTCTGTCTCTGGATCTAGTGCTTTAAAGTTTGATGATGTTGTAGGTGCTATTCTTAGCAAGGAAATGTGACGGAAAAGCTCCGGTGAGACATCAGGTAATGCTTTGAGTGCAGAGTCTAGGGGAAGAAAAATGGAAACAGGAAAGAGATCAGGATATCGCAATAAATCAAGGAAAGGCAGATCCAAGTCCAGATCGGGGATAGTGTGCTGGAAATGTAGAAGGAAAGGACACCTAAAGAAAGACTGCAGATCTCGGAAGGGAAAAGAAGGAGATTCACAACAAGAAAAAAATCATGAAGCATATGTGACAGGTGAGGCGTTACAAGATGCTTTGGTTCTTTCTTTCGAAAATATCACTGATTCCTAGGTGGTAGATTCAGGGGCCTCATTCGATGCCACACCTGATAAGAAATACTTTCATGACTATGTTCAAGGAGATTTCACACAAGTTTTTTTGGGTGATGATAAACCATATAAAATTGTTGGAATGGGTAAGGTTCTTATAAAACAGCAGAATGGAAACCAATGGCTACTAAAGGAGGTAAGGCATATTCCAGATCTAAAGAAAAATCTGATTTCAACAGGGTAGTTAGGCGATGAAGGTTTTGTGACAACTTTCACAGATAAAGCTTGGAAGGTCACCAAAGGAGCCCTGGTAATAGCAAAAGGCGAAAAGGTTGGTACATTGTATTTATGCAATGGTATTCCTAACTCTGTTAATGCTTTAACTTCCAAAGGAGCAGATGCAGCATTATGGCATATAGGCTCGGACACATGAGTGAAAAGGGGATGAAGATTCTTCACTCAAGGAATTTGTTGCCAGGTTTGAAGAATGTTGATTTGGACTTCTGTGAGAATTTCATTTATGGAAAACAGAAGAGAGTCAGATTTCATAGAGTTGGGAAAGAAAAGAAGAGCGAAAAATTAGAGCTTGTGCATACAGATGTATGGGGACCTGCTCAGGTATCATCTCTCGGTGGCTCTCGTTATTATGATACTTTCATTGATGATGCAACTAGAAAAACTTGGATTTATTGTATTAAGAATAAATCTGATGTATTTGATACTTTCAAGAAATGGAAAGCTTTGGTTGAGATTGAGACAAGAAAGAAATTGAAGTGCCTCAAATTACACAATGGCGGTGAATATTGCAACAAAGAGTTTGATAGGTACTATTTAGAGCATGGAATTCGTAGAGAGAAGATAGTTCCAAGAACACCACAAGAAAATGGTGTGTCATAAACGATTAACAGAACAATCATGGAGTGTGCAAGATGCATGAGATTGCATGCAGGATTGCCTTTACAGTTTTGGGCAGATGCTGTAGATACTGTTGTTTATCTAATAAACAGAGGGCCTTCAAGTTCCTTGGATGGTGGTGTTCCATAGGAAGCATGGACAGGTAAAAAGGTAAACTACTCCTTTTTAAAGCCTTTTGGTTGTGATGCCTTTGTCCATATTGATAAAGAAAATAGAACAAATCTTGAGGCAAAGTCAAAGAAATGTACCTTTATTGGATATGGTGTTAATGATTTTGGTTATCGCTTATATGATTATGAAAATCACAAAATCATTAGGAGCAGAGATGTAATATTCAATGAAAAGGTCTTGTATAAGAATCAGTTGCAGGAAAAGAAGCAAGAAAAAGAAAACAAGGAATATGCAGTTCTTAACGAAATCACTGAAAAAGTAAAGGTGCCTGAAAATAATAATAATAAACAACCACAACAACAACAACCACCACAACAACAACAAGCACCCCAAACACTTGAAAGTGGTGTTAGAAGATCTACCAGTATAAGTAGACCCCCTGAATGATACTCTCCTTCATCATATTATTTATTGTTGACTGATTCTGGTGAACCCGAATGTTATGAAGAAGCAATGCTGGTTGAAAGCAGGAAGAAGTGGGAGCTAGCCATGGAAGAAGAGATGGACTCCTTAATGCATAACCAAACTTGGGACTTAGTCAAGTTGCCTGCAAGTAAAACTACATTGTAGAATAAATGGGTTTACAGGCTGAAGGAAGAAGATGGAGGAAAACAGAGGTACAAAGCTAGACTTCTGGTGAAGGGGTTTGAACAGAAGAGAGGTATTGATTTTGATGAAATATTTTCTCCTGTTGTTAAAATGACTTCAATTAGAACTATTCTAAGTCTAGTAGCAGCTGAAGATTTGCATCTTGAGCAGTTAGATATAAAGACAGCCTTTCTCCATGGGGATTTGGAGGAAGAGATATATATGCAACAACCATAAGGATATGAGGTAAAAGGGAAGGAGAAACTAGTGTGCAGGTTGAAGAAGATCTTGTATGGCTTAAAATAGGCTCCAAGGTAGTGGGATCTAAAATTTGACAAGTTTATGTGTGAACACGGTTATACTAGATGTCACTTTGATCATTATGTTTATCTGAAAAATCAAAATGATGGCAGCTATATTATATTGTTATTGTATGTAGATGACATGCTCGTTTCAGGGTCCAACATGTAGGAAATAAATGTGCTCAAAAGAAAATTGGCAAATTCATTTGCAATGAAGGATTTGGAAGCTGCAAAACAAGTCCTTGGTATGAGAATAACTAGAGACAGGAAAAATCGCAAATTAACATTTTCTCAGAATGAGTACATACAAAAGGTGTTGAAAAGGTTTAATATGCACAGTGCAAAACTAGTTAGTACATCTTTTTCTAGCCATTTCAAACTTAGTAAGGAAATGTGCCCAAAGACCCAAGAAGACATGGATTATATGTCTAAAGTTCCATATGCATCAACAGTTGGAAGCTTAATGTATGCAATGGTCTGCACAAGGCCTGATATTGCACATGCAATGGGAGTTGTAAGCAGGTACATGAGCAATCTGGGAAAGGAACGTTGGATGGCAGTGAAATGGATTCTTAGATATTTGAAAGGTACCACAAATCAAGCATTATGCTTTGGTGGTGCAAACATTTCTCTACAGGGATATGTTGATGCAGATATGGCAGGTGACAGAGATAACAGGAGGAGCACTACAGGATATGTATTTACTATTGGTGGAACAGATGTCAGTTGGGTTTCAAAAATCCAAAGTGTTATTGCACTTTCAACAAAAGAAGCAGAGTATGTTATTACTATAGAGGCTAGTAAAGAAATGATTAGGTTACAAAGGTTTATGGGTGAATTGGGTAAGGAGCATTTCATTCTAGGACTAAACACATACAGCTCAAGTACCATTTCATACGATTAGTGTTAGAATATGGAGAGTTGAAGCTGGAAAAGGTACACACTAGCCAAAAACCTCCAGATATGCTAACAAAAGATGTAACCAAGGAGAAACTGAGAATATGCTCAGTTTCAATTGGTCTTCAAGGATGACGATGAAGATGAGAAACAGCCAGGTCCAAAGAGGAGTCATTGTCCAGCAAATGAAGCAATGGTGGTGTTGCTATAATCATTCTCCAAGTGGGAGATTGTTATGTGTGGAGCATGATTGTTCAGAGGTCTTCGTTTCAGCCAGATGTATACCCCAGGAAGTTTGTACACCCCTCCACGCTGGGGGGTGCGGGGGGGACTTGTCCCTCCCACGGAGGTCCAGGGGGGCCGATCCCCCTGGCTGGGGGGTCTGGGGGCCAGTGGTCCCCTAGCTGGGGCTCGAGGGCAGTGCCCTCAAAGCTAAAAACAGATGTAAAATTGCCTTGTAAAAGTATAGTAATTTCTAATCAATCTGGGCCATTCATCAGGCAGATGATCTCACAGTAGAAGTTATGTTTAGTTCAGGGTTTTTCTGGCCCTAGAAGGCAACCCCTCTCTTTTTATGAGGGAATTGTATTTGAGGCTGTGTAATAGATGTGTATTCTATGAGCGAGAAACAAAGAGGTGAGACTATGAGAGAAAACAGAGGATATTATAGCGGATATGTTGTAGGTTGTGGCTCTTCATTTTGCTAGATAATAGAAAGGAAGGAATGGCTATTCGGGGTGGACGTAGCCCAAACTAGGTGAACCACGTATATCTGTGTCTCTCTTGTTTTATGAATTTTCTGTGTTTATATTTCTGCAATATTTTATGTGTTCCATTGCTCCGTAATATATAATTTTATAACATGTGTTCTTCTACAAGTGCGAGCACAACCATGATAGCAGGGTCACAACTCGTTCCTATGCTATGTTGTTGGATCTGTCTCGTCTTAGCGCACTTTTCTTCCTTGGTCGTACCCTGATTTTATTGATGTTGTGGGGCCTGTGACTACCGTGTCTTTTCTAAGCTCCCTTCTGTCATCTATTACAGGCCCAACAGACCCATGGTATCTGCAGCTTCCCTAATTTCCTGCTACCCTTGGCACCGGTTGCTGGTGAACCGGTTTGTTGGGATGACTCTGGGTTACTACTTCTAAGCTGGTTGGGTGTCTGCATCTCATACCTATGGAGTCTATGCTGGCAAGAAATGCTTACCTCATTTCACTCTCCGCTCTGTGCGCACGCCTGCCTCTGACATCCACACCCTTTCCTTCGCATCTTCGAAGCTGCACGCTTTCCTGAAGCCATGGTTGCACATGATACTTTCGCAGAGACTTCTGGCTGCTCCTTTGCCCCTATTATCACCATCATATTACAATTTACGATGGTTAATTCATGTAGTTGGTTTTGCCATCATTCAATTTCTTCATCTGAGTTTGATGTACAAGAACTATCACGGTCCTATGAGAGTCTACCGTCCGCTGTTGGATTTACCCTATCTTGATCTTCGGCTATAATCTAGTAGATACAGTCCAATTCACCATCACTATCTTCATCACGCACTGGCTCAGTATAGTGTGCCCCTTCAACTGGATCCAACAAAACCACTACACGGAGAGATTTATTTTCAAATATCATTTTTCATTTCTTGGGGTTGATGACTCCATTCATATCCATTGCGCAACCTATCCCTAGCAGTGCAGGATAGGGGTTACTATCACCCACAATTTCTATGACCTCAAAATTAGTTTGCGTGCTAGCACCATCAATGTCTATTGTAACCACGTTTAGTCTTTCGATGGGCAGAATCTTTTGTTGGTTAGCCATCCATAACTGAATCGGAGACCATTGTAGTGTGGGCCTGCCCATGCACTCCCAAGTTTGTTTTGGTAGGACATTCACGTCAGACCCCAAATCTAAAATGACCTGGTCCATCTCATAGTCTCCGATTTGAACAATTAGTCACATTTCCTGCCCCGTGCACAAAGCATGTTTGCCTAATGTCCAGACCATTCGCTGTTCGTCTGCTCCCACGCATCGAATTATCAATTCTTGTAGACCCTTTACTACTTTAGCATCCCTGTGGAAGTTCATGCAGGTTTCCAAAAAGGTGGCTAGCATAGAATTATCCTTCTCTTATCCGAATTGATCCTTACTGTTTGGAGTAGAAGCTTTCGTAAAGTTCTTCTTGGCTTCGATAAAGGTTTCCTTTGCACACTCCAAGTCAAATTATAGATGTTTTGGGGGGCCTTACAGACCCATGTATCTGCCTCTAGCTGCTTCCCCTTATCATCTCCCATAGTGGTGCCACTTCCGAGCATCATATTTAGATTGGGATCCTCTGTGCAGGGTTCATCCTTCATCATTTGTACGTTCTAGGTAGGGTTAGCCAGAAGCAGCCCCTTTTCTTGCATCTGAGCAACCAGCGTGTGGCAATCGACTGCTTCATGGTCAAATTGGTAACAGTAATGGCAACATACTTTGGTCGAGTTTGTGCAATCACGTGCGTAATGCCTCGGTCCTCCACAACTATAGAAAATTAATTGTCCTCGTCCCCATCCAGGTCCCATTCACCCGTGGCCCCTCCGCATCCCTGGTATCCTCCTCGTGCAAGTGGTCTGGCGGGATCCTACTCACACGCCTCCATTTGCATCGTATAATTAGGTGTTCGATCCATCGACATCTCGTAACTGCGGCAATTCCTTTCATCATGGCCCACCGTCCTACAAAAGTGACAAAATAACTGTTGAGGGGGGGGGGGGGGGGTTTGTCTTATGTTCAGAAATAGGTGACAATTTTCCATGGCATGCTTTCCGCCGACTTGAAAAATTGTGCACCAGAGTGTGGGCATCATGCTTGGCCCAGCTTGTACCTCTGGTCGTAATAGTATTGGTCCCCCTCCTGCCACATAGTTTGTGAAGATTAGACAGTGGTCCGTATCATGGCCCTGCCCCTTACATTTGATACACCATACCTCTTCCTATACTTCTACCTGAGGCACGTGCTCTTGTTTCAAGCTTCACATCTCCAAACATAGGTTTTGTATTTGCGCTTGGATTTGCTGTACTCCCAACCCTGGATCCTGTATTGGGGTTTCGTGCAGCCGCATTGCTACCTCCAACACTTCAGATTTGGTTGAGATCTTTCGTTGCGACAGAGCCAACCTCAGATATGGCATTAATGATGCGACAAACCAAGCGTGGTGCTGCGCATCCGATAGTGTCATGTTGGCCTCACGGATGGTGCTTTTCAACGTCTGATCCAAATCCCATGGGGTTTCACCAGGCGACATTGCAATTTCCTTGAACCCAATAACCAAATGTGATTCTGACTTTGGTCACCCAAATGCCTTGTTTAGTGCCTCTTGGATTACTGTTATTCCTTCATTTGTATGATCACTTGAGTATTTCATGTACTAGGTCAATGTGCGGTCCTGCAGCGTGCTAACTAAGGTAGCCTTCTTGATGTTATCATCTGTGATGCCTTGAGCGTCCCATACAGAGTTTATCAAAAACTAGAACCCACCTGGTTCCTCATTCCCTACACCCTTAAATATTGGTAGTTGGACTGCGCTCAACATCCCGATTTTCAGCGGTGGGGGAGGCGGGGTTGGTGTCAGTGTGGATGGGTTTGAGGCAGGTGAAGCGGGTGGTGGCGTGGATGGAGGTGGTATTAGTGGGAAGTGCTCCTTGATCAACCAGACTACACTTCTTGGTGAGAACTTCGCGAGCTCCTCCTCACTTTCCCGTGAAATAGAAATTAAAGGACTGTTCTCTGCCCCTCCCATTCCGTGGTAACCTCTTTCGCTCCGCATTACTCCAGACATCAATAAACGCGCATAATCTATTTTTCGCACAACAGTATCTTTGTTGGGTCCCTATAATACTAGTTATTACCTCATTACTATTGTAGTTATACCCCTTATTTATATTGTTGTGCCCCTCTTACCCCCATATTGTTATTTCTGTGCCCCATAGAATCCCTCTATTGTTATTTTTGTGGCTTTATATTATTATTGTTAGGTCGGCTAGATTATATTGTGACTCCATAGACTCCTATATATAGAAAGGAGGTTTTGTCATTTGAATCATCCAAGAGTTGTTCATTTATGTAATGTAAAGGAGGTTTCCCCCTTGAAGAGGCTGAATTCTAAGGCGTTGATCTATCTTTTCTATCTTTTCTTGAGCTGGTTTCATAACATTTGGTATCAGAGCTTTGGATTCTAGGGTTTCGCTGCTCCAAACAGGTCATCTTGGAATTTTTGCTATAAATATTTTTCTGGGAAGTTTCAGAAGTCGCAAAAAAAACCCACTTGAGAAGAAATCGCGCTGAACCTTGGGTCCGAATTTCAGAGCATTTCACCCGATATTTGTGGATATATGATCTGAGGAAGTTGGTCTTTTTGCAGACTCCTGAATTACATTCAAAACAGGTGACCTGGGGAAAATCGTCATAAATTTCTCTCTGGGGATTGGATTGAAATTTCGTAAGAACCTACAGAAAGAGGATGGACAGTAGTTTCTTGTATATGTGTTTTAGATCCAAATGTTGAAACAATGACTCGTGGTACGTCGTACAATCTAGCTCTACTGAACTAGTCTAAAAGCAAGTCACTGTGGGAGATTTCACATAACTCTTCCTTGGAGAATCCAATTTGGGTCAGACTTGTGGCATTGGAAAGAGGACACAGAGGGCTATTACACAACACAAATTTAGAACTAGATGATTGGAAAGTACGGAGATACATCAGAGGCAATATCGAGCTCCTACAAAGTGAAAAAAGGTGTGTAGATTTTCTTAAATTTTTGCTTAAGCTTGGTCTGAAAATTTATTTTGAAGGAATTCAAAGGGCATAGTAGAGCATTATTATCAGTAACTGATGCCCCGAGGAAAGAAAATGCAAACACCTAGTAAGGAACCTGAAAGCTCTAGCATGACTCATGAAGGAGAGGAAGAAATGCTACATGATATATCAAAATTACAAGAATAGGTGCAACAAGTGTCACTTGCACAAAAAGCAACAGAATCTAAGATAGATGGTTTAAGGAAAGATGTAGAAGCTAATATGGATGGTTTAAAGAAAGGCGTAGAAGCTAAGATGATTGACGTGGAAGCTAAGATGGATGGTTTGAATATAGATTTGAAGACAGACATGGACGAATTGAAGATAAATATGAATAAGTTGCTACAAGAAATGGTCCCTAAGGGTGAAAGGGTACTAAAGGAAACTCATGATGAGAACAAAAGAATTGTTAATCATGATTCCATAGATGCTAATGTTGGATTGAAGAATCACCATATTCCAAAAATTGATATGAGGAAGTTTGATGGCAAGGATCCCGCCACATGGATATTACAGATGGAGCAATTCTTCGATCTCAATAATGTGCAAAACGCACAAAAGGTACGTATGGCAACTGTATATTTGGAACCAAATCAGTTTGTATGGTATCAATGGCTTTGTTCTCGTAAACAATTTATCACTTGGGCAATTTTTACGGAAGAATTGATAGCACATTATGAGGATACAAAAAGCAACACTTTTTTTAGCCAATTGATAAGTCTCAAACAAAAGGGTTCAATAATGGAGCACATTGAGGAGTTCCAAAAATTGAACATAAGGATAAAAGATATTCCAGAGGAGCATAGGATTGATGTGTTCATAGGGTCTTTAAAGGATAATATCCAACATGATGTCCGCCTTTGGGAACCTGATTCATTAGAGAAGGCATTCAGGTTAGCAAGAAAAATGGAAAGAAAAATTATGGCAACTAGGAAGCATACCACTCACAACTATAAAGACGGAAGTGTTGTTGCCCCTAGTCTTCCACAACCTACAAGGTTGACACCACAACAATTGGAAGAAAAAAGAGCAAAAGGGCTTTGTTACAATTGTGATAGCAAATACACAAAAGGTCATAAGTGTGCTGAGAAGAAATTATTCTACATAGATTGTGAAGAGGAAGAAGAAAAGGAGCAAGAAAGGTCAAAAGAAGAGGATATACTCCAGGAACAAAGCCTAGATGAAGAACAAATAAATCCGACCATATCTTGTAATGCATTGGTGGGAATTACCACTCCTCAAACCATCAAGATAGAAGGACAAATCAAGAAGAAAAAGGTAATAGTGTTGATTGATTCAGGAAGCACCCACAATTTTATTCATTGTAGGGTAGCAAAAGAATTGAATTGCTTCCTATATCCAGCACCAGAGTGTCAAGTGATGATTGCAAATGGAGGAACAATAAATTGCTCTGGAAAGTGCCATAATATCAAGCTATCCATGGGAGAATATGTATTGACTAGCCCAATGCTTTCCATTCCAATGGGAGGTGCTGATGTTGTACTAGGAGTCCAATGGCTACAATCCTTGGGTACAATAGCTTTTAATTTTCAAGAAATTTTCATCAAATTTTCTACGGAAGGAAAGGAAGTTGAATTAAGGGGTATTGCAGGGAAACCAGGAAAGATAATCAGCTCTAATGGCATGACTAAGCTTCTTAAAAAGGAGAAAAGAGGTGTAATTGCACAATTATGTTCGCTAGATGTTTCCACATTGGAATCATCTATTTCTCCAGATCTCCAAAAAGTCCTGGACAATCATTCCAAGGTATTTGAGACTCCCAAAGGTCTCCCACCTATGCGTGATCATGATCATGCTATTCATCTGATTCCAGGAAGTGTTCCTCCAAACATCAGGCCGTACAGATATCCCTATGCCCAAAAAGTGAAATTGAACGTATGGTTGCAGAAATGCTAGAGGCTGGTATAATTCAACCGAGTCAAAGTTCTTTCTCAGCTCCAGTAGTATTGGTGCACAAGAAGGATGGATCATGGCGCATGTGTCCGGATTATAGGGAGCTCAACAAGCTCACTATTAAAGATAAGTTCCCCATTCCTGTCATTGATGAATTATTGGATGAATTGCATGGATCAATTTACTTCACCAAGTTGGATCTTCGTTCGAGATATCATCAAATCAGAATGAAGATTGAAGACATTCAAAAACGACATTTAGAACTCATGAGGGTCATTATGAATTTTTGGTCATGCCTTTTGGCCTTACCAATGCACCTTCAACATTTCAAGGTTTGATGAATTCAATTTTCAAACCATTCCTTAGAAAATTTTTGTTAGTATTTTTTGATGATATACTAATCTACAGCAAGTCTTGGAAGGATCATGTTGAACATGTTGACAGGGTGCTACAACTATTGGAGGAGAAACAATTATATGCAAAAAGATCCAAATGTTTCTTTGGAGTCCAGGAGGTGGAATATTTGGGTCATATTGTATCTCATGAAGGAGTTAAGGTAGACCCTAGCAAAATTAAAGCCATTAAGGAATGGAAAATCCCCACATCCATAAAGCATCTGCGAGGATTTCTTGGGTTGACAGGGTATTATCGCAAGTTTGTTAAGAATTATGGGAGAATAGCAGCACCTCTAACAACATTATTGAAGAAAGATTCATTTTCATGGACTCCGGAAGCAACAAAGGCCTTTGAACATCTTAAAGAGGCAATGTGCCAAGCACCGGTCTTAGCTACACCAGACTTCACAAAAACCTTTATTGTGGAATGTGATGCTTCAGGAAATGGAATTGGTGCTGTTCTAATGCAAGATGAAAGACCCATTGCTTTTGAAAGTCGTCCAATCAAGGGAAAGTTTTTAAGCAAAGCTATTTATGAGAAGGAAATGTTGGCAATACTCCATGCACTTAAGAAATGGCGACCCTACCTAATGGGAAGACACTTCAAGGTAAAAACGGATCATGATAGCCTTAAATACTTTTTAGAACAAAGATTATCCTCTGAAGAGCAACAAAAGTGGGTCACAAAGATGTTGGGTTATGACTTTGAAATCATCTACAAAAAAGGGAAGCAAAATGTGGTGGCAGATGCACTCTCAAGAAAGGATGAGGATGTGGAAGCATTGTTGTGTGCCATTTCTATTATCCAACCAGATTGGATAAACGAAGCAAGGGAGGAATGGAAGAATGAAGAAGAAGTGTGGGCACTTATTCGAAAGCTACAACAAGATTCCAGTACTTCTGATACATTTAGCTGGCAAAATGATTCGTTATGGTACAAAGATCGCTTATACCTTTGTAAGAATTCCCAGCTAAAACAAAAGATTCTTATGGAATTGCACACTTCTCCCTTAGGAGGGCACTCAGGATTTTTAAAAACTTACCACAGGGTTAAGAAGGAATTTTTTTGGGATGGCCTTAAATCAGATATTCAAAAGTTTGTGGCGGAATGTTTGGTTTGCCAACAAAATAAAGTTGAAACAATTAAGACATCGGGTCTATTACAACCTTTATCCATTCCAAGCCAACGTTGGGAGGAGGTTTCAATGGATTTTATCACAAGTTTACCCAAGTCTGAGGGAAAGAGTGTCATCATGGTGGTAGTTGACAGACTTACCAAGTATGCACACTTTTGTGCATTATCACATCCATTTAAAGCCAGTACAGTTTCTACTGCATTTATGGAAACAATTCAAAAGCTACATGGAAACCCAAAGATTATTGTAAGTGACAGAGATCCCATTTTCACTGGAAATTTTTGGACATAATTATTTTCTTGTCTTGGTACTCAGTTAGCTCATAGCTCATCTTATCATCCTCAATCTGATGGGAAAACTGAGATAGTAAACAAATGTTTTGAAGGATATCTTCGTTGCTTTGTATCTGATAAATAGACACAATGGGTCAAATGGTTTCCTCTGGCTGAATGGTGGTATAACACTTCCTTCCATACAACAACAAAAATGACCCCATTTATGGCACTTTATGGGTATCAACCACCATCCATCACATCATATTTAAGAGAAAATTCTAAGGTTCAAGCAGTGGAACATCACATCGAACATCAACAACAAGTCCTCCAACTCTTAAAGGATAACCTCGTGTTGGCACAAAATAAAATGAAACAACAGGCAGATCAACATCGCAGTGAAAGAAGTTTTGATGTAGGTGATTGGGTATTCCTACGGCTACAACCATATAAGCAAATGTTCCTAAAGCAAGCTAAGAAGGATAATAAATTATCACCAAAGTATTATGGTCCATACAAGGTGTTGCAAAAGATTGGTACTATGGCATACAAATTGGAGCTTCCTGCAGCTTCTCGATTGCACCCAATTTTCCATGTTTCATGTTTAAAGAAGGTTATAGGCGACAAGCTCCCAATTCAAACAATATTGCTAGAACTTGACGAGGAAGGAAAAATTATATTGGAACCGGAAGCAGTCACAGAAACAAGAACTCGACAACTCCGAAATCGATCAATGTTAGAGTATCTTATCAAGTGGAAGAACTTATCCGCTGAAGATTCCACATGGGAGGATGAGAATTTTATGCAGAAGTATCCAGAACTACTCAAGCGTTGAGGACAACACTTTTTTGAAGGAGAGGGGCATGTTGGGTCCCTATAATACTAGTGATTACCCCATTACTATTGTAGTTATACCCCTTATTTATATTGTTGTGCCCCTATTACCCCCATATTGTTATTTCTGTGCCCCATAGAATCCCTCTATTGTTATTTTTGTGGCTTTATATTATTATTGTTAGGTCGGCTGGATTATATTGTGACTCCATAGACTCCTATATATAGAAAGGAGGTTTTGTCATTTGAATCATCCAAGAATTGTTCATTTATGTAATGTAAAGGAGGTTGCCCCCTCGAAGAGGTTGAATTCTAAGGCGTTGATCTATCTTTTCTATCTTTTCTTGAGCTGGTTTCATAACAATCTTAATCCAAGTACTCAATGATTTTATATACTTACCCCGCGGTCCTTGAAGAAATCACCTTTATGCTTCACTATAGCTCACAATTGTATCTATCACGAACTCAGTGATAAATCCTCCTATTACCCAATCTAGCCAATGATCTACTGTGTGCGCGATTTTATCTTAGATGGCTTGTAGCCTGCGCACCAGTTCCGCAGTCCACAGAATAGGTTGATCTAATATGCGCCTTCCAACATTGTTAGCTAACCTTGTGATCCACTCGTACAGTTCTACCGGAAATGTCGCGAAGAATACCTTATGAATATTTTTGTATATATAGTGGTCCAACCAATATTCCTCTGATATCCACGGGTTTCTGCTTTACTGAACTGCGAACTCGTGGAGCTTCAAATCCCACCACTCTTCAATCTCTTTCTTTGTAGGGTTCGAGTGTTCCAACATCAGACACCCCTTAGGTAGATCTCGGTCCCAACAACGGAACCATTCGTTGGCTTGTATGGGCCTAACCCAGGTTTGGAAGAATTAATTAGCCAAACAAATCCCGCAGCTACGGGCCCTTTTGCCAACAACCCATGGAGCGCGGACTGAGGTCTCACTCGAGGTAGCAGGGGAGGGTGCTGGAACTAGGTTTCCACACCCTTCGGATGTCTAGATGTGGTCTGGAGGGTTCGCGCGCCATTCTGGAGCCTTGCACTGCTCTGCTTCCACGTAGATCCGGACCCGGGCTAATTCATAATATCAATTACTTGATGAGGTATTATAAATCAAATCTACTTAGCAGGGTGCTTAAGCAAACGTTTATTAGATTTAACCAATTCGCACCCTCATAATAAAGTCAGATTCGCATATATTCATAACATAAGCATATGCACATAGATCAAACAGTTATATTAACAATGTAAAAAGCTAGATCCACGATAATTTAGATTTAACACAGAATTACAGAAGAAACTTATATTTATTTCCACTTTATCACCAATACATCCAGATCTTCCCTGTGCACTCAGCTGTAGGGGTCCGCGCACATAGCTGCAAACTCTTCGAGGCCTCTGCACACACAGCTACAGAGCCTCTATCCACTACCCAATACCCTCGACTCAGACTTACAGACGCTTTCAGACTTTCCTTCTCAAGAACCCATTACATTTCTGATCCAAGATCATATAAAAAAAACTTCTTCCTACCCATAGAGCCTCGCTTTACTTATACCTTTCCATGGACCACGATCCATGGGTGGGCCGACTCACTTACATTTCTTTACATTATTTTTGGGTGGACTACCCTTTGACTCAACTTATTACAAATCGTGCTCTGTGCATCTCGCGGAGTCTTTACCCCATCTTTACCCAAAATTTTGGGCTTCGTTCCCCATGACCATTACACGGGGCTTCTACTACCCAACAACATACTCAAAGAATCACAGGAAAATATTTGATGTCACATTTATTTTTGCATACTTTCAAGTTGATGGAAACCAAATATTGAAGAACAAACCTAATGTTTCAAAATTATCTTATGCTGGCATTATGGCTAATGCGTTATCCTTGATGGCAACCTTCTTGCTAAATTTGTCTACATTGTGATAACAAGATGATTATGAAGACTGATAAATATGTTATATGCAATATGGACAAAGGAATGTATGTCGCTTCTCTGAAGGAAGGTCGTGTGCATACACATGTATTGTGAAGAAAAGTCATGTACAGAATCTGCAACATGGTAGTTTAAATACAAGGAGTCTTTAAGATTGTCTTAGTCAATATTAATGGAAGTGATAATGGTTATTTTATCCCATCAAATAATACCAACAACATTACCAAGGGATTTACCTAAGGTATTGGCTAAGGAAAAGGCTATATAAGGATATGGAGATCAAGGTGTTAATCGTAAAAGTTATGGGCTAATAATGTGTAATCTGATATGAAACAAGGATGCACTAGAGAGCATGGAGATGGCTCAAATCTGATAGATATGAAATGAATACATATTTCCTTATCTATTTATGTTTGTAGGTAACAATGTTATATCAATGATGATGGTATGAATATACATATAATGATGTGTAACTGTAACAATATGTATATCGAGATTTGGATTTAACTGATGTTTTGTTATGGAGTGAAAGTATGATTCATTGATTTCATATATGTACGCTAGTTTTCCTCTCGATGATTGAGCACATATGAGGAACTCTCACTACAGGATTGCATATACATTTTGTGAATTTATGTTGTATGTTGAGATCTGTGTGTGGATGTTGTGCATAATAAGCATGTACATACATTGATATGTCTTATGGAAGTCATGTATATCTGCTAGGTTTTACAGTACTGGTAAATGATGACATTTGATCAATTATGATTAGTTTGTTGTTGTCTGTAGATGATGTCTCTATCATGATAATTTGTATTTTAGAATATTGACTGGGTTGAATTGGTTATAAATTGGAATGATGATTAGTGATGATGCTACAATGTGGTGATGTTCAATGAGTTCAGTGATCTGTGATTAATTCAGTACGTGATTGTTTTAGTAATATAGTGATTCATACCCAGTTGTCAATGTTTCGAGATCTGTACGCAGGCATTATATAGAGGAAATGTGTATATACCCGGGTGTGATTTAGAACAATAGCATATACATTTTGAAGAATATCTCATCAGGGTTTGCAGTGACAACACTTTGTTTATGTGATGATGAAAAATGTTTGGCTTGATATAATGGTTATGCATTAGTATGATATGATGATTTATATTTATTATGGTTAGATGGTTTATTGAGATTCAGTGACTTGTTCAATGGTAATATAGTGATTCATTTTGTTCAATGTTTAGTTTCATAATTGTTACTTGGTATTGGGATTAATGTTGGAAGTGGGTCATGTATGAAGATATGATGAAAGGTGGCCTACAGGTTTTGATCTTTTGAGTTAGGTGGATCCAATATGAAATATTATGAAACGTGGTCCATAAGAGGTGTTGAGGGTTAGAGCCTTCAGTAAGGGAGTTGAAGCTTCCTTCTAGTGGTAGCTGGTTAATTTGTTTAGGGTATAACATCTCCCTTTCGCTAGAAGTTCATAAAATAGATCAAGGGGTTGTAGCTCCCATCTAGTGGGTGCCCAAGAATGAGATAAGGTTGTAGCCTTATGCAAGTGGGTTCCTATGTGCTAGTAAAAAATATAATCAAGTTTTCTTAATAATAAAATAAGAAGACAAAGACAATGACAACAATGGTTTTCTTCCACATTGGGTTTCTACCTAAAATAATGTTGTTCATGTGTGTTCATATATTTATTTTGTGTTGACGATCTACTTGTCATAATTTACTACTCATGGTTTCTTCTTAATGATTGAATAATGAAGTAATTATGCAATTGTTAAAGGTGAACAAATGATGAAATATATGAAGAGTTAGTTAACTAGGTATATGCTATGTTCATTCACTGAAGTTGCAAAGATATGATGGTTCCATGAATAAAAATATCGCACATAATTTAGAATAAAAATTTTAAAAGTTGAAGTGGGTTTAAAATAATTATTCCTACCTCCCTAGTATTTTTCCCAACACTTGGTATGAGAGAAGGTCACACCATTTGATGCTTAACCACTTAAGATTGGATCAGGGATGATGTGAAAGAAGAAAAAGAAGAAGGAAACTCAAGGGAAAAAGTCAATTCAGGAGAACAATGACGGTGATGCATCTGACGCTGTGGCAATATCTTCATTTACGAGTCAAGGACAATTTGCAGCAGAAGAACAAGGCAAGTCAGAAAAAATGGACCATAAATAAAGGTATGTTTATGCTAAGTGATGATAACTATCATGAATGGAAAGAAAATATGAAGTCTAAGTTAATGAACCTAGGACCTGATTTTTGCAATTTAGCATGTAATGGTTGCACCAAAACTCCTCCATCAAGTGAAGAATTACAAAATAATAATGTGGCATTTAATGAAATCATTGCTAGCATACCTGATTTAGCATTAGGAAAGGTTATGGGCTATGAAACTAAAATTGAAGTATGGGATAATCTGCAGGTCCTTTGTCAAGGAAAAAAGAAAGGAAGATTGTTCATCTAGAGAACCATAAGGTAATATTGTTTCTAAATATGTGTGAGAAGATGAGTATAATGATAAAACAACCTTTATTATGTCATCTGGAGTTACCGATTTAGAAGAAGACGGGTTAGAGGAAGTTCTGAATCTTAGAAGAAAACTTGATTTTTCCCTGAAAATGATTAACAATTTTAAGGATAAGTTCGAGGAATATGATAACATGGATCATGTTAAATTGGTAAATCTTGCATTATAATGTAGACAGTATTATGAAGGACTTGAAGCTGAGATCATCTCTCTAAGAGTGGATCTTGAAAAGTGAAATGAAGAGATACTTCAAGTATTTGAAGAACAAGAGAATGGGTTGAAGGAAGAGATTATTGAATTAAAGGATCAATTGGAAGAAGGAAGAAAGTTTGAATAAGGAATGAGGAAGAAATATCTGGAAAAGGAAGAAAAATTCCAAATAATGGAGGTGGAGGTAAACATTCTAAAAGGTAAATTAGAAGAGAAGGAAAAACATTTGAGATTTCAAGACAATAATAAGATTTTGGATAACATTCTTAGTAGTTGAAGGTCTCATTCCATTAAATTTGGTCTTGGTTTTCATGAAATTGTAAAAGTAGAATATATCTCACATGCTTGTGCAATGATCTTGAAGGATAATGATATGAAATATGAAATTCATGTTAAGCAGATAAGAAGTCAACCAGCTCAACATCCAAGGAAGTTGAATTTTCAAAATAAACTATTTTCTCCCAATAATATAAACGTTAATCGATTCTCTCCTTTTTTCAATAATGTTGAATGATTTATATGTCATAATTATGGACATGTTGCGGCCAATTCCAGACACATATTGTTTCGATCTCAAGAAAATAGACACTTCCGAGGAAGGTCATCAGCTCCTAGGTACTCTAGTTTCTTTAAGGGATAATTTTTTGCTTGCAACATATTTGGTCACAAATCTATTGATTACAATAGAAGGATTATGAAGCAAGCATATTGTGATTCCTTAGCTCCAATTTCTGGTCATATAATATGTTATGCTTGTAAAACGTTTGGGCATGTAGCAAACTAATGCAAAGCACAAATGAATGAATCTTCACAGAAAACATGGTAAGCAACCAAATAAGAAGATTGTTACCAAAAGACTTGAGAAATATGGATCCACCAACACTTCTCATGTTAAGAAAAATGAAGAAGAAAAAATAAGATGTGCTATTACTCTTTCCTCATTTGAAGATGAAGATGAATGGTACGAAGATAGCAGATTCTCTCATAGCATGATAAAAGATAAGGACATGTTTGAGTCTCTCAAGAAAAACAAAGATGGTAAGGTGATTCTTGGAAATAATTCTCCAACATAAATTATGGGAAAAGGTAGAATAAAACATGAGACGTTTGCAAAAGAAGTTGATGTATTATTTGTTCAAGGACTAAATAAGAATATTATAAGTGTAGGTCAAATAGTCGACAAAGGATGTATAGCTATATTTGCATAAACTAATTAAAAATTTGTAAACAAAAAATATAGCAAGACGATACAGAAATCGAAAAAAATTATATGTACTAGCATAGAAGAATTCAGGTAGGAATAACAGGCATAGCTCCTCTCCTTCTTCATATTTAGAGTAAAATAAGATGGTCCCTATTGCAATCTATTTTTATTAATGTGTTCTTATAATAGTGACTATAGAAGTAATGTGAGGTACATAACCTCATCAAGAGAAGGTGATGATTATCAGGTACATAGGATTAGTGAGGAATGATCTCAGGGGGAGATATGCATATGTATGTCTTGATGATGATTCCCTATGTTGTTATGATATTCATTTGGTGATGCTTATACTACTAACATTGCGTTAACGAAGTAGCAGTGAATAGGAAAAAACATTTCATGTTCAGGTGGAGATGTAGTTATGAAAAATCATTAGTTTACTTTATATACACAGATCACATGAAGTAAAGTCACATATATAAATTGTTTTGGATCAACAGAATCATATATATTTTTCAGTGATGAATAAACAATGGAACAGATTCAGGGGGAGTCTCTCATATGTTTTTATCAGTTGGTTATTGAAGTTCTGACACCGAAATTGGTTTATTGTAGATGTTAATAATTCCCATATGATGCTTAGGAACGATGTTGGTTCATGATGAAGTTATGAGTTGTTTCAAGTATTATCCTATTTTTGTTTATGAAATGGTTCTTTGATGCACTAGTTGTTTGATAAGTTTGATATGATCAAAGTTGATGGTGGATAGTTGGCACATGATCAAAGGGAGAATCTATTATGCTTCCAATAGTGCATTGTTGGCATTATGGTTCCTTGTTGCATGCTGGTCCTTTTGGCTTGCTCACTCTTTGCTGAAGTTGATGAGAAGATATATGTTGATCATTAGTTATCAATAAGGCATGGATTGGATATGATGAACTTATGGTTGATTTTTATTTTTTACTTGAGTTGCACTTGATAAAAGGGATGTGTAGGCTATGGTCATTGTTGGCATTGGTTGATGATGATGAGTTTAAATTTCACTCACTACTTGTTGACATTGATATGTTGTTGTCATTATTTCATATGGATGATGCCTATATATTGCTCAAATTTGGTAAAGTTATTGTTAAAACTTGAAGGTATGTATACTAAAGATGTGGTGTTGTGTTGTGGTAAAAACACAACCCCCCATTTTTGACTTGCCCAACTCAAATAATGAGGACCCTTTCTATAAAACTTTTGGCTAAACACCTTTTTGGATTTTTATTTTAGTTGATTGCCCTACGCTTTTGTTAATTTTTAGTTTTCTTTGGATTCTTGTTTTGATTGCTTTGTTAAAATCGATTTTTTATAAGCTTCCCATCGACGCTTGTTTCACCTCATTTGGTCAACTGGTTTGAAAATGGCACTCTTTTGAAAGTCTGATTATTTATGTAGCCTGGGTTAAAATTGCATAAAATGTACAATATTGCATTTTGTAAATAAATTAGTTCAATAACTCATTTTAAATATTAACCCATAGCGTGTTTTTACTAACATTTTTCCATTTTTAGTTATGCAGCGAAATCATTAATTATCGAGATTTTAAATTCACTCCGATGTCTAAATCAATTATTAATCTCGAAAATCCAAAATTTTTCAAGTGGCTGTAGTTTAGACAATTTCACAGCTTAACTAAATTTCATTTTAATAAAATCAAAATAAAAAATAATATTAAATCTTAATTTAATTAAATTAATATATAATTAATTTAATTAAATTAAAATTTAATATATAAAAAATATAATATATAAAATAAAACTTGATCGCATCGGGGCTTTTAATCGCATCGGAAGCTTTAGTTCGCAACATATTTTAAAAAAAAACCATAAGCCACCCCGATGCGATATCGGGTCAGAAGTCTTGTTCGCAATGTATTTTTCAAACCCCCGATACATACCATAACACCCATAACCCCCGATGCGATATCGCATCGGGGAAGTTCACTGGACATGTTTTAATGAGCCCCTCCATTCTCCGATTTGCCGATGCAAAAAGGCATAAGGGGCGTACCATAACTCCATTCATAGTTTTAAAAAGTGGCTTATGTAATAACGTGTGACTAATATGGAATAAGTGGAGTGAATAAAGGGTAATGTAAGTTATTATATATTATTAATATTAGTTTGAATATTAATATATTATATATTAATTAAATTAATTAATAATATGTAATATATTATATTATTTAAATTAATATGTAATATTTAATTGATTAAATTAAAATTTAAACATCATTTAGATTAATATTAATTAGTTTTTTAATTAGATTAAATTCGTTTATAAATAGTTAATTAAATATTAGTTAGTTAAATTAATAAATAGTTTACTAATAATTAGTTTAGTTTATAATTAGCAATTAAATTAGAATTAATTAGAGACTAATTTAGGATTAGCTTTTAATTACATTTTTTTAGCCCAGCAACAAAATTTCCAGATTCATGCCAGATTTGACTCATCAACTTTGGAAGCTCATAGAATGAGTTTTACTTGGCCAAATGAGGCCCAGGATGGCTCATTGGAAAGAGAAAATCAAGGAGAATATTTCTGAGGAGATTTCATTGACAGATTTGGTCATTTATTGGGTCAAAAATCAAGCAGAAGATCAAGCTCCGAATTTTGAAAACAAAATCATTTTTCTGAGTTTTATTTTCATTGGTCCAGGCCTCTTCTAATTGCAGATTCACTCGTCAATGATATTCTTGGCCAATTAAATCATCCCACGCATTAATAGATAATTTATATTTTATAGAGTTTGATTGGATTTGATTTAAATGCCAGCAATGCCATGTTGATTTTATTGTTGCATTTTAATTTATTTTTATTTCTTTTTGCAGGAAAATAGTGGAAGAAATATGAAGAAAAGGATCTCAATCAATGAGAATGCTCCAGCAATTGGATTTGGCAGATTTCTCTTCACCAAACTTTCCTCTCAAGAATTCCTCCACAGATAGTATTAGTAATAGATTGCAGAATGTAATAGGGGCTGTTCTCCTCTGCAATGCTAGACTTCTAAAAGCACTACTGTAATAGGAATTTAGAGTTGTAGGAGAGAGGAGAGAAAATCTCAGATCTGGGGATTATTGAGGATTTTTCCTTTGTATCTTGGATTATGTATGAGGGGCAGAGTTTGCACTATTGTGGCTCTAGTTTTAAAGGCAGAAGTTCAAGCAATGTAAAGGACTGTTGGAGACCAAGATCAGAGAAATGGATGCAATAAATTGGTATTTTTAATACTACTATTTCAAATATTAGTTTCATTTTTATGGTAACAGGAATGTGTCATTTTATTCATGTTTGTGCACTATTGTCAATATGGGTAGTTTGTCTCAATGTTGTTATCATGTATCTCTGTTCTTATGGATTAATTTCTGATTTCTGAGTAACTATTTACTCAGAAATCTGCCTTATTAAAACTGATTTATTGAATAGTAATATGTTGTGAACTATTTCCACATATTATTGTTTAGTTATTGGATTTGCTGATTTGATAATCAATATCATTTATGTGAACTACTTCCTGAGTGTTGTTGGTTTATTATTTCAGTTAAAAGGTCTCAATAGGATGTGTTTTGATATCCATAATATCAGTTAATTGAACTACTTCATTAACTTGATATTCATTATAAACAAGACATATCTAAATCCCAATACTTTAATTATCTTGCTCTTAGTTGGGTTAGATCTATATCTGCCTAATTAAGATAGGATTTAGATTAGTTTCTTTTGCATGCATCATAGAATAACCTTGCATTTAGAGTAAATTCTACATTCTTTTAAGTCCTCTCCTCAAAGAGGCAAAATTTTCGTTGTGGCTTGGCTGAACCCAAATCAGCTTAAGGGTCATTCTCTTGCCTGATCAGCAAGAAGAAGTGATCTGATGTCCCTGTCTATTGGTAGTTAAAGATACATTATAAACCAATAACAATAGGGAGAAGGTAACTGGACCTAGTTGAACAGTCGGAGCCACCACACCAAACGGAAAAGGAGTTGCTTTAAGGTCCGGACCGGGTGGTTATCCCCCAATGTTGTTGCAGCGATTTTCGAGGCATCAACATTTTTGGCACTAGAAGGAGGGCCTGAGATTTTTGTCTATTGGAGTCTTTTCAATTTTAATATTTTATTTATTGCGATGGCTCCTCTCAAACTTCCAATTTGGAGTTGTATCCATGGACGTGCATCCTCCAATACTCCACCCGAAGTGGTAAGACTCTTGTCTCAGGAAAAGTTTAATGGTAAGAGAAATTCCTCTGCTTTTAATCATGTCTTTCAATTTATTCAAAATGTTTCAAATATAATTTTCAAGGAATTGATGAAGGCATTTTATGCAGAATTTTTACTCTCACATTTACTGCAAAAGCCAGAAGCTGGTGCAGAACTCTTCCAGTTGCTTCAATCCACAGCTGGGATCAATTTGTTACAATTTTCATTTGTAAATTTGACGGCTATGATTATGAACAGGTATGTGAAGAAATTGAATATCTACGAAGGTTTAAAAATGAGTCTGTTAATGATTTTAATATGCGATTTCATTTGAATTGCTTAAGATTTAAAGACGAAGATAAACCTACGGAAGAAGAATCATTAGATTGGTTTGAATATATTTGTTCCCTTCCAACCATTCCCAATCCATATGAAATTAATTCGAGCTTTGTTCCATCCCCTTCTAATGTAAATGAGAATTCCAATATGGATGTGCAAATAAATGGTGATGAAGTGGTTTCACAAAGCTTGGATAATATTTCCATTCAAATGCAAGAAGACAACAATAGCAATTTTGGGGAAAAGGCTGCTTTGAAATCTGAAAGCTACTTTGAAGTAAATTCGGAAAATCAAAACGCAAATCAGCAAGTACAAGCAGCAATCAAAGTAAATAAAATGCAAACTGCTGTACAAATTTTTGAATTTCTCCATGATGAGCAAATGCCAAAATCAGAGAAGCAAAGTAGCGTTCTTCAGGAAAGCATATGCACGCAAAGGAATGATCTGCAATCTGAAATTTACAATGAGCATAATGCACAAGAGCTCTCAAACAGAGACAGTTTTAAATGCATTGTTTCAGGTTCACATTTTTCCCTTTATCCTGATATTTTCAATAATGGTAATATTGTTTCTCCTGGTATTAATGATATTTCAGAAATTAAAGAGGATGATTTAAATAAATTACCATTAAGTTTTTATCAAGATAGAGAAGCAATTAATGATCATTCTTTTGCCATTAATGAACATGAAATTCTTGTTCCTCCTTGTTTGGATATATTGGATGAGATTGAAGGGAATTCTAGAGAGTCTTGTGAGGTCATTTATGATGATTACTCTGATATTGAGGATGTTGATTTCAATTTTTCTCAAGAGAATCCTCATGATAAAATTCAAATAACATCTGAGAATGAGGAACGCTTCAATTTAGGAATTATCCCAACTAATCCTCATTTTAGAGCAGCAAATTATCTTCATGATTTCACCATTCAAGAAAACATTCCAATTTATGATTCATATCATGATCAGACTCTCATTCCTATTCATAATCATAATTTGTTTTCTATTTCACAAGTTGGAATTCGAAATTACCCAAATTCCATAATTCTGGCCATTCCTTGTGAAAATGAAATCATTTCAAAACGATCCCAAATGTGCTGTCACAGTAGTTGTAAAAATAGTAATTTCATTTTATTTTTATTTCCCCACTTATTTTGTATAAAATCAGATTTAATTTTTCAAATTTTCCACATTTTTCGCTGGCATATTGAATACCTTATTATCAAACACTCAATTGATGCATTGCCCAATTGGGAAATTCAAGTTTCACATTATAATCATCAGCATCGAAAGATATTAATATTCCAATTTATATGAATGCTAATGTTTCATCAAAAGCTTCTATCTTTTCAAAGGCAATGCCAACAAGAGAATGTATTTTTGCAATCTGGCCAGCAATTCAATTCAATTAATAAATTGCCATTTTATTTGAAAGGCTTTCATCCATTTTTCATTGACTCATTTGAAAATTGTTTGGAAATTTTTCCTTCAAGGAAAATTGTCAATGATTTAACATTTGTACATAACACTAACAAATTTTTTCAGGTCAAAGAATCTAAAAGCTCATCTTCACAATCTGGCCTGTTATCCCTTCCTTTGAACATTTCTCAATCCTTAATAGAAATCCATCCAGATTTTTGTGATCCAATTGGTATTGAATTGGAAAGCAAATTTCAAGAGAAGGAGATTTTAATTAAGTTCCTAACAATAACTGTACATTCTGATTTCATATTTATTTTCCTTAGTTTAGTCAAATCTGTATTTTTATTACTAACATTTGAACTGTACATAAACGCGGGAATAAAAATGAGAAAATGGCTACACTGAAAATATGACTATACCTAGTCATTTTCATGTATATGGTTAGAATAGGAGTAGAATTAATTTAGTTAGTTTGTTTTGTTTAGATAATTTATTTTTAACAGTTCTGTAGATTAAAAATAAAACAAACCAATCAGCGATTCTCATACATGTTTAGTGAAAATATGTTTCCCTATCAGAAAATTTTAATTCTTGCTTTCTCTTAAATTTCTTACAGCAATACCTCTACTCTGTCTATTTCGAATAATGTCTTGATTAAATTCAATTAAAGATTGCACTTGGCATCGATCGCCACAAAACCACTTTTCTTTATTTCGAGATTTCCTTCTAAGATTTTATTTTGAAATTTATATGGTAATGATTTGAGGATATAAAAGCTTCATGACCCCATTATCCCATGAAATGTATGACTGTCTATGATAAGCTTAATTTTAATTCCATCATTAGTAGTCAGTCCAACCTTTCACGGTAATCATATGAAGTTCATATTATCTTCCTCGGAATTTGCCAAAAGCTGATCTTAAGGATGTCCATTTTGCCAAGTGTACACATTCAAATCTGTTTTGACATTTTTCCTCAATTAGTGGCTTTATCCCATTCTGATCTTTAGTTTATTATTTGATGCTACAATACGCATCATATTTATTTACTAAAGGCATTATTAAACAGTCACTATAGCAATACAGATTTTTTTCAAGCTAATTCGGAATGAGCAGAGGTAATAAATTGTTGTTTCAATTTGAAAGGGAAGACTATTTTCATATTTATTTCTCGTAAATTCTATATTCCCTAGACATGAATAAACAAATTTTATTTAGGCTAATTGCACACTTAGATTTAGAATAAATGATGAGATGATTTTGAACAAAGTCAAAATTTTGATAAATCAAAGGAAGAATTTGAAGATTCGTAAGGTAAAATTCGCAAACAATTTCCTTCCAGGTACGCATTTGCAAGTTCGTTCTCATCTCTTATTAGTTTCTCTTTTCCTTAGTTTATTTTTTATTCGTGTTCTATTTTATTTACAGGTTTTCATTTGTTTTCAAAAACTTGAAGTAAGCAGTAAACCCATTTCAAATTTGCAATAGGCTCAGGGAAATTTTATTTGTGATGCATTATAATTTAAGCATTTTTAATTTTTCTTTTATTCACTTAGAAAACACAATTAAAATTTCAAGGAATATCATAAGACCATTCGCATCATAAGATTTCATCGGAAGTAGTTCTTAGCATTTCTTTTGATAACAAATTGTTCATAAAATACCTCCGATGTATTATCTTACTTATATGCCATGTCGCATTTCGCATGTCAAATCTCTGCAGTCAAAGTATACTTCCATTATTCTGAATCACCAATAATCGGCTTTACCGATATTGCAATGAACACATAATCCCGGACCCAATATGAAATTCAAATCAAGTTTAAAAAATATCGCGTCCGTTTAATCGCAATAATGGTAGGAACATAATTTTAAAGGGTCGATGTCTTGGATCCGATATGTTATTAAAATATCATCATAAATCTATCGGGTCCACTAATCATCGCATATCAGCGTATCGAAAATGGTTACATCATGTGCTCAAGATTGCCGATTGCCGATCGCCGATTAGCCACAACATTCATCGCACATCAGCATCGCAGGAATCATATTGTGTGACATCGGGTGCTTAAGATTGCCGATCACCAATTAGTTATGTCATCCATCGTATCTCCAATATCGTAATCGCTTCCTTGCATTTTTATTTATGGCCATATCATTATTCTGAATCTGTGATGCGCGATGTCCAAAGTACAAATCACAAGATACGGTGTGCGATGTACAATTTGTGACATAACTGTCCCCGATCCCTCATTTAATATTTCTTTAATGATGCGATCGCTCTATCTCATAGCACAACTTCTCATCGCATATTTTCATACCGGCGATTCGCCATTGCAACCTTTGATGCAAGAACTTCCAATGCATGCCTCTAAGCTGTTAACATTTAATCAATATATGGCATAGCAATAAAATTGAAGTCTTGCAAATTAAACTAAAAGCATGATGAAGAAACATGTTGTATGGATCATCCGATGAGGTGATGTGTTAAAGCGAGCTTGGGTAACCACTATGGTAAAAAGGCAATTGATGACAAATTTGCAGCATACAAAAATCATTTCAATTTCTCATACATTTTAGTTTTAAATATATAATTCCATAATTAAAAATGGAATTCAAGACCTCTATATTTATATTTAAATTTTATTATCTTGGATTTGGTCTTGATTCTGGACAATTTATCAAATCATGGAGTTTATATTAAACTTATAATATTTTGAGGAATAGTCATTACTGCAAATTCTCATTCTCATCTCTGATGCATTTCTTTTATTTCAATTCCCCTGAGCAGTAAGCATTCTATTTTTACATTTTACTGCTTGCTTTAGTTTAAATAAAATAAATAATGATTTTGGGTTATAGGATTTTGGTTAGTGGGATTTCTTCATGTTTTTAATGATAATTAAAATAAGGAGTCAGCTAGTTTGGGGAAATTGATACCTTTCAGGTAAGATCAAAAGCAATTATCCAATGGTAAGATTCATGTGCCCATTTTCATTAATTTCCATTTCATCATTCTAGTTTCATTTTTGTTTTTAAATTACGCTGATATAAAACTCTGTTTTGCAGCTCTCCATTTAAAACTTTCAATCCTCTGCCAGATCATATTTTCGAAGTCCATACTCTTTTCCTGGCTTAATTTCATGAAGTAGCAATGATCTTCATTGAAACAGCCACACCAGGAAGTTTCTGAACCTTTAGTTTGTTTCTTTAAGCATTCATTTTATTAGATAATGATCAAGATGACGCTTTGAAACAAGAAGATTAATATCATATAGAAAGTTTTCATTGTGGCTGAATTTTATTGTCACTGCTATCCAAAAAAGCCTAAAAAACTCACAACCCTGCGAGGTATGATTTTTCTAAATCTCAACATAAGAAGGAATGATTACACGATTATTTTCTTTTCTTCATATTGTTGAGACATTGGTATAAACAGTCTTGTTTGAGTTTATCTTACGAAACTTGGATTTTCTTTTCCATTTTTAGAGACTTCATCGTTTTTATTTTTGTTTGCTAATTTATTTTCTCACTTTAGCATAAGACTTCTTTTCTTTTGGTTTTCAATTTTGATTTTGGTGACTTTGCCATGATTTATATGGAAGGTTTTCTTGTTACCTAACAATGGTCAGCATACATGGAAAAAATTGTTAATAGTCACCTATTAGCTTTTTCTTAAATCTCTTAGTGAAGTTTGATTTTCTTATTATAAAGGTAGACATACTTAAGGAAGAGATTACCAATCAAGAGAAGTTGGCAAAGTATCATAAAATCTGAAAATTTCTTTTTCATCAAGTTATAATCATTTTGAGATTTCAAAATTTTATTAAGATTTTTCAAAGTTTTATTATCAGTCAAGAAAAGTTATTTTTAACCAAGTAAAGACACTTTACAGCAAAGCACCTTTAACTCTAAAATTGTCATTCTTAACTCTTAAGGAGTCAATGATTCTCCCTGTCCCAAAGAGTCTTATTTTTCTAGAGGATAATCCTGAAATATATTTAAACTTAGAAGATAAGAGGTCTCATCGTGAGCCTGCTTACCATGATCATAGGGAAAAAATAGGCTGACATTACCAACACTGCTAAACAAACCAGGGTAATGGCTTATGATTGCAAACAATTATAAGACAAGGGGTATCATCACGAGCCAGCTTCTTCAGTCCAATTTTAACCAGTGAATGGCATTGTCAACTATCTGGCTACCATACCAGGATAATGGCTTTTAAAGATTTACTTCAAAAAATAAAATAAAAATAAAAAATAAACATATATTGATGGATTTATCTCTAGGTCAATAATTCTTGGAAAGATGGGATTCTGAATTATTTATGATTAAAAGGTAACCCTGTCGAAACTATAGATGTTTACTAGCAGCAGTGGCTCTACCTGTGACAAATGAGTATATTTTAAAAAGCTAAAGCTGTAAAGTGACCCCTGCTTTATCTCTACAACTAATTAATGACTGATATAGAGTTTTGAAATATTTTAATTTATGAGAAATTTTAAGAAAAATTACGATTAGATGATTCTGGTTTTTATTTAGATTAATAAACTTGGTCAAGCATTTCAAGCATAATTTTCTCTTCTTTAATTATTTTTGCTTTAATTTTAGAAAAATCTCATTCATAACAGAGATAACTGGTTCTTCTCCCGCGTGTCGCCATTGTTGTGGTAAAAACACAACCCCCCATTTTTTACTTGCCCAACTCAAATAATGGGGACCCTTTCTATAAAACTTTTGGCTAAACACCTTTTTGGATTTTTATTTTAGTTGATTGCCCTACGCTTTTGTTAATTTTTAGTTTTCTTTGGATTCTTGTTTTGATTGCTTTGTTAAAATCGATTTTTTATAAGCTTCCCATCGACGCTTGTTTCACCTCATTTGGTCAACTGGTTTGAAAATGGCACTCTTTTGAAAGTCTGATTATTTATGTAGCCTGGGTTAAAATTGCATAAAATGTACAATATTGCATTTTGTAAATAAATTAGTTCAATAACTCATTTTAAATATTAACCCATAGCGTGTTTTTACTAACATTTTTCCATTTTTAGTTATGCAGCCAAATCATTAATTATCGAGATTTTAAATTCACTCTGATGTCTAAATCAATTATTAATCTCGAAAATCCAAAATTTTCGAAGTCGCTGTAGTTTATTTTTATTTTATTTTTCAAGTGGCTATAGTTTAGACAATTTCACAGCTTAACTAAATTTCATTTTAATAAAATCAAAATAAAAAATAATATTAAATCTTAATTTAATTTAATTAATATATAATTAATTTAATTAAATTAAAATTTAATATATAAAAAATATAATATATAAAATAAAACTTGATCGCATCGGGGCTTTTAATCGCATCGGAAGCTTTAGTTCGCAACATATTTTAAAAAAAAAACCATAAGCCACCCCGATGCGATATCGGGTCGGAAGTCTTGTTCGCAATGTATTTTTCAAACCCCCGATACATACCATAACACCCATAACCCCCGATGCGATATCGCATCGGGGAAGTTCACTTGACATGTTTTAATGAGCCCCTCCATCCTCCGATTTGCCGATGCGAAAAGGCATAAGGGGCGTACCATAACTCCATTCATAGTTTTAAAAGTGGCTTATGTAATAACGTGTGACTAATATGGAATAAGTGGAGTGAATAAAAGGTAATGTAAGTTATTATATATTTTTAATATTAGTTTGAATATTAATATGTTATATATTAATTAAATTAATTAATAATATGTAATATATTATATTATTTAAATTAATTAATAATATGTAATATATTATATTATTTAAATTAATATGTAATATTTAATTGATTAAATTAAAATTTAAACATCATTTAGATTAATATTAATTAGTTTTTTAATTAGATTAAATTCATTTATAAATAGTTAATTAAATATTAGTTAGTTAAATTAATAAATAGTTTACTAATAATTAGTTTAGTTTATAATTAGCAATTAAATTAGAATTAATTAGAGACTAGTTTAGGATTAGCTTTTAATTACATTTTTTTAGCCCAGCAAAAGAATTTCCAGATTCATGCCAGATTTGACTCATCAACTTTGGAAGCTCATAGAATGAGTTTTACTTGGCCAAATGAGGCCCAGGACGGCTCATTAGAAAGAGAAAATCAAGGAGAATATTTCTGAGGAGATTTCATTGACAGATTTGGTCATTTATTGGGTCAAAAATCAGGCAGAAGATCAAGCTCCGAATTTTGAAAACAAAATCATTTTTCTGAGTTTTATTTTCATTGGTCCAAGCCTCTTCTAATTGCAGATTCACTCATCAATGATATTCTTGGCCAATTAAATCATCCCAGGCATTAATAGATAATTTATATTTTATAGAGTTTGATTGAATTTGATTTAAATGCCAGCAATGCCATGTTGATTTTATTGTTGCATTTTAATTTATTTTTATTTCTTTTTGCAGGAAAACAGTGGAAGAAATATGAAGAAAAGGATCTCAATCAATGAGAATGCTCCAGCAATTGGATTTGGCAGATTTCTCTTCACCAAACTTTCCTCTCAAGAATTCCTCCACAGATAGTATAAGTAATAGATTGCAGAATGTAATAGGGGCTGCTCTCCTCTGCAATGCTAGACTTCTAAAAGCACTACTGTAATAGGAATTTAGAGTTGTAGGAGAGAGGAGAGAAAATATCAGATCTAGGGATTATTGAGGATTTTTCCTTTGTATCTTGGATTATGTATGAGGGGCAGAGTTTGCACTATTGTGGCTCTAGTTTTAAAGGCAGAAGTTCAAGCAATGTAAAGGACTGTTGGAGACCAAGATCAGAGAAATGGATGCAATAAATTGGTATTTTTAATACTACTATTTCAAATATTAGTTTCATTTTTATGGTAACACGAATGTGTCATTTTATTCATGTTTGTGCACTATTGTCAATATGGGTAGTTTGTCTCAATGTTGTTATCATGTATCTCTGTTCTTATGGATTAATTTCTGATTTCTGAGTAACTATTTACTCAGAAATCTGCCTTATTAAAACTGATTTATTGAATGGTAATATGTTGTGAACTATTTCCACATATTATTGTTTAGTTATTGGATTTGCTGATTTGATAATCAATATCATTTATGTGAACTACTTCCTGAGTGTTGTTGGTTTATTATTTCAGTTAAAAGGTCTCAATAGGATGTGTTTTGATATCCATAATATCAGTTAATTGAACTACTTCATTAACTTGATATTCATTATAAACAAGACATATCTAAATCCAAATACTTTAATTATCTTGCTCTTAGTTGGGTTAGATCTATATTTGCCTAATTAAGATAGGATTTAGATTAGTTTCTTTTGCATGCATCATAGAATAAGCTTGCATTTAGAGTAAATTCTACATTCTTTTAAGTCCTCTCCTCAAAGAGGCAAAATTTTAGTTGTGGCTTGGCTGAACCCAAATCAGCTTAAGGGTCATTCTCTTGCCTGATCAGCAAGAAGAAGTGATCTGATGTCCCTGTCTATTGGTAGTTAAAGATACATTATAAACCAATAGTAATAGGGAGAATGTAACTGGACCTAGTTGAACAGTCGGAGCCACCACACCAAACGGAAAGGAGCTGCTTTAAGGTCCGGACCGGGTGGTTATCCCCCAATGTTGTTGCAGTGATTTTCGAGGCATCAACATGTTGTTGATCAGATTTCTGATGATTGAAGGATCTATTTTTTTGCACACATGTTGTTGATGCATATGATGATGTATATTCTACTTGAGGATTGTGGCTCTTCTTATCTATGAAGAGAGCATGTTGATCTCGATGATATGAGATCAATGTGATAAGTTACTAACATAGGTTGATTGCAAAATATTATGCTACGATTGGTTGATGATGATGAACGCATGATTTACTTACTATTGTTGGCATCTCTCATTCATGAGAAGATATATACATATTCTTTTCACTATGTCATAGGTTATAAATGATGGATTAATTGTACATACTAATCTTATGGATGATTACTTGAGTTGCATTTTATTGAAGATGTTTATGGTGTGGTAATTCTACTTGATACACTTGATGAAGTATATGGTATGGTCCTTATTGATTTCGAAGGTTCTCCTGGTATTTGATGGATGCATGGAGAAAATGATTACATTGTGGTTTAAGAGATTCATATGTGGAAAAGGAATGTTACATAAAGTTTAGAGGGTGTTTATTGATATGGTGATGGTATAATTGATTAGTGACAGTTGGAGACACTACATAATTTTTCACATGTTGATCATGTAGAGAGCTACATTTTCTTCTCTTACATGTTCATGATGAGAATGTTCATGTTGTTTTATATGGTGTATGGTGGATGTTGATGACTATTATGGTTTTTCTACCTCATTATTGAGGTCTTCGGTTTTGGTTATAAATTTCAAATATGCATCTTAATGTAAACATTATTTAAAGACCCATGTTGTAAATCATTATAAAATTCAGTCATATATTGGCTATTAAGGTCAAGTCACTTATGTAGGTAATTCCATTATTTTTGGCAATTGATGTAATGTTGATACAATCTGTTGATACAATCTATACACCCCACATGTTGTGTAATTTATGTAATCATTGGTGAATAGAGTCAATTGGTCATATGATAGGTCATGTTTTGTCAAGTCATCAATTGAATATCTTTCAACAACTCAACATATCCTGAGGATGAGCATGGTTAGTATGTAATTTTCATACTGAACAGATCATACCTACAATGATCCTCTCTAGAAAGGGGGAGAGAAGCCTCCATTCAACATTGGTCATAGCTTTTCCCTTGTTGTCAAAGAGAAAGATAAGTTGGGTGTTTGAAGAAGAATGTTTGGAAAAATGTCTTAGTATTTGCAAGTGTGTTTGCAGGTGATTACAGGTGGTGACCAAACACCAATGTGGTTTCCATCAAGTCCAAAGGGGGCTATTGTTGCCATTATGGCTAATGTGTTGTCCTTGATGGAAAGCTACTTGGTAAAGATGTCAACATTGTGATAACATGATGGTTATGAAGACTAGTATAAATGCTATAAGTGATATGGGAAAAGTCATGTCAATTGAGAGATAGATGGATGGTAAAGGCAAATTTTGAGAAAGTATACATGGGTACTAAGAAGAAAGGTCACATACATATGTAGGTATTCTGAAGAAAGGTCACGTACACAATCCGCACCATAGTAACTAGAATACCAGGGGTATTTACCATGGTATTGGCCCATAGTAATGGCAGCGACAAAGGTTATTTGATACCATCAAAGAATACCAATGACATTATGAGGTTATTTATGTAAGGTATTCGCTAAGTCAAAGGTTATATAAGGAGATGGAGATCAAGGTGTTAATTCTGCAAGTTATGGGTTATTAATGTCTAATATTATTTGAAAGAGGGATGTACCAAAGAGCATGGAGATGAATTAGCTCTAATAGATTTAAAATAAATACATATTGCTTGATATGTCTATGTTTGTAACTAAGAATGATAAATCTATGATGGTGGTTTGAATCTACATATAATGATTTGTGATTGTAACAATATGGCTGTCAAGATTTGGGTTTAACACATGTTGTTTTATGCACAGAAGTATGATTTAGTGATTTTAGATTTGAACATTAGTTTTCCTTAGAATGATCGCATACATACACAGATCTATCTCTATAGTGTATCATATAAATTTAGTGAATTTACACTGTATGTTAATATCCGTACGCATTTGTTGTGCATAATAAGCGAGTACATACATTGATATGTCTTATGGAAGTCACATATATTTCTTAGGGTTTGTAGTACAAGTAAATGATGATATTTGATTAGTTTTGTTATGTGTTCTACTATCTTTTGATGATGTCTCTAGGATGATAATTTGTGTTTGATAATATTGATTGGTTTGAATTAGTTATGGAATGGAATGTTGATTAGTGATGGTTCTACAATACGGTGATCTATAATTGGTTTAGTGATCTGTGATTGATCTAGTACATGATTCAGTGGTTTTTTTAATATTACCGTGATTTCTATTCAATTGTTAGTGATTTGAGATCTGTATGCAGGTATGTTACAGAGAAAAATCGTATATACACGGGTGTGCTTCAGAAAAGTAGAATATAAATTTTGACGTATATCTCATCCAGGTTGGTAGTGACATCACTTTGTTTCGGTGATGATGAACAATGTATGGTTTGGTATAATGGTTGTGCATTGGTATGATCTGATGGTTTATATCTATCACGGATTGATGGTTGATTGAGATTCAATTATTGGTTTGATGGTAACACAATGATTCACTTGGTTCAATGTTTGCTTTAAGAATTGTTAGTTGGTATTTTGCTTAATTTTGGAAGTGGGTCTAGTATGAGAATATGATAAAAGGTGGCCTACAGGATTTTATGTTTTGAGTCAGGTGGATCTAGTATGAAATATTATGAAATGTAGTCCACAAGAGGTGTTGGGGGTTTCATCCTTTATTAAGGGAGTAAAATCTTCTTTCTAGTGGTAGCTGGTAAATTTGTTAAGGGGGTAGGAAATCCCTTCTAGTAGGAGTTGGTAAACGATATCATGGGGTTGTAGTTCCCTTCTAATGAATGTTGGGGAATGTGAGAAGGATGTAGCCTTCTACAAGTGGGTGTCTGCATTCTGGTAAGAGTCTACGCAACTACAAAATATAATGAATTTTTTCTTAATAATAAAAGAATAAGACATAGACGATGATACAAATGGTTTTTTCCCACATTAGGTTTCCACCTAAAATCCTAGTGTTAATGTGTGTTGATATATTTCATATGTATTGATGATATATATTTTATTTCATGCTCATGGTTTATGCTTAATGAATGAATAATTAAGTAATGATGCACTAGTTAAAGATGAACAAATGATGAAACATATGAAAAGTTAGTTAACTGGATATACATTATTTTCCTTCATTGAAGTAATGTACATATAATGGTTGCCTAAATGATAGTAGTGTACATAATTCAGAATAAAAAATTGAAATTTTGAAGTGAGTTTAAAATATTGATTCACACCCCCGACATTTTTCCCAACATCTTCAATTTCCAATAACAATGTTTTATGTAAGTAATTTTATGCATTTCAAATTTATTTTTTTTCACTTGTCTCGATTATATTAGGTATTTTTCATAAGTCTCATGCTTCCAAAAATCCTATCAAGTCTAAGAGTATTAACTAAGAAGACATGGATTTCTAGCATAGATAAGTCATAAGATACATATATATAATAATCATAAGATATCCATTTCAGAATAGAATTTTTGGTACATTTCTTTCAACCCATGTCCTACTCGTAATCTCATTTACACTACAACAGTATTGTATTAGTCATAATTGAGTTCCTACTTCATATTTCATGCTGCTGTATTACCCTAAACTAAATTATTGTTTCATACTTCATGAAAGTAGATTGTTAAGCCAACCAAATGCATGTAAGTAAAAATAGATAAATAAACAAATTCATGATCTTAAGCCAACCAAATTCATGTAACATGGAACATAGAAACTAACATATGCATGTAAACGGAGGAAATACAAATCACAAAAACATCATAAAAATATGATTGAACTTGAAACACATTGAAAATAAATGCTTTTATAAATAAAAAAAAAAAAGTATAGAAAGCATAAAAATAGGATGTACTTATTAGTTTCACTCATATATATATACTGTGATGACTTCATATAATTTAATATATGCATTTTGTTTCACAATTTTCCATAACTCGTGTTCATAACATGTTTGAAAACTCTTTGTATGATGTTAAATGACTAATCATTTTTACAACAATTTTGCACATGTTAGATGAGTAATACATTATGGAATTGTGGCTCTAGCTCTCCACAACATGTTTTATAACATGAATCCCAAATTCCCCTCTTTGAAACTTTAGTCACTACTGTTATCTTATATGGCTGTGAGGTTTGGGGTTGCAGCATCTCCAGAGAATCATGGAGAAAGATTGAGCAAATCCAGAAGAGTTTTATAACTTATAACCTGAAAATTATAAGTAATACACCCTATCCTATTCTCCTTATAGAAGCAGGTCTTTCTCCTATTGAGAGCCTAGCTATGATTAGGTTTCTACTATACAAGCACAAACTCAATAACATAGACGATCGTAGACTTCCTAAGCTAGCTTTAAATTCTAGCCAAAACCACCTAAGGCTCAATCCAGGGTGGCATAAATACACAAGGGCCTGGTTAAACTATTGGGAGATCAACGAGAATGATGCATTGCAAAACATAAATAACATTAAAGATATTGTCACTTCTAAGTTCAAAGAAAAACTGTGGTGTGAGAAAGATTTAGCGACTAAAAGAAAATTAAGTTATTATAAGAAGGTCATCAACCCCACCCTAGAAGATCAAAAGTATCTCTCTATTTTAACTAGCTCAAAAAAGAAAATTAATATAGCAAAGATTAGAGCGAATTCTCATGAACTCCATAGTGAAACAGGTCGTTGGGCAATTCCTAAAATGCCATGGATGGAAAGGATCTGCCATATATGTGAGAATAGGAACATCGAGGATGAAAACCACTTCCTCTTAGAGTGCCCCGCATACAACCACATTAGATCTCAGTTTCACAATCTTTGTTACAATGCTGACCTTGCTAGCCTTTTACAATGTCAAAATTATAGTGAGCTCGGGAGGCTTCTCTCCAAGCTTTTTGAGCATAGGAATAAAATATTAAATCAAAATAAATAATTTGTTTCTTTAGGTCCGATAGACCAATGTTTGGTCTCAGTGGACGTTAACCATCATCATCATCATCATCCTTGAATGTTCAAGGTGTGTTAATACTGTTGTAAAACAATAGTGGGATTTAATCATTAACTAAATTTTGATGTCCACTTTTAGACTTGATGTGAAGTGTTGCATATGCTCTTCAAGTTTTTTTAATTAAATTTTGGTTTTAATTAACTTTTGGATCAATCCCATGACTCTACGATAGAGGAATTTTATCATTAGTGTTCATATTTTCTAATTGTGTTTTTAGTTGAAACAAGTTTAGTTACCATACTTTCTTTTAGGAAGAACCCACATAAACTACCCTTTAGCCCCAACTTGTGTGAATAAATCCATATATGCTTCCACCCATTTCAAACTTAGCAATATTTTCAAACATGGGAGACTCATCACTCTAGCTAAAGTCTATGTAGAAAAACCGATTGTGCAGAAGAAAGCCATTTGTGGAGCTAAAGTCTGCGCACAAGTGTGGAGATAAAAGGGTAAGTTCCACTACTCTACACAAGGTGGGCCTAAAAGGAAGTATTTAATTTATAATCATGTTGAGAAATGACCAAAATATTTATACTTTGATTTAATGATTTCTCTAATCATATAATTCATTTTTGTGTCAAGTGGAGAGAAATAAAGCTACGTTGATGCATGAAAACCAAATATAGATGTGAAAGAAGATACACTTGATTATAAATGATGAATAATACTGTTGTCATCAATAAATTAAAAACTACTACAAAATTATTATTTATACTCTTTGGAAGATATAAAATAACCAAATTATGGAAAAAAATAGTAATTTTAGGTAATAGTTTCATGTTACTACAATTTTACATTTGAATGATTATGGACAGACATTAAATGCCCCATTGTTATTATTTATCTGCATACTTTCAAGTTGATGGGAACGAAATAGTGAAGAACTAATCTATTTTTCTTCCTTTTCTCCCCACCTTGTACGAAGGCCTCGACATATGCTTCCACTAGTTTTAGTCACAAAAATATTATCAAACAAGGGAGACTTATCACTCTAGATAAACTTTGTGCGAAGCTAAAATTTATGTGGAAGAAAATCATGTATGGAGCTAATGCCCATGTGGAAGTGCAAAGATAAAAGGATGAGTTCCATTGGTTCGCACAAGGTTGTACCAAAATAAATTATTTAATTTGTAATTATGTTGGGAAGGCAGTACATATATTTAAAATTTTGCATAATGATTTCTCTATACGTAGAAATCCTTTTTGTATTACGTGGAGAAAGAGGAAGCTACCTCAATGGATGGAAGACAAATATGGAGCCAAAGGTAGATAAGTTGGTTTTAAACGATAAATAATAAATTTATTTTGAATAAATTAACAACACCTAGTAAATGATTGTTTATATTCTTTGGAAGTGATAAAATAATGCAAACATGGAAAAAAAGTTAATAGTTTGAAGTAATAATCTAATGCCATCTTGAACATGAATAATTTTTTTAAAGATGGGTGGAGCTAAACTAAATTCCATGAAACCTATAATTCTTCAGTATGATTTAGGAAGGCTCAAATCATCATGAACAAACATTTGATTCGCATTCTTATTTATCTATTTTTGCATACTTTTAACTTGATGGAAAACAGATAGTGAAGAACTAATATAATTTTTCTACATTCTCTTAGAGTACTAACAACAAAGATTCATCTAAGTAATTTTATGCATTTTAAGCCTATTTTTTTTTCTCTTGTCTAGATTCTATTAGGTCTCTGTGATAATTCTCTTGCTTTGAAAATTTTTACCATGTCTAACACAATTCCTAAGAAGACATGGATTTCTAACATACAACAATCATAAGATAGAAATATTAGGACATAGGATATACATATCAGAAAAATGTCCAATACACTTCTTCTAACCCATGGCTTACTACCAACACGATTTACACAATGTCTATATTATATTACTATTAACTTAATAAATGCTTCATATTATACACTAATGTATTACTATTAACTAAATTGTTCCCTAACACTTCACAAAAAAAGATTGTGAAGCCAACCAAATGCATGTAACTTGAAACAAAGAAGCTAACTAATGCATATAAACAAAGGAAAAAGAGAGCAGAAAAAATTCAAAAAATTATGTTCAACTTGAAGGACAGTGAAAATAAATATAGAATGTACTTACTAGTTGACTCGTCTATATTTTTCTTTCTTGTTGATGACTTCACAAAATTTATGCTCTATATTTTTATCTTTCACACTTTTATAATTTATGCTCTATATTTTTATCTTTCACACTTTTATACAACACTACTTCATAACAAGTTTGCCAACTCTTCATATGATGTTAAACAACTAATGGGTTTTACAATTGTTTGCATAGTATTAAATCACTAATAGACCTTTAATTCTCCATTCCATGTTTTATAGAATGAATCCAAAATTACAATTAATCATATATTAAATGTCCAGGTTGTGTTAATACTATTGCAAATCAACAGTGAGATTTTATGATCAATGCACTTAAATCACTAAAATACATTTTTTTTTTTTAATTAAATTTGTATGTTCACTCTCAAGCTTCAAGAAAAATGTTGTCTATGCTCTTCATGTATTTTTTAATTGAAATTTTGGTTTTAGTTAACTTCTCGTTCAAATCTACACATTATGACAAACAAATTATATGATCAATGTTCTTATATTTTAATTATGAAAAACAAATTATATGATCAATGTCCTTATATAAATTTCACTAGAAACAACTCCAATGACGATATTTTTTATTACGAATAATTTGTATAGTCTCAAATGAATATGTCATTTTTCCACGATTTTATTTATAAGATTTTCAAAACAAAAGACACTTGTTCTTTTCTTTATTATTACTTTTGAGTTTGTTATGTCACATAGTTATAAATAACTTAACAATTTATTACTAAGTTTTATTTTTAATGGTCATGCATTTGTGGGAGGTCATTTGTCTTTTGTATGTATTTTTGAAATATAAACATTTATTTATTATTTATTTTACCTGTCACATCTAATTATATGTAATTATTCTTTTCAAATGTTTCAATCAATCAAGAAATTGGAATTTCATTTCTAACAAATAAAAGTAAAAATCAATTATCTTATTTATAATATTATAATAAATATTGCATTTTATATAACATTCTAGTACATTATAGCAACTTTGACAAAATTTTAAAAGACAATTACATTTACTACATATGTTGATTGAAAAGTGATTTCTATACTCCATTATATAAAATTTGTATAAATATTATATATATATATATATATATATATATATATATATATATAATCATTTTTCAATTTAATGGATATTTGTAATTTTTAACATTTTAAAAATATTTGAATGAAAACTTCAAATAAAACATTTGAATATTCATGTTAACTAACATATTTCAAAGTCAAATTCATATATATTATACATATTTTAAAAATATTTTAATATCGGCTTTCAATAAAATAATTTTACATCTCATATGGAGTATTACTAAGAGATAGTTAAAATTAAAAAGAAAAAAGGAAAAAAAAACTAAAACACCTTAATGTGGATAATATGAACAATAAATAAAACAAAACACATTATAATGGTGTTAAATAAAATATTCTAATGTAAATTATGTATAGATATCACTCTTTCGGATTAATCACATCGTTAGGATTTGGTGGAATTTTCGAACCAACTAATGTGGTTCATCCTCGAGACAAGGTGAGAAATCAATCAATAAGAGTAAATAAATATGATGGATGCATCATTGCTCAAAGTTAGCCATTGAAAAAATAGTCGTTAATTAGTTAAGAAATAATCATTAATTAGTTAAATTGTTTAATAATTTAGTTAGAAATTAGGTGTTATATAGTGGTTTAATATTAATTATTTATTACATTTCAATAATATAAATTTATTATTAAATAATATTTAATTTTATATTATCTAGTCAGGGTTTGACTAATCCAATGGTTTACTATTTAGAATGATACTAGCCGTTATGTAGTAATTAAATGTTTTATTATGATATCATCAATTGATTATTTAATAATAATAATATTATCTGTAAATAATTAGTTTTGATATCATAAATTAATTATCTAATCATACCAATATTATTTATAAATAATTAATTTATGAGATATAATTTGTTAGGGTCAGATTAATTCAAGTTAAATTAGGTTAAAGGTACAATGTTTGGAATAATTTAGATTAAAATATTTTAATATTATTATAATTTAATATTAATAAATATTAGAGGAAAACCTATTAGATGAATTTAAAGGTTTAATAGATAAGAGGATTAATATAGATGAAAGGGGACTTAATGTTTGGACTAATTTAGATTAAAATATAACTTCCTTAGACAAATTTAAAGGATTAGTAGATAAGAATCACAATGAGTTAAGCTTACCCATATGAAGTTAAAGAAAAATAATACAGATAAAAGGGGAAAAAGGCCCGAGGGTGAAAAGGGAGAAACAAAAAGAACGAAAAGGAGAAAAGAAAGGGAGGGAGGAAAAGTCAAGAGGAGAGAGTTGGAATCTAGCTTTTACTTAATTTCCAGCGATCACACCTATTAATGTTTTTGGCATAACTCTCAATTATGTATATTATATAAAATAATTGAAAATTTAGAAAACAAAAAAAAATATGGGTAAAACATTTTATTAATGTCTTGGAGAAAATGAAGGAATTTTGTAATTTCTTTCATCTTTAACATGAAGTTGTTTCATTATGGGTGTGTGTGAGACTTTGTGTATTTGTGTCTTATTGTCTAAGTAGTATAGATCCATTTTGACAATGATTTTATCAAGAGTTTATAGAGATCAAATCTCTTGAGATGCAATATTGTTTTAAAGTCCAAAATATGGAAAAACAACACATCAAGAAACTTGATTATTCTCAATATTTAATAGATTGAAAAGTTCAAATAAATTTACTCATTTTAATATCAATATTTAAATCAAATTAAAAAATAAAGTTGTAATTACACTTAATCCAATTGTGATGCAAAAGCTAATTAAAATTTTAAAAAATATGTTTATGGCAGTTGTAAGCATAATGAAGAATTCGAATAGTTTGTAATAGAGAAGCCATTTAAGTTTCATTCCCTTTCACCATAAGACATGCTTACGTGTAGTGGGAGGTTTTTTGTATAATATTATTTTAGATATTACAATTTAAATGTTATGTTTTTCTAAGTATTTCCATGATTCTTTTTACTTCATTACAAATATTTTTATTATTTTGAATTATTTAAAATATTTTTTTCTAAAATCAATGCGTGTTAGTGTAGTAAGTCAATGTTTTACGATTTTATTTATAAAGTTATATACCTTAGAAATTTAAATATTTTAAGTATTTATCAATTTCAAATTATATTAAAATAAAAAAATAAAAATAAAAAAAAAATCTATCAAAATTTATTAAAATTGGTATTGTTATCACTCAGAATTTTCTCTAGATGTTATTAGAAGAAAGAAAATGACCGAGCTAACCACAAACCAACTTTCGGGCATAGATTCTAGCCAGCCTAAGTCGAGCGAGGGCTCTCTCTATATGATTTAGCTTTGTTTTGGTGGGATTTTCGGCTAGTTCTTAAGGTTTAGGGGGTTTCTGATTTGTATTGAAGATTGGGTGGTGGGGTTCTTTAAACATATGGATAGGATGATGTCTCTAGTCCATTGCACCGTGGAGTCAAGAAAAGAGTAGCAGGCCTGGATCGACTCATTAAATGGAATGTTCAAAGGGCAAGATAGCAGAGTAGAGTGCACGTCTTTAGACGAGAGGGGTGAATAGGTTTTAACCAGTGTGAGAGAGCAATTAAGAATTCTCAAACCAGGATTGAAACGAAGAACAAAGGGTAATCGGAAACAAAGGGAAATTAAGAATCCTTTTCTATAGATTATAAAGAAACAATCTAAACTAGGGAGCAACAAAGAATAACTTAACTTAGATTATCAGTAGAAAACATGTATTTGCCTAACTATTATAAGAGAGTGTAATTAAAAAAATTCTGGTACAATACTCCAGTTATGGCATTCAGATTTAGATAAACATTATGGAAAAAACTTTAAGAGATAACAAAAAAATGAGAAAATACTTGTCTACACTTCGCTCTGCACGTGAATTCTTTAAAATATTGGGTCTGTATTCATCAATCCAGCTTGCTGGCTCAGTCAATGCTCCAATGGCCTTACAGTCTTTCAATCAAGAAATCTATAGAAATGTCTAAGAATCCACACTACATAGTTTGAATTGTGAAGTATTTATACTAAGGTTTTATTACAAATATCTCAAACTGACTTGAGATTTAATCTACGAAATACAAATAGCTTCTCGCAGGAAGATAGAGGCAGCTAATGAACATCTATCATGTTGTCCCTTTTATTGTCGTATTTCTGGATATTATGGTTTGCTTTTATCTCTTTATGCTCTTTGTTATTTGAATCATTACGCTGGAGGATTTATTTACTTCTGGCTTTCATCTGATACTCTCTCCCAGTGATACTCTTTCACTCCAATGACCTGTCTTTATCCTTTACTGTGTCTTTCCTTTTACTCCACAATTAACCTTTTACTATGTGTTTGAATAGTAATTTATTTTGTTTTTCCATGCATCAACATTGGAAGGGGGTATTGATCAAGTCTCATTATGTTTTGGTTATTCGTCTTCTAACTACATCTTTGGTCTGGTTCCTCTGTTTTGACTATCCATGTTTTGGTATAAGTGTTTTCTTCTCAGCTCTGTGTTTGATTGTCTTCATCTTTGTTCCTTGTGTATTGGTCTTCTTCTTCTGATTATATGCTTGTATTGGTTTCTTGTTGACTCTTGTACTAAACATGTTCTGTGACTAGTATCAGAACTGTTTATCCAAGCTTGGGTCTTCGGCGGATTACCTGTAAAATTAAAAAATTTATTAAGAAAACACAGGCTACTCGAAGGGCACTTGATAGCTTTATTTGCACAGGGATGGCTGAGAAAGGGGACATGGCAGCATTTTGGACGTGAATGAAGGTAGAATTGCCTCATAGAGGTTCAGGGTAGCGCTGCAGGGTTTTATGGGTTTACACTGTTTAAATGGGCGAAAGGCACGCAAACACAGCTTTTTAAGGTTTAAAGTCTTTAACGGTTGGTTTTTCAAATATGGCATGAAATTCATGTTTCATAGGCTTGGAAATTTATTGGATCGATGGAGAGGCGGTTTTAAGGGTCGTCGCACCACTTTTGTGGCGTGGGAGGTTTTCAAGAGGGGTCACTCGATATATGTCAAAGCACGACACATAGCCATCGGGGGGTCGGGGAAAACCGCCTTATCATGAGGGTAAAGGTAGTCCATCAGGCGCAAATGATATGGCTTTGGGCCATTGGATTTGGGTGACAGTGATCTGACGGTAGTCGGGCGAAAGAGCAGCATGGAGGAAATGAATGGGAATTGAGGGACCCATGGGTTGTAATCATGGAGGTTTGGGATTAGTTTAGGGATTAATCGTGGGTTAAGCGATTAGGAAAAACTTTAATAGTGAGATTAGGGAATAAGGTGACGTTAACATTGGGATTAACTTAGGTTTACCAGGATTAGGTAAAGTAAGTAAAGTTGTATCGGGATATGGGTAATTCATATATTTTATATTAAAACTAAGGATTTGCATATTTACATAGGGTTTTAATTAATATATGGGGCAAAGGGTTATATTAGATTGATATAATAAGATTAGTACTTAATATGAAATGAGCGGGCAGCGTGGGTTTTTCCTTAGTAAAAGGGTAAACGGTATGCATTTGTGCACTTAGCTTTATACTTAGGATAAAAGGCTTTTTATGAGTTTTTTGAACGGAAATGAATTTACATGGGAGGTTTCACTTTTCTTAGCAAATTGTGTTTAAACTTAAGAAAAGGAGTTTTCTTAGGGTGATGAAGGGAAATGGATTGTATGAAGGGAATTCAATCACTTGTGTCCATAAGTCATTAAGTCGAGGGTATGGTCCCTCCAAAAGTCAGAGAAATGCTCTTAGCCTCTTTGACTTGTAGGATTAAAAGTACTTAGGACATACTTGTGGATAGGAAATTAGTAAGTAAAGGGGAAAACTGAATGTGGGGGAGTTAATCATATGAAGTTGTAAACCTTTGCCTTTACTTCCATAATTGATCATACATGTTGAAAGATGTGTATAATCATGATGCATGTGCTTTGATCTAATTAACTTTGTAGTCCAGCAACCTTTCTTCTACTTACACATTTCTTACCTCTAACATATTTTATTCATTTCTTTGGTGTATTTAGGCTAACAAACCCTTATTCATATATTTTTCTTTTGAAAAGTAATCTATCTAATTCTAAAATTATATCATCCAAGGGCTTAGATTAGGCTTATGAGCTCCTTTTATTTTTCTCTACCTAACTATGATCTGCCAAGATTAAACTGTTTGGTCATATTTTATTCTTTAATCTATAAACATAAAATTTAAAGTATGGAATAACCAATATTAAACAATTTGATTACCATAGATTGTGGCATTTTGACTTGCACACTTTCATGGTCTTTTTTGTTTTTGGGGTTCATATATTTTCATTTTCTTTTGACCTTCTCTTGTTCTTTTGTCATTTGATTTTTCTTTTAAGACATATCCTCTTTACATTTTTTACTTTTTTATAATATGGAAAACATTTGTAGAATGCAAAGGTATGTACAATATTACAAGGCTTAACCTTAGTCATTTAAAATTTTGACTCCTATTGGTATAGGAAACTAACAGTGGCTCCACTTGGGGATAACATTTCCTTGTGAAATATCAATAACTTTAGAGATCAGTAGCCTTTCAATTGTTTTTGATGATGCCTTGCAAAGTGTCCTTCTATGAATCTTCATTATTCATACTTATGATAGTGACTATTTTAAAGCTTGGGGCCTTCTCTTCAGGCTTCAACTTCAAAGATCATTATCCAATCCAAACTAGAGTTTGAAAATAGAATATATACAAATGAAAATTAGTAACTAAGTTCAAAGTAATGTTTTACATTTGACCATTCACTGGCCCACCCTCTGCATCTGTACCATCAATTTCTCTCAAGAAGAAAGCATTATTTCCTCTATAAGCATAAATGACTTAGGAACCTTTCCATAGGAAATCAAATTTTCCATGTTTTCCTTTATCTTCCCTCCTTGAATCCCACTTCGGCACTTTGTCACCAATGTAGAAATCTTCAACCTTGGTTCTCTTATCAAAAAATTTCTTAATCTTTTCTTGAACAACTTGAGAATTGACATAGACCTCTTCTCTTGTTTGTTATAGATGAATAGTTTGGTTTATTCTTCTTTGGATAATATTTGGTTCAGCCTGTATTTCTTGAAGTATCTTCGTTACTGGTACTCCCAAAGAGGATGGAAAGATAGCTTCCACTCCATAAACTAGTTGATAGGGAGAAGTACCAATTGATTTCTTAGTAGTCAATCTATCTGCCCATAAGGCATTGACTAGATTTTTATTCCAAGTTTTCTTATTGTTCTCTAGTAACTTCTTGATGATGTTTACTAGGCTTTTGTTTGAGGATTCTACCAATCCATTACCTTGAGGATAATATGTCGTGGAATGGCCAAGGGTGATATGGTATTTATTGAAGAAATCTATCATTCTTTTGGATTTAAAGGCTGCTGCATTATCAATAATGAGCTTAGTTGGACATATTAATCTTGATAGAATATTAGTTTCAAGGAAGGTTATGATAATAGTATCAGTGGCTTGCCTTGAAGGTATGGCCTCTATCCATTATGTGAAGTAGTTTGTGGCTATGAGGATCCATTTGTGTTTGGCAGAGGAGGGTGACTGAATTTCACCAATGAAGTCTAGACCCCATTGTTGAAAAAGTATTTCATCAGAGATTGGCTTGAGGGGTAAAGGTAAGAGCTTTTTCTTTCCCACAAAAAATTGACATTTGTGACAGGAGGTCACACATTTTTTGACATCGGCAAACAAGGAAGGCTAATAGAAACCAGCTCTAAGGATTTTATCTGTAGTAATCTTCCAGTAAAGGTGTCCTCCACAGTCACCTACATGAAACTCTTATAAAACTTTGTCAGCTTCTTCTTTTAATAAGAAATTGAGAAGAATACATTCATAATCTCTCCAAAACAAAACATTTTCTAATATACAAAATCTTAAGGATTTCATCTTTAAAAACCTGCTTTTTATCCTAGATAATTCAGGAGGAGCTTCTAGATTTAGTAAAACATAAATAATATCAGCATACCACATGGTGATTCGAGAAAGGCCTGGCTGATTAGTGGAGTTGCCATTTCCTCTTCATTATCTATTGTTGCAATAAACTTTATATCCAAGGCCTAACAATTTGATTCAACCATGAGATTGTCTAAAGCTTGGCCCTTGATTAACTTTGTAGGTTTAATTTCTATATCATACTCTAAAATAGTAGCAATCCACTTTCCCCTCTTTCCATCAGGACCATCCTGAGTTAGGATGTCTTTTACTACTGAATTGGGAACATAGGCTACTATGTGACAATATAAGATGTATACCCTAAAATCTTTAATGGCTTTGACAAAGGCCAAGGCCTGTTTTTCCATTATATTGTATTTCAAGGGGGCATCTCTTAGGGCTTTGCTAAAGAAAGAAATGGGTTGTTCATAGCCCTTGTCATTTTTCTATAATAGGACTACAACTATTGTGTGCTCTGAAGCAAAGGAAAACAAAATAAAATCTCTATCAAATTTGGGGTTGATTAATATAGGTGTTTTAGTTAAGCCTAGTTTGATGTCTTCAAAGGATTTCTTAGCCTCAAAAGTCCATTTCATGGTGGAGTCTTTTTTTCGCATATTGTTTAGTGATCTAGTTAACTCTGATAGGTTAGATATAAATCTTCTAAGAAAATTGATTTTTCCTAAGAAATCTTGTAATTCTCTAATGTTTCTGGGGTGTCTTATTTGTAAGAAGGCTTCTATTCTTGCAAGGTTTTTTCTTATACCATCTTTCAAAATTATGTGACCTAACAACTTTCCTTCCTCTAACCTAAACAAGGACTTTTTGGGGTTAAAATAGATTCCAAACTTCATGCATTTAATAAAGACTTGCCTTAGATGATCTAAATGTTGATTATAAAACTTTGAAAAGACAGTAATATCATTTACATATATCACAATGCAATCATGAATTTCTTTAGAAAAGGCTATATCCATAGCCCTCTCGAAAGTGGCTCCTACATTCATTAGCCCAAAAGGCATTTTCACATACATAAAAGTGCCCTAAGGAGTAGTAAAATAAGTTTTGGGTTGGTCATCTGGATGCACTAATATTTGATTATAACCAGAAAACCCATCCAACAATGAGATTCTAGTTGATTCAACTACTCTCTGTAAAATGTGATCCATTTTGGGGAGAGGGTAATTGTCTTTAAGTGACACTTTGTTGAGGCTTCTGAGATCCACACAAAGTCCGATCTCACTAATTTTCTTTCTAGTTGGAACCAAGTTTGAGACTTAATTAGAAAATCTAATTGGTGCAATTATTTTGGCATCATACATCCTCTGAATTTCTTTTTCAATAGCAGGTAATAAGACAAGATTGATCCTTCTTAGTTTTTGTTTGAAATGCTTTTGATTTTATTTTATAGGAAATGTGTGTTGGATGATGTTGGTGTCATAGGATTTAAGGTCCTCATAACTCCAAACAAAAACATCCCTAAATTCTTTCAACAACTCAATGTATTTTACTTTTTCAGTTGGAGGTAATGATTTTGAAAGTTTGATCAATTTGGGATTTTCATCAGTGCCTATATTACATTTCTCTATATCAGACCTCAATGGTTCCATTTTAGGTTTCCTAGGAACATCATTTGAATCAAATAAATCTTTGAGAGGGGTTAATCCCTTCGGTAATAAATTATCATTGAGATTAAATACTTATGTTTCTTCATTGATTATTTCATCAATCTCCATTAGCTCTAAGTTATCTACATCTGATTTGGTAAATTTAGTTGGGTTAAGTCTATATATTTTATCATCTTATATCTCATTTATTTCTATCTTATCCTTAGTGTCAGGATCTATGGATGTATCAGTATCTATATTATTATTTACAAATTCTTCTTCTGAAAGTAAAAAGGTATTTATCTGCTTATCATTAGAAAATGTTTTCCAAATCTTCAAATTATCTGGAATTGCAGGTCTATGCCTAACTTTAGCAACATACTGATAGTGAGGTTGGAAGGGTAGTTTACAAGTGCTGGCAAACATTTCTAAACTATGGGCTTGCAGGTTATGTTTTCTAGGGATTACTGCAAGCTTGGTTTCTAGGAAAGTGTTAAGTATTTCTACAATAGTATCTCTATAGCAACTTAATCTAGGGTCTTTAGTCATATATACAGCATCAATCCATTTCACAATTAGTTCAGAGTCTCCCATAATAGAAACTCTTTTAGTTCCTATATTCCTAACTAACTTAAGACCTAAAATTAATGCTTCATATTTAGCGATATTATTTGTACATTTAAAATTCAATCTATATGAATGGCCTTTTGAGTAATTGTTCTCCAAATTATATATCCACACTCTTGCTCCTGCTCCTAACCTATTTACTCATCCATCAAATTCTAAATGCCATAATATCTCATGATCATAATTTTCACTATCTGGTGGAACAAACTTTTCATCATTCACAACAATTAGACCTTCTTGTTCATTGAATAATTCTGTAGTCTGGTTAGCTTCATCTTGTGTAGAAACTACAATTTCTTTTGGTTCTGTATCAATATTGTCTAAAAGTTTTTCTTGTGTTTGATCAACATTATACAAGATAAAAGAGTCAATATCTGAGTGTATGGAGTAGATGGGAAAGTTTTGAGGCCGATCTTGGCTACTTACCATATATTTCATTAAGGTTTCTCGATATAGTTTCTTAGGTTGTCCAAAAATAGAAATTGTTGCATATGACATATCTAGTTGTAGAGATCCCTGAAGTTTGGCTCCCCATGATCTAGATAACAACATGCCATACTTCAGTGGGATGTCAGCAACTACAATGTCCATAAGGATGCTTTTGGTGGGATATTGGACTAAAGTAACACATAGATCTTTAATCAATCCTAGACACTTTACTTGAGTAGAGTCAAATGAGAATAAGTCTTTGTAAGGCCTTGTAATGTCTAGGTTCAATTTTTCCATTACTGATTTGGGCATTAAATTGTGAGAGGCCCCAGAATCCAACATTTCATTGTGTATAATTTTGTCATGGATACTAAGGCTAATGTAAAAGGGTGGAACTCCTCCTTCTAATGGTTTTCCATTAACATATGGACCAAATATAAGTTTTGGTTTGTCATCAAACAAGTTAATTGAATCTTCATTTTAAGCAATGTTTAACATCTGGTTTATCTATGATTTGTACGGTTCATTCTTGATTAGTTCTGTTAAAGGGACTAGAATCTTTAGCTTTGTTATCTCTTCTCCCAAATTGAAAGGCAAAGAGGCTTTTTCTGTTTGAAGGTTTTGAGTTTTGGCAGCAAGGATTTGAGTAGGATTGTTTTCATTTTCCTTATTGGGGATCTCTTTATGTGGATTTCCAAGTGGAATTGAAGTGGATGGTTGATCAACAGAAGGTTGATCAGAGGTTATATCTACAATTGTGGGGCTAGAAGGATTTGGGTTCTAACTAGGGAGAATTTGGAGGATCTTTGAAACAGGGGCTTCTTTTATTTTCTTCGGTTGAATTTGTGTTGTTTTCTTGGTTTGTTCAAGGACATCTGCATTCCTTTTGATTATTAGATTATATTTCTTATGAAATTCGAAAATGGTAGAGTCATATCCTAATTTATAATCAAGTGATTCACCAGATTGTACTTGTAATTGTTGTAGCATATACAGTTCCTGCTTATCTTGGGTTAGAAAAATAGTGTCTTCATCATTTACTCCCATTAGGTTACTTTGTGTATCATGCTCCGGATTTTCTGGCTAGGATGTTTCTACATAATTTTCTTGAAAAGGAGGCCTTATGTTCTGATCTAGTCCATTTTTCCTTATGTTTTGGTTATTTCTGAAATTTGGGTTTCTAATTGGAGGTGCTTGTTAGTTATCCCATTGGGGTTTCCTTTCCATGTTACCTATTCTCTCCATTAGTATTTCCATGTTTTTCGCCAAGTTATCTCTTTTAAGATCAAATGGTGAAATTTCTTCCTTAGCAGTTCTCTTTTCATCTCTAGCTCTAGCCCTTTTAGCTAACAAATTAGCTTCTACACTTTCCATTTCTTCTAATGTTGGGGGCTTTCTTTCCCTAAGTTGGTATGACATATCTGTATCAAAACCATCAAGGAACTTTATTAACACAAAGTCAGGTTGGGGTCTAAGGTTAACTGGATTGCATTATATATGTTATTGAATCTAGTGCAGTAATCTTGAATAGTTTCGTTAGGTCCTCTCTTAATATTCTCATATTCTGAAAGGATTTGTAAGAAATTATTTTTCTTTTCCCACCTATCAATAAACAACCTTTGGAAATTTACTATGTCTACTATATGGTTGGCAAGAAAGGCTTTAAACCACTTCTGGACATCACTAGTCAAAGATTAGGCAAAGAGTCTCATCTGGACATCGGCTTCATCTAATTCATGTAGTTCAAAGAAGTCAGACATCTTGTTTACATGCTTTTGGGCAGTGTAGTGACGAATAACATCAAACAAGGGAATCTTACTCTGATAATCTGCAGGCATAGCATGAAGTTGGGCAAGTAAAACAAGTGGAGCATATCTGTTTGCAATTGTTGTTGGTTAGGAGGGGATAAGATGTGGGGTTGATATAATTGGGATTAATGCAGTAGTGGATGAAGAACCAAGACTAGTAGGTGGTGAATGAGCAATGATAGGTTGGTGAGCGAGTGAAGGTGTAAATGGTGGTGCAGAATGGACTTCAGAAGGTATTGAAGTTGAAGGGAATAATGGTGAAATCAAAGTAGCGGAGAACTATTTAGAAAACTCAAGGGTAGTAGTAGTATTAATGGATGATTGTGGAGATTTCAAAATATACTCATCAATTGATCTGTTGGCTTGTTGGACTTCAAGGTCTGCAATGAAATCGGGATCTAGAACAATTTCATATATTTCACTTTCAGACTTTGTTTTAAAAAATGAAAGACCAAATTGCTCATCAAAGGGAAGATATTCTAAAAATAACCACTCATCAGGACATGAATTAGCTTTAACTAAAGGTGTTTGACTAACTAAACTTTCTTCTTTTTTAGATTTTCTTGAAATCAGGTTGGGATTATCAACTACTAGGGGAGGGTTGGGATCTAGATTAGGCCTAATAAAATGAGTCTTCCTAGAAGCCAAAATTTCAAATTTTTAATTGTTTTCGAGATTTTTTCAATATAACTTCTAACAAATTACTTTAAGAGGCTCAAAATATAGAATTAGACTTTTCTTAAAGCTTTATTAGGACTAAGGAATTGTTGTTCCCCAGTGGAGTCACCACTATGTTATCACTCAAAATTTTCTCTAGAAGATATTAGAAGAAAGAAAATGACCGAGGTAACCACAAACCAAATTTCGAGCATAGACTCTAGCCAACCTAAGTCCAGAGAGGGCTCTCTCTATATGATTTAGCTTTTTTTTGCTGGGATTTTAGGCTAGTTCTTAAGGTTTAGGTGGTTTTTTATTTGTATTGAAGATTGGGTGGTGGGGTTCTTTAAACAAATGGATAGGATGATGTCTCTAGTCCATTGGGCTATGGAGTCAATAAAATAGAAGCAGGACTGGATCAACTCATTAAAGGGAATGTTCAAAGGGCAAGATAGAAGAGTAGAGTGCAGGTCTTTCGACTAGAGGGGTTAATAGGTTTTAACTAGGGTGAGAGAGCAATTAAGAATTCTCAGACCAGGATTGGAACAAGGAACAAAGGCTAATCAGAAACAAAGGGAAATTAAGAATCCTTTGCTATAGATTATAAAGAAACAACCTAAACTAAGGAGCAATTAAGAATTCCTTAACTTAGATTATCAGTAGAAAACATGTATTTGCCTAGCTATTATAACAGAGTGTAATTAAACAAATTCTGGTCCAATACTCCAGTTGTGGCATTCATATTTAGATAAACATTATGGAAAGAAATTTAAGAGATAGCAACAACGTGAGAAAATACTTGTCTACACTTCGCTTTGCACATGAATCCTTTGAAATATCGAGTCTTTATTCATCAATCCAGCTTGTTGGCTCAGTTAATGCTCCAATGGCTTTGTAGTCTTTCGATCAAGAAATCTATAGAAACATATAAGAATCCACACTACATACTTCGAATTGTGAATTATTTATACTAAGGTTTTATGACAAATATCTCAAACTTACTTGAGATTTAATCTAGGAAATAGAAATATCTTCTCGCGGGAGGATAGAGGTAGCTGATGAATTGCTTTCATGTTGTCACTTTTATTGTGGTATTGCTGGCTGTTATGGTTTGATTTTAGATCTTTATGCTCTTTGCTATTTGAATCATTACATTGGAGGCTCTATTTACTCTTGGCTTTCATATGATACTCTCTGTCACTGATACTCTTTCACTCGGATGACCTATCTTTATCCTTTACTGTGTCTTCCCTTTTAATGCACAATTAACCTTTTACTGTGTGTTTCAAGAGTAACTTCTTATGTTTTTTATATGTATCATCATCTGGAAGGCGACATTGATCAAGTCTCAGTATGTTTTGTTTACTTGTCTTCTAACTGCATCTTTGGTCTAGTTCCTCTGTTTTGAGTGTCCATGTCTCGGTATAAGTTTTTTCTTCTCGGCTCTGTGTGTGATCGTCTTCATCTTTCATCCTTGTGTATTGGTCTTCTTCTTCTAAATATATGCTATTAATTGGTTTCTTGTTGAGTCTTGGAGTAAATAGGTTCTGCTACTAGTATTAGAATTGTTTATCCAAGCTCGGGTCTTCAACGGATTACCTGTAAAATTAAACAATTTATTAAGAAAACACAGGCTGCTCGAAGGGCACTTGATAGATTTATTTGCACAGGGATGCCTAAGAAAGGGGTTGTGGCAGCATTTTGGATGTGAATGGAGGTAGAATCTCCTCGTAGAGGTTCAGGTTGGCATTGAAGGGTCTTATGGGTTTACACTATTTAAAAGGGCGAAAAGCACGCAACCACAGGTTTTCAAGGTTTAAAGTCTTTAATGGGTGGCTTTTCAAATATGGTGCGAAATTCATATTTCGGAGGATAGGCGGTTTATTGGATTGGCGGGGAGGAAGTTTTAAGGGTCTTTGCACCACTTTTGTGGGGTGGGTGGTTTTCACGAGGGGTCACCCGATCTACACTGAAGTTCGAAACGTAGCCATCAGGGGTTCGGGGAAAATCGACTTATCGAGCGGGTAAAGGCAGCCCATCGGGCCCGACCGATATGGCTTTGGGCCATTGGATTTGGGTGATTGTGATCTGACTGTAGTCGAGTAGATGAGTTCCGCGGAGGAAATGAATGAGAATTGAGGGGGGGCCCATGGGTTGTAATCAAGGTGGTTTGGGATTAGTTTAGGGATTAATCCTCGGTTAAGTGATTGAGTGGGGCTTTAATCATGAGATTTAGGAATTTGGTGAGGTTAATAGCGGAATTGAATTAGGTTTATCGGGATTAGGTAAAGTAATTAAAGTTGCATCAAGATATGGGTAATTCATATAGTTTATATTAAAACTAAGGATTGGGGTATTTACATGGGCTTTTAATTAATATAGGGGGAAAAGGGTTATATCATATTTATATAATAAAATTAGTAATTAATATGAAATGAGTGGGCGGAGTGGGTTTTTCCTTAGTGAAAGGGTAAAAGGTATGCATTTGCACACTTAGTTTTATAGTTAGGATAAAAGGCTTTTAATGGGTTTTTTTTAGTGGAAAGGGATTTACATGGGGGGTTTCACTTTTCTTAGGCAAATTGTGTTTAAGCTTAAGAAAAAGGGTTTTCTTAGGGTGATTAAGGGAAATGGATTGTATGAAGGGGATTCAAGCACTTGTGTCCATAAGTCATTAAGTCGAGGGTTCGGTCCCTCCAAAAGTCAGAGAAGTGCTTTGAGCCTCTTTGACTTGTAGGATTAAAAGTACTTAGAACATACTTGTGGATAGGAAATTAGTAAGTAAAGGGGAAAAATGAGTGTGAGGGAGTTAATCATATGAACTTGTAAACCTTTGCCTTTGCTTCCATAATTGATCCTACATGTTGAAAGATGTGTATAAGCATGATGCATGTGCTTTGATGTAATTAATTTTGTAGTTCAGCAACCTTTCTTCTACTTACCCATTTCTTACTTCTAACATATTTTATTCATTTATTTGAGTGCATTTAGACTAGAAAACCCTTATTCATCTATTTTTCTTTCGAAAAGTAATCTATCTAATTCTAATCTTATATCATCCAAGGGCTCAGATTAAGCTTATGAGCTCCTTTAATTTTTCTCTATCTAACTATGATCTGCCAAGATTAAACTCTTTGGTCAAATTTTATTCTTTAATCTATAAACATAAAATTCAAAGTATGGAATAACCAGAATTAAACAGTTTGATTACCATGGATTGTGGCATGAATAACAAGTTGCACACAATCATTATTATGCATCAAAGTAAATAGTAGTAGCATTTTGACTTGCACATTTTCATGGTCTTTTTTGTTTTTGGGGTTCATATATTTTCATTTTCTTTTGACCTTCTCTTGTTCTTTTGTCCTTTGATTTTTCTTTTAGGACATACTCTCTTTACATTTTTTACTTTTTATAATATGGAAAACATTTGTAGAATGCAAAGGTATGTACAATATTACAAGGCTTAACCTTAGTCATTCAAAATTATGACTCCTATTGGTATAGGAACCTAACAGATATAAAAATAATTAAAAGTTAAAAAAAAATATAATGAAAGAGACCTTTAATTTTCATTTCCATGCACCATAGACTATGTTTATGTTCATTAAAAAAGATTTCTTAATGCTAAATGTGTTGTATAATGTTATTTTAAATATTCGAAATTAAATGTGATTTTATTTTAAATATTTTTATAATTCCTTTTGTATATAAAAAGAAATAAATTGTATATTTATTTTAATTAATACAATGGATTGATTCTAATTAAAAAATAATTATTTTAATCTAATAAATCAATTAAATATTTTAATGTAATAAATCAATGTTGTAGGGACATTTTTCCTTTATATTTTGGGAGATTTCAATTATAATTAAATATTATATGATTATTGAACAAATAACTATGAGTAGATAAAATGTATTTTAGTTTTTCATTAAATATGATTAAATATTCTAATTTTACTTTATTTTAATATATTTTTTATTTTTTATTAACAATTTTTTCTCAAAGATAAAAGACTCATAATTTTATTCAATTTTTATTAAGTAAAAGGAGTGTTTAAGAATATCTTTATAATAAAAGAATAACTCAAAAAATAATGGAAATCTACAAAGTTAAAGTTAAGTATGATAGTTGTGAGATACTTTTGTTTTCTTGTATTTCCTTTTCTATACCTTTTGATATCCCTTTGAGTTGGGATCAATTGGAACCATTCCTAAATAGCTCCTATCTGTCTTCACTCGGAGTTATTTATCTGAATCTGAATTTTTTGAAACATAAATCTTTTTGTACCTGTCTTCCAATCCTCTTAATGTGCCATTCTTTTGGTTGTTGTTCATGTTCATGGATAACTTGTGATTCTATACCATTATTTTTGTGGATGTCATTTTCCTTAGTGACCTAAGCATACCCTTCCTCATGGTTTGGAAGGTTATTTTTCATTTCTTCTTCTTCCTCCATGAGATACGGATCAGAAGGTTACCATCCTTTTGTTTTGCAGGTCTACCCGTATTTTTCTTGGGTTACTTTTCACCTGAGGGAATATGGTTTAGAAGTGTTCTATTTGGTAACATGATTGACATCCAAATATCGTATTTTTAAAATGTAGAAGTTGGGGTCTAATGGAAATTTTTATGTTTCAGCTAAATCTGGTCAAGTAGACATTTACTTAGGAATATTTCTAGACACATCGTGGTGAAGGTAAATAACCCCTTCTCCAATTTCTCGAGGTCCATATTTTTTAATGAATCTAGGGTGTTTTGAATTTCCTCAAGAACCTTATGATGCTAGAAAAGAAGGGGATGATTTGGCAGCCTTATCCATACCTGCATTTTTTATAACACCATTTTTGTGGCATCAAAATACCAAAACCAATAGGAAATGAAGAGTCTTGAGTTCCCCCAAAACCATGGCCTTTCTTTCAATGTTTTTTCCACATCTTCATGAATATATAACCAAACATAAAGAAATATTTTGAGCAATGGAACACGTCACGGTTTTGGTCAAGGTTGTAAAATCTCACTCATGCAAAACATCAATTCTGAGCAAAAGCCATTGAATTTGCAAATCATTTCCCTAGGCTACAGAATATAAAAGGGTTGGTTTACCTCTGTTACATGTACCTATATGACATGAAGTTTTTTTCATTCAACAATATATGGTACAAGATTGTATTGTATAAAATATGATGGATTAGAGCACCACCATGCAACCTTAGATTCAATCCAATAGTGGTACTTCTTGAGATTTTGAGATCATATAACTCAAAATGATCATGTAGTTGCTTCCCTTCATGAAAGAGATGTTGAATATCTATAGGATATCCCAACCAATTCTCACCATATTTCAATTCTCCATACCCTCCTCGAAGCCCAAATCAGTTAGTAAAAGGGGTTTGATCGTGCATATGTTCATTATTAAGAGAGATGTGCAATTTGAGTAAACCTAGATCGAGCCCTCCATCTCTTACCAATGAAATCTAATGATTGAGTGCCAATATATATGAAGTTGCAACATAAGGCCTTTTTAAATATAACAAGATCAGATGTGTACCTTCTCTCCATACTATTTCTCGAACAAAGCTGAGGAGCGATGTAAACAAGGGTTCTTATGACCAATTTGGGTCGAGAAAGAAGCATAAAAGACTTATAAAATGCGGTCAAGAGGTCAAGGAACTCACCACTCATAGTGTACTCCATGACTATGGTAGATTTGTCAAAACTTGAGAGAGTTTCTACACTTCCTAGTCAATTATATAAATATATGTGAGGAATATCAATAACTTTTATTATCAAATTATATATATATATATATATATATATATATATATATATATATATATATATGAAAATATATGCTTATAATATTTAAATATTATTTTTATCAGTAAAAAGAATGAAATATGGATTTGTCAATTATTATTAGTGTGGAAGGAAGATGAATTCTTATAATAGGGTAGTGAATTTTATATTGTAATAAAAGAATTACAATTAATTGGATCAAATAAGTTTGTTTAGTTTTTATGAAGAAATAAATGTAGCATATGAAAACGGTGAGGACACTAGTATAATGGGTTGCTTTTATTTTAATTTTATCTTCAATTTTTATTTTTATTTTATTTAACATTAAAATACCCTTATTAGTTCCTTCGTTTGGCACTGTAGGGATTCTAACAATCACTAGAGTCTTAATTGATAATTAAACCTTTCTTTGACCAAACATTTCGCTTGGGTACAAAAATTTAACCAAAGATTTTTATGGTAATTTGGGTGTACCAAAATTTTAAGCAAAGTTTTCAAACCAACCTTTTATTGAAAACTTAGTGTTTCCAAAGGAAGCCTTAGATATACAAAGAATTTGTCCAAAGTCTGAGGAAAAAGTTAGAAATGCAAAGCATTTTTATCCAATTTAGTATGATACAAAGATAAAGAAAGATCCTTACGTTTGATTATGTCTTGTCTATTAATTCACATAAACAAAAACTTAACCAAATCTCATGTCCTCTCTATTAATTCAAATAAAAATTCATATAAACACTAGGAAACTTTAACCAAAGTTTTATTTAAAATCATGTTGTGTTGAGTGCAAAGTGAAACTCTTCCATGTTTCACCTTCTAACATGTTCATGGCTCTTTAAGCTTTCATCTTCTTTGGATGCTTGCATTTGTCATTTGCCTTCAAAACACCTCTCCACCTTTCCACAACTTCACCCTTTATTCACTTCCTCTTATCCAGCATAAGAGAACACATTGTTGTACACATTATTGTATTTGTCTTTGAAAACCACGAACAAAGGAGAACCAAAATAGAGGTGGTGTTAGAATTAATGGAGAAAGATAGAGTTAGTTAAGGATAGGATTGAGACTCTAAGATTAGGTCTCTGGTCCTACTATCTAGGGAGTGGTTCAAACCACCTGATTATGTGAAAGCCTATATATACTAAGTTGTTCTCCTAATGTGTAACATAGTGTATCTTGTATGAGTGTTTATACACTCTCCAAGTAACTTACCTAGAGAGTCGTTTAGCTAATAAATCCAATTTTTATCATGGTATCAAAGCTTCAGGACTAGAATCATGTAAGCTAAGCAAGGGTGTGACTGGAATCATCTAAGCTTAGAAGGGGTGTGACTACTACGGAGTCGTCGTGAGTATTCGGTGGGAAAGTGCGACATTTGTACTGTGAAACATTGACTGTGTTGTGCGTATTGAGGTCTACATGGAGACCTGTGTCGAAGTGAAGGAGGCCTGATCGTCGGTGGAGGCCGATCGAGGCCGCATAGAGGAATCGCCCACCAAGGGAGCACATAGAGTAATTTCCCACCAAGGGAATTGCTTGCCCAACCTTATGGTGCAAAGATCTGACTAGATCTGTGGAGTTGACAGGTGCACACTGTGACCACCAACGTGAAGCTGCACAGGAAGAGGCCTGACCAGTGATAAGGAACGACTACAACTCTTGTTGAAAACCTCTTGTTGTCACTTGAAACTATGTTGATGCTGATAAAACTATGCGCGGTGAGCGTGGTGTTGATCTCAAGCCTATGTAAGTGTAGGGTGTTGTTTTATGCAGAAAGCCATTGTCTGCAATCTCTATGTGTGTGGAAAGTCGCTGGGTTGTTTCGGCATAGTTCATCAGCTACCAGATCCGAAATTTTTTGGGAAAACCCAAGGGGCTTCTCAACCTCTATGTGAAATTGGCCGAAAAGGCCGAGGTCAAGCAGCAATAGCACCCGCAGGCAGTCGCAGGGTCATATGGTGCGGCCAAGGGAGAGCCCGTGATCGCCTATCCAGCAGGTTCATTTGTGGCGGCAAAGGCGGAGCCTGTGACCGCTTACCCATTCTACCCACCGGTCGGCTCCTCATCACATCCGCTACAGAATAACCACTACCTTGCACCCCCGGCGAGCTATCCCCCACCACCACCTTACTATCAGGGTTACCCTGCTAACTAGGGATAGGCTATTTTTGTGGGCCGAAAGTGGAGCAGCGAAGGTCGAGACCGGTGCTTCCAAGTCAAGATCGCTCCATTGTGTGGTGTGTTGTGTGCCACGATCCAGCGGAGGACTGGTGCCCTCTTGCCAGATTTCCCGGAGGTCATGGGAGGATTTTCACAATCCTTTTGACCTCTCTCTACCTTCAATGAATTCAACTAGTCTAGAAATATGAAGGGTAGATCCTCTACCTAGTGGATTGGTTGGCAGATCGAGCAGATCAGATCTTCACGCACTAGTTCTAGATCGTGACTGTGTGGAGGAGATCATGGACTGAGCTAAGTTGAACAACCAGTGTGCTAATTTTGGAGCATGTGGAAGCCTGGAAACAATCACTATTCAGATGCCAAAGGTTTATGTGAATTTTTCACTCAAATAACATTTCCCATTTACATCGCCATACAGGAATAGCATTCAGCATTATGCACCACAGTTTGTTAAAGTGAGTAGTTGCGATTTTTTAGGTGGAATTCTGCAAATTCTAGCTTTGAATGAGAGTGTACGGAAATAGGACGTTTGGCATTCTGCACACATGCTAAAGTTTATGCCAATTTCAACATAAATGAAAATTTATGCAATTTTTTTATCAAGCACTACGAATTGCAGTGGAAGCCATGTCAGCACATGTATCACCAAACCTGCATACATAGGAGTAGAAGAGAGGGATAAATCCATGGTTTGCGGCAAAGTGCCAAAAGTAGATGTGATAGAGAGGGAGGTTGAATTCAGCACAGAGGTTGAATTGTTGAAGATATAATTTCAACTACCATGCAGCTGAAAACCACTGAGCCATTTATCGCACGCATTTCCATGGACAGTGGTATTCTCTGGAGGGGCAGTGATACGATCACCATCTGACATGTGTCCTCATTACATTTTCCAAAACAACTTTTCATCAGAGCATAAAGTTCGAATGAAGAGGGCCGCGGGATATTGTTGTCAATCGTCGAATTAAATCAACGGTTGATACAAACCTGTAACAATAAACTTGCGTGACGTGAATTTTTAGGTTTGACCGCCATTTGTCTCAGTGAACTAATTAATGGTATTTACTCCTATTTGTAGAGTATAGGTAAAAGATTTTTAATTTTAATGTTTTTAAATTAATGGGAGTATGGAACAAGAGTAATGGTAATATCATTATGTTATTTCCGTTTTATTTTTTTGAATATGTAATGCAACACACAGTAGTGTTGACTAGGGTATTGTGAAACACACAGTAGTGTGAATATAGAAGAACAGGGGCAGCGTGGAATTTTTTTTTGGTTGATTGTAATGCAATATAGCGCAGCAGCGCATGGATGTTTTTTTTGTTGATTGAAGTATAATGTAACGCACAACAGTGCGAGGGTAGTTTTGTTGATTGTTCGTTGAATGCAATATGCGTAGCAGCACGAAGGGAATGTAAGTTTTTTTTTGTAATGGAATATGCAGCAGTATAAATATATGTAATTTTACACACAACAGTGTAATATTTTGCAAGTAGAAACAAAGTATGTTCAGGAGAAGACAGAGTATTTTTTTTTTGTATGGAACTGGAAGTTCTTGGTGAATCCCTCTGTTAAGAGGAAGATCCTTTTGTAACAGGTTGTTTTATTAATGAATACGATGTTTTTATGAGTGTGTGAAACTTTGTTCTTCAGAAATCAAATTTAGCTTCCCTGTGTTAAGATCCTGTGCAAAAACAGAGCATTGTTCGCTGTTCTTTTGTTTTGGAATTAAACAGAAAATTCCCAACATTGGTATCAGAGCTTGTCCATGCTCTTTGAAGGTGTCAAAGAAGCTGAAGGAAGGGTTTCTTGCTGCAGCAGCTTCTCCAGTAGAGTGAAGACTCAGTCAAAAATCCAAGGTATTTCTCAAAAACAAAATTGTGTTGAAGATAGTCAGTGATTTTAAGCACACAGTCAAGTATTTTGAAGAGTGCAAGAATTGTTGGAGCTAGCACTAGCATGGGTATCTTTAATACTCAGCTCCCATAGTTTAATGGGAAAAACTATGACTATTGGGCAATAGCTATGAGAGCTTTGTTTGCCTCAGAAGACTTATGGAAATTCGTTGAGGATGGATTTGAAGAGCTAGCAGATGAAGATGAGTTTAATAACTTGACACAGGCAAAGAAAGATCTGTTGAAGAGCTATAAGAAGAAGTATTCTAAAGCCCTCTTATTTTTGTATCAAGCAGTGCATGATAGTGTGTTTCCAAGGATAGCAGCAGCCAATACATCCAAAGAAGCATGGCAAACTCTCAAGATAGCCTATCAAGGCATGGAGAAAGTGAAGACAACAAAACTACAGTTGCTGAGGAGAGATTTTGAGAATTTATGCATGAAGGAGTCAGATATAATTGACTTATTCTTCACACATGTGATTGGTCTGGTCACACAGATAAGGTCTCATGGAGAGATTCTTGAAGAAAGGAGGATTGTGGAGAAACTATTGAGGGTACTACCCTCAAAGTTCGATGTGATTGTCACCACCATAGAAGAGACAAAGGATCTCACAAACTTTACAGTTGATGAACTACATGCATCACTGATAACACATGAGCAGAGATTGAGTAGAAATGAAAACTCATCTCTAGAGCATGCCTTCAAGACCCAGATGTCCTTTGGAAGAGAAAGAAGTCAAGGCAAAGGAAACAAGAGAGGAAGAGGCAGAATCCAAAACAGAGGTGGAAGAAACAATCTAGCAAATGCTCAAGGAAGAGGCAGCAATCCAAATCAGAACCAAGGCCAAGGCAGCAGCCAACAAAGTGGACAACATCATGCTTAAGGACAAAGGTATGAAAAATCCAATGTCCAATGTTATTGTTGTAAAAAATATGGGCATTATGCAAATGAACGTAGGAAGAAGCAGCATGATATGAGTAATAGAACTAGTGCACATTTCACTAAAGAAAATATCAGCCAAAATAATTTGCTTTTAGCCTGTAACATTGCTGAAGAAAAGAGTGAAGATGTATGGTTTCTAGACTCTGGTTGCAGCAACCATATGACAGGAAACATAGCCCTGTTTTCTATGTTAGATCAGAATGTGAAGTCACAAGTCACACTAGGGACTAATAATAAAGTTTCTGTTATGGGAAAAGGATAAGTAAAAGTTTTAACAAAGAAAGGAGAAAGAAAAACCAAAGTAGAAGTTTATTATGTTCCTGGAATGAAATGTAACCTCTTAAGTATTGGAAAGCTTGTTCAAAAGGGTTACAATGTTTTCTTTGTGAATGATGTATGCACCATCATGGATAGAGCACCCAGCAAACAATGTATTGCTGAAGTAAAGATGACAAAGAACAGGATGTTCCCTCTGGGAATGAAGGCAAATTTGAAAATAAAAGAAGTAATTGCAGCAATGACTCAATAGGATTTTCAAAGTGAACCAAAGGATGAAAATTGGTTGTGGCACTTGAGATTTGGACATCTCAACTTTGGAGGTCTTAATTTGTTGAGTAGAAAAGGAATGGTAAGAGGATTTCCATTGATAGAGAAACCGGACAACCTTTGTGAAGGTTGTATCTTGGGGAAACAACACAGAGAAAGTTTTCCATCATGGAAAAGCATAAGGGCAAAAGCACCCTTAGAGATTGTCCACTCAGATTTATGTGGACCAATGAAAACTCCATCACTTGCAGGCAGCCACTGCATACTAACATTTATTGATGATTTTACTAGAAAAACTTGGGTTTATTTCCTGAAGAACAAAAGTGAAGTGTTTGAAAGATTTTTCAATTTCAAGGCACTCGTAGAAAACCAAAGCAGGCTGTATATCAAAGTTCTAAGAACTGATAGAGGAGGTGAGTATATCTCCAAGGAATTTCTACGTTTTTGTAGAGAAAATGGAATACATAAACAGTTTGCCACTAGGTACACCCCACAGCAAAATGGAGTTGCTGAAAGGAAGAACAAGACAATCATGGATATGGCGAGGAGCATGTTGAAGGCAAAGCATTTGCCAAATGATTATCGAGCTAAAGCTGTACATTGTGTAGCGTACATTTTTGAATAGATTCCCTACAAAAGCAGTGATGAACAGAGTACCGGAAGAAGCATGGAGTGGGAGAAAGCAAGGAGTCACCCACATGAAAGTTTTTGGATGTGTGGCTTATGCACACATTCCAGATCAGCTAAGGAAGAAGTTGGACAACAAAGGGGAGAAATTTCATTGGATACAGTGAGGAATCCAAAGCTTACACGTTGTATAACCCATCCACCAAGAATTTGATTGTGAGTAGAGATGTTCAATTCATTGAAGAGGAAGCTTGGGATGGAAGCATAGAGAAGACAGTGAATGTGAAAAGCTCTATGTCACATGATGAAAATGATGAGGAGATAGCTGAAATACATCCCCAACCAGCAGCACCAACACAAGGACAGCAAGGGACACCCTTGAGGAGAAATGAAAGTGCTTCTCCAAGCACATCACAAGGAGGAAATTCAAGTGCTTCTTCAAGCACTTGCACACCAAATCAAAGAGGTAAGAAGTTCAGAAATTTAAGTGATATTTATGAGCAAGAGGCAGCAAATGAAGGTATGAATTCTTTTTTTGCTCTATATTGTCATGTCGATGACCTTGTTCATTTCGAAGAAGCAATTAAGGATAAGAAATGGATAGAAGCTATGGATGAGGAGATCAATGCCATAGAAAGAAATAATACATGGGATTTAGTTGTACTACCAAGATGAAAGGAAATCATTGGAGTTAAATGGGTCTACAAGACCAAGAGTAATGCTGAAGGTAAAATAGAAAGACACAAGGAAAGACTTGTTGTCAAAGGATATAAGCAACAGTATGGGAGAGACTATGAGGAAACTTTTGCACCGGTTGCTAGAATGGAAATAGTGAGAGCAGTGTTGTCCAAAGCAGCACAAAACAAGTGGAGAGTTTACCAAATGGACGTGAAGTCAACATTTCTAAATGGAGTGTTAATGGAAGAGGTTTACATTGAACAACCTCTAGGCTATGAAAAGAAAGGCCAAGAGCACAAAGTGTGCAAATTGAAGAAAGCTCTTTATGGGCTGAAGCAAGAACCAAGAGCATGGCACAATAGGATAGATTCCTATCTACTGGAAAATGGATTTGAGAAGTGTGAGGGCGAACCCACCCTCTACATAGAAGAAAAGGATGGTAAATTACTAATTGTTGTGTTATATGTTGATGATGTTATTTTCACAGACAATGATGATTATCTTATTGAAAATTTCAAAACAGTCATGAAAGAAGAATTTGAAATGACTAACATGGGCTTGCTGAGATACTTCTTAGGAATAGAAATAGAACAAAATGGAAATGGGATTTTTATCTCACAAGGGAAATATGTTAATGAAGTGTTGGAAAGATTTAATATGCAGGATAGCAAGGCAGCAATCACTTCCACAATGATGGGATTAAAACTCAGCAAAGAGGACAACAGCAAATATTTTGATCCTAGTTTGTACAAGAGCATAGTTGGCAGCCTCATGTATTTAACTGCAACTAGGCTGGATATAATGTTTGTTGTTAGTTTAATTTCCAAATTCATGGGGAGGCCAAAAGAAGCACATTGGCAAGCAGCAAAAAGAATTTTGAGGTATGTTAAAGGTACTAAAAGATTTGGCATTTTATATACTACTTCAGAATGTTCAGATTTAATTGGATACACTCATAGTGATTGGACTGGAAGTGTAGATGATCGGAAAAACACATCCGGTTATGTTTTTCACATGGGTTCAGGAGCCATTTCATGGGCTTCTAAAAACAGCCTTTTGTAGCGTTGTCTATAGAAGAGGCAGGATATGTGGCAGCTACAGCAGCAGCATGTCAAGCAGTTTGGATGAGAAGGATGCTAAGGAGCTTATGCCAAGAGAAAGTAAAAGGAACTGTGATTTTTTGTGACAATAGCTCAACTATTGTATTATCCAAGAATTCTGTGTTTCATAAGAGAACGAAACACATTGACACAAAGTTTCACTACATCAGGGAATTGGTGAACAATGGAGAAATTGTTTTACAGCATTGCAGAACTCAGGAGCAGGTTGCAGATATTCTGACCAAACCATTGGGACAGAAAAGTTTCGAATTTTTGAGGAAATGTCTAGGTATGACTGATAACCGAGAAGTTGAAATTAAAGGGGAGTGTTGAAAATATAATTTCAACTGCCATGCAGCTGAAAACCGCTGAGCCATTTATTGCACCACCTTTTCACGGATAGTGGTATTCTCGGAAGGGGCAACGATACAATCACCATCTAACGCATGTCCTGAGTACATTTTCCAAAACAACTTTTCATCGGAGCATAAAGCTTGAATGAAGAGGGCCGCGCAATATTGTTGTCAACCGTCGGATTAAATCAACGGTTGATACAAACCTGCAACAATGAACTTGCGTGACATGAAGTTTTGGCTTTGACCACCGTTTGTCTTAGTGATGTAATTAATGGTATTTACTCTTGTTCGTAGAATATAGGTAAAAGACTTTTAATTTTAATGTTTTTAAATTGACGGGAGTATGGCACAAGAGTAATGGTAATATCATTATGTTGTTTTCATTTTATTTTTTTGAATATGTAATGCAACACACAGTAGTGTTGATCGGGTATTGTGAAACGCACAACAGTGCGAATATAGAAGAATAGGGGCAGCGTGGAATTTTTTGGTTGATTGTAATGCAATATAGCGCAGTAGTGCATGGATGTTTTTTTTGTTGATTGAAGTATAATGTAATGCACAGCAGTGCGAGGGTAGTTTTGTTGATTGTTCGTTGAATGAAATATGCATAGCAGCATGAAGGGAATGTAAGTTATTTTTTTGTAATGGAATATGCAGTAGTATAAATATATGTAATTTTACACACAACAGTGTAATATTTTGCAAGCAGAAACAGAGTATGTTCAGGAGAAGACAGAGTAATTTTTTTTGTATGGAACTGGAAGTTCTTGGTGAATCCCTCTGTTAAGAGGAAGATCCTTTTGTAACAGGTTGTTTTATTAATGAATACAATGTTTTTATGAGTGTGTGAAACTCTGTTCTTCAGAAATCAAATTTAGCTTCCCTGTGTTAAGATCCTGTGCAAAAATAGAGCATTGTTCTATGTTCTTTTGTTTTGGAATTAAACAGAAAATTCCCAACATGAATTCTGCTAAGAAACCCTTCGAGATCGGTGAATTTATATGCCAAGGCTTCAACTTGACCCCAAGAAAAGTACAGTGGGCAGTGAACTATTCTAGGGTGAAGTGTTCTTGCAAGGGAGAAAATAGAAGGAGAAAATGGGTCTTCAATGTAAACTGAAAGAGTCTCGAAGAAAACTTAGGAGAAAGCATCAAAGGAAAAATGAAAAACATTGTTTTGTTGAGTTTAGTGATTTGTACGCTGATGGACCAGTAGCTGATCAAGATGCAGATTTGGAATTTGGTGAGATTATTAAATGGTTAATGCCAGATTTACCATCTTTTTCAGGTATGAATTATGAAATATGGGCAAATGAAAGAAAAACAGTACTGTGGAAGGTAAATTTATGGGATTATGTTGAAGATGTTATTAAGGATAGTGGAGATGCATTAGTATTACGTTTTATAACATCTGCAGTAGATGAAAACATCATACTCATCATAATATATGAATATGAAGAGATTCTTAGTACAAAATTTTTATGGAATGTTTTAGAGATGAAATATCTTTTGAATGAGAGAAATTATGTTGAAGATATTGCTCTTGATAATGATCCCATATTTGATGGTGAAACTGAAGAGGTAATCATGGGTGATGAATGTGTGTCTGTAAAGGTAATCATGGGTGATGAATGTGTGTCTGTAAATGAAACTTGTAATGATGAAAACATATCCATCATTACATAACCTTAAATTTTTCCTAATGTAGAAATCAAGTTTGATGAGACTTATATACCTCATGATGAGTGAATCAATTTGATGATTGAAAAACATCTTATTGATGAATTACCGTTTGGTGAGAAGGAAGGCCTATCTTCACATATAGATCAAATGCAGAACATGCTTGCAACAACAGAACTGGGTGAAGAGGATGAAGGCATAATTATGTAAGTAGAAAGGGATGAAGTAGGGAGAGATGGTGAAATGAAAGCTCTCCTGAAGGAGGAGGAAGATAAAAGAAAATGCGGTCCTCTTTATAAATCTAACATTGTTTTATGTGCACATATTGGGAGGCAAGAAACAACAATGAATTTTGAAGAAGAATTGAAGTTTCTTGAAGCATGGTTGGAAACACCATGCCTTTATGAAGTCAACATAGAAGTTGCACTAATGAATGGTGAAGATATCATCACTGGGGTTCAGATGATTGACACCAGAAATACTGAGAAGGAAAATTCTCCTATCGAGCCTGCCATATTTTTGAGAAGGGTGAGAATTAGAATTCAAGTTTTCCTTCACAAGGGAAGAAATGAGGTGAAGAGATATCACTACCTCATGGGGAGGAAAGTCAAGATGAATCCTCATCCACAAATGAACAATTATGGGTTCTGCTACAAGAAGACAAAAATGAAAGCTATGTCTTTTACCATTGTAAGCCTAGGTGAGACTGAGACCAGCACGCGTTGTATGTCATTTGAGTGCTTTAGTGTACCCTTTCTCCATTAAGGGGGAGTGTTAGAATTAATGGAGAAAGATAGAGCTAGTTAAGGATAGGATTGAGACTCTAAGATTAGGTCTCTCATCCTACTATCTAGGGAGTGGTTCAAACCACCGCATTGTGTGAAAGCCTATATATACTAGGTTGTTCTCCCAATGTGTAATAGAGTGTATCTTGTATGAATGTTTATACACTCTCCAAGTAACTTACCTTCATAGTAGTTTAGCAAATAAATCCGATTTTTATTAGAAGGGAGCGGACTCTCAGGAATCTTCATTTGCATCACAAACATCACATGGATTTTCATATAGATCGCTAGACCACATGACGAAGGTCACATGTAAACCATTATACTATTCTTATTGCTAATTTTTTTTTTTTTTTAATTATGATCCAATTGTGTTCTATGAATTAGAAATATCAGTAAATTGGATTCAAAATATGGGTAAAGTTAATCTTATACTCTTATCATTTCATATAACATCTCAAGGAAGTATGAGAAATTCTTATACTGATATTAGAGAATAGATCTAATACCCCTAATCAGCCTAGAAAGAGCTACCAATATGAGAAATCATAACAACTACTTGTTCGGCTTCTAGAAGAATAAATCAGAACTCATACTATCCACAGAACTAGTCTCTCAATACTTGTAGGTTCATAAACTCAAAAGGTAAAAGACAAAATGTTCTACAAAAACCTTACCTATAGCACGTGTGCTGAGAGCACGTTTCTAAGCGTTGATACAAATACACATTTTAACAGTTGCCGAGAACTGATCATAAACTCAAAAGGTAAGAGACAAACTGTTCTACAAAAACCCTACCTATAGTTGATACAAAGACACGTTTAACAATTGCCGAGAACTGATCTCTTTAGGCATAAAGCATATAGACTATTTTAAGATATTATTTATTTGTCATTTTTCTAGTAACATTAGGCCATAACCTTCCCCTAGATAAGAGTTTCTACCCCTTAGCTGAAATATCCACTAGACCTATTGACTAGCAAGAGCCTACCACCTGATAACCAATTGTCATTGCTTGAAGGTTACTAATAGCATGTTCTCATTACCGATAGCGAGGAGTCCTTTACCGGATTAGTCCAATAGAGTGAGGATTTTTTCGATGGGATGGATGAATGGGCAACTTCCAGAAAGCATTCAAGGACCGGGGATTACACTTTAAAACCATAAAATATTTCTATTGCTACCTGTACGTAAATATGCATTTTTAGAAACATAAAACTTTTGAACCTATCATGATAGGGTTGCATAAAATTGAAATTACCCATTAACGACTCAAATAATTTCACAGTATTTTGTGCAGTAAGGAAATAATCAGATAATATCCATGTCAATGAAATGTGACAAGGATTCAAACAGTTACCTATTGAATATTTAGATAATGATAGTGATAGTTAAAAAAGACACAAAAATTTGTTCAATAATCAGTATACATGAAATTTTATACATTGAAGACACAAACAACTCTTTAATAGTCAATATACATGAAATTTTGTACATTTCTTTGAAACTAAATAGAGGGCGAATGAATTACACCTCCATACAATCATCATAACCCCGTGACTGGATCTATCAAGTTTAGGTTCAGCTTCATGAATGGTTTAGCATAGAATTGAAATTACCCATTAACAACCCGAGGATTTTTACAGTAGTTTGAGCAACTACAAAATATTATAGATACTCTCCATGTTTATGAAATATAGTTAGGATTCAAACTTTATCTATTGAATATTCAAAAATTGATAATGACAGTAAAATATAAACAGATAGTTCTTGAAATTCTTGAAATAATCAATATAATTGTAAAACTGTAAGAAGAATACCCTAAAACATCGGTATCTCATCCTTTGTTGGTTCTTTAGGAATAATAAAGGATTCTTCTTACAGTTTTAATGTTTAGATTCAAAAATGTTTTGGTTTCCTTGAAACAAAGGATGTATCCTTGGCTCAGAAAAGCATGGGTTGGTACCGCTAGCAATTTCGTCTTTTGCGATTCGGTCATAGAAGTCTTGCCATGTAACCTCTTTTGAGGGTGTAGGGTTGGTTTCTCCTGTTTTCCAATGCAGCCCGTAGTAATTTTTCTGTAAACTTAATGATTGTTTTGTTGAAAAAGGGGAGAACTTGCTGACAAAATGTTGCACTCAGTAGTGTTTTTTTGTAAACTTAATTTATTTCCCCTATCGTCTTGCTAGAAAGGGTGATAACTCGCAGTATTCATTTAGAATCTATTATTGTATAATGCTAATGGATTCAAGGAAAATTGAGGCATGAGCGGGACTTCTTGAACAAAAGAAGATGGAGATTGCCTTAGGGCATCCCAATTCCTCCTGCATTGTGCGAGACATAGGACAAAATGTGGTGGAAAGGTTCAGGGTGGATGCATGGCGTGCAGTTGATAATGGAATGCCTAAGAACGTGTCCCTCGTGTGAGCTCCCATAACAAAATGATCAGACACGCATCCCTCAACGCTTTTGGTGAATTAATAAAATTATGTTAGCATGTGTTACACGTGGTGAACGTAACATAATGTTACAAATTTTATTTATGATGAAAACGACCAAATTGTAAAAATTAGATTAGACATAAAGTTGCAAATTTTAGGATTCGACATGAAGATGCAAATTTTACTTATCCAACAATGCGCTTTCCCTTGCCTTTGCTCAGGCACATGTTGAATGGACTAAAGAATTAACAAGTTCACCGATATAATTCATTAGTACATACACTTAACATGTCCCTACCTTGGCTTATGGTTTTTAATGGGAGTGTTGCTAGCAAGTAGGCAAGCCAGTTGCACTGCTCTCTGGTGTACTTTCCGGTAAACAAGCTAGCCCCACGCTGTCCTGAAGCAACAGAAATCCTTCACTATACAGTTTAGATATGTAATTACTGTCTCACTTTGATCCCCTGTCCATTTCTTTTTTATCTCTGACCTAATTCTTAGCCATAATCAATGATTATATTATTTATTAATTTCATAGAAATAACAATGTCATGTTCCTCATATGTTGTTCACAAAGTTTGATCTCAATGTTAATCTGGCAGTATGTATGTTGTATTACATGGGTTTTTAAAAATTGTTCGAACATGGAGCCTATCATAATTTGAGTACTAACGTATACCAAAAGAAAGAGAAAATCATATTCATCAGTTAGTAATCAATATTCAATGTTAAAAATATACCAAAATATTATCAATCATATTCAATCTTCCCTTTTCAGCAGTCGTCGATTGCTTTCTGGGCAGGGACTTTCGACAGTGTTGTGGCGCTGGTTTAAATTTAAGATAATAAGATATGTGTATCTACATACATATTTCTCCACGAGGGAAAAAAATTATTGCAACCATTCAGCTTGAAAATTTTATATGTGAAAAATAATAAAAAAATAACAAAGCATTATGTAATATTTTATATAAATAAAATTGTAGAATTAAATAAAAAATAACAGTTAGCGAATTATCATTTTAAGGGCAAGGTCCACATAAATTCCAAGTGTGTGGTGAGGTATTAATTTCGCTTTTCTCGTTTGGCTTTCCATCTACACAAAATTTCACATAGAGAAAGTGTAGGCAAAATGCTTGAAAGTGAAAGAACAAGTTGATCTCGAGAAAACCCTTTTATTTTGAAACTTAAAGAAAATGAATCCTGTAGCAAAATGACTTGATTTTTACACACAATGACTTGGTTTTTACACATTGTTGGTTTTCTGTGTTGCATAACTTTGATCAATTATTAGCCTATCTCTAATTTGTTGGGGATTTTTAATTTTTTACTGAGAACAGAGTATTACACCACCAGAAAAGGACTATTCATTAAAACAAAATGCCTGATACATATTCATCCTCTTTGCTGAGAGGGATTCACCACAAAAATACATTCAACAAAACTCTGTCTTCACGTGAGAATTTACACTGCTGGGAAAAATTATCATTTTCTTTCTCATTTTCTTTTCTTTTACTGCTGTAAAACACTTTTACATTTACTGGTGTAAAACTATTTTTTTTACACACTGCTATAAAACTAATTTTCATATGCAGCTCCACACAAAATGATGTGCTTACACTCCCGCACTGCTGTGCATATTCTACATACCTCACTCAAAACATATGCGCTCCCCCGTTCTCTTTATGCACTGCTGTGCGATAATTCTTTTTGGTTTTTGGTTTCTACGAATAAGGAGAAATTCATTAAATGTCTTCATGGAAAAAAGTCTTCAGTCAACCAAGCTTTTATTTTACTCCACGCAACATTTACTGCAGGCTCGTATGCATCTTGGAACAATCGACGGCGGAGGCGGTGGAGGATTTCGGGAGACACTTTTATGTTGAACTTTACGTCCCGAAAAGTCAGAAATGATGACGTATGTAGAGAGCCATGCGTCAACAGGAGATTGTATCGGGCTCGATTATACGGAAAATGCCTTCGCCGGAAAGTGGTCCGAAAAGTTTCAGGTAGATTTGCTGAGCGGTATCGGGGAGCTGTATGTATACTGTTGAAATTACATATTCAACACTCCCCTTTAATTTCAACTACTGGGCATTCAGTCATACCCAGACACTTTCTCAAAAATTCAAAGCTTTTCTGATTTAGTGGCTTTGTCAAGATGTCTGCAACCTGTTCTTGAGTCCTGCAATGTTCTAGGACAATTTCTCCATTGTTCACCAATTCTCTGATGTAGTGAAACCTTGTATCAATGTGTTTCGTTCTCTTATGAAACACTGAATTCTTGGACAATGCAATAGCTGAGCTATTGTCACAAAAAATCACCGTCGCTTTTGCCTACTCTTGGCCTAAGCTCCTCAACATTCTTCTCATCCAAACTGCTTGACATGCTGCTGCTGTAGCTGCCACATATTCAGCCTCTGCTGTAGACAATGCTACAATGGACTGCTTCTTAGAAGCCCATGAAATGGCTCCTGAACCCATATGAAAAACATAACCGGAAGTGCTTTTCCGATCATCTACACTTCCAGCCCAATCACTATCAGTGTATCCAATTAAATTTGAACTTTCTGAGACATTATATAAAATTCCAAACATTTTGGTACCTTTGACATACCTCAAAATTCTCTTTGCTCCCTGCCAATGTGCCTCCTTTGGCCTCTCCATGAATCTGGAAATTAAACTAACAGCAAACATAATGTCAGGCATAGTAGCTGTTAAATACATAAGGCTGCCAACAATACTCTTGTACAAACTAGGATCAAAGTCCTTGCTGCTGTCCTCTCTGCTGAGTTTTAATCCCATTACTGTGGGAGTGATTGCTGCCTTTCATTCTTGCATATTAAATCTGCTCAATACTTGATTTACATATCTAGCTTGTGAGATAAAGATTCCTTTTTCATTTTGATCTACTTCTATGCCTAAGAAGTATCTCAAGAAACCCATGTCAGTCATTTCAAATTCCTCTTTCATGACTGATTTAAAATTATCAATGAGCTGATCATCATTACCTGTGAAAATAACATCGTCAACATATAAGACAACAATCAAAATTTTACCATCTTTTTCTTTGATGTAGACGGTGGGTTCTCCCTCACACTTGTCAAATTCATTATTCAATAGATAGGAATCTATCCTGCTGTACCATGCTCTTGGCACTTGCTTCAGCCCATAAAGAGCCTTCTTCAATTTGCACACTTTGTGCTCTTCACCTTTCTTCTCATAGCCTAGAGGTTGTTCAACATAAACCTCTTCCTTTAACACTCCATTTAGGAATGCTGACTTCACGTCCATTTGGTAGACTTTCCATTTGTTTTGTGCTGCTATGGACAGCACTGCTCTCACGGTTTCCATTCTTGCAACCGGTGCGAAAGTCTCCTCATAATCTCTCCCATACTGCTGCTTGTATCCTTTGACAACCAGCCTTGCCTTGTGCCTTTCTATCTTGCCTTCAGCATTGCTTTTGGTCTTGTAGACCCATTTCACTCCAATGACTTCTTTGCCTTTTGGTAGCTCAACCAAATCCCATGTTTTGTTTCTCTCTATGGCATTGATCTCCTCATCCATAGCTTCTATCCATTTCCTATCTTTAATTGCATCCTTGAAATGAATAGGATCATCAACATGACAATACAAGGCAAATAAGGAATTCATTCATTCATCATAAATATCACTTAGATTTCTAAACTTCTTACCTCTTTCATTTGGTGTGCAAGTGCTTGATGACGCACTTGAATTTCCTCCTTGTGGTGTGCTTGGAGAAGCACTTTCATTTATCCTCAATGGTGTCCTTTGCTGTCCTTGTGTTGGTGCTGCTGTTTGGGGATGTATTTCAGCCACCTCCTCATCATCTTCATCATGAGACAAACAGTTTTTAACATTCATTGTTTTCTCTATGCTTCCATCCCAAGCTTCCTCCTCAATGAATTGAACATCTCTGCTGACAAAAAACTTCTTGGTGAATGGGATATACAACCTGTAGGCTTTGGATTCCTCACTTTATCCAATGAAGATACATTTCTCTCCTTTGCTGTCCAACTTCCTCCTTAGCTGATCTGGTATGTGTGCATAGGCCACACATCCAAAAACTCTCATGTGGGTGACTCCTTGCTTTCTCCCACTCCATGCTTCTTCCGGCACTTTGTTCAACACTGCTTTTGTAGGAAACCTGTTCAAAATATACACAGCACAATTTACAGCTTCAGCCCAATAATCATTTGGCAAATGCTTTGCCTTCAACATGCTCCTCGCCATATCCATGATGGTCCTGTTCTTCCTTTCAGCAACTCCATTTTGTTGTGGGGTGTATCTAGCTGTAAACTGTTTGTGAATTCCATTTTCTCTACAAAATCTTAGGAATTCCTTGAAGATATACTCACCTCCTCTATCAGTTCTCAAAACTTTAATGTGCAGCCCGCTTTGGTTTTCCACAAATGCCTTGAAATTTTGGAATTTCTCAAACACTTCACTTTTGTTTTTAAGGAAATATACCCAAGTTTTTCTTGTAAAATCATCAATGAATGTTAGGAAATATTGGCTGCCTGCTAATGATGGAGCTTGCATCGGTCCACATAAATCCGAGTGGATGATCTCTAAGGGTGCCTTTGCCCTTATGCTTTTACCTGATGGAAAACTTTCTCTATGTTGTTTTCCCAAAATGCAACCTTCACAAAGGTTGTCCGGTTTCTTTATCAATGGTAATCCTCTTACCATTCCTTTTCTGCTTAACAAGTTTAGACCTCCAAAATTGAGATGTCCAAATCTCAAGTGCCACAACCAATTTTCATCCTTTGGCACACTTTGGAAAGCCTCTTCTGCAATTTCTCCTTTGCTTTTCAGATCTGCCCTTATTCTAAGAGGGAACATCCTGTTCCTTGTCATCTTCACTTCAGCAATGCATCTTTTTCTGGGTGCTATATCCATGATGGTGCACACATCATTCTCAAAGAAAACATTGTAACCCTTTTGAACAAGCTGTCCAATACTCAAGAGGTTACATCTCATTCCAGGGACATAGTAGACATCTGCTATAGTTTTCCTTTCTCCTTGCTTTGTAAATATTTTTACCTCTCCTTTTCCCATAATAGAAATTTTGCTATCAGTTCCTAGTGTGACTTTTGATTTCATATTTTTATCTAGGGTAGAAAAGAGAGCTATATTTCCTGTCATATGGTTGCTGCAACCTGAGTCTAAAAACCATATGTCCTCACTGTTTGTTTCAGCCATGTTACAAGCTAACAACACATTATCTTGGCTGATGTTTTCTCTAGTGACATTTGCATTTGGTCTATTGTTCATATCATGTTGCTTCTTCCTACATTCACTGGCATAATGCCCATATTTTTTACAATAATAGCATTGAAAATTGGATTTTTCATACCTTTGTCCTTGAGCATGATATTGTCCTATTTGTTGGCTGCTGCCTTGGCCTTGGTTCTGATTTGGATTGCTGCCTCTTCCTTGAGCATTTGGTGGGCTGTTCCTTCCACCTCTGTTCTGGCTTCTGCCTCTTCCTCTCTTGTTTCCTCTGCCTTGACCTCTTCCTCTTCCAAAGGACATCTGGGTCTTGAAGGCTTGCTCTAGAGATGAGTTTTCATTCCTACTCAACCTCTGCTCATGTGTTATGAGTGATGTATGTAGCTCATCAACTGAAAAGTTTGAGAGATCCTTTGTCTCTTCAATGGTGGTGACAATCGCATCAAACTTTGAGGGTAAGACCCTCAATATTTTCTCCACAATCCTCCTTTCTTCAATGGTTTCTTCATGAGTCCTCATCTGTGTGATCAGACCAATCACATGTGTTAAGAATGAGTCAATGTTGTCTGACTCCTTCATGTTCAGATTCTCAAAATCCTTCCTCAGCAATTGTAGTTTTGCTGTCTTCACTCTCTCCATGCCTTGATAGGTTGTCTTGAGAGTTTGCCATGCTTCATTGGATGTATTAGCTGCTTCTATCCTTGGAAATACACTCTGGTCCACTGCTTGATACAATAATACAATGGCTTTTGCATCCTTCTTTCTATTGCTCTTCAGCAGATCTCTCTCTCCCTGAGTTAAGTTGTTAAATTGATTTTCATCTGCTGGTTCTGCAAACCCAGATTCAACTAATTCCCATAAATCTTGAGAGATAAATAAAGCTCTCATGGTTATTGACCAGTAGTCATAGTTCTTCCCATTAAACTGTGGGAGCTGGGTATTAAACATACCCATGCTAGTGCTGGTACTAGTCATTCCTTGCATCCTCAACAATGCTTCAATTTCTTGACTGTGTATTTTAAAACACTGACTGTTTCAGCAGTAACAAAAAGAAAACTTTGAGGAATACCTGAATCTTTTTCCTGAGACTTCACTTTGCTGGAGAAGATTTACTGCTGCAACAAAAGACTCCTCCCTTCAGCTTCTTGAACACATTCAAAGAGCCTAAGCCTGCTCTGATACCACTGTTGGGGATTTTTCTGGTAAAATCCCAAAAAGAAAAAAAACTTAAACACAGAGGCAATGCTCTGTTTCCTTCACTCCATGATCTTTTGTGCATAGGGAAGCTTTTAAAAAAAAATTACTGAGAACAGAGTATTACACCACCAGAAAAGAATTTCTATTCATTAAAACAAAATGCCTGATACATATTCATCCTCTTTGCTGAGAGGGATTCACCACAAAAATACATTCAACAAAACTCTGTCTCCACCTGAGAATTTACACTGCTGGGAAAAATTCTCATTTTCTTTTACTGCTGTAAAACACTTTTACATTTACTGGTGTAAAACTATTTTTACACACTGCTGTAAAACTAATTTTCATATGCAGCTCCACACAAAATGATGTGCTTACACTCCCGCACTGCTGTGCATATTCTACATACCTCACTCAAAACATATGCGCTCCCCCGTTCTCTTTATGCACTGCTGTGCGATAATTCTTTTTGGTTTTTGGTTTCTACGAATAAGGAGAAATTCATTAAATGTCTTCATGAAAAAAAGTCTGCAGTCAACCAAGCTTTTATTTTACTCCACGCAACATTTACTGCAGGCTCGTATGCATCTTGGAACAATCGACGGCGGAGATTGATGAAGACAATCGGACGGTGGTGGAGGATTTCGGGAGACACTTTTATGTTGAACTTTACGTCCCGAAAAGTCAGAAATGATGACGTATGTAGAGAGCCACGCGTCAACAGGAGATTGTATCGGGCTCAATTATACGGAAAATGCCTTCGCTGGAAAGTGGTCCGAAAAGTTTCAGGTAGATTTGCTGAGCGGTATCGGGGAGCTGTACATATACTGTTGAAATTACATATTCAACATAATTAGCCACATTTAGTTGTACTTTATTCAAAGTAGGGGAGTAGAGTTATGTATATATGAGTTTTATTTGACTTCACTATGAGTGGAGTCACATTATGAGCAGAATCATGCATAAGCCATGAAATAGTTAACCAATGATTGATGTTGATTCCCTAGTTAACTAGATCTAAGTGCCACTTCATTTTAGTACAATTTGACTTATGTGTGTTGATTCTCTAGTTAGCTATGGGAATTTGCTATTTGAACTCACTAGCTATCTAGTTAACTAGGCCTATACTTAACATATGCTTTCCACTCACTATGACAACCAACCAAGGCCCATGTTCTCTTAGAGGTTATATATCATTGTATTATACTTCATTTTTTTTAAATAGGGATATAGAGACAAATTGAATTATAATATGTTTCAACAGTTAATTATTATCTTGCAATTGTTAACTTTTTTTCCACCCACATTCTCCCTAGTTGTAAAAAACTTTTCGTATGGTATTAAATAAAGGTTGATGGTGAAGCAAAGTACAACCATATTTGTAGGTATTGTAAATTGAATATCAAGAAACTAGGATCACCATTTATAGTCTCAACAACAAGCTATTCCCATGTCATTTAACACAAAAGAATGGAAACCAAAAATCCTTCTTGTGTGAGGTAAGGGGCTCTTTAGAATCATTATGGGAAATGAAGCCATGCCAAATGCAACTATCATGAAAATAAAATAATTCAACACAATGGATGAAGCATATGGGATTCACTGCTTATCCATTTCTCTATATGTACTCTTTTAGATAGTGTCTGCCACCACTGCTAATAAATTTTGGACAACCCTTGATATCCCTTGAGCAAGAAGGACATGATAAGTGAACATGAGTTAGAAATGAGCTCTTTTCTTTGATCCTGAGCAATTTTGAAACCTTATAGGACTTATTCAAGTAGTTCAAGTTGATACTTCAAGAGCTAAAAAGATGCACTATTGGAAAGAAAGAAGGAACAACTTATTCTCTCTATTATGTCCAAGCTCATAGTAGAATAATGTGTTTTCTTTCTTCATTCCATGCTTCAATATTAATGGTGGGCGGAGCATGTAAATTTATGGACTCTTTCATTGTGTCTCTCATGCAAGAACAAGACAAACCTATCAAAATGGGTGTTGGAAAATTAATAGACTTAGGGTTTATATAGATTTTCCTTAACTTGATAATTACCTGTGATATTATTGGCCTTTTATTACTTCTTTAGTCCTTTGTTCATCCAAAAATTAATACTTTTTAGAGGTAGCAAAAAACCATTAAATTTCAAAAAGCGTTGATTCATAATACACATTTTTTTTCTAACATATTTTTGAGACTTAAATGTTAGTGATTTTTGAAACATAAAAGTTAGTGGTTATTTTTAAAATTTTAGTGCTGTTCATGTCAATTTCAAAAGGGTTGTTGTAACACCAACCCTATTTTTTTTTTAGGCTTGTTTTTGACACTTTAAATTTTTTGATATATCAAGTATGGATAATTTTGTTTAAATGTTTACTATTTTCATGCAGATTTTGAAAAGCATCAACATTTTTTTAAGGAATATTTTTGACACTTTAAATCTTCTTATGTCCTAAGTATGCACATTTGTTTTTAAATGTTGATTATTTAACCATTTTTCAAGTTGTCTTATTCCTCCTCATGTTTTTAGTGTTAAGATGTTTGTTTTTTAAGGGTTTCCCAAACTTGTGATTTTTGTTTTTCTCCTCATGTTTTTGGTCATGAGATGTTTGTTTTTTAAGGGTTTTCCAAACTTGTGCCTTTTGTTTTTCTTTGCAATGCTTTTTTATAATGATTTTTTTTTGGCAGTTTAGAAAAAGAAATTAATAGTTTGAGGTTCACTAAAAAAATTGATTTAAACACTCCAAAAAGACACATTTTTCATTAGATATAATTTTAAAAACACATTTTTCGAAAAAAAAAAATTGTGAAATAAATCATTTTAATTAAAATATTTTTATGGAAAGAAAAGGAATTAAAAAAGTGGAAATATAATAAATTTTGATCATTTTTTATGAATTTTATATTGAAAGATGATGGGATTTGAATTTTCCTTTTGCCAAAAACCCTGATTCATAAAATTTTAAGTAAAAAAATGTTAAAAATAAAATAAAACATACAATCTAAAAATATATATCCTTAAATATAAAATTAAAAATTAAAAAAAAAAGCATTAAAAAAAAAAGAACAAATAAAAAAACATTTAAACAAAAAATAACATTAAAATATAAAAACATTAAAGGAAATAAAAAAATAAAAAAATAAAAAATAAAAAAGATTAAAATAATAATAATAAAAACATTAAAAATAACTAAAGAAACAACGTTTAAAAAAATTAAAATAATAATTAAAGAAAAAGAGATAAATAAAGAAAGAACACAATATCCAAGTCGTCCTTGAAAAATTACCAATGAAGGTTACATAATACTGATGTCCACCAAGAGACGTACCTGCCATAGGTCCACCTACATTTAAATGTATGGGATCTAAAAAATTCTTACATCTCGTATCACTTCTTGCAAATGGTTTCTTCACGTTCTTGGCTAGAGCACATCCCTTACATGTCCCTTCATGTTCTTCCTTCAACTCGGGGATTCCATTGACCAATTGACCTAGATATGGAAAATTCTTATAATAAAGGTTGTCATGCCTTCCATGCCATAGTTTAGAAGGAGTCATATCCAAGTGGACTAGGGCATGAGATAAAGGTGTAATAAGTATATATAATGTTCCCTAACGAATCCAAATCACCCTAGAATCATTAATAGTAGATCCCTTACCCCAAATCAAAACCTTGTCATCAACAAAAAAAAATATGTCACCCTTATCCTCTAGAAAATAAATATAAAGTAAGTTTTTCTTCAAACCTAAAACATATAAAATATTGTTGAGCTAAATGCTTCCACCCAACTAGAGCTCCAATGAAGTAGATCTAATTCCTTTCACTAGATAGCTCCTCTCATCTCCAAGTTCAATTGAATGAGAGGAGTTTCCTTTATATAGGGTTCGAATTTGACTTCAATTCTCTTGTTATACATCTCGAGGCACCACTATCAATAACCCATACATTCTCATCTTTGAAAGTGTTGGATAAAGAAGAGAAGAAACCTTCATCTATTACTTTTTGATGAAAAGCAAACTGCGGTGAGAAAATTTGCCTTTCATTTCATAATATCCTTATGTGAACCTGTGGGTTATGGTCCACCTATACAAATCGGAAGTGTTTGTATGGCGTACTTCCCCTAAAACCTAGAAATTAACAAACAACAGAAATGTATGGAAACCCAACAATGAACACGAGTTCCACTGTAGACGCCGAAGACCTGACTTCAAAAGAAATCAAACTCCTGATCATAATTTGTCGGGTCTGCTCTTTCCCAAGCCTTATCAGCTTCAATCTCCGTCATTAATCTGCTACCCAATCTGATGGTTTACGCTTAGCCTGATCACCAAACAGTCTGCTCGATCTCCACCGTTCAATCAACTATCTCTAATCCAACAGTTAATAGCCATATCGCATGTGGCATGCTACGTGTTTATTGATAAATGGAATCAAGTGACCACCCCGAATTACCACTTAGAGCTCGCGCGATAAACCATTTCATGTTATGAAACTACTTTCATCGTGCATTAACACTCACATATTTTACCCACGCAATAACCGTCGATCTAACGGATCTATTGATCCGATGATCCAGATCAACTTGTAGCGATTCCTCAGCTTCCACCATTAATATCTATCGATCTAAATGATCCGACGGTTCCCATTCTTTTCTACCTATGCCGTTGATCTAATGCGTATTGATGGAATTCACTTTAAACAAAGTCTATCTCTACCATACTCATTAAAGCACTCACATACTCCATACAACACTCAGTCTATTATATCATATAACATTGGATCACCATCGATCCTTATAGTGATCAACGGTCGATCAAAAAACTCTTAACACAGAATTTAACTCACAGTAAAGGATATATTTGTAAACACAGACACACAAAACTCACACAATATTTCCATTATATATATACAGAACTAGATTACAATCTAAGGAATTTCAGCCTTAGGCACAAGTTCTCTTTTGACTACATTACATCCCATCTCCACCTTTCTCACAACACAGACTCTCTTTATATAAGAAATTACAAAAGTCGTGGATCATCTAAGATCCACGATTTCCTCCCACAATCACTCAATCAAATCCCTAAACCTCTCCATACGCTTACATGGTACATAATTACATTAAATTAAGTCTTCTAGAGACTTATCAATTCCATCAAATTAGCTTTGTTTTAATAGGATTTGCTCCATTTTACAATGATGGTCCACATTTCCTCTTTCATGCACTACAAGAAAAAAGGTCATTGGTGAGGGTCATGCTTATGACGGACCTTTAAGGTCCGTCACCAATGTCACATATCATGACGGTCATTAAAAAAGTGTTGTTGTAAGTGTATATAGTGATGGTCATTCAAGGTTTATCACCAAAGCCATTTTCAATGAAACTTTTGGTGAGGGTCGTTAAAGGCCCATCACTAATTCTCTCTTTGGTGACACTTCTATTGATGATCTTTTATTGACCATCACCAATGATATTTTTGGTTACTTTTGGTGACGGTCAATAAATGTTCGTCACCATTGATCATTCCAAGGATTTTTTGATGACACTTCATGCTTGTGACGGATCTTTAAAGTTCGTCACCAATGTCGCATATGGTGACAGTCTTTAAGAAATTGTTGTTGTAAGTGTATATAGTGATTGTCCTTTAAGGTTTGTCTCCAAAGCCATTTTTAATGACACTTTTGATGAGGGTCTGTTATCGGGAAAAGTGTCTATTTAGAACGACTCTATCCCACTAAGGTGTGACAGCTACCTTAGAAACAAACAGAGAAAACTACTTTTGTATTCTTCTTTATGAACTATAAACAAAGAGGAATAGGATGAACCAACCTGTGTCTTGCGCTAGTCCTTCGATCCAATCTCTCTCCTCTTTGACAGCTTCCAGCTACCTGCTCCCTTACTTGCCCAGCTTCACCAAGTACCTGTAAGATCACAGAAGAAAGAAACTATACAAAGACATGGGTTTATGTTCATAAATAACTTAGGATCAGATTTAAGTTAACCATACAAATGTAACAAGCATCAATGATACAAAAGCATGGAGAAGAAACTCAAATAGTTTTTATTGATATACAAGAAGATCCAGGAGGAGTTACAACCGATGATTCCTGACCCAGCATCAACCTCCTAGCAAAGAAGTCCCTTCTTCACCCCCAACAAAGCATAGATCACCCAATTCTCTGATATGTATCTCAAAACCAACAACAATTCCTTACAATGTGCAAAATTCCAGCCTCTGGATCTCTGGGATGAGAGATCCATATATAGATGTATGCAAGGAGGATGAGTCAGCTCATGATTTGATTAGTGGCTTCCCTCTGTCAGTTCTTGCTTCCACTTGGAGACTGAAAGCCTCTTACTCATCTTTGGTCGAATTCAGTGAGGCAAGTGTCATTGGAGAAGATTCTAGAAGCTTCCATTGTCTCTCCACCTCGCGGAATGACACTGCCATTTGTCATTTCCCGCTCAACGCACCCTAGTAGTGCATTTAGGTGCATTGCAACGCACCTAGCTAGTGGATTTAGGTGCTATGCAACGCACTTGGCTAGTGGAGCAGCTGAAATGATCCTGATTTGACTTATTCTGAGCAGTTTCTGGTGGAGAACTTCTGGGAGAAGCTGTAATTTGTTGACCTTGTTCCTTTAGGGGTTGGAACAACACTTTTAGGGACTTAGGAGCCCTTGGTTTATGGACATTTCATGCTTAGAGCTGTAAGGCACAAAAATGTCTATAACAGTTGCCCCCTAAAGTATGAGGCCGTTTATCAGATGAAATGCTTTATTAGGAGGATCTGAAGTTCTTTCAATGCTGGGAGGAGACCTGTAATAAGATACAATACAATACATTATCTTCATACTGTTTTCATGATCTAGTTGAGGTGGGCATTCCCATGCTCAGCTCTATAAATTCATTTTCATGTACATAGGACAGACAATCGTCTGATGGTAGATTGATGATTCTGATAGAGCCATCATCCTTTTGGTAGGATGATTATCTGTGCTGCAATGCTATACATTTCAATGTCTTTATTTTCCTGAATATATATCGCAGCCCGGATGGATGAAACTAGATCCGGGGTCTTCAATCTCGTCCAATCTTCACTCGAAGTACAAGTCGATCCATGTGAGAAATGTTTTGAAGTTGAACATGGAAAGACATCGCTTGATTACCAGTCAATGATGTAAACTGTTAACAAGCGCGAGAGGAATCACCGATAATGATAATGACCCTCAAGGTACTGCAGTACAATTCACGTGGTGTGAATAAAGGACTTGGCGTCGAACACCACGCAAAACCTTTCGGTCGAAGGTCATTGATGTAAACTTGTCGCCGGAAGTGAGAAACTTGCCATTGAGGCATGCAAGCTTCAAAGTACTGAATGGGGTGTTCCTAGATCAACTTCTTGGATAATGAGCTGATGTCGACAAGAAGTGATCCATCATAGGAGGGCCTTAATGAATCCCACATCAATGACATGGAACGGAGCAAATGATTTTGATGGAAGTGAAAACGATATGATGATATATGGTTCAGGGTGGCGGTCATGAAAGAATGGAGTATAATGTATGGTAGTGGGTGGGACATAGGTGGCCTTTCTGGATGACTTCTCTTGAACATGTCGGCGACACTTATGTGATGGATTGGTAGCATTAACCCCAAATGTGGATGGTATGGTGAGACCATGGTGATGTGACCGGTGAATGAAACAACCCAACCTGACTCGGGCACAGAGTGGAAGTGTCATGTTCAAGAGCGACTTGCTACCAATAAAGATTCTTTGAGTTTTCTTCCCAATTTTTCCCCAGTCATTGCTGACCAGTACCTCTTTATTTTTGTCAAGCTTGAGGAGGATAACATATGCTTGTTCTATAATTTGCCCTTCGGGCAAACCCATCGCTATGTTTTAACGAGCCTAGAGATAGTGAACTCGTTCTCGTCTAAAGACAAGTTTGTCGCTATTAATCTTTTTAACGAGTCTAACGACAAAGATAACTCGGTCCTTTTCATTTTTAGAGACTCTGAAAAGGTACGTAAAGGTAACTCCAAAATTCCTTTTTCGTCACCTAATCCCTTAAGTCCGAAAAAGTATAAAACAATGCAGAAGGGATGAATTTTCGATCGCTTTAACGAGCCGAACAAAACAAGCGCTCGATCTTTTTGTGCAATAATCCCTCCGGTCCAAAAAGATTAAAATCTAGTGGAGGGATAGCACTTCCCGTCGCTTTAACGAGCTGGAAGGCCAGAACTCGGCAATCTTTTCATATTTTACGAGTCATAAAAGAGCTTAAAGAAGACTCGTCTTTTGAGGAATGAGTGATAAAATGGGTAGCAGCTGATTCTAGGTAAGGTTTGGAATTTTCCAATCATGGCAGTGTCACAAGGATGGCTAGTGAAATCACTCTTCGCAGCCGTTCCTCAAAATGGGTAAACAATCAAATGGAGGTGAATGATTGGCCAATGAAAAGTGGAGGTGACGGTGCAAACACGACCAAGGCTTTGATGGCTGAAGTGCTACAGTCACGGTGGTTATTTACCAGGGGATAGTTCATTTTTTTTTAACGAGCTTAAACGCGGGTGGAAACATTTGCTCGGTGCGGGCTTATTTTTTAACGAGCTTGAACCTTGTGGTAACACTGCTCGATTAATCCAGTCATATGATAAGAATGTCTCATATAAAAACGACAACTTTTCGAGCGTTGCCCCACATCCTTTCTTTATGCAAGTTAGGAAACAACTAATCCAAAAAACAAATAAATAATTGCTCTTTGCTTGCACTCCAAAAGGTTTGCATGCCCCCAAGTATAAAACAGAGTTTCAATGTTACCTCTACTTCTTTCCGCCAAAACATTTGTTTTACCGAGAGAGGCCTACCTCTTACAGGTTACCCAAAGATTGTTCTATTTACGGCGTAAACAAAACACTTCTTCGGCGATGTTTCTCGAAAATAAACAAAGGTGAGTGACGATGCCCACCAACTCACATAACTTTGACAAGAGAATCTTATTCCAGAATAACCCCTTTTCCAATCATGGACGGGGTACAGACTAGTCATATTCTCCCGCGGAAACCTACCCTATACCCGAAGTTTTCCTGCCGAAGCAGACCAGGATGCATGCCCCCTGGGTTTCAGTCATATCCCTCCAAATTACTCGTGCTCATCGGGAGGACGGATTGGAGACCGAGACATTTCTTGCGTGAGAAAACCATTTAGGGATAGTATATGACTATTTGTTATGCGTGATCCGGGAAATGAAAGTTGGTCCACGAGCTTGACCACTCTTCCTTCGTGCAGAAAACACATTACTCTAAAGAGTGAGGAGAGAATTGCTTCCATGCAATAAATATAGTCTTGTCCAAGGAGTAGGTTATAATCCAAGGGTCCTTGAACTACCATTACATTCATGCGAACTGTCTTCCTTCTCAATGTTATGGGCACATCGGGAAGGATCCCTAAAGGTCGACTGGTTCCTTTATCAAAGCCTGTCAGATTTCTCATCTCAGGCAAAAGCGATGGCGAACCAAGCGCTTTCCAAGCAGTAGAGGAAAGGATACTCACAGAAGCCCCCTCATCTATGATGGTACCAGCCATGACCATTCTATATTTTTGAACGATAATTCGGAATGGTACACTTGTTGGTAAACGGGGTCTACCTAGTTGATTCCAGTTGAAGGAGACAACTAGGTTGCTTGGAGGTGGGACCGAATAGATGGCCGGGTATGGCTCTGACAAACTTCCTTCCTGCGGTAAAGGAACGGGTAAACTGCCCCCATGTTCGTCGGAGTCTATGTTTATGAAGAGAATTTGGACGGTGTCATCCTTGTTCTCTTCAGTGACTGTATCATCTGAAGATGAAACCTTTGAAGGCAAGACCGGGTCAACTGCCGCCTCGACCTTTTGACTTTCGTCTGGTATGGATTCAGTTGGTTTATCTTCAATGATAGGCGCTTCAGCCGACCACCTGAGCGGGCCAGCTGGATTCTCAACTAGTGACGAACTTGGTAAGAGTTTTTTATATCCAGGAGGAAGTCGTAACAGTGAAACCGGACGATCATCCAAAACTCTTTTAGCTTCATCTAAGAAGGGACAACGATGGACGGCATGATTGCCTTCGCACAGTTTACAGGGAAATCTACCTTTCCCTTTTTGTCCTGGGGCTTCACTTTCACTAGTTGATGGTGTGCTTTCAACATGATCATCAGAGGTTGACGACACCGGGTTGTGCAAACGAGGGGACCAGTTCCTTAGTATCTGGGGGATGCAAGGACAATCTCTGTGAAAGTGGTCTCCTTTGCAGATGACACATGGCGATTTAGGCCTAGTCGGTGCAGTGTGTGGATTTTTGTTAGACGACACTCGTTTTCCCCCATTTGCCTTTGGCTCCTTCTTCTTCTTCTCTTTCTTCTTCTTTTCCTTCTTCTCCTTAGGAACTTGGCTTTTAGCTTTACCAGCTCCAGCAAGCGAAGAGGAAGGAGGAGAGGAAGAATTAGAGGAAGTAGAAGGCTGGTGGGCAACTCTAGACTCGTCTAATTGCTGATTCGATTGTTCAGGAATGGTGGTGTTCTGAACGACAGAGGTTGAGAAGAGCCATACAGGCAAACCAATTGTCAGTCATGGAAGCGACAATGTGGCCATATGGGGCGCACCAACATCTCCCCAAGAGGAGAAGGGACTAGGATTTCCACCAAGGGGAATTCCTTAGTTGGTAGGCTCCATTTTCTCAACCCAAGATCAACGTAGGAAAGGGTTATGAATATTCCGTTTAAAATCAATTTTAACACGCTTTGACACAACTTGTTTTTTCAGTTTTTAAGAGTCGAGAAAAAACAAAAGATGGCTCTAGTCTCCTTCGATTTTTAATGAGCCTGAAGTGACAAGTGCTCAGATGGACCTTTTCCGTTAAAGAGTCTGAAAAGGAATGAAAGGGACTGCTCTGGAGGTCTAGGTAGAGGGAGTACCAAACCAATCGCAAAACTATAGAATACTTTTTACGGTACGACAGTCAATCTTCCTGAATGCTGTGTTCGGTGCATTGCGATCAGTAGGGCGGTCGACATGGCTTCCTATGGATAAAGGTTTTAAGCCTATAGGGGTCTCCAAATATATACTCGATGGTACGTGGGAGCACGAGTCCGTACTGGCACTTATCGTCTCAAAGTGGAGGAATCACCCAACCATCAGTGAGGACAACAGTTACCAGGCTTTACAACGCCAGAATACGTCTCTAGCATAGACCTCTAAATGTTGTGCATTAAGTTCCAAAGCGTTGTTAGGTTCATTGAATTTATTTTAAGTTGATCTTTCTTATGAAGTTTGCCTTTTGGGTTCACCACGAGATGTAGATGTAATTCCTAAAATGCAATCTAAAGATGATAAACAAACTTTTATCTCTGTTCAGCAATGAAAATCCTAGCTACTAGGGGAAAAGAAAGACACAATCTTTTCGCAAAGAGCAAAGAGCACACTGTAAATGCACTTTTCCTAAATCAAAACAGACTGTCAATATGCAAATGCACATGCATGTATTTTTTTTTTCACTTTCTTAATATTGATGCCTAAAAAGAAAGTTGATGTACAAATCTGAATTTGCTTTCAAGCGACACACATAAACAAGCTTCTTTTCGAAATCAAAAGGTAGAGATTACGACACTTTATGATTTTGAAATAAATACTCGTTTCGACACTAGAAAGTCACAAATTCAAACCAAAGGCAAAAGTAAAAGCATAATCGACTATCAACAGCAAATAAACTTTATCCTATGATCAAAATCGACACTTGCGACAGATCTAAATCAAAATACGACAGTACGACTATTATACTTTTGCAATGGAAAACTGTAAATGATTGAACAAACACATAAAAACGTCTATAGTTCTTTTGTACAACTGAGGCGGAATATCAGTAAGGAAAAGGGGTCTGAAACAGTCATATACTGATCACAGGCTACAAAAATAAGAGACAAAACTGGAAAGCATGAAGCAAAGAACCTCAGCTGCACAGGGCTAGGCTGATCAGCGCACCTGTTACACAGAGAAACTGCATTGCAGCATAGGTAGCCCTCTCGGGAAGTGCGTTGAAATGCAGAACCTCTTCACAGAGCCTGCGCTAGGGTAGAAACGGGAGTTCTATCTGGGTTCTGGGTCATGGTTTGCAGTTTAATCTTTGGTTTTTGGCCGAGTAAAAGCAATTAGTAATGCACAATCAGAGGTAGATCTAAGGGGGGGTCTAAGAGCTATCACAAGGGCAATCAGTTAGTCTATGAATCAGCTGTTCAAATCATAAACAGATCCAGTGGATGGATTAAAGCAGCAAATGTCTACTTTGCATTTGTTAATGGCAAATGCAGTTTGATTGCTACTTATAAGTTTATGAAACAAACAACAAGAGAAACACAAACAAACTAATTAGACATGATCCCAAGCGGAGTCGCCATTTTGTTATCGGGAAAAGTGTCTATTTAGAACGACTCTATCCCACTAAGGTGTGACAGCTACCTTAGAAACAAACAGGAAAAACTACTTTTGTATTCTTCTTTATGAATTATAAACGAAGAGGAATAGGATGAACCAACCTGTGTCTTGCGCTAGTCCTTCGATCCAAGCTCTCTCCTCTTTGACAGCTTCCAGCTACCTGCTCCCTTACTTGCCCAGCTTCACCAAGTACCTGTAAGATCACAGAAGTAAGAAACTATACAAAGACATGGGTTTATGTTCATAAATAACTTAGGATCAGATTTAAGTTAACCATACAAATGTAACAAGCATCAATGATACAAAAGCATGGAGAAGAAACTCAAATAGTTTTTATTGATATACAAGAAGATCCAGGAGGAGTTACAACCGATGATTCCTGACCCAGCATCAACCTCCTAGCAAAGAAGTCCCTTATTCACCCCCAACAAAGCATAGATCACCCAATTCTTTGATATGTATCTCAAAACCAATAGCAATTCCTTACAATGTGCAAAATTCCAGCCTCTGGATCTCTGGGATGAGGGATCCATATATAGATGTATGCAAGGAGGATGATTCAGCTCATGATTTGATTAGTGGCTTCCCTCTGTCAGTTCTTGCTTCCACTTGGAGACTGAAAGCCTCTTACTCATCCTTGGTCGAATTCAGTGAGGCAAGTGTCATTGGAGAAGATTCTGGAAGCTTCCATTGTCTCTCCACCTCGCGGAATGACACTGCCATTTGTCATTTCCCGCTCAACGCACCCTGGTAGTGCATTTAGGTGCGTTGCAACGCACCTAGCTAGTGGATTTAGGTGCTATGCAACGCACTTGGCTAGTGGAGCAGCTGAAATGATCCTGATTTGACTTATTCTGAGCAGTTTCTGGTGGAGAACTTCTGGGAGAAGCTGTAATTTGTTGACCTTGTTCCTTTAGGGGTTGGAACAACACTTTTAGGGACTTAGGAGCCCTTGTTTTATGGACATTTCATGCTTAGAGCTGTAAGGCACAAAAATGTCTATAACAGGGTCGTTAAATGCATGTCACTAATTCTCTCTTTGGTGACACTTTTGGTGAGGGTTGTTAAAGGCCCATCCCTAATTCTCTCTTTGGTGACACTTCTAGTGACAATATTTTATTTACCCTCACCAATGCTCTTTTTGGTTACTTTTGGTGATGGTCAAAAAATGTTCATCATCATTGATCATTCGAATGAGCTTTTGATGATGTTATGTACGTGTTACTATATTTTTTGTCAAAAGATAATGATTTAAGACCATTGTTGTTGAGTCTTTTACATTATGTGTCCAAGATAATAGTGGTTATAATAGTTAGTCAATTTGTTAACAAGTAATTAGTGTGTATCACTTCCCTCAAGTCATAAGAATACAGTTTTCCAATGAGTCGACACATGATTAGTCTCTATTAGGTTTATTATCTAGCAAATTTCCTTTAATAAAGTTCCACTAGTGTGTGTAGGAACTATATTATTTAATACATAATAAAGCTCTGTCAACTCTATTAATGAGATAGACCTAGCACTCCTCAACACTCATGGCACAACTTAAGATGCTTTGTAACAATACACTAACAATCCTTGGCACCTTGCAGGTCTTGGAACATCTTTGTACCTCAAATATCTTTGTACCTAGAACATCTTTGTATATGGTACATCTTTATACCTAGAACATCTTTCCATGAGTAGGATGCCCAAGCACATGTTGGCATGCCCTAGCATAGCATAGCACTCCCCTATCATGTGTTGGCATGCCCTGTAGTCCCTAGCATGCCCTAGAACACCTTGGCATAATATTGCATTGACAAACATTAGCACTTGGCACACATTGGCACTTGGCATGTATTGGAACATATTATTAGTGTGCCTAGCATGCCCCTTTTGAAAAAGATAAAGTCCCGACTTATTAACCCTCTTATGTGTTCATTTTCTTGCATTTTAGCTTGGTTATTCCTTTTGTTTCCTTGAAACTCCTTGACGCATATTGGCATACTCTGGCACCATGCACATCCTAGCATGTCTTAGCACCTGGCATGCCTTGGCACTATTTGGCACATGTTAGCACACCCCAGAACTACCTAGCACACTCTAGCACTTCTTGACATTCCCTGATATTCCCTGGCATGCCTTACTCGTGCTTAGCATACCTTGTCACTCCCTCCTTGGCATGACAGATAACACTCATTGACACTCCCCGACACGCCTTCACATTCATTCACTTCCATGAATTATGACCTAGTGTTCCCTTGTTTTGTCCTAGTACTCCCTAACACTCCTCAACATGCATTGGCACTCTCTAGCACACCTTAGCACTATTTGATATGCTCTTCCATTTCATAGCATGCATCATACTCCCTATTGGCACTTGGCACGTGTTGGCACTTGGGAAGTCTTAGCATGTTTGGCATGCTTTGAGATGACTCGGTATGCTTTGGAATGGTTTAATATTAAATTTATTTGAGATCAATTATTGGAAACTAGATGAGAAGAAACAAAGGAATATTTGGCACTTAGAATGCATTGACACTTGCCACTTGGCACCTATTGGTACCTAGTGTTGGTGTGCCTAACATGCCCCTCATGGAAAAGGTAAATTGATGACTTATTAACCTATTATGTGCTCATTTCCTTGTAGTTTAACTTGCTCCTCCCTTTTGTTACCTTGATAGTTCCTGGCATGCATTGTCACACCCTTGTACATCTTGGCATGCCTTAGCACTTGGCACATCTTAGCTTGTTTGACATGTCTTCGTATTATCTGGAAAATGTTAGCATGCCCTAACATTCCCTAACACACCTTGGCACTCATGACCTCACAACTAGCATTACATTTTTCCATGACATGGGAACCTTACATTCACTAGAACACCTTGGCACTCCCTAATTGTCACACCCTCTGTTATCCTCCACAATGTCCAGGCTGATGACGAGATCGACAAAGGTAACCACAGACCAATATTTTAGTTTGGTAGCTAGTCCTACCAAACCAGAGAGGGCTATCTCTATGAAATAACAACCTAGATATGACTGGAATGTAAAGTATTTTAGGCTAGATAGCTAGGCTCAAGTGGGTTTTGGAAAATTTAGGGTTTTGTTGTTGGATATGGAAGAAAAACTAGGTAGCTAGGTCAGAGGATCAAAGAGTTACAACAACAAAGATAAAAAGGAGAAAGGTAGCATTATTTTTGTGATGAGTCTTAGGGTTTTTTCAATGTAGTGTAGTGTTTATAATAAGAAAAAGGTCTTAACGAGCATGAAACATGAATTCATCAAGCAAGAAAGAAAGTAACACATAATGATTTTTCCATCAAAACAGAGCTTTATCAAAGAATTTTGTTTATAAACTACAAGGAAAAACATTGAAGAATTGATGAATGGAAAGAGAAGATGAATATATTTCACATAAAGCTATAATAGAGAAAAAATAACATCACAAACTTACTACTTATGAATTCCTAGATAATAGGTGCAAACTATGTCCTTTGATTTCCAGAAAATGTCCAAGTACAAGCTACAATAGTTCTCTTCTCTGAAATCCAACCTGTTCTATCATTGGGAAACTGATACATAAATACCAAAACAACATATCCCCACTCTCAGGGGTTGAATCCATGACTCTAGGAACTATTCCATGAGGTGTTCTAACCAAACCCTAATGTCTAGGGAAGTTAAAAACAACTTCTACAATTAACTTTGACTCCAACCACTCTCATAAATGACTCCAAAATTACATCAAAACAGCTTAAAAAGACTAACCACTCATTATTTACAAATTATTATATCCCTCACATTCATCTACTTCACCCTTTTGACTTTTATCAAAGTCAAACTAGGAATTACAAAAACTTACATAGTGAACATTTTACAAAAATCTCAGAAATTTCCAGGCGTACAATGAGTTGTTGGAGGCCATTTGTGAGTGCCTTTCTGAAGTCCAAATCCATATATGAAGCCTTTTCTAGAAGTCTGGAAGAGTTTATATGTCTTTAGATTATTTTTGTACTCAAAAGGACCCATTTTTGGCTAAGATATGGCCATTCTCCCAAGGTGTCTCCAAGTGCATAGCGAAATGGGAAAAAAGGGGCAGAAAGGTGATTTTTGGCCTCTTTTTTGCAAATTTCTCCGAAGTTGAGATCCAGACCAGGAAAGTAGGCGAATGTGTTTTGATAGGGGGTCATAATATTTCCAAAAATTCCTAGTTTCCATAATTTGGAGCCCTGAGGAAGAATCGCAGCGTGAGCTCGCTGCACTCATTGACAGAAAATTGCCAAAACATTGCTAGTCTGCACCAAAACACACAAATTTCTCCAAATCCTCCCAAAATTTGTCCAGAGATACCTGATGAGGTATGTTATGAAATCATGTATGCATCAGCAAGAAAATCTAACTTACCGTTCTCCTCTTGGCTGATTTTTCCTTGAGTTTTTCCTTCAACTCCTTGATTTTGACCTTGGAAACCTGATTCCTTCTGTAATAATGGATGTCCATTGACTTTTCCAACTTGTTATCCCTTTTGGAATTTTCAAGGAGCTTCTCAAGGTGTTAAATGACTTTTTCAAGCCAAAACTCCATGTCTTCATGTATTTCCATTGGAATCCTCTCTTCAAAGGTAAATTCTTCCACTGGTGGCTTTTGTTCTCTTTCCCTCTGAAGTGCCTTCCTGAGACCCATTGTCCTTGACCTCTTCCTTGCAACATGTCCTTCATGCTGCTCAGTGTCCTCGTGGTCCACCACTACCTTTCCTTTCTTCTCTTATTTCTTGGCTTTTAATTTCTCTTTCTCCATGACTAGCTATTTTGCCTTGAGTTGATTGTTTTCTTGCTCAAGGAATGAAAGGATGAATTTAGCCCTTTCCAAATTGTCCTCAAGCTCCATGATATGAGAATCCTTCTCTTTGATGACTTGTTGTGGGGTTTTATGCTCATCATGTGCCTCCAAGTCAACTTGGTCAAAGTCATGCTCAATGGGCTCCTCATCATGCAAAGAAGCCTCATGATGTGATGGTGATCCCTGTTCTGTTGATGTAGTAGGCTTGGCCCCTTCCTAAATTTGAGAAGCAAAAAAAAGGCTTCTACCTATCTAATATGTCTTGGTCACCTCAAGCCTACGTTCCTTGGAAACCTCATCATGTTTTCTTGATGACCCCACCTCCATGGGTTGTACTGACATGGTTTGGTGGTGGCTTGGTGAAGTGGTTATATGTATTTTCAAGGCTACCTCAATGAAGGTGTCCCATGTCATGTTCTTATCTTTCAACTGATGGAGTGCTATAACCTTTATCAAGATATGGTGAAATAGGTTGGGATAATGCACTTTTCCTTTAAATTTCATCTTTTCAGACATTTTGGTTAGGCTCCTATACAAGTAGCTGGACAAATTTAGAGACTTGGCAGTTGTAAAGTGCATGAGCAGTCTTATGTGGTATTGATATAGCCTAGAAAATATTCCCTCACATGTGAAGAACTTCATGATAACCTTCATCAATGGTGCATATCTCTCCAACAAGTATCTAAATGGGAAAACATGTGAGTGAGCTCCTTTGTATTGTGATTTCAAGTAGGGTTTGTACTCTTCTAGGTCTAGGTTCATGCCTTTGAACTAGTTTTCACCATGGTTTGGTATGCCTGTAGCTTGAGAGATGGCATCCACTAAAAACATTAAATCAGTCCTTGCAATGGTGATCTTTTCTTCCTTCAAGGTGAGGGAAAATATACCTGTGAGATGCTCATGGTAACCTACTTCCTACACTCTTTGACAAAACCCTAAACAATTGACATCTTCAAATCATTTCATGGCAAATGGGGAGGAGGTGATTTCATTGCAATTAGATGAATCAAACCTCAGTATCTTCCCCCCTTTTTGTACTTCCTCTTCATTGATGGTGATGAGTGAGGCTCCATACTTCAAACCCTAGGTGAAAGGCAAGAAAAAATAGTGAAATTTGCTGCTGTGAGGGAATGAGGTGGTATGATGGACTTAGGAGTTGCCTAAATTTGTAAGGAAATTTAGAAGGGTAGGGGGTGATGTCAGTGAGTAGGGGAAAAAGGAATTTTGGGAAATTAATGAAGGGAGGGGGTGGAAAAGGCCAAACCACAGGCCTATCCTAGAAAGAGATAATGTAGATTAGGGTTTAGAGGAAAATGATAGAAAATGAGAGGATAAGGCTTTTTTATGGATGGAAATGGTGTATTAGCTTCAAACAATGGTGTAGGGAGAAGGAATCTAGGCTTTATGGCAAAAACTCATTATTTGAGGATCAAAACCATGAGAATGATGTAAACCCTAGAAGAAGAAGTATTTGACCATTTTCTTGACATATGAGGCAAAGGAGGGTATGAAAATGATTGAACTTGATTGTTATAGAGCCTAGAGGATGAAATGACTAAATAGGAGCTTTGAAAAAAAAATTGGTGTTCAAACAACAATTTTGGAAAACTCTGCCCCACACATAGCGAAGGCTTCTTGTGTGTAGTGTGATGCCTAGGTCACAGCGAAGGCTCTCTGTGCACAGCGAGAGTCAATTTTTGCTAGTGAGGGCTATGTAATCACAACTTTTTGTAAAGGAGAGGGAGGAGCTCGATGCTAGGATGGTAGAAAAGTGCAAATGAGTGTGAATGAGCTCCTCCATGTGCTTTTATAATTTGCTTTTGGTGTCTAAGTGATTAATGAGGTAGGATGGCCCACCTCACCAATTCACTTTCTTTTTTAGTTTTATAGCCTTAGGACCTCTTCTTGTAACTTTAGAACCTTAGGAACATCATTACATCTAAAAATATAAATTACATTTAAAATCAAGTGTTATTGAACAAATTTACCTATTGCTACTCCTCATTTGCCGGATTTATACATGAAATGACTGATTTTGTGACCTTAACCCTAATGACCTAATGGTGACACTGAGCTGAATGGAGACCATGATGATGTGACTAAAGTGATATTAATTATTTTTTCATGATGGTAGACTCAACTGAGTGATGAAAGTGACCGGCATATGAAATTCTTGAGAGAGTGGAAATAGCCCTAGACACACTAGCCAGTGACCAAATTTTTATTTGAAGACTCACTGAAATGAAAAAAAATTGACTTGACACCCTAAAAAAATCTTGTAAGAGCATTTTTGATCCCTGGTGACAGACTGAACTGATTGACACTAGCACCCTCACAGATAACCTTACTTTTTTTGCGACTTGGGAACCCAACCAATTCATTAGAAAAACAATATTGTGCCCAACCCAAAGTCTCCCTTTCTCTGAAATTTCTTTGTCCACGCATTATCACAACCATAGGCTTACCTCCTGCAAGTCGTATTTTGAACTTCTCCTAAAACACTTCATCCTTGGGATACATGGAATTCACAAACACTCCTTGGCACACACTCTTTTTTGTTCATTTCCAAGCATTTTGACCTAGTTCTCCCTTGCATTCCCTTGACTCTCCCTAACACTCCTGACCATCCGTTGACACTGTCTCCCATGTCTTAGCACACCTTTTCATTGCTTAGCATGCCCTGGAACTCCTTATCTATCATGCCCTCTCAACTACCCTTACCTTTTTTAGACTTGGCCGGAACCCAACCAAGTCCTACCCTAACTACAACAACTTAACCAAGTTATAGTTACTACAACTAGACTATGCCCTGTTCACCTAAGAACTCCTTATAACACATCTTAGGCTACTCATGTACAGTCTCAACTCATCCCACTTAACAAGTTATCAATTCAAGTCTCACGTCCAACCATGCCCATAAAACAACAAAGAAACACAATTTACATCTTGACATGCCATAGCACATGGCACGTCTAATAATCCCTTAGCCCTATGTGGTGTGTGTTAGCATCCCCTACATTTCTTGGCATTCCCTGCGCTCCCTAGCACACCCTAGCACTCTCTGACATGCCCTAGCACTCTAGCATGCCTTGGAACTACCTAGCATATAACCTTGTCACTCCCTCTTTAGAACACTTTGAACTCATTGCCACTCCCTATCACACACACTTATCTCTTTATTTGCATGCATTTTGAACTAGTTCTCCCTTTGGTTTTTGTGGCACTCCCTAACATCTGTTGGCACACATTGACAAACCCTAGCACATGGCACATCTTGGTATGTTTCCTTGGCACTCTAGCATTCCTTGGCACTACCTAACATATCTTGTCGCTCCCTACTTAACACACCTAGAACTCACTAACACTCCTTAGATGCTCTTATTCATTCATTTCCATGTATTTGAAACTCTTGATCCTTTTTGTTTCCTTGGCACTCCATAACACTCATTGGCATGCATTGGCATACCCTAGCACTTGGCACATCTTGGCATGTTGCTCTAGCCTCTGACATGCCTTAACACTGCCTACCATACCTTGTTACTCCCTTAGCACACCTGTATCTCACTAACACTTCCTGTCACAAATGCTTATTTTTTCATTTGCATGCACTAATTTTACCTAGTTCTCCCTTGTGTTTCCCTGGCACTCCCTAACACGTCCTAAAACATGTTGACACACCCTAGCACCTAGCACATCTTGGCTGCATGTTTCCCTAGTAATCTAGCATGACATAGTGTAACCTAGCATACCATGTTACTCTCTCCCTAGCACACTTGGAACTCGCTGACACTCCTTGTCATACACTCTTATTCATTCATTTCCATGCATTTTGACCTAGTTCTCCCTTATGTTTCTTTGGCACTCCCTAACACTCCTTAGCACGCATTGGCACACCTTGGCGCTTGGCACATCTTGGTATGCTTCCCTAGAACTCTAGCATGCCTTGGCATCAATGCATAGCATACCTTGTCACTCCCTGCTTAGCACACCTGGAACTTGCTGATTGTAATGTTCTGAACTAAGAAAAATAGTGCTATGCAAAGCGGACAATAAAAATAACACCATAAAATTAAATCAAGCCATCAGACCACAAAATTGTCTGGCATGTACTGTTAGCATGCATTTTCATTCCTTAGCATGCATTGGCACTCCTTAGCTATCATTCCCTCACAAGAACCCTTACATTTTTTGCAACATGGGAACCCAAAAAAATCCTACCTCAACTATAACAACAATTTAACTATAACAACACCTTGACCCAGTTACAATTACTACAACTAGACTATGCCTTGTTCACCTAAGAACTTACTATAACTCATCTTATGCTACTCACGTATACTTTCAACTTATCTAACTTAACAAGTTACGAATACAAGGCTCACATCCAAATGTGGTCATAAAATTAAACATTAAATAAGCAACAAATTTTACATCTTGACATGCCATAACATCTCGCACGCCTAATAATCCCTTGGCACTATGTAGCACGTGTTAGCAACCCCTTCATTTCTTGGCATGCTTTGGCACTCCCTAGCACTCCCTGACACATAGCACACCTCGTACTTGGTAGATAACACTCTTTTTCACACTCTTATTCATTAATTTCCATGCATGTGAAACTACTGCTCCCTTGTGTTTCCCTGGAACTTGGCCCTAACACTCCCTAGCATGTGTTGGCGCCACACCCTAGCGCCTGGAACTTCTTGGAATGCCTTAGCTCTTAGCATGTCTTGGCATGCCTAAAATGCCTTAAAAATTTCTAGCATGTGTTAGTACTTCCTAGAATTCCCTATAACACCTTGGCACTCCCTAGCTATCATGCCCTCATAGATAGCCTTACTTTTTTTGCAACTTGGGAACCCAACCAAGTCATTGACAAAACAATGTTGTGCCCAACCCAGATTCTCCCTTTTTCTGAAACTACTTTGTAACATGCCTCATCACAACCATAGGCTTTCCTCTTACAAGTTCTATTCTAAACTTATCCTAACACACTTCATCCTTGGGGCACCTGGAAATCATTGACACTCCATGTCACATTGCACTCTTATTTGTTCATTTCCAATAATTTTGATGTAGTTCTCCCTTGTGATTCCTTCGCATTGGCTAGTATAACTTTCCACTCCCTCCTTAGTACACCTGGAACTTGCTAAAAATTCATTTCCATGCATTTGAAATGAGTGATCTCTTGTGTTTCCTTGGCACTTGGCCCTCACACTCCCTAGCATGCATGGATAAAATATTTACAAAATTTGTCCATATCCTACTATCTAGGGTTTGGTTTTTCACTAACTAAAAATGTGATAACTGAAGAGATAATCATGGTATATGATATAACTATCCTAAAACTTAATCATCCAAATATATTTTAAGTCAACCATGCCAAGTTGGAGGTCCACCAAGTTGAATTTCAAAAAGTTCTAAAACCCTGTCAGCAATTCTAGCCTAGCAAAATTGTGAACAACGGGTCTCAAAGTGCCACCTGTAATTCCATGCAAGTAACTTCTGTGTAAAAAATTGGAGAGTCTTCTTTTTTTGGGTGTGTTATGAACAAAAACCTCCTCCCGATTTCACAAATACTTTCCCATTTGTTCAACATCCAAGCTTGAAGTTGGTCACACAGAAACACAACAAATCCTGCCAGAAGTGCAACAAATAGTTGAGCTGAAATTTTGATGACATTAATGAGTTTTTGAGTGTTTCTGAAGACCTGTGAAGAAACTTGGATATGTCCACTACACCATAGAGCCTTTAAATCATGCAAAAACATCATTTTAGCCTCTTCAGACTTGATTCCCAAACTGACTGTCCAGAATTGCAATGAAAATAGTAGGGAGGAAGACAAACTCATATCTCTTTAACCATAAAACTTGTGCAAAAATGGAAGGAGGTTATTGTTCTTGGTTCCATGGTTAACAAAAACCTCCTTTTGTTTTCTAAAATTCATCTCCATTTTTTCATAAATATCTTTTGCAAATGATGATAAAAGCATAGTCAAAAGTGCAACAACTCTCCTATAGCAATTTTATTTTGGGAATATCTCCCCAACGGTAAATCCAAATGGGCTGAAATGTTTACAGAAAGTTAATATTATCCTAATTCATCTCCACAAAAAATTTCAGCCCAATTAGACTCACAAATCGTGAGACAATACCAAAATGGTTGTAGATGATGTTGGCTCATTTCTAGAAAACCATGCATTATTTTGAACTAGAATTGAGTGGGTGTTTTCATTTCATCCCCATTCATCTCCTGTAAAAATTGCATAGAAAACAAGTGTGAGGTTTAATATTTATGATGAGAACATGGTGACTAGGTAAAAGCACAAAACAAAAGAGTAGCAACTTAGGGAAAGGTAATGAGAGGGAAGGGAGGTAGGAAAAATTATGGAAAAAATATGGGGGATAGGTATGGGTGTTAGGAAAATAATAGGAGTGAAATTTCTCAAAAATAGTGAAAAAAGGGGGGGAAAGGTCAAAACACAGACCTAGGGTAAAAGTGCAACAAATTTCTAGGGTTTTGGATAAAATAAGGAAATGAAAGGATTTTGATGAGGGGAATGATGGAGAATGGTCATTGAAGGATGAAGAAGGAGGTATAAGCATAAAACAAATACCTTTGACTCCAGAATGAAGCTGTGAACCATGGAAAAGGGAAAGTGCAACAAAAACCCTAGTAGCAAAATTTTGACTCAATCTTTGAGGAAAGAAGGTGCAAGTATGATTGATAGGGTTTGACTGACCATGATTAATCAAAAGACTCATGAAATATGGAGATGACCTACCATGATGAAATGATATCTTCATTTTTGGAGTGGGATTAGAAATGACACCTATAGAGTGACTCGTACTCTTTGCTTTATAACTTGGCAAATTTTGCTAGTATGGACCAAAATTTGGCTTTTGACCTTGATTGACTTGAAAGATTAACAAATCTAGATTACTATGGAACATAGGACCCTAACAGAGACCATATTGGATGTTAATCAATGTCACCAAGTTTTATGCACAACCTTCATGCTTCTATACATCCAGTACCCATATGGAAGATTCAATCTTATTTCATCTAGTATTTAACCAAGACATACCATGCACATGATTTCAAATATATTTCTGCATCTAACTCTTCCTACCATATCTTTGAATACATGAATTATACATTCTAAAGAATAGCTCTTATCTAAAGATGTGCATACCTCTTTCCTTCATTTTGTCATCGAATCAACTTCTTTCATGAACTACCTCTTCCTTTGAAGAAAATGTCTATGATGAGGCTTGTTTCTCAAGATGATAAAATACTTCAATTATGCCTTCATGTTGCAACCAAACTAGTAAACTTCTTTGATGCTTGCTTCCATAATATGCCAGTCTGCATCCACAAACTTCTAGTGGAATATACTCTTTCCAAGATTCTTCCATATATTGAAGACCCTTCTCATCAAGGATCCTTGTGATCCTTTATTGCTAGAAGACTGTTTCTATAACATGCCATGCTTGCAAGAGGACATATCTAAGGTAAGAATTCTTTGTCAATGTATCACCAATGAGCAATTTGGCTTGTTTCAAACAAGGCAGCATCCTTGTCACTGCTATAGTGATATGAAAAATAAATAATGATCCTTTAAAAGGGAAAAATAGTGGTTGTTACAATCTCCCATGGATATGCACAAATTTTCTTGCCAAGGAACTTGGGTCATTGTTTTATAAATTAGCATCAATGGGACTATTTACTCCTGGCTCCTTAAGCTTCAAAAAGAAGAAACATGCCCGGTCAGGACTTAGTAGTCAGGACCTCAGAATGCTGACCATTCATCACATGTTCTGGGCATATCTCTTTTCTAGTTGTTGGTGTAAAAGGCAGTAGCATGGTAGCACCATACCAACATGTCTTCAATGAACATGTTTGCAGTATTTTCCAGACTATCCACAACCCAAGTATGAATTAATTTGCAGCAAGCCTTTAGGCTGAAATAGAGGTTGTTAAAGCAGCTAAAAAACCTCTTTCCAAATCTGTAATTTTATTACTATTATGAAAAATCATTTACGCTAAAGCAAGGGAACAAGTTCTTGCAACATTCCTTGTCATAATACTAACAACCTTCAATCACATTGGAATGACTTTGAGGTCAATGATCCATGTGTGGGGTGCCTTCTAAGACTAATATGGTCTCTTTTCCATTATCAAAACTTCCATTAATTATTTTAAACACCATATTAGCTACTTATGCATCCACAATTATTTTTCTTTTGTCTACCTTAGTGTGGGTTTTAACATACAACTACAATATAGCTACTTCTTCTATAAAGCATTTTCTTGATTTTGGTTTTGGATATAATATGTTAATTTAGTTGTAGGATGAATCCCATGATTCAAATTTTGATAAACATGCAACATTGGCTGCCTTAGAATACATAAAGTTAAGCCATTGTACTAGTCTATAATCAGCTATAAGAGAATATAAGATAATAGTTATTGAGAGATTATCCAAAATGTGAAACATGCCTATTGTAGATAATTCTATAAGAAGGTTTGTTTACTAGCTTCATTAAGATTTTTTCTTCCTACACCTTGTATTGGCATAGAGAATATTAATTTCATTTTCCATGTAAAAGCTACAAGGTATAATGAACAATTCTGGAGGTCAAGCTACTGTTTGGCTATTGTTTGTATATCCAACATACAAACAATAGCCAAATAATAGCTTGACATCCAGAATTGTTCATTGTTCATATATCATCGCATTCCTATGTCGCTCAAGGGTTTCCTCCAACAATATTTTGAAAGGATCTCTTGCTCCCTCATCTTTCTTTTCTTCTGCCATGGGAGCTCGTCGGGGTTTGTGAGGTTGGTCCTGCAAAGGTTCAACCAGTTCGAGCCCTAACTCCTTATACCCTGACCTCATTGGGGACATGCAAAGAGAAAAAATAGAGAAAGAGAAAACTGCTCTCATACCACTAATCCGGACTTATGCAGGAATGCGACAAAATACAGATAAAAACATAAACACAAAGATGCAGTAGAAATAAAGCTTCACTTCATTAATATCAAAGAATTGAAATATGCTTACAGATAGAATAGAAATAAAATAGCTCAGGCGATGGTATCTTATATCTGAGAAGAGATGTGGCGGATACATGCCTCTGAACTATGTTACAATGAGGCTCAAGGGCCTTTTTATTATTGAACAACAAGAGAAAGCCCTAAACAACCAAAACCCTAACCCTAGGAGATGGAACACCAAGGGTTTGTGGGCCCCGTTGGGGTTAGTTGGGCAGCCAACTTCCCAGGGTCATTATAATTTGGTCATATTATCTTCGTTTGGTGCGTACGATACCTCGTCAGAAATATCTCTTCGAGTACTAAAGGATTTACATCCTATGAAGACAAGCTTGTTGTAGACCTAAAAAAAACTTCGTTTAGGGGGTCAAAATTGCTCAGGAAGTTTAGGACCCAAAAAACTGCTAAAAATAGTAAATGCTGCTAGAAATAATGAAACTGGTGAAACTAACTGGAGGTCTAGGTGGAATAGGCAGGTGACCACCAATATCCACCTGGATCAGGCCACCATCAGCAAGTAGGTCAAGTGTTGTCTTGTTCAGGATAGACTGGTTGTCAAAGGACTAACACCAAGCCCTAGTTGTATTCCTTGTATCAATGTGATTGTAAAGGGTCATGATCCCTGGTATGGGAGCTCTAGCCTATTGTATTATAGTTTGTAATATAATGAAGAAGGGTTTGAAAAAGTTAAAAATTGTCATGTGCATTAGTTGATTCCCTGATGTGTGTATATTTCATCGTGCATTAAAGTAGATGTGTTGTGGCACTTGAGTGTGTTTGCATCAAAGATTCTAAGACCAAACCCAAATTATCATTTGTCATGGAAATTCAACACATGCCTTGTTCACCTAAGACCTACATGTAACTCATCTAAGGCTACTCATGTCCAATATCAACTCATCCCACTTAACAAGTTACCAAGACAAGGCTCACATCCAACCATGGTAGTAAAACAACTAAGCAACAAAGTTTACATCTTGACATGCCATATCACCTCGCACGTCTTAGAATGTCTTGGAAATATGTGGCACATGTTATAATCCTCTGCATTCCTTGGCATGATTTGGCACTCCCTATCACACACTACCACTCCTTGACATGCCCTGGCACTCTAGCATGCCTTAGCACTACCTAGCATATAACCTTGTCACTCCCACCTTAGCACACCTGAAACTCACTGACACTCCCTATCACACACTCTTTTTCATTCATTTCCATGGATTTTGAGCTAGTTCTCCCTTGTGTTTCCGTAACACTCCCTAACACTCCTAGGCACATATTGGCACACCCTAACACATGGCACATCTTGGCATGCCGCCTTGTCACTCTAGCATTCCTTGTCACTCCCTCATTAGCACACCTTGAACTCAATGACACTCCCTATTACACACTCTTATTCATTCATTTCCATGCATTTGAAACTAGTGCTCCCTCGTGTTTCCCTAGCACTCTGAAACACTCCCTAGTCTGCTTTGTCACACCTTCGCACCTGGCACATCTTGGCATGTTACCCTAGCCTCTAGCAAGCCTTAGCACCACCTAGCATACCTTATCACTCCCTCCTTAGCACACCTGGAACTCAGTGACACTTCTTGTCACAAATTGTTATTCATTCATTTCCATGCATTAATTTGACCTAGTTCTCCCTTTTATTTCCCTGACACTCCCTAACACTTCCTAGCATGCGTTGGTACACCCTGGAACCTAAATAATGGATGTATGTAGTACACTAACATGGCAACTCAATTTTGCGTCTTACCCCTTCTATTAGACTCCAATAGTAACCAAAGGATCATGTCTTAGGAGTCTTCAATGCCTAAAAAAATGCTCAGCATAATACTCAAGAATTTTTTGTTATTCACTAAAGAAGGAGGCTAGTTGTGTTTGTGTCTCTTCCTTTAACAAGTATGTCCACTAACCATGTGACACGACCTATTATCACCACATTAAGAATTGTTTGACTAGGTGGCCAAAGGACCAAGGGGCTCCTTACTCATGTTTCAAGGGGCAACACCCTATAATTCTAGTAGTTGCTAAAAAGACACCCCTTTTATCTAAATCCTTTGCACTTGCATTATAATATGCAAGTGTAGCTTCATAAAAATTAGTGTGCTATCATACAACGAGAAAGTTTATGAAGGCTCTTTCTCATAAAATAATATTTCATCGCATTTGTTTCACAAAAAGTAAAACACTTCAACATGAACAAGAATCCAAGAAGAATGAAACTTTGTGGCCTCAGGAAGATGTTTTCCTAACAAGATTGCATTCCATATAATATTAGCAAGGGTCACTAGCAACCCAAAGACTTTGCCAAGGCCCATGTAGATTTGGCCAAGGGATAAAACTAGAACATGTGTTTTAGGGTTTTAATTCATCTACAATGGGAGCACCATGAGTTCTAAACTCTCAAGTATATTTATATTTTATTTACAAGTATGCCCCCCATCATTAGTGATTATACAAAAAAGACTCTCTATGGCCTTACCATTGATTTTCATAGTTTTCACCACAAGGAGACCTAGGTTTTTCTTTTGACAAAACAGATTGTTCAAATAACGATCAAGGATAAGATTAAAATAAAGCCACATGCAATACATGTTATGTTATGAAGCTAGCTCACAAAAAGATAGAAGAGATAGATCAACACCTTAGAATTCAACCTCTTCGAGGGGGCAACCTCCTTTAATTACACAAATGAATGATTCTTTGATGATTCAAATGACAAAACCTCCTTTCTATATTTAGGAGTCTAAGGAGTCACAATATAACCGAGCTGACCTAACAATAATAATATAAAGGCACAAAAATAACAATAGAGGGATTCTATGGGGCATAGTAATAAAAATATGGGGAAAATAGGGGCACAACAAGACTAATAAGGGGTACAAATACAATAGTAATGGGGTAATCACTAGTATTATAGGGATCTAACATGCCCCTCTCCTTCAAAAAAGTGTTGTCCTCAACGCTTGAGTAATTCTAGATGCTTCTGTATAAAATTCTCATCCTCCCATGTGGAATCTTCAGTGGATAAGTTCTTCCACATGATGAGATACTCTGAAATTGATCGATTTTGTAGCTGTCGAGTTCTTGTTTCTGTGACTACTTCCAGTTCCAATATAATTTTTCCTTCCTTGTCAAGTTCTAGCAATATTGTTTGAACTAGGAGCTTGTCACTTATAACCTTCTTTAAACATGAAACATGGAAAATTGGGTGCACTCGAGAAGCTGTAGGAAGCTCCAATTTGCATGCCACAATACGAATCTTTTGCAACACCTTGTACGGACCATAATACTTTGGTGATAATTTATTATCCTTCTTAGCTTTCTTGAGGGACATTTGTTTATATGGTTGTAGTTGTAGGAATACCCAATCACCTACATCAAAACTTCTTTCACTGCGATGTTGATCTACCTGTTGTTTCATTCTATTCTACGCCAACACGAGGTTATCCTTTAAGAGTTGGAGGACTTGTTGTTGATGCTCGATGTAATGTTCCACTACTTGAACCTTAGAATTTTCTCTTAAATATGATGTGATGGATGGTAGCTGATATCCATAAAGTGCCATAAATGGGATCATTTTTGTTTCTGTATGGAAGGAAGTGTTATACCACCATTCAGCCAGAGGCAACCATTTGACCCATTGTGTCTGTTTATGTGATACAAAGCAATGAAGATATCCTTCCAAACATTTGTTTACTATATCAGTTTGCCCATCAGATTGAGGATGATAAGATGAGCTATGAGCTAACTGAGTACCGAGACAAGAAAATAATTGTGTCCAAAAATTTCCATTGAAAATGGGATCTCTAACACTTATAATCTTTGGGTTTCCATGTAGCTTTTGAATTGTTTCCATAAATGCAGTAGAAATTGTACTGGATTTAAATGGATGTGATAATGCACAAAAGTGTGCATACTTGGTAGTTTGTCAACTACCACCATGATGACAGTCTTTCCCTCAGACTTGGGTAAACCTATTTAAAATCCATTGAAACCTCCTCCAAACGTTTGCTTGCAATGGATAAAGGTTGTAATAGACCCGAGGTCTTAATTGTTTCAACTTTATTTGTTGGCAAACCAAACATTCCGCCACAAACTTTTGAATATCCGATTTAAGGGCATCCCAAAAAAATTCCTTCTTAACCCTGTGGTAAGTTTTTAAAAATCCTGAGTGCCCTCCTAAGGGAGAAGTGTGCAATTCCATAAGGATCTTTTGTTTGAGTTGTGAATTCTTACAGAGGTATAAGTGATATTTGTACCATAACGAATCATTTTGCTAGCTAAATGTATCAGATGTACTGGAATCTTGTTGTAACTTTCGAATAAGTGCCCACACTTCTTAATCATTCTTCCATTCCTCCCTTGCTTCGTTTATCCAATCTGGTTGGATAATAGAAATGGCGCACAACAATGCTTCCACATCCTCATCCTTTCTTGAGAGTGCAGCTGCCACCACATTTTGCTTCCCTTTTTTGTAGATGATTTCAAAGTCATAACCCAACATCTTTGTGACCCACTTTTGTTGCTCTTCAAAGGATAATCTTTGTTTTAAAATGTATTTAAGGCTATCATGATCCATTTTTACCTTGAAGTGTCCTCCCACTAGGTAGGGTCGCCATTTCTTAAGTGCATGTAGTATTGCCAACATTTCCTTCTCATAAATAGTTTTTTGTAAAAACTTTCCCTTGATTGGATGACTTTCGAAAGCAATGGGTATTTCATCTTGCATTAAAATAGCACCAATTCCATTTCCTGAAGCATCACATTCCACAATAAAGGTTTTTTTGAAGTCCAATGTAGCTAAGACCGGTGCTTGGCACATTGCCTCTTTAAGCTGCTCGAAGGCCTTTGTTGCTTCTGGTGTCCATGAAATGCATCTTTCTTCAATAATGTTGTTAGAGGTGCTGCTATTCTCCCATAATTATTAACAAACTTATGATAATACCCTGCCAACCCGAGAAATCCTCGTAGATGCTTTATGGATGTGGGGATTTTCCATTCCTTAATGGCTTTAATTTTGCTAGGGTCTACCTTAACTCCTTCATGAGATACAATATGACCCAGATATTCCACCTCTTGTACTCCAAAGAAACATTTGGATCTTTTTGCATATAATTGTTTCTCCTCCAATAGTTGTAGCACCTTGTCAACATGTTCAACATGATCCTTCCAAGACTTGCTGTAGATTAGTATATCATCAAAAAATACTAACACAAATTTTCTAAGGGTGAGTTTGAAAATAGAATTCATCAAACCTTGAAATGTAGAAGGTGCATTGGTAAGGCCAAAAGGCATGACCAAAAATTCATAATGACCCTCATGAGTTCTGAATGCTGTTTTCAGAATGTCTTCAGTCTTCATTCTGATTTGATGATATCTTGAACGAAGATCAAACATGGTGAAGTAAATTGATCCATGCAATTCATCCAGTAATTCATTAATGAAAGGAAAGGGAAACTTATCTTTAATAGTGAGCTTGTTGAACTCCCTATAATCCGAACACATGCGCCATGATCCATCCTTCTTGTGCACCAATATTACTGGAGTAGAGAAAGAACTTTGACTATGTTGAATTATACCAGCCTCTAGCATTTCTGCAACCATACGTTCAATTTCACTCTTTTCAGCATAGGGATATCTGTACAGCTTGATGTTTGGAGGAACAGTTCCTGGAACCAGATGAATAGCATGATCATGATCATGAATAGGTGGGAGACCTTTGGAAGTCTCAAATACCTTGGAATGATTGTCCAAGACTTTTTGGAGATCTAGAGAAATAGATGATTTCGATGTGGAAACATCTAGCGAACATAATTGTGCAGTTACACCTCTTTGTTCCTTTTTTAGAAGCTTTGTCATACCGTTAGAGCTGATTATCATTCCTAGTTTCCCTGCAATACCCCTTAATTCAACTTCATTTCCTTCCACAGAAAATTTCATGAAAAGTTCTTGAAAATTAAAATCTATTGTACCCAAGGATTGTAGCCATTAGACTCCTAGTACAACATCAACACCTCCCATTGGAATGGAAAGCATTGGGCTAGTCAATACATATTCTCCCATGGATAGCTTGATATTATGGTACTTTCTAGAGAAATTTATTGTTCCTCCATTTGCAACCATCACTTGACACTCTGGTGCTAGATATAGGAAGCAATTCAATTCTTTCGCTACCTTACAATGAATAAAATTGTGGGTACTTCCTGAATCAATCAACACTATTACCTTTTTCTTCTTGATTTGTCCTACTATCTTAATGGTTTGAGGAGTGGTAATTCCAGCCAATGCATTACAAGATATCATCGGATGCATTTCTTCTTTATCTAGGCTTTGTTCCTGGAGTATATCCTCTTCTTGTGACCTTTCTTTCTCCTTTTCTTCTTCCTATTCACAATCTATGTAGAATAATTTCTTGTCAGCACACTTATGACCTTTAGTGTATTCACTAGAAAAATTGTAACAAAGCCCTTTTGCTCTTTTTTCTTCCAATTGATGTGGTGTTAACCTTATAGGTTGTGGAAGATTAGGAGCTACAACACTTCCATCTTTATAGTTGTGAGTGGTATGCTTCCTGGTTGCCATAATTTTGCTTTCCATTTTTCTTACTAACCTAAATGCCTTCTCTAATGAATCAGGTTCCCAAAGGCAAACATCATGTTGGATATTATCCTTTAAAGTCCCTATGAACACATCAATCCTATGCTCATCTGGAATATTTTTTACCCTTATGTTCAATTTTTGGAAATCCTCAATGTGCTCCATTATTGAACCCTTTTGTTTGATACTTATCAATTGGCTAAAAAAAGTGTTTCTTTTTGTATCCTCATAATATGCTGTCAATTCTTCCATAAAAATTGCCCAAGTGATAATTTGTTTACAAGAGCAAAGCCATTGATACTATACAAACTGATTTGGTTCCAAATATAAAGTTGCAATATGTACCTTTTGTGTGTTTTGCACATTATTGAGATTGAAAAATTGCTCCATCTGTAATATCCATGTTGCGGGATCCTTGCCATCAAACTTCCTAATATCAATTTTTGGAATATGGTGGGTCTTCAATCCAACATTAGAGTTTATGAAATCATGACTAACATTTCTTTTGTTCGCATCATGAGTTTCCTTTACTACCCTTTCACCATTAGTAAGTATTTCTTGTAGAAAATTTTTCAAATCTATCTTCAAATCGTCCATCTTAGCTTCCATGCCATTCATCTTAGCTTCCATGCCTTTATCTTAGATTCCACACCATTTATCTTAGCTTCTGTTAGCTTTTGTGAGAGTGACATTTGTTGCACTTGGTCCTGTAATTTTGATATATCATGTAGCATTTCTTCCTCTTCTTCATGAGTCATGCTAGAGCTTTCAGGTTGCTTACTAGGTGTTTACATTTTCTTTCCTCGGGGCATCAGTTACTGATAATAATTCTCTACTATGCCCTTTGAATTCCTTCAAAATAATTTTTCAAACCAAGCTTAAGAAAAAATTTAAAAAAATCTACACACCTTTTTTCACTTTGTAGGAGCTCGATATTGTCTCTAATGTATCTCTATAATTTTGGATCATCCAGTTCTAAAATTGTGAGCTGCAGTAGCCTTATATGTCCACTTTCCAATGTGACCAGTCTGATCCAAATTGGATTCTCCAAGGAAGAGTTATGCCAAATCTCCCACAGTGACCTGATTATAGACTAGTTCACTAGAGCGAACTTGTACGATGTGCCACGTCTCCCTGTTTCAACCTTTGGCTCTAAAAAATATATACAAGAAACTACAGTTCGTCCTCTTTCTATACCTTCTTATGAAATTTTAATCCGATGCTCAAAGAGAAAGTTATGATGATTTTCCCCAGGTCACCTGTTTGGAATGTAATTCAGGAGTCCGCAAAAAGACCAACTTCCTCAAATCATATCTCCTCAAATATATCGCGAAAAGCTCTGAAATTTGGATCCAAGGTTCAATGCGATTTCATATCAAATGGGTTCTTTTTTTCACTTCTGAAACATCACATAAAAAATGTTATAGTGAAAATGCCACGATTACCTATTTAGAGCAGCAAAACCCTAGAATCCAAAGCTCTGATACCAAATGTTATGAAACCAGCTCACAAAAAGATAGAAAAGATAGATCAATGCCTTAGAATTCAGCCTCTTTGAGTGGGAAACCTCCTTTACATTACACAAATGAATGATTCTTTGATGATTCAAATGACAAAACCTCCTTTCTATATATAGGAGTCTAAGGAGTCACAATATAACCCAGTCGACCTAACAATAATAATATAAAGGCACAAAAATAACAATAGAGGGATTCTATGGGGCACAATAATAAAAATATGGGGACAACAATATTAATAAGGGGTACAACTGCAACAGTAATGGGGTAATCACTAGTATTATAGGGATCTAACATATTAGGCTCATGTTTCATGAACATTAAAGAACAACCATGAACATTAAAGAACAACCCCATTTTCAATCTCACCACGAATATTTAGGTGATTGAATTATTAACATAAAAATGAGACCAATTCAATCAATTTATAAACTTGTTCCAAAATAATATTATTAGGTTTTTGCTAACATATATGTAAGCTTAAACCACCACTATGGAAACTAAACCCTTAGATGCTAATTTAGGTACATAATAACATTTATTTGAAATGAACAATGGTCAATAATTGGTTTCTAAAAATTTTAGTAGAAATAAACTAATATTGATATAAATTAAGTTGAAGTCATAGTAGGAATTGATTTCTCCAAAATTCTAGAGATCAAAGTTCCAATAAAATTTTGAAATAAATCCAAAGTATCTCATAATGCACTTTTTCAATTTTTATGGGATGATATTTGTTTCAGAGTATTACTTTAACCCATTGATATAAGTAGGATAAAAAGCTATTGGAATGCCTCTTTCTCGATAAATTTTAATCAAATTTTAATCCAGTTTTACATTATTGGAGCGATGAATTTTGTTTGTGTTATAGTAGCAGATTCATTATTCGTGCAACATCGTTTCGGGCTAACTAAAGGCTGGGTAACTAATACCTTAGGGTCACACCAAAAACCCAAGTGATGGAGGGAAAACAAAAGATTAAATCTTCATCCTCAATTCAGTCGTTAATTTCATCTCTGAGAAAAATGTAATCACTGGAAAAATGTTTACAGAGGTTCTTGTTGATCACCAGAGCTTGGCATAATCAAGCAGAGACTTATCATCGCAATCTTCAATGGATCCCTTGCCTCTCATCCTGAAGCTTCCTTATAGTGCTCTTAGAGTACCTCGCATGTGCCTGAAAGTGCCCTCCTTTTCGTTGCCCTCAACGATGACCGTCTTCTCCCTCATCTTGGCCACCTATTTCTCTGTGGTCATCAACTTCATCTACAATGTCATCATCCAGCCACTGGGCATGTGGTCTTCAGCTTCATCTATGATGTCATCATCCAGCCACTGGGCATTGAGAGCATGGAGGGTCCTTTCACATGAACATAAAACTGGTTGTCTTCCTATCTGGAAGAGTGAAAGGGCAATATATTATCGAAGGGCTCTTGTCGGGGTTTATGTTCTTGCTTTGTGGGGTGGGGATAATTTTGCTAGACTTTTCCCTGGACAAACACAGAGCGAGGATCGTCAAGGTCTCTTTTAGGGTGGGCAGGGTTTCCTCTTTGGCGATCGCTTATATCATGAGTAATTTATTCGTTCGCATCAAAATTCCATCTTATTTATGTTAATTGAGGTTATGAATAGAAAATCTAGACATTTTAGGTCCATTGCTAGTTTAGTAGAACATCCTAATTTTTTTAAATTTTATGTTTAGCGTAATAGTTTTCACGGCCATTTCTATTTCGGATACACCTCCCATGAAATTAAGTGGAACTAGCAAGGTAATCTATATAGGATTGTAGACTCAAGCATTGAGAAACAGATCACGTTTCCTCAGTAGCTCATAATTTGAATGACAAATGAAAAAGAAATAGATATTTTCCTTTACAACAAGCCACTATTCCATTATGTCTCCTCTTACTTAAGAGTTTATCTCATAGTAATCTGATTTGGAAGGCCAAGTCAGAGATGGACAGATGCAAGCATTCTAAGCAAGACATGTACAAATACATTAAACTCAACAGATTGGCAGTTGCCTGGAAAGTACAGAGAACATTTTTTTCGATTCTGCATGGACAGGCAGTGATTTCAACCATATTTAACCATACAATAATTACGATTTTAAATTTGATAGAACCAAGTTGAGATAAATGAGAGCTCGATACGTATTTATGTAAATAGAGAAACCAAATAGCTAATCAAGATAGAAGCTTTGGGTTTTGTTGTATGTTGTCTGAGTTAACTATGTATTACATGCCCAAGAAATGATGAATGGCAAGAAACAATTTAAAATAGGGCCCAGTGAGACAATGTTTGGTCAAGCATGCACTCTCTCTGATTGCTTTCCTTCGTCTTTTAACTGCTCACCCTCAATGTAGATGCATGAAACCTATGAATTTGATTTCTCCATCAAGGCCAACCTATGATTAATTTTAAATGTATTCCTATTGTATGGGCTAAATCTCAAACAGCAAGAACAAATGACAGCGAAATTGGCCAAATAGATATACCAAGCTAGAGTAGACCTTTTAATTCTACAAACTGATGTGGTCAGATTAATGACAATAGTTAAGATGCTATTTCAAGGAAACAATTTTAAATTATTTTAGAATAGAAAGTGTGCATTTCCATTCACAAAAGAAGGAAGTATTCCACCTGCAAATATAACCTTAACCAGTATGCAAGCAGGATCACAAAATTTATCAGAGTCATGAGACATTACATTTAGCCATTTCAACAAACAGTGAGCTTACAACTTATATTTCCTGGGTACATAGAATGTTATAGTATTTTTAGTGTTGTATCCTCATATATCCTTCTCTGAAAACATCATACAATTGCTAGTGTCGAAGTTTATTATTTAGATGAGCGTTTTCATCAACCACGTGAAGTATTTCATAGACTAATTTGCTGATTTCTTTGTATATCTTATCAAAATAATCATACATAAAGTAGCAACCAGAATAAAGGCCCAACACTCGAAGAGGGTGAAAGGCCCCAACACTTCAGATGTACAACAATGTCAAGGTGCATGTTGTGCTGAAGAACAAATGATTTTATTTTGAAGATTTGGCAACTGAGACAAGTTCCAGATCTGTTGTACAGGAAAAATTGAGTCAAAGAGTGAAATTGATGGCTGAAGAAGTGACTAGTGCTGTGTACCAATGAGCAAATGGGGTTTAGGGTGCCCAATGAGGGAAATCACCCTACTAAAAAAGGACAGGCACACTAGTTGTGGAGTTCTAATGTAGCACAGTCCTACCTTTAATAGTTAAGTGAACACAGAAATTTCCTTCACGTTCCCTTGCCATAATGGATAAGAAAACAGATCACGGAAGCTATGAGAAAACATTTCAAAATGAAATTTCACCATGCATATAGAGAAAAGACAAAAAAGAAATAGTTTCTAATGATAGTTTTCAAAAATAATAGAACAGTTTTACCAGAATAAAGAATCTTCCTAACCAATATCGTAGAGCTTTCAGATCAGAAAATGGACAAATGGTAGCAACATGTTAGCCTCCACGACATCCTTCAAAGACGAACGTCACAACTTTATCAACTTTGGTTTTTAGATTCTTCAACAACCATTACTTGAATAAGGGGGCTGCCTAAATAGCCCAATGGAGCCCCAATGGCTAGGTCTCTATGGGAGAGGGTGGCGGAGCCAAGCTTGTTCTAGAAGCTGGACCCACCTAATGAATAATCATAGAAATTACATGAAAAAACAAATGCACCCTCTCTAGCTTGCTTACAAAGACTCAAAATTATTATTTTGATAGGGCCCAAATGAGATGTGCACCCTTTCTTAGCTTAGCTGGAATACATTACACTGAAAACATTTCATGTGGGGTCCATAAAAGTGTGCCCAACCACTTGCTTCTAATGTTGAAGCTTATTAGATTTGCATGAAAATGGTGGCGTCCCAAAAAATACACCTCTCAACCTTAAGATAAAATGCATCACATTGCATAATTTTTGTGGGTCCCAGGATTTGTGCACCCTCTCCTTGGCTAGTATGGTTGAAAAATATTTTACAATATACATCATGTAAAGTCTATGAGGGGTGCCCCCTTCTTTGACTTAGTGAACGAATCACATATATGAATAAATGCCCTTGTGAACCCAATCCTGATTGTGTGGAAACAGAGTCAAATCTCACTTCATTGGAGCACTAAGGTTTTATAGTTTCATTTGATGCTTTGAGTTTGGTTGATGAGTGTGGAATTCTATATGACTGGTGGGTGATTTGTTCATGGTTAGCCTAGCTGAACACTCAGATATCACATAGTCTCATTTTTTATTGTGATGCGGTTTACTAGGAGATACCACTTTTATTTTCACGGTAGAAAATTCTTATGTGGTATACTCCTCATTGGCACACATGTGGAGGCAAGTTATTATTATTTTTAAAAATTTTGGTGAGGCCATCACCTCATATAATTGTGGAGATTGAAATACCATATGCGCATATTAATGATTATATACAGCCATCTTCATGAGATGAACTCAACGATGGTTTATTAGCCTAAGGAGGGCCCATTGATAAAGGCATTAGTTAATTGGTTTATGAAGTCATCCCCTTCATACATATCATTTCTAGCTACTTTCCTATGTGCTTGGGAAAGGCACATATGTTGAGGAAAGAGAAGTATATTTTATTGTGGTTGACCTGATTCACATGAAGCCTCTTTGTATTATGGTCTTCTTCTTCGCATGCATGATGGGGTATGATGAAGCCAACCATGTGCAAAGCTTTTTTTGACAAAGTCATGGGTCCTCAAAACCAATGTTATTAGAACAAATTGAAACAACCAATCTAACGTTTTTCAAGCCCTCACTGGTCCCAGACAATGCAACTAAGGACCCTCAAAACACAATTTTTTATTTTAAGAAATAAATCATTTATGAGTTGGGCAATCTAATATTCAACCCTAGATCCCTATTAATGTTATCTAATTAATGGTTGTTCATCAATTCAATTGTAATAGAATTCAACTACATTAGATTATCAATCCAGAATTTTGAACTTGTAAAGTGTAATGCAAAATATATGTTGGGATTTGGCTTCTAATCTAATCTAATAAAAATTGATATTGAAAATGGATGGTATCTATTAAAAGCAATTGACAACTAGGTATCTCAATATAATCATGGTTCTAAAGCACTTATAGATCTCCATAACCATGTAGAGAATTTTGATAATTTTAAAAACAAACTTCTTCAAAATTCTGGATTATGATTGTTTGTGGCTTCAAAGAATAATTTCTATTCACTCGGAAGATCTGTGTGATTAGCCTTCATTATGTTGACACACATAGAGAATTTTGATAATTTTAACAACAAACTTCTTCAAAATTCTGGATTATGATTGTTTGTGGCTTCAAAGAATAATTTTTATTCACTCAGAAGATCTGTGTGATTAGCCTTCATTATGTTGACACACATAGGCAAATCAAATTCACATTGCTAAGTCAATTCAAAACACACTGCAAGCAATAAATTGTAAACCTAAGAAAAGAGTATTATCTCTATGAACATAGTATTATTTAAAAATATTCTCTAGTTGTAAAAGCTATTGAAACTACTTGTAAAACAAAGTATTATCTCTATGAACATAGCAGATTGGAAACTAAAAAAAATAAACTCATTTAAATAAGAGGTGGCATGCATCCCGACATAGGGGGCCCTCCTAGTTGGGTCGCAAGTGCTAGAGAAGCTTCAGAACCTGTGACTGTTAATTCAAACCGCACCAAACACACATTTATACAAAGAGAAGATCTAACTCCAATGGATCAATACTATAAAAATGGCATAAAATACATTAAACAAAATCATAACTTGTTCCTACTCAGAGGAACTGCAATATTTATAGAGTTTAATAATAGCAACAAACTCAAAGTTTCATTGTTGTGATTCAAAACAGAGTAACTATGACTTGGAAATTCATGGATCTTGGAGATTGAAAATTGATCACCACGAGCATGAGTTTTTCATATTATCATTTTTTTTCCATAATACTTTGCCCTTAATCAATTTCTATGATTCCACAACGCTCTGCAACGACGCCACGCAAACTTTTTACACGATTTGTCACCCCTTACCTTGCTGACTGAGGCACTGAATAAGTTGTGGTGGTGACACGATTGCCTTCTGGCTATGGCTAATAGGTGGATAAACTTTTAAGGACATTTTGTCATGTCCTCCATCCTTTGATTTCATTGGATTGTTTCTTGAAGTATTCCAACATTTGATTTTGCTATAGAATTGGAGAGTAGCTATGGAATATGTCAATTTCTGCAACTTTACATTTTAACTTTCTTTTATGGAGAAACATACAAAACAATAGAAAAATGGAGATATTATATTTATAAATCCTTGCTTGTAACCTTTGTAGTTCAGGTAGAATTTGCATGCATAGATGATATCATGAAAGTATGAAAAAGGATAGCTATGATGGCTTTCTAAGGATAAAATGGTCAAAACTAGGTCAACAAAGTGACAAAAAGAGATAATTCTTTGACCTCATCACTATCCCATGTTAAAGATCTTGCATGTCATCATGCATTAGCAAAATTGCAAAATTTTGTACTTCTCCTTGTCACAACATTGTTTCAGAGGCTTGGATAAGGATATCCAGGTTTCTTTGAGTTCTCCTCTTCTTCATGGCAATTGACCACCTTGGCTTCTTCATGAGGATTTTAGCCTTCAAATCCTTGATCTTAGAATGTAGTTTCCTGATGGCTTTCTTAAGTTTTGAATTATTGTTATACCAATAATATATTATTTTCAACGTCTTTTGATTTTTCACTTTGAGAACTTCATTCTCATTCTTTATGTGTCTTTTCAAGTCTTCTAGTTCTATGATCTCTTGTTTCAATGCTTCTATTGCGTCTTTTTCCTCAAAGACATCAAATGGTGGATTATATATGGTTTTGATCAATGTAGCTCAGATAGTTGTTCTAGCCTCAAATGGTGTCAGTGAGGCTAGGAACACAAGAGCAAAAAATATCTCCAAGCCAAAATAAATTACTTATCACTGCTTCTGTCCTGAATCTACAGACAGGTACTCAAAACTCCTCAGTGAATCCTCAGGCATGCCCTTCATTGATGCATTTTGAATACCAAATATCTTTGACACAACAATGACAACATCATCACCAAACTTAGTAACCCTTTCATAGGAATCATTGTCTCCAGCAACACATAATGAAGCCTGGTCGAAAGAAAATAATGATTGATGTTAAACATATTCTCTTTCTATAATTTGATGCATTTAAATTCCCCAAGAGAGGCACGGTCATTTCCTCTTTTCTGATACACCTCCCATGAAATTAAGTGGAACTAGCAAGGTCATCTCTATAGGATTGTAGACTCAAGCATTGAAAAACAGATCAATGAGATCATGTTTCCTCAGCAGCTCGTAATGTGAATGACAAATGAAAAAGAAATAGATATTTCCCTTTACAACAAGCCACTATTCCATTCTGTCTCCTCTTACTTCAGACTTTATCTCACAGTAATATGATTTGGAAGGCCAAGTCAGAGATGGACAGATGCAAGCATTCTAAGCAAGACAAGTACAAATACATTAGACTCTACAGATTGGCAGTTGCCTAGAAAGTACAAATAACATTTTTTTTATTCTATTTTTCGATAGAATGAAATTGAGATAAATGAGAGCTCGATACTTTTTTATGTAAAATAGAGAAACCAAATAGATAATCAAGATAGAAGCTTGGGGTTTTTGTTGTATGTTTCATTTTTATTTTGGTTATGGATTATTACTTATATTTTTGTATGCCTATTCTAACATTACAATTCATAAATTTTGGAATTTTTAATTCTATAAGTCATCTTTTTCTCACGAGTTTTTGGGCTTGTGGATGTGCATACATGTGTGCATGATTTTACTCGGATAGCTAAGTTAAAAAATAGTGCTAAATTTCCAATTAACTTATAAGTGGTCTCGAGAATCTTTTCCTCTATTTGATCCTTTCCTAAGTATCATTTTTGTCGTAGTTCAAACCTCTACTTTTACAACAACAATTTTTCAAACACGAGACCAAACATTAATGTTTGTTTTGAATACATTTTCCCAAAAACTTGAAGTATAATATTATAATGCACCAATCTCAGAAATTGAAATGTTGTGGCTGAAATTCATTCTCAAATCAAAATACCCCCCTTTTAGATCCTAGGAAAAATGACCACGTAAGAAAGAAAATATCATAAAGGAGAAATGCAATAAAATATATTTCAACCCTTAAGCTTCAAATGCCAGTATTTATCCCCAAAAGGGTGAGAATGCAACATGAAAGCCAATAATGAGAGATGGATGTCAAAGCAAGCGTCCTCCATCGCTCAGAATGTTAACTTAATGGTTACTAGTAGATAGCCATTTTCTATGGACAGAAGAAGAATTAAGTAGTTTGGTGATTTGTTGCAGACACTTATTCTTTAAGATTTCTTTACCCACTTATGATGCTTCATTTTATTTGGCTTTCTATCTGGTCCACTTTGTATTATATAATTAGTTTGAACCTTGCAATCCAGAAAGGCAGCTTGAAGTTTCCAGCCCAGGAATCACCACCTTTAGAAACTTTTAGTGGCATGACATGTATGGATTGATCCCTTCATCTATGGCCTAGGAAAGCGTATTAATACATCCTCGTGAAATTAAACTGAATGTTTTCAATGGGTATACTTCTGTTTTACTTAAGTTATCCTATTTGTGCCTCTGAGATGATGAATGATATATTCGAATTTTTATTTCAGAGATGTACTTTTCAATGTTATCAATCTATACAAACTTTGCATTATGTTGAGTATGTGTCTTTTTAGACCATTCTCCTTGAGTTTCATTTACAACAAAAAGGGACACTGTGAATGCTAATCTGTTCATAGTCATGAAAGCACACAACTCCATTTGTTTGCCCCTATTTGCACTTTTTTATTTATGAGTAACCAAATTATGTCATATTTAAGTATAAAGATGCACACAATGCACTGTACCACTCAAATCATTATCAATATTTGATATTTTGAGATATGTGATATTCAGTAGTAAGCCAAGGGATTTTGAGAATATAAATTTTGGATGCCTAACACATACTATGTTTCTTTTTTTGACTGAAATTGGAGGATTTTGATATTAGTAAAATCCATGTTGAGATGGCACAGTAGAGATACAAATAGAGTGCTAATCTTGTCTAATGTAGGAGGATACAAGTTATCAAAAAATGATTTACAGTATAATCCTTGTAGTATATGCGTAGATTAAAAATTACAATGCAGTTCATTTAGGACCTGAGATTGGAGAAAATTGTTGAGTTGTATTGTCATCTTGGAATTCCCTTTTAGCGAGAGTGTTTTAAGTCAGGGAGGAACAAAGTTGCAAAGGCTGATCAAGTTGCTTTGGGGTGAGCTAGAGGAGAATGTCTTTGAATTTCTACTAATCACACAACCTAGAGGGCATCGAGTTGAGAGCAGAGAGCCTCAAATTTATCATGGACGTGGTGGATAAGATGCAAGTGTTGAATGGGAATGTCTAACAACGTCATATGGGACTCCAAGCTTGAAATCCAGATTTGAAGAAGGCAATGGGAAGAAGGCAATGGGAGGAGTTGAGGTATTTCAAGTCATCAGCCTAATGTTGTTGGGCTGACTCAGACTATATTAGCTTAGTGAGCCATGAGACTTGAGGTGGCAGAGAGGAGGCCTTCAGAAAATGTAGGGAGATCAATGACAGGCTAGAAGCTTTGATTTCCTGGAGGGGCCAAGAGCCAAAATAGAGGATGTCGCGGGGAAACAACAAGATACTGACTTTTGAAGGGTGCCATAATTGTCTTTCCCATTAGGTTAGTAGCTCTCATTCTAAAATGATGGCACATTCAAACTATGGGATCCTCCATTATTGAGAAAACCCAATGAAGAGCCAAGGAAATGGATGAGAAAGGTACAAGGGGGAGACTATGATGGGACAAGGTAATCACACCTAATAGGAGATAATAGAAGCACATGGAGCAAGGGTGAAGAAGGGTATCCACGTGTCATCCGCGGGAAGAGGAAAAGAATGAGAGAACCATGAAGGGATTCAGAGGGTGGAGTGAAATTCATTACAATTAAATCCCCTTCTTTTTCTTGTAGAGCCAAATTGGCTTGGAAATCAACTTTATTATTGTTTATCTAAAGGACATGAAAAAATGAGAATCGAGGAAATGATGGAAGAGCTGCATGAATTCGCTGGAAGACTGAATTCAAATTGGCATTTGAGGGAGAAGAGTGCACCTGGACATGCTGAATTGTGTTGTTGGAGTCTCCAACAATGGTGAGCTTTTGGATGGTGTGGGCTACCTAGTCTTTAGGGCATGCAGAGAGTCAAATTTTTTCCTTTCACTCCCCTCCTTTTTAGTAATTTTGTGGAATTATTTTGGGTAGTGCTAAACATGGTCCATTAGACTAGACTCGTAGATAATCCTAAAAATTAACTGTAACACTTAATAATTCGCAGAAAACCATAACGTCAAATTGCACCCAATAACCAAAATAAAAATGAAAAGGAGATAAAGGATCAAGTTCCATTTTGAAAAATAAAAACACCTTGTATGAAGTTAGCTTCTACTGTAATTTCTAAAACTTATGTGGAAAAACTCATTAAAGTCCAAAGAACAATAATCCTGTAATTAAATTTAAAAATGAAGAAACCTATTCATATTTTGGTTGGGAATACAATGGCCTACAACCTTGGCTCTCATCCATCATTACTAAATAGTTTGGCTTTGATGTTTGCTACACTCCCTTGACTCTCTTAGATAGTTGAACTGCCAATACCTTACTCAAGATTGAAATGGTTCAGTCTATCATTAATATCTAGGTTTTCATCTGTTATGTTGTCCTCCAAGTCTGTGATTTTTCCATCTGTGGATTTTGCATCATTATCATTTATGAGCTTCAGTATAATTTTCCATTTAAACACAATGTTCTTAGAAACCTTAGCTTCATTATGCCAATCCTCTTTGTTCAACTCAATTCATTGTCAATCCCCTACATTCTCTGGTTGTTTTCTCCACCTTTTATAACCTTAGGCCACCTCACAAGATATCGTCTCTTCATGGCGGCTGTATCATGGATGTGATGCCACCATAGCTTGATGAGATAACAAGTTTGAAGGAATTGTATATTTAACATGACTAGAGGTGCTAGTATTCCCATACATCCACATGTGTCACACATTCCCTTATTTTCTTTCAACATGGAGTGGTATGAATTCTCACTTAAATTTCCTTTAGTCCCAAATGATCTCAGTAGTTACATATCTGGCTCCTTATTTTATTGTACCATCTTGTTACATATGAAAACCTTATTAAAATAATGTTTGCAACAAGACACCTAATTTCCTTTGAGATATTTTGAACACTCCAATCTCGGATACCCCATTTATCTAAAACCAAACTACTGGAGGCTAAAGTCTCCTTCAATATTGAGTATATCATTTCCTTATTCAGTATTTAAGTTAGTCCCTGGATTGGAGCCTCAAATTCAGATTTTGTTTGATATGCCAATGGAGAAAGAAAAATGATACTATCATTGTGTTGCATTATTACCTCATTATTCCCAGATTTTCCTGCTTGGACCCTCACTGCCCCATCAAGATTTAGTATGAACCAACTCTCAGGAGGTACCTCTCTATGTAAGGGGTTTGGTTTGGTGGAAAATTGTATCAAATTGTGGATGCATGTCTATAGGTCCTCCTATTTTGACCTTTTTTAATTTTCTTTTCTTTCTTGACAAACTTTGTTGTTTTTTTGTGTACTTTTTTTTAGTTTATTTCTATTATGTCCGACTTTCACAAAATTGGGAAGATCTGTGACACTGCAAAATATGATTGAATGGTAAGATAATCTAACTCACATATGGATTATTACATATCTTTTTGTATGCCTATTATAACATTTAGTGAGAATATGGTGCTTGTCCCTTTGAAGAGGTAAAGTTATGATCTGCATATGCTAAGTCTCTAAACTTATGGAATTGATAATCTATGTAATTGAAGAGGAAAATAAAAAGTGTATAAAGTGAATAAAAATTGTAGCCATTATGTGTGTACTTATATCATTGTTTCATAGTTCCATGCATTATGCAAAATCTACAAATAGATGGTTGCTCTTCAGACAAGCAATCTCGTGATTTTTCCTTCTTGAGTAGCCCATCATGAAAAACTTTGTAAAATAATGCTACATTGCATGACAGGTTTCATTTGCAGTTTAACTCTTAGTTGCATTATGAGTAGACATTGTTGGGCCCCTGGCCAAGTTTTCTAGTCACTTTCTTTGACAGTATCTTCTCAAAATGTATAAAAATTGTTTAGAGACTACATCAGAATCTAGAGCATATTAGATTGGTTGCCTATAGAATATTCATAATTGTGCTTCTATTTGTATCAAATAGAGTGCTATGTTCTTCATTCATTTCAGATATTCGACAGATAGTTGAAGCATAGTAAAATTTATTAACACTGAATGGTTTTTGGAGAAAATTTCATTTGGATATATTTTTGTGCATCAACATTTTCCATGCAAATTTATTGATAAAATTGTGATTATTGAAGCACTGAATTTTCAAGATACGTAGATCCCTTGTAATTCTAGCACCTATTTCAAGATATAGTTGTTGCATGAGTTTGATAACTTTTCAACTATATTAACTTGGACTGGATTGTGTCCTACATGAGTTACACTGCTTTTTGCTTACTATTTTTTCTCTTAAATAAATGAATATCCTTCTATATAAGTTTGGTGATTACAGGGTTTGCTCTGGTCTGTTGTTGAGAAAATATATTTTATTTTCATTTTTGCACGGTTGATGATTGTTTGTAATCGCGACTGCTGGAAGCTGAGACCATTTTGTGGATCTGTCTCAGCTTCTAGTGGAAATTAGACAAGGAGTGTTTGGATTGGACTGAAGGAGATTAACATGAAGTAAGGAGTTACGAGCAAAGCTAATATGAAAACACATAAATTTTATTTTTATATTTTAAGGATTTCTTCCAGCAATGATTCTAAAAAATTGGAACGACTCAGAATCCATCTTTAAAATGCTAACGTTTGCAGTCTTACCCATTGCAAAGGTATTTGTGATGTGTTTCCTTTGGTTCATCATGGCTACAAAGTATGTCAACATTTTAACTCCCAACAATTGCAAGCTTCTCAATGGGTAATCTTCCTCTTTATCTTTTTCTACTCATTGCATGTTGTAGCATGTTCATTTTTGGGGGGAAACAAAAAAATTGTATCACAATTACACATAATTACATTGGTGCCCAGCAGAGGGTTCTACCAAGATATTTATTTCATATTATCACTAGTTTACCTATCAAATACCATTGCCTAAAAGATTCTAACCCTTTGAATGCAAACCATTAGTTCCTTGAGGGTGTAGACGGATTGGAAAAGTCTAGTTAGACACATGAGCTATGCCATGAGGTCAAAACCCAAGGGAGTAGGGTGGGTGCATCCCCATAAGGTGGCTCTGGCTTGCTGGAAAGGGCCATGATACAAATTTTTTTATTTATCCTTTACTATCCATTCCAAGATCTAATCCTTAGGTGCCTTTGCTTCAAGCATTCCTAGATGAAATGTATAGATTCCTTTCAAATGGCCCTTTCTTCAACTACCATCACCTTGACCAATGTGTTAGCACCAAATTTCTATTCAAAGCTTCATCTTGTTTAATTTCTTGGGGTATCATTGACGAACATTTAGAACTACAAGAGCCTTTGTGTCTAGCAAGAGTCTCAAAAACTCCTGAAAGTGGTTTCCTCTATGTGTTATGTTTCAGACTAGATCAATGACTGCACTACACACATTTTAGATGTCGTTTGTTGTTCTTTTCAAAATAGGCTAGGAAAATAGAGGTAGGCAACAATATTTTTCCTCCACCCAAAACAATGATAATTGTGCTTCCTATGCAATTTATTATGGCTGGTGGAGGAAAGTAGGCCTCTTGCCTTAAATAAGAGAGCCTTGATTTAACATGACTAGAGGTTCCAGTATTCCCATACATCCACATGTGTCACACATTCTCTTATTTTCTTCCAACATGGAGTGGTATGAATTCTCACTTAAATTTTCTTTAGTCTGAAATGATCTCCTTAGTTACACTATCTAGTTCCTCATCTTATTGAACCATCTTCTTACATAGGAAAACCTTATTACATGCATATTTGCAACAAAACACCTAATTCCCTTGACAAAACAAAACAAAACAAATCAAAATTAGTACTTGAAAGGTATAACTTGAGAAAGGAAAGCTATCTAATTTGGATCTAGAGACACAACAAACCGTGGAAAAAATGATGGTATTGATAAGTCTTCCTGGAAAATAAGCTCTAACTTTTAGACCACTACCGAAATTCCAGTTATCTTTTATGGTAATAGTGACTCTAGCTTTATTTGTATGAATAGTGACTTTGGCCATTTTCCTATTCATTTCCTATGAATGATTTTGATTTTCAAACTCCAACTAGTTTTTTGTTAAATTAATTAAAGATTTTATGACAAACTTATAGTTTTCAAAGCTCTTTTCTAAATCAATTTTCTTGAGCAAATTTTTCTTTTTACTTTAGGTACTTTATATTGCTACAATGTGACATATGCTATGATATAATTGCCTAGATAAATAGACAGAAGTGTTGTACAACATAGTATTTTTTAAATATAAAGAAACAATATTTCTAAATACAAAGTTTATTAATTAAGAACATCTTCTAGGCTTCTTTTCTAAGTTATGATTATATTTCAGTAGGGGATTTTATGTATACTGATATTGTGTTGTTTCTTTGGTTTCTGTTAGGTAACAATGGTTAATAAGGAATGTGTTCTTGAGTAGCAGGAACACATATTATTATAATATAGACAAGAAACTCCATGGTTTTTAGGCATGGCAACAAAAACATAGATGTCAGTGGGATATCCAAAGTCCGTGTTAGATGAATTTAATATTAGTGATGATTTTGATTCCTTGTCAAATAAAGAATATCACAAGTCAAATTCAAATAAACATAAGCAACTCAAGAATGAAGGTTAAGCGATTGCTTTATGTCCAAGTCAATTTCCTTTATTTGTTGGTTGCTGTCATGTTTTGAGTGCGGACTTGTGAAATTCCAAATTGCATGTTGGTTTATGTAAATGGGAAATATATATATATATCTATACATATAGATAATTGTTTTTATCGTATGTCGTTTATGGTTTCCGGAAATCCGTGCTACATTTGCACATAAGTTTATATATCATTCAGATATCTAAACACCAAACAACAACAATATTGGGATTTTTCTTTCACTCAACCTATAACATATTGCATCTGTCTTCATCAATGTTCTTCTTCCATATGCTATCCACATATGACATTTCCATTGCAATATTTGGTACATTTGCTAGTTATAGATCGTTTATAGATTATAAATGTCTTCAGAGTTTCACTTCTAATTGAGCATTCAACTGAAAATATTGATGCTCTTATACATAACTATTTTTCCCTCCACCCACTTTTCATAACTTCCATAACCATTAGGTAGGGACCTGAACCTTTAATGTTGCTTTGCTTGTTTAGTAAAATATTGCTGAGACTTTAATTTATTGAAAGTTGTAGAATTTACAATTTATGAAGTTTCAAGGTCTAATTTTTAAAAATCTAATTCTTCAAAGGGTGCTAGCTTAATGGAAGAGCACCAGCTTTACAAGTAGGAGGTTGGTGGTTTGATTCCATCGTGCCCTGACATCCATATGGAATGAAAATGATAAATTTTTGGTGACAAAGTCTCTTTTGACCATCACCAATGAGCTTTGGTGATATTTTTCAACCCTCAGAAAAATATGAAATGGTGACAGTCAACGAACGCCACCATATATACACATCAATAGTGATGACCCACAAAGGTTCATAACCATAAATCGTTTTTGTTGATATGAAATGGTGACAGTCATTGTCCGTAACTATATTCATTCTTCGTGACGGACCTTGAATTTCACCACAACACCTATACTTCTCGCAATGTAGTTTTTGGTGACGGTCAAAGAACGTCACCATATATATGCACCAATAGTGATGGTCATGAAAGATCCATCACAATAAATCATTGTTGTTCATATGAAATGGTGATAGTCACTATCCGTCATTATAATCAATATTCGTGATGGACCTTGAATGTCACCATAAGATCTATACTTTTGGCAACATTCAGTTTCTGGTGACAGAGGCTATGGTCTGTCACCATTACTCATATGAAATGGTGACAGTCGCTACCATCATTATAAATCATTATTTGTGACAGATTTTGAATGTCACTACAACACCGATATTTTTTGCGATGCCGCCTTTGGTGATGTTCATTTTTTGGTGACAGAGGCTATGGTCCCTCACCATTGCTCATATGAAATGGTGACGGTCACTATCCATCATTATAAATAATTATTGGTGATGGACTTTGAATGCCACTAAAACACCTATACTTTTGGTGATGCCACCTTTGGTGACATTTAGTTTTTGGCGACGAAGGCTCCTTTGACCGTCACCAAGAGCTTATGGTGACATTTTTCGCCCCTCACCAATGTCCTTTTTTCTTATAGTGATAGCTCAAAATTTGAATTTTGGTTAAAGTTTGTCAAAGGCTTCTGCATCAGACTCCCGAGGTAGAAAAACTTATGACCTCCTAATCATTTGCTTCTCCTTCATCCCTTAGCAATTTTACCCACCTCCTTAGTGAAACTGCCTTCATGATCTTTCTCTGAGCTGCAACAAAACCTCTACAATAATAGTCTTCTCTACTACATGATACCTCACCAAGCTTCTCTCCTGGCTTAGTCTTTCGACATCTCTCTGGTTCTCTCTTCTGTGAACCATTAGAGCACTCCATGCTCTAGCTTGCTGAATATTCTCACCTTCTTCTAAAGACCACAAACTCACCAGTCTTCAACATAACTATACATCCTGCTTTCGCACACAAAATATTCTTTCTTCTCACAGGAAACCTTTCCTTGCTCTCATACCACTTGATGAAAAGAAAACTGTGGTGAGGAAATTTCCCTTTCATTTCACAATATCCTTATGTGATCCTGTGGGTTATAGTCCACCTATACAAATAGGTAGTGTTTGTATGGCTTACTTCCCTAAAACCCGGAACTTACCAAATAGCGGAAATGAATGGAAACCCGACAATGAATAGCGGTCCCACTCTGGACGCCGAAGACCGGACTTCAAAAGAAATCAAACTCGTGATCATAATTCATCAGGTTCGGTCTTTCCCAAGCCTTATCGGCTTCAATCTCCGTCATTAATCTACTACCCAATCTGACGGTTTATGCTTAGCTTGATCACCAAATAGTATGTTCGATCTCCACCATTCAAACAACTATCTCCGATCCAATGGTTAATAGCCATATCCCATGAGGCACTTGCATGAGGATTACCCGCCCGATAAAGCGGTTTCCTCTCTCCTGTGGCGTGCTACTTGTCGACTGATAAATGGAATCAGGTGACCACCCCAAATTATGACTTACCACTTAGAGTGCGCGCGATAAACCATTTCTTGTTATGAAACTACTTTTCTCGTGCATTAACGCTCACACATTTTACCCATGCGATAGCCATTGATCTAACAGATCGGTTGATCTGATGATCCAGATTAACTTCTGGCGATTCCTCACCTACCACCATTAATATCCATCAATCTACACGATCCAACAGTTCCCATTCTTTTCTACCTACATCGCTGTTCTAATTCATATTGATGGAATTTGCATTAAATATAGTCCATCTCTACCATACTCATTAAAGCAGTCACATACTCCATACAACACTCAATCTATTATATCGTATAACATTTGATCGTCATCGATCCTTATAGTGATCGATGGTCAATAAACAAACTCGTAACACAGAATTTAAATCACAATAAAGGATATATTTGTAAACATAGACACATGAAATTCACACAATATTTCCATTATATATATATATTGAACTAGATTACAATCTAAGGCATTTCAGCCTTAGGCACAAGCTCCTTCGAGTACATTGTATCCCATCTCCACCTTCTTCACAACACAGACTCTCTTTATATAAGAAATTACAAAAGTTGTGGATCATCTAAGATCCACAATTTCCTCCCACAATCGCTCAATCAAATCCCTAAACCTCTCTATACGCTTACATGGCAGATAATTACATTAAATCAAGTCTTCTAAAGACTTATCAATTCCATCAAATTAGCTCTGTTTTAATAGAATTTTCCCTGTTTTGCAATGATGGTCCACGTTTCCTCTTTCATGGCTCAAAATTTGATTTTTGGTTAAAGGTGGTCAGATGCTCCTACATAACTTTATTTGTAATCTTGGAGATGATATTCAATATGCACTAATTGATCGATGTAGTATGATTTCAAAGAAACTTGAAACATATCCTTCTAACCCTTGTTGTAGTACCAAATAATATGTGATCTTAACTCTCCTTCTTGAACCCTAGCTCTAATCCCATGTTGGAAAATCAAGATACTTAGGGTTTATATAAATTTTCCTTAAACCGATAAGTACTTGTGATTTCAGTTGGCCTTTTATTAGTTCTTTAGATCTTTTTTCATCAAGAAAACAAAATAGTGAAGATCACAAAAGACAAGTACAAATGATGTAGGCTCCAAGCTAGGGAAAAACCCCTGAAAGGGGAAATGCCATAAAGAAATGCCTCTCTTCTTATATAATATTCTTACAATGAGACTTCCAAGACCCAAACACAAAATCTAATAACCCTTATGAACACAAAGTCGACCCCCAACAAGATATTCTTCAAGGAATATCCTAGAACTTTGATACTGCTACATTAATGTTGCAACTTTGACCTCCTACAACTGCTTACAAAATTTCACCCCTACAAAAAAATCGCTCGTCTGTGGTAGTCAGCTTCACAAATCTTTGTAGTGAGACAAGAAAAGATAATCTTAGATAAAATTTGATTACTACTCCACTTCATCACTCCAAGTACTTTTTTTATATTTCACAATTTCATATCAAACTTGTGCTTGTTATGTGTGTGCTAGATGGCTCGATCTCCTCTCCTTTTATAACCTTTCCTGAGGGTCAAATTCCCTCCATAAGGTTGACTTGATATGCTCCTTGGGTTTACTTGATCTTGGGCTTAAAAGTGACTTTTCTTAACAAAATAAATATTAGTTGAATTGAGGCTTTTGTGATCCATGTCAAGATTAAGAGAATTCTTCGGCTTAAATCACATGATAGTATATTTTTTGGTGCGTTTCGAACCAACCAGTGTGGTTCATCATCAGGAAAAGTTGAAGAATTAGATCCAGATCGCATGTTAAATATTCAGAGCAGAGCTTCCAACTGCTCTAATTTTTTGACCAGGAAACAGTTAAATTGACTAACTAATAGCTATATTAGACTAGGAAACAGCTAGTTGGACCAGACCCAGGGAAAAGGGGCAAAACTATATTTTTCATTAAGTTTAGGTTATTATTAAATTTATACTATTATTAAATTAAAATTAAATTTACATAAAAGGTATATTTATTTTAATACATATGTATATATAAATATTAAAATTAATTAATTTAAGTATTATATAGTAAGAATAAATCTTTAATATTTTAATTTAACTGTTTATTTAATTGTTAAATTGTTTATTTAATCATTAATTTGTTTAGTTATTTTAATAATAGACCATGATTACAATATTAAAGAAATTATTTTTTTGTATTAATTAAGTTGAATTATTAAATTAATAGTTAGTTATACTATTCATGTGAAAAGATAATAAGGGAAAATTGCTAGAAATAATCTATTTAGGGACAATAATTGATTTAATAATAACTAATAATAATTAATATATTATTAATCTAATGAAGTTAATTGTGTTAATCTTATTGTAAATGACATGTGTAACTAATTAAACTAATTTAAATAAATTTAAGGATATTATTAATATTAACTAAAATGATCTTAAACTAGATCCCTACTATCAGAGTTATTATTATATTAATATTATTACTATTGGTGTTAAAAGTAAAATGATAGTGGTATCCTTCGATCAATGGATAGGGTATTAATATCTTAGTAATCTATTAGGAACCTCAGTTACTAGATTTAGGGAATTAGTAATTGTAAGGAATCTATTATAGTTTTATAATAATAGAATTAAATTAAGGGATGGGTAACTAATTAACATAAATTTATTAGAACATAAATTAGTTATTTAAATATCTTATACCATATAATTTAACCCTGAAGGAAAGAAAAGGACTAAAATAAACCAAGGAAGAAGGCTAAAGAAGGAAGGTTGAAGGATAACAAGGGGAAAAATCTAGAACCAGCTACTAAAAGAGGGAGGGGGAGGAAACGACTAGGAGGTGAGGGTCGAGATCCAGCATCTGCTGATCTTCCAACCATCATCTCTATTGAGATTGCTTGTCCTCCTTTCCATCTCAATGGCTTCCCTAAATTTTCGGTTGTGGAACTACAAAATTCTAGCAATGACATTGGCCTCCTCAATACAAACATGGTGTTTGGTCTTCTCTGCATGCTCAGCTAGTGTGAAAGACTTAGTTCTCCCATGCTTAAGATCAGCTACGTGCTCACTAATTCTTTGATTAATGGAGCACCGAGTCTCACCAATATAGGGGGTCCCACAAGAACAAGGAATAATATAGACCCCTTTCATGTCCTTAGGGTCGATAGGATCCTTCACTGATCGGAGGGACTTACGAATGGTGTTAAGGGGTCTAAAGGTCGAGGGGACATTATGTTTCCTCAGAATCCTCACAATCCTGTCAGTGGTCCCTTGAACAAAAGGTAGATGGACCCCTGGGACACGCTCTTTAGGTTCTTTTTTAACCATCAAATTTTTGGAAGCTTTGAGGAAAGCCTTCTGACCCAAGTATTTGCTATAACCGTTCTCAACAAAGACATTGAGAAGATGGGATTTCTCTTTCTCGAAGCTCTTTTCATCAGAGATCCTAAGGGCACAAGTAGCGAGAGTGTTGAGAACGCCCAACTTTTGAGCAGGGAAATGATGGGAACTAGCATGGAGATATTTCTCAGTATGTGTTTTCTTCCGAAACACCTGGTGGGAGAGGGAACCATCATTATTCTTAGAAATAAGAATATCTAGGAAAGGGAGGCAACCATCAACTTCCTGTTCCATGGTGAACTTAATGGTGGCAGACTGACTGTTAAGATGATGGAAGAAGAGATCTAACTCCTCTTGGCCATGTGGCCAGATGACATTAGTGTCATCTATGAATCTTTTCCAAAGCTTAGGTAAGAGGTGAGTCAAGGCTAGAGCCTTAGATTCAAAATCTTCCATAAAAATATTAGCAACAACAGGGGATAGGGGTGAGCCCATGGCAACACCACAAGTTTGTTCGAAGAACTCACCTTCAAAACTAAAAAAGGTGGAAGTGAGATAGATCTCAACTAACCGAGCAGTATCGGGATCTGTTAGGCGGTTGATAACATCCAAAGCCTCATTTATAGGGATGCAAGTGTAGAGGGAGACTACATCAAAACTAACAAGAATGTCCCCAGGGTCAAGCTTAAAATCCTTGAGCTCATCAACAAAGGAAGCAGAGTCTTTGACGAAAGACTCTGTACGACCAACTAAGGGTTTAAGCTTTAAGGCAAGGAACTTAGCTAGAAGGTAGGTAGGACCACCAATGGTGTTGACAATGGGTCTAAGGGGAGCCCCTTCTTTGTGAATCTTAGGGAGCCCATAGATCCTAGGAGTAATGGGATTGCTCTCAATGAGTTTATGGCAAAGGGAACTCACAGAGTTACTAGACTTGATGGCAAGAGCCACAGTCCTAGAAATCTTCTTAAGCAGGTTTTTGGGAAGCTTTTTATAACTACCACTATTATGAAGATGATCTAACATCTTCTTGCGGTAGTCCTCCTTGTTAAGAATGATAGCAGCCCCTCCTTTATCGGCTTTCAGAACAACGATGTCTTTGTTTTGGTTTAAGGATCTGAGGGCCATAAATTCATCCTTGCTAAGGTTACTCTGAGGGGGCTTTGCCTTCTAATAAATTTATGTTAATTAGTTACCCATCCCTTAGATTAATTCTATTATTATAAAACTATAATAGATTCCTTACAATTACTAATTCTCTAAATCTAGTAACTGAGGTTCCTAGTAGATTACTAAGATATTAATACCCTATCAATTGATAGAAGGATACCACTATCATTTTACTTTTAAAACCAATCGTAATAATATTAGTACAATAATAATTGTGATAGTAGGGATCTATTTTAAGATCATTTTAGTTAATATTAATAATATCCTTAAATTTATTTAAATTTAGTTTAATTAGTTACACATGTCATTTACAATAAGATTAACACAATTAACTTAATAATATATTAATTATTATTAGTTATTAGTAAATCAATTATTGTCTCTAAATAGATTATTTCTAGCAATTTTCCCTTATTATCTTTTCACATGAATAGTATAACTAACTATTAATTTAATAATTCAACTTAATTAATATAATAAAAATAGTTTCTTTAATATTGTAATCATGGTTTATTATTAAAATAATTAAACAAATCAAAGATTAAAAAAACAATTTAACAATTAAATAAACAATTAAATTAAAATCTTAAATACTTATTCTTACTATATAATACTTAAATTAATTTATTTTAAGATATATATATATATAGATATATATATATATATATATATATATATATATATATATATATATTAAAATAAATATACCTTTTATGTAAATTTACTTTTAATTTAATAATAGTATAAATTTAATAATAACCTCAACTTAATGAAAAATATAGTTTTGCCCCTTTTCCCTGGGTTCGTTCCAACTAGCCGTTTCCTAGTCTAATATAGCCATTAGTTAGTAAATTTAGATGTTGCTTGGTCAAAAAATTATACTCGTTGGAAGCTCTACTCCAAGGAGCATGGTAATATAAAAGGAAAAAATTCTAGGTACAATTAAGAGTCTTACAACTCCAAAATAGGAGATTGAAGAAAAATAAAAAGTGGACTTATTGTAATAAAGGCTTTCATCCTCAATGTGCATTCATGAAGAAGAAGATTCACATCATGGCACAATCACTCCAATAACAAAAATCTTGGAGATGACATTCACAATGGTGTCAAAATGAAAGAAAGTGCATCAAATTATCAATGAAAATCTCATGCACTTGCAACAATTACGCCTTCTTATAATCCTTGGATTATTCATAGTGGGTCAGCACACCGTATGATTTCCTCACAAGATTAATTTTCAATCATGGAAATATGTTATGGTCCTCCCATACTAATGGTAAGTAATACCAATGTCCAACTACATAGAGAAGGAAGAGTAGATATGAACAATGGCTACTTTCAGGGCCTATTACATGTCGCATAACTATCCATAGAATTACTATCAGCTTACGAGAAAACACATTATGGTAGAGGAAAGTTGGTAGAATATATACCTACAACTGTTACCATCTCTGAGATGACAAATGGCTCTACAATTCTTGTAGGTAAACAATATATTTATTCATGGTTGTATTCATTTTTAAAATTTTCTTCAAAATGTTCTTTGGTTATGTTATTATTTCATTCAAAGCAAGACAGTACTTTTTGTCATGAAATATTTTGAAGTTTGAATTATAGGTGCCTCTGCTCAATAGAGAAGGAATGGTTATAATGTTTCAGAACATTAAATTTTATAAATGAGTTTTTTGTGGCTGAATTATTAAAAAACATCTAAAAAAGTTTTTGAAAGGAAATGCAACAAGTGCATCATTAATCATTGAATTTCTTCATATGAAAATGAATCATGGCCAACAATGGTCCAATGTCGCATTGTCACAAACATTGTCAAAATATGAAAACACGCCTTAGTAAACCTTGGTTAACCATGTTTGTTTAAGGGTTTATAATATTTATCTTAGGGCTTATATACCGTGGGTTTATAATGTTAAGCCCTTGAGTCTAATATTATTCCCTTCGGTTAAATATTATTTCCTTTGGTTTTTAATATTAATGCCTTGAGTTTATTATTCCCTTGGGTTTATATTATCAATCGCTTGTCTTTATTAATCTAAGGGTTCATATTTCTAGTGTTTATAATATAAATTCTTTGGGTTTAATGATGTCTTGAGTTTATAATATTAATAATCCCTTACGTTTATAATAGTAATCCCAAGGTTTTATAATATTAATATCTTTGGTTCTCAATATTAATCTCTTTAGTTTTTAATATTAATCCCTTGGGTTTATTAATCTTACGGTTTTTTTTATCGTGTTTGACCCAAAAACAAAGTGGATCTCCTCGATGTGAAGTCCCAACTAGTGCTCACACCGTTCGGTGTAGGAGTCCCAACTTGTATGTAAGCATGGTTGCCATATACTTAGAGATATGCCTTGGCTCTAGTTGTCAGTACATGTAAGTGTTACAATGGTATCTTCAAACAATAAGGTATGTATGCCTCGTGAGTGTGTAATGTAACTGTGTCAAGGTTCTCTTACTACAAAGGGGGAGAGTAAAGTGAGCCTCTAAATGAGAGGTGGTAGTACCATGAAGAAGCAACACGGGTGAACTAGAAAGGTACATCCAACACCAAGCAGAATAGTCCATAGCAGATGTGGCACTCGTTAAAACCGAGGTGAAGGGGACAACATGTACACCACCCAATGGAGTAGTCCACACAGATGTCACGGTCGTTATAATAAAAAAACAAGGATGTTCTTTCAAGTATCCCACGGAGTAGTCCACAAGGATGTGACAGTTATGATAGCTGATATAGATAAGTGGTCTCTCTAGTATTCCATGGAATAGTCCATAGGGATGAGACAATGGTGATGAGAGATACAACACATCTTAAACAATGTAAGTACTAAAATATCCAAACTAGTTCAACTACCTTAGTACAGGTTAAGCAAACATGCATTACAAATGTTTAAAGAGTAGCCTTACAAACATCTACAAAACGTGCATGAAAACGTGTTGGCCTGAACAGGCTTCTAAGTTAAGAAAAGGTCCTAAGACACATATGTACACTATATGCCACTAGTCCTAGTAGTGGGACACTGGAGCCACTTGTCACTCCTTAAATAACATACTACAGACTCTCAAGGCTATGTGGGGGGCACGAAGGTGAAAATTCCATGCTCATACAATGGGAGTGGTATATATAGCCAAGTGAAGCATGATGCATTGTTATCATGTTCTAGGTAAGAAGGAGGGAGGACAGCTAACTGAGACATCACAAAGTGCAGCTTAGGCTAGATTGAGGAACTCTAGGAGGACAGCCTACACTGTCGACAAATATGGCGCAGTGAAGGACACCTGTGGCAGCTGCAAGGTGGTAGCCTAGGGGGCACTTCTGCGTAGTCCCTGGAGGAAAGGAAAGACAGGGTTGTAGGGGACCTTCAAGCCAATTCTATGCAATATTCAAGAGAAAGGAATGGCAGGGCTGCAAGGGACCTGTTGAGCATGACTGCACCATTTCAGAGAAAAGTGCAAGACAGGCATCATAGAGCTTGCTAGACATGTCTGCGTAGTCTTTCAAGGCATTGCAGAGAACATCAGTAGAGGACCAGGTGGACATGTTTGCATAGTTTTGGAGATCTGTGAAGGAAAAACAGTAGGAGCCCTACTAGACATGTCAGCATATTTTTTGAAGGTAGTGTAGAGCAAGGTAGTTGAGGACCAATAGGATATTTCTACGCAATTTTGGAGATCAATTCAAATCTAAGCCTTGCTATAGTGCAGGGTTTTGGAAGGCCAGAAGGAGGTTTGATGACTGTGCTTGAGAAATGTGCAGTTTAATTTGGACATGAAGGCAATTTCTGCACAGTTCGAGGAGGAAGACAGGCTGGTTACCTCTGGGATTGCACAGTACAAATGATATGGAGGACATCCTCAAGCACATCATAGTTTTGGGAAGCAGAGCAAGGTCGATGAGGTCTTAGCCTCCATAGTGTAGCTCAGTCAGGATCTGTTGGAAGAGAGTAGTCAGGTCGGACAATTTTTTAGGAAAATGGCTAAGTGATGAAAGCAAGTGAAATTGTGTAGACTTGAGATTGTGATCATACACTTAGCATATTTTGATGATGAGAAAACATATACCACCAGTACAAGAAGCCAAAACATGCCCTCGGTGAGACTATCATGGAGCTGAAAGAAACAAGTGCGACACTTTAGATTGACCTTCGAACGACCGTGATGACACTTGCGCGACAATGCTTACAACTTTGTGTGTGAGTACGATGGATGTTTACATAACGAAGACAACCCAAACACATAAAGACAAACAAAATCACTAGAAAAAGATCACAAGCATGACAAAGCAATCAATATGCGAAAATATGGTCACTGGTCAAAAAAGCAAAAGGGTGAAAAGACTTCACAAGATATCATGGGGTGAACTCGAGTGTTTTCAACCATCAAAGGAAAAATCAAGGAAGGCTCCAAAATTTGGATGTAAGACAAAATTTTGGAGGGTTTTGTAAATGCTACAACACTTGGCAACACATTGGCTAAATACCAATTTCTCTATTTTGGTTCATTTATAATGCAGGGCCTTGGTGTTTTTGGGAGTATTGATTTGTTGTGCGGATCACTTTGGATTCCCTAGTTACCCCATGGATAAACATGGTTCACTTAGTTCCGACTCAGTTGAACACAACAGAAAATTCAGCCATATCATAGCGTTTCAAATAGGGAAGGGTAATTTTTCTCACGAGGTTAATATTTTCAGAGTATAGCTTTTCATCTGTAGTTTTGCTCCACTTCTAGCAGGCTTAGAGAGTACCTTGTCAGATTCATGCAAGAAAACAAGCATTGCTCCACTACTAGTGAGCTTGGAGAGCACCTTGGTGGATTTGTCTACTTCACCTCCCTCAGGAGGAATCCTTTCTCTTCTTTCGTGTTTATTATTTTTTTGAAAGAGAATTGTGTATAGGAACTTATTTATTTTTGGGGCGGAAAAGGGATCTCGACTTATTAAGATAAGGAGAGGTTGTTCCTTCAGAAAAGAATATAAAGAGCTATGATTTAGGTTTCCTTGTTTAGATTTTCCCCTTCTCCATTTCTACTAGTTAGATAATCTTGAACACACCAGAGAAGATACTGAGCATAGGCATGAGGTTTCCTAGAATAAGCACGGGTTCATGGTTCGACCAAAACTTTCGTTATAGATAGATTGTATTTTCCATCAAGACTTCATCGACCAAAAGTTATAACCAAGCACAAAGAAGACAGACGCATGGCTGGCTAAGCGCTGAAGTGTCACAACACTCTTTAAACTACAGCCACATACCTATTCAGAAACCAAAACACAGTGTAGGCACAACACTTATTCGCGTAGTGTAAAAAACACAAAACTCAACATGAAAGGAAAAAAAGACAAGAGGAAAGACATATAAGACAAGGAAACAAAACCAAAAAACAAGAAATAAAAATGACTAAAGCAATAGGATGTAAAATAAGAAAACCATGATGGACTATGAGTGCAATATGAGTGCAAGGAAGGGGAAACTAAGATTCAACTAATCATACTCCTATACTAACATCTAAAGGGTCGAGGTTACATGGAATGAAATTTTTAGTGAAGCCACCACAGTCACTCCCGACTTGCATCGAGAAAGATAAGAGCGATTAAAACAGATAAAAAATAGAGCTCAATAGAAAATACAAAAACTTGAACAAGATGTGCACAGAAAGGAAGGTCTTTCGCATGGGTAGAAAGATGTGTCATAACCACCCAATACACATGCCTACCTTTTGTATGGATAACCTTTCTAAATAGAAGTTGAAAATGTCTTGTGAGTGTGTCCTCTTTTGCACCAAGCTTCTTAGCAAGCGCAAGGAAGGATTGAATCTTGTTTTCTGCAACATGGCTTGTCAAGTAAGATTGCTCTAGCCATTCATCTATTGGATCATAAAATTCATGATGGCTCTTTGGAAAACCTCTTGATATCTCAAAAGCGTGGATTTTTTATTTGACAGATAGGATCACAATGGGAATCTTGTAAGGAAAAATAAATCTGATCATCCTCAAAAGTCATGCCAGGACAGTGAGGACCTTCCATAATCACCAATGTAGGTTGAAGTGCCCCATCTACTTGATGAAATTATGAAGAGAGAGACATTAAATAGTGAATATGAGAGAGAACAAAGAAATTTTCATTTGATGTGCTAATGGGAAAATGATAAGCCTAGTGACAATCACCCAGGATAGAAAAATGATCAGGTGAGTTGGTTGAGAAGTTAGATTTTTAGTTTGAAATGAACAAAGAAAAATTCATTTTAACAATCTTGTGAATGCTCTGAATAATGGAACCAAGTTCGCTATGAGCTAGACATGATGGACCACCTTCCTGCAACTGGTGAAAATTTGCGCAGGCATCATGGTCATCACATGGATTTAAAAAGATGTCAGCATTGTGAATGCGTGAAACCATTTGGGGAGAGGAACATGATTCATGTGATGGCTCTCATGTGCATCATCACATAGGGGGATTTCTAGTGTGATGACGGGGCAGATTCGCACTACAAGATTCGCAAGAACATTGAGGAGCTGATCATGAAAGGGAAAATTCGATAAGTATGATTGCAGGAAAAGACAGTCTTTGAGTTGATCAACTTCAAAATTACATGATTTCATGAGAGACAGAAATTCCCAACTTGAGTTTGATGTAAGAGATGTGCATGAAGGGGGACATGCTATAACAGATTCATGGATTCAGTCATAAGTACAATTTTGAAAATTTGAAATATCACACCCGGAATACAAAATAGTTTTTACACGGGGATCCACACTGAATGAAACCATGCAAATAGATAGATTGTGCGTAGGAAAATAGATTTGGTTTATTTTGGGGGCTTACTAGAGTCATGAGGTCCTGACATAATAATCAACAAACGTTGAATTTCCTTTAATACATATTACATCCCAAAAATTTCCAGAATTTCACAATCATATTTTGAATTGTGAACCAGATCATGTATTTCTTGAGGATAGTTGTTTTTGCTGATTTCAAAACTTCTCTCAGGATGGCAGCCATCTCTGTCACAGGTTTCACTAGATTTTTCATCTTCAGTAAACTGATTTAAAGAGTCATCTTCATGCACACGAAGAGATGACGGGGAATGGGAATAAAATCTTTGATTAGACTATTTTCAACATCATCATGGACAGACTCGCTACCTCGTGTCAATTGAGGAGATAACTCATTATATGGAGAAGCAAGAGAACATGGAGAATCTTCACCGCATGTAGATGTGTCGTGAATGGTAGGACACAAGGGCAAGTGAGGTGAAGAGGAAGTTTTGACATGGATATCTTCTTTGACTGAAGCATATTCTAGATATCAGTTAAAGTCTTCATGACAAAACAGAAAATCACATGATGTTCTTGGGCATTCGTCATGGCATATGGAAGCATGGGAGTGATGATTTCCCAAGACTTAGGGTTGATCCAAACAATTTATTGTACAGGATGTTCCATCGAGATTAGCATATTGATTATCGTTCAAGAATGCAAGCTCATTATTTTGATATGGGAAATTTTGAAATACAGAGGTAAGATTGATAGAGTCATCACCTTTCTTCTCCTCTTCTTGTGTAATGTGACTACCTTGCACATTACTGCAATTTGAGCCAGCATCTTGAGAATCAAGTGAATGAAAACAACTAGCTTGTGAAGAAGATTTATCAAGAAAGTCATAGTACAAGGAGTCATGGATTGTAGATGATAGAGGATGGCATAAATGAAGATCAGATTTGAAACTTGAGTTATGCATGGTGATGTCCTATTACAGAATGGAGGAGTGAGTCTTCTATGTAGGCTTCCTGAGCCATTATGGAATTTCATCCATTGAAGTGGGATACGAATGCGAAAATGGGTTGGGGACATGTCGCACAGATTTGTCATCTTTGCAATCACTGGAAGTGGGCACCTAGATCGGAACTGGAAATGAAGGAGGACAAGGAATAAATGGGGTGTTGGGTTCCTCCTCTACAATCTGAGTTGCCTCATGATCCACAAGAGTTGGGGAGGAAGGGAAATTATGAGGTTCACTTTATTGAGAACTATGAACCAAGCATTTAAACTCTTCTCTCAAGAACTCAAAGTTCATAAGTTGGTCAGGAATTTCATAATAGAGGTGAAGGAAGCGATCAACAAAGTCATCAACTAATTCATTAGGCTCCATAATTAAAAGGAATATTTCTTCACGGAAATTCTAGTGGCTATACTCATCGAACTTTTTAATCATCATTTTGGCAAGCTGACCAAATGAATCGATATAGGAAAAGGGTAATGTGTAACACCAAGATTGAGCAAGACCTTTGAATGTCAGGGTGACTAATATTGTCCAAACATCTTTGTACTATATCTTATGGTGTAGGGAAAATTTTATAACTTGGCGCACATGTGCATGAAAAGACAGTTCACCCTCACCACTGAACTTTAACTTAGACAGGGTATGCATAAATTCTGCGGGGATGGTATTTTCGAACTTTGTAGAAAGAAATACCGGAATTATGATGTCACAAAGATCCATTTTTAAATAAGATATTTGAACCAGACTCTACGGCCACAACCTATCATCTAGCCCTCCTTCAAGTTCCATTTTTTTTACGGTGCTGGACATGCCAACAAAGGGAATCTCCCTGATGTGAAGTACCAACTAGACCTCACACTATTTGGTGTAGCAATCCCATCCAGTATGACGGCCTGATTTCCATATACTTAGAGATTTTCCTTGGCTCTAGCTATCAGCACATGAGAATTTTACACTAGTATCTTCAAATAGCAAGGTACGTGTGCCTAGTGACTGCGTAATGTAACTATGTCAATGTTATCTTACTACAAAGGGAGAGGTTAAAGTGATCATCTAAATGAGAGGTAGTTGTACCACCCAGGAAGAGAGACACACGAACCAGAAAGGTCTTTCTAACACCTAGCGGAATAGTCCACATTGGACAACACGTACACCACCCAATGGAGTTGTCCACGCGGATGTGATGGCCATTATAAAAAGAAAACAAATATTCTTTTTTGAGTATCCCATGGAATAGTCCATAAGGATGTGACCATGATGATAGCCAATAAAAAAAGTGTTAGAAAATTATATATTACAGAGCAATGTAACACATAAAATATTTCAGAAATATAAACAAAAAAAAGGCATAAAACAAGAGAGACATAGATATATGTGGTTCACCCAATTTGGGCTATGTCCATGGAGAAACAACAAGTCCTTCCTTTTATACTATCCAACAAAATGAATATTTACAACCTACAATAGATCCGTTGTAGTTCCCTCTTCGCTTTCACACAATATCCTCTCTTTTTCTCACTTAGAATAAACATCTACATAGCCGCAATACAATTTCATCATAGATAGCAAGGGGCTCCCTTCTAGGGAAAAAAACCCTAAATTAAACATAACTTCTAGCATCATATTTCCTCCTAATAAACAACCTAGATTGACTACGAAATTACAACATTTTACAAGGAAATTTTACATCTACTTTTACCTTCCAGGGCGCTACCCATGATCCCCTGCTGGGGGGGATCTAAAGAATCATCGCCAACCAGCCTGGCGGTGCGCATAAATGGTCGACGTTGCTACCACATTACGAACTGGGGTCTAATGTGGTGATAACTTTAAATAAAGAAGATAATCATGCTCCACACCAAACAAAAATGTGGTCTGTTTAGTATCACGTGGAGTAGTCCATAGGGATGAGACAACGGTGATAAGAAATACAACACATCTTGAACAATGTAAGTACTAAAATAACCAAAGTAGTTCAATTATCTTAGGACAGGTTAAGGAGACATGCATTACAAATGTTTAAAGAGTAGTCTTACAAACATCTACAAAACATGCGTGAAAATGTGTTGGCCTTAACAGTATTTTGAATTAAGCAAAAGTCCCAAGACACATTTCTACACCATATATCACTAGTCCCAATAGTGGTACATTAGAGCCACCCCTCACTCCTCAAAGAACAAACTATAGACTCTTAAGTCTATGTGGGAGGAGCCAAGGTGAAAACTACATGCTCATACAATGGGAGGGGTATATATAGCCAATGGTGATGGTTGGACTTGGTGACTCTGGGACTACCCTCATGAACCTTAAACTTCCAAAGACTTTTCAACTGACATGACTCTTCAACATCTTGTTTGCATCCATTGGTCTTCACTTTACATTATATTGAGTTATAAAAAATATTGCCGACAATGGTGATGTGACCAAGACAACTCATGACACAACTCAACATGACACTGATGACATTTACTATCTAACTATGGTGTCTGTGTCAAGCTACTGCATTGCTAAGTGATGGATGTACTCTTGGTGTGCGTTGTCTTCTCCTCCGCATGGAATAGTGTTGTGGGGTCTTCGATGGTCTTGGTCTTGCATGATAGTTCAATGCATATGTTCCTTTTGCTTGTTGCTTAATGTGCTTAGTACATCCGTCAAGCTGCAAGAAAGTCTTCTAGCATGTTTCTCCTCCTTCATCTTGTTTGTCATCTCTCCATGATCTATGACTGTACCTATCCCTTTAATTAAATCATGATAGGACAACATCAAATCCAAAACCTCCTAATCTAGCATGATGCATTTTTATCATGTTCCAGGTGACACGGAGGTAGGAAAACGCATTAAGACACTGTAGTGAATAGCTCAAGCTAGAATGAGGAACTCTGGGAGGATAACCTACATTGTCGAGAAAAACTTTGTAGTGACCACTGGGAGAGAGAATTTCATAAGGAAGGACACCAGTAGCAGCTACAAGGTAGGACCCTGAGGGGCACTTTTGCACAGTCCCTGGAGGGAAGGAAAGACAAGGCCGCAAGGGAACTACTAGGAAGTTCTGCGCAATTTTCAAGAGTAAGGTATGACAAAGCTGCAAGGGACATGTTGATCATAACTACGCAGTTTTGGAGAAAAGTGTATGATAGGCAATAGAGGAATTTCTAGACATGTTTGCCATAGTTTCTGAAGGTAGTGAAGAGAAAGGCAGTAGAGGACTAGTTGGACATGTCTCTGGGCTTTTGGAGATCAGTGCAGGACAGGAAGTAGGAGGCTTGTTGGACATGTCTATGCAGTTTTTCAAGGCATTGTAGAGAAAGGAAGCAGAGGACCAATAGGACATGTCTACGTAGTTTTACAGATCAATGTATACCTAGGTCTTGGTGTAGTTCAGGGTTCCAGTAGACCAGAAAGCATCTTGATGAATATTCTGGAGAAATGCATAGCTAAGTTTGTACATGGAGGTAGTTTCTGTGCACTTCCAGAAGGAAGACAGGCTACTCACCTTCAAGATTACATAGTGCAACTGACTTGGAGAAGAAGCTCAAGCACTATGCAGTTCTAGGTAGCAAAGCAAGGTCACTGAGGGTTGAGACTGCGTAGTGCAGCTTAGTTGGGTCCAATGGAAGAGGGTTTTCTAGTTAGACATATTTTTAGGAAAATGGAAAAGTGTTGAAAGAAAGAAAATTTGTGCAAAATTGACATTTTGATCATATTACACTTATCATACTTTGATGAAGACACAAAAAGGACCACCAATACAAAAAAGCAAAACATGCCCTTGGTCAGACTGTCTTAGAGCTGAAAGCGACAAGCGTGACACTTGAGGCAGACCTTTGGATGATCATGGCGGCACTTGTGGGACAATGATTAGAACTTTTTATATGAGTATGATGGTTGTTTACATAGACAAGAAAAACCAAACATATAAAGACAGACAAACTCACGAGAACAAGATCGTAAGCATGATAAAGAAATCAATATGCCAAAAGATGATTGCTAGTCAAACAAGTGAAAGGGTGAAAATATTTCACCAGAGCTCATGTTGTGAGCTCAAGTGTTTACAACTATCAAAGAAAAAAAAACAAGAATTTGAAATTTGGATGTAAGCCAAAAAATTTTAGGGTTTTACAACTGCTACAACAGGTTTATTGTTATGAAACGAGCTCACAAAAAGATAGAAAAGATAGAGCAATGGCTTAGAAATAAGCCTCTTCGAGGGGGCAACCTCCTTTACATTACACAAATGAAAAATTCTTAGATGATTCAAATGACAAAAGCTCCTTTCAATATATAGGAGTCTAAGGGGTCACAATATAACCAAAGCTGACCTAACAATAATAATATAAAGGCACAAAAATAAGAATAGTGGAATTCTATGGGGCACAATCATAACAATATGGGGATAATAGGGGCATAACAATAACAATAAGGGATACAACAACAATAGTAATGGGGGTATCACTAGTATTATAGGGACCTAACATGCCCCTCTCCTTCAAAAAAGTGTTGTCCTCAATGCTTGAGTAGTTTTGGATGCTTCTGTATAAAATTCTCATCCTCCCATGTGGAATCTTCAATGAGTAAGTCCTTTCGCTTGATGAGATACTCTCAAATTTATTGATTTCATAGCTGTCGAGTTCTTTTTTCTTTGACTGCTTCAAGTTCCAATATGATTTTTCCTTCCTCATCAGGTTCTGGCAATATTGTTTGAACTGGAATCTTGTCACCTATAACCTTCTTTAAGAATGAAACATGGAAAACTCGGTGCACTCAGGAAACTGCAAGAAGCTCCAATTTCTATGCCATAGTACTTATCTTTTGCAACACCTTGTACGGATTGTAATACTTTGGTGATGATTTATTATCCTTCTTAGCTTGCTTGAGGGAAATTTATGTATATGTTTGTAGCCATAGGAATACCCAATCACCTACATCAAAACTTCTTTCATAACGATGTTGATCGGCCTGCTGTTTCATTCTACTCTGTGCCAAGGTGAGGTTCTCATTTAAGAGTTGGAGAACTTGTTGCTGATGCTCGATGTGATATTAAAATGCTTGAACCTTATAATTTTCTCTTAAATATGATGTGATGGATGGTGGATGATATCCATAAAGTGCCATAAATGGGGTCATTTTTGTTTCATTATGGAAGGAAGTATTATACCACCATTCAGCCAGAGGAAACCATTTGACCCATTGTGTATGTTTATCAGATACAAAGCAATGAAGATATCCTTCCAAAAGTTTGTTTACTATCTCAGTTTTCCCATCAGATTGAGGATTACAAGATGAGCTATGAGCTAACTGAGTACCAAGGCAAGAAAGTAATTTTGTCCAAAAATCTCCAGTGAAAATGGGATCTCTATCGCTTACAATAATCTTTGGGTTTCCATGTAGCTTTTGAATTGTTTCCCTAAATGTAGTAGAAATTGTACTTGGTTTAAATGGATGAGATAATGCACAAAAGTGTGCATACTTGGTAAGTCTATCACCTACTACCATGACAACACTCTTTCCTTTGGAATTGGGTAAACCTATGATAAAATCCATTGAAACCTCCTCCCAACATTGGCTTGGAATGGATAAAGGTTGTAATAGTCCCAGGGTCTTAAATGTTTCAACTTTATTTTGTTGGCAAACCAAACATTCTGCCAAAAAATTTTGAATATCTGATTTAAGGCCATCCCAAAAAAATCTTTCTTAACCATGTGGTACATTTTTAGAAATCTCGAGCACCCTCCTAAGGGAGAGGTGTGCAATTCCCTAAGAATCTTTTGTTTCATTTGGGAATTCTTACATAGGTATAACCAATACTTGTACCATAACAAAGCATTTTTCCAGCTAAATGCATCGGATGTACTAGGATCTTGTTGAATCTTTTGAATGATTGCCCACACTTCCTCATCATTCTTCCATTCATCCCTTGTTTCATTTATCCAATCTGGTTGGATAATAGAAATGTCGCAAAGAAATGCTTCCACATCCTCATCCTTTCTTGAGCGCGCACTGCCACAACATTTTTCTTCCTTTTTTGGTAGATGATTTCAAAGTCATAACTCAACATCTTTGTGAACCATTTTTTCTTCTCTTCTAAAGATATTCTTTGTTCTAAAAAGTATCTAAGACTATCATGATCTATTTTTACCTTGAAGTGTCGTCCCTTTAGGTAGGGTTGACATTTCTTAAGTGCATGTAGTATTGCCAACATTTCCTTCTCATAAATAGCTTTCTATAAATACTTTCCTTTGATTGGATGAATTTCGAAAGAAATGGGTCTTTCTTCTTGCATTAAAGCAACACCAATTCCATTTCCTGAGGCATCACATTCCACAATAAAGGTTTTTGTGAAGTTTGGTGTAGATAAGACTAGTGCTTGGTACATTGCCTCTTTAAGATGTTCAAAGTCCATTTCTTTTGGAGTCCATGAAAATGCATCTTTCTTCAATAATGTTGTTAGAGGTGCTACTATTCTCCCATAATTCTTAACAAACTTGCAATAATACCCTGTCAACCTGAGAAATCCTCGTAGATGCTTTATGGATGTGGGGATTTTCCATTCCTTAATGGTTTTAATTTTTCTAGGGTCTACCTTAACACCTTCATGAGATACAATATGACCCAGATATTCCACCTCTTGTACTCGAAAGAAAAATTTGGAGATTTTTTCATATAATTATTTCTCCTCCAATAATTTGAGCACCATGTCAACATGTTGGACATGATCCTTCCAAGACTTGCTGTAGATTAGTATATCATCAAAAAATACTAACACAAATTTTCTAAGAAAGGGTTTGAAAATGGAATTCATCAAACCTTCAAATGTAGAAGGTGCATTAGTAAGGCCAAAAGGCATGACCAAAAATTCATAATGGCCCTCATGAGATCTAAATGTTGTTTTTGGAATGTCTTCAATCTTCATTCTGATTTGATGATATCCTGAATGAGGATCCAACTTGGTGAAGTAAATTGATCCATGAAATTCATCCAATAATTCATCAATTATATGAATGGGAAATTTATCTTTAATATTGAGCTTGTTGAGCTGCCTATAATCTAGACACATGCACCATGATCCATCCTTCTTGTACACCAATACTACTGGAGCAGAGAAAGAACTTTGACTAGGTAGAATTATACCAGCCTCTAGCATTTTTGCAACCATACATTTAATTTCACTCTTTTGGACATAGGGATGTAAGGCCTGATGTTTGGAGGAACACTTCCTGGAATCAAATTAATAGCATGATCATGATCACGAATAGATGGGAGGCCTTTGGGAGGCTCAAATTCCTTGGAATGATTGTACAATAATTTTTGGAGATTTGGAGAAATTAATGATTTGGATGTGAGAACCTCTAGTGAACATAATTGTTCAATTATGCCTCACTGTTCTTTCTTTAGAAGCTTTGTCATTTCGTTAGAGCTGATTATCTTTCTCGGTTTCCCTATGATACCCATTAAATCAACTTCCTTTCCTTCTGAAGAGAATTTCATGAAAAGTTCTTGAAAATTAAAGGCTATTGTACCCAAGGATTGTAGCCATTGGACTCCTAGTACAACATCAGCACCACCCATTGGAATGGAAAGCATTAGTCTATTCAATACATATTCTCCCATGGATAGCTTGATATTATGGTACTTTCCTGAGAAATTTATGGTTCCTCCACTTGTAACCATCACTTGACACTCTGGTGCTGGATATAGGAAGAAATTTAATTCCTTGGCTATCTTACAATGAATAAAATTATGGGTACTTCCCAAATCAATCAACACTATTACCTTTTTCTTCTTCATATGCCCTTCTATCTTGATGGTTTGAGGAGTGGTAATTCCAGCCAATGCATTACAAGATATGGTCAGATTCATTTCTTCTTTTTCTAGAGTTTCTTCCTGGTGTATATGCTCTTCTTTTGACGTTTTTTGTCCCTTTTCTTCCTCGTCTTCACAATCTATGTAAAATAATTTCTTCTCGCCACACTTATGACTTTCAGTGTATTTGCTATCACAATTGTAACAAAGCCCTTTTGCTCCTTTTTCTTCCAATCCTTGTGGTTTCAACCTTATAGGTTATGGATGGCTAGGGGCAGCAACACTTCCATCTTTATGATTGTGAGTGGTAGGCTTCCTTGTTGCCATAATATTGATTTCCATTTTTCTCGCCAACCTGAATGCCTTGTCTAATGAATTTGGTTCCCAAAGGCGAACCTCATGTTGGATGTTATCTTTTAAAGTCCCTATGAACACATCAATCCTATGCTCCTCTAGAATATATTTTACCCTTATATTCAATTTTTGAAAGTCCTCAATGTGCTCCATCATTGAACCCTTTTTTTTGAGATTTGTCAATTGGCTAAACAAAGTGTTTCTTTTTGTTTCCTCATAATGTGCTATCATTTCATCTATAAAAATAGCCCAAGTGACAATTTGTTTACGAGAGAAAAGCCATCGATACGATGGAAACTAATTTGGTTCCAAATATAAATTTTCAATGCGTACCTTTTGTGTGTTTTTCATGTTATGGAGATCGAAAAATTGCTCCATCTGTAGTATCCATGTTCCAGGATCCTTGCCATCAAACTTCCTCACATCGATCTTTGGAACATCGTCATTCTTCGGTCCAAAATTAGAGTCTATGAAATCATGATTAAAATTTATGTTTTTCTCATCATGAGTTTCCTTTACTACCCTTTCGCCCTTAGTAAGAATTTCTTATAGAAACTTTGTCAAATCTATCTTCAAATCTGTCTTCAACTCTTCCATTCCTTTCTTTAAATCATCCATCTTAGCTTCCATGCCATCCATCTTAGCTTCCACGTCGTCTATCTTAGCTTCCACACCATTCATATTAGCTTATGCACCTTTCTTTAAACCATCCATATTAGCTTCCACACCATACATATTAGCTTGTAAGTCTTTCTTTAAACCATCCATCTTAGCTTCTATTACTTTTTATGCGAGTGAAATTTGTTGCACTTGGTCTCGTAATTTTGATATATCATGTTGCATTTCTTCCTCTTCTTCAATTTTCATGCTAGAGATTTCAGGTTGCTTACTAGGTGTTTCCATTTTCTTTCTTCGGGGCATCAATTACTAATAATAATGCTTCACTATGCCCTTTGAATTCCTTCAAACTAATTTTTTGAACCAAGCCTATGCAAATATTTAAAAAAAAATATACTCACCTTTTTTCACTTTGTAGGAGCTCGATATTGAATCTGATGTATCTCTGTAATTTTGGATCTCCAAGGTCTAACATTTCTTCCAGTGGTAATGCTTTGAGTAATCTTTCTAACCTCGCAAGTCTAATCAATATTAGATTCTCCAATGAAGTGTTATGCCAAATCTCCCACGATGACCTGAGTATAGACTAGTTCAGTAGAGCGAACTATTACTATGTGCCTCAGGTCACGGTTTCAACCTTTGGTTTGGAGAATGATACCCATAAAACTACAGTCTATCCTCTTTCTATAAAATCTTATGAAAACTCAATCTAATGCTCAGAGTGAAAGTTATGACAATTTTCCCAAGGTCACCTATTTGTAATGTAATTTGGGGGTCTGGAAAAACCCTAACCTCCTTAGATTATATCTCTAAAAATATAGTGAGACAAGATCTGAAATGTGAACCTAAGGTTTAGACTGATTCCCTCTCAAATTGGTTTTTTTCATCTTCTAAAACTTTGTAGCAAAAACCGTATAGAGAAAATGCCACGATGACCTGTTTGGAGTAGTGAAACCCTAGAATCCAAAGCTCTGATACCAAATGTTATGAAATGCGCTCAGAAAAAGATAGAAAATATAGATCAATGTCTTAGAAATAAGCCTCTTCGAGGGAGCAACCTCCTTTACATTACACAAATGAACAATTCTTAGATGATTCAAATGACAAAACCTCCTTTATATATATAGGAGTATAAGGGGTCACAATATAAGCAAAGCCGACCTAACAATAATAATATAAGGGCACAAAAATAACAATAAGGGATGCAACGACAATAGTAATGGGGGAATCACTAGTATTATAGGGACCTAACATTTATATTTCTATGGTTTAATATTAGTGCTAGGTTTCAATGTTATTCCCATGGGTTTTTAATATTATTCCCTTGGGTTTACAATATTAATCCTCAGGTTTATAATATTAATGTTACGGTTTAATATTTATTTCAGGGTTTACTATATTTATCTTAGGGTCAAACCTTGTTAGCCATGGTCAATTATGGTCAACCATGGTCCAACATGACATTGTGACAAAGATTGTCTCAATATGAAAATCAATATTAACCCATAGAGATATCCGAAGACTAAGTAGGTTGACATCAATTAAACTATTGAATTATAAAAATGAAAGCATAAATTAATTTCAAGTTGAAGATAGTGTTAAAAAATGTCAATATATATATATATATATATATATATATATATATATATATATATATATATATATATATATAGTAGTGGCATGAAACACGTGTTGTGAAACATGATCCATGCATTCGACTTGATGTGACACTATCAAATAACTCGTGGAATCAGAATTTCATTGTGGTGAATCTTAAATTACAGTGTTGCCTCACCCATGAAAAAGCAACATCGGTAATTTCAATCACAGGTAAGTTCCTCGGAGAGACTAAATGCAATGCATCATAGTTGAGATGGCAAATCACGCCAAGCAATTTATGTTGCATGAATGATTATGCCTTAGGAACTCATATCTTAACACTGCATATATCCTAATCCAAGATCTATAAATAATTTAGTGTTGTTCATGGTTGTCATAATAGTCTAGTGCCTGATCTTACCATTGATGATATGCTTCCACTTTGTTAATCGTTTGTTCTAGTAAAGTAATTATGGAATATAAACAGTTATACAAGCGCAAAACCTAGTCGATCACACCGAAGATGGTAAAATGTTTAATATAGATTTCCTTTTTGGGGTCTTCGATGTGTATACACACTCTATCGACTTTAATTTCATGGATGAAAAGCTTGTTTCAGTTTTATTAATATTTAATTTGTTCTTTCATGAGAGGCACCATCACTTCCCTGATACTCTTCCTAGTTTCTTTGTGAGTTTTCCCCAACTTATGTCATAAGTCAAAATTTAATGAGAAAATTTATAAATGCAAATAAAATTCATAATTGTTTCTCTGTAGAGGGATTGTCTATTTTGATTCCTTAGAATAGCGAGTAGATGTTGTTTGTGGATATAACCCCCTTCCATGGAATAAATAGTAGATTTTGTTTGCAAAAGTAACTAGTACTAAATGTGTACAATAAACAGATAAAAAAAATCATAATTATTTCTAGTTTCCTACTAGTACTGTGTAGAATTACATTCTGGAATATTATTCAAAAGAAATCGATGGAAAAGTTCTTTATATCTCCATACATTTCCACTCTTTTGAATTTCTTACTTTATGAATGGTATGGCATGCCATTTGTACCACCCAATAACCTTCTAATGAGCATGGTTGACGAAACTAGGGCTGTCATAGAATTGTTCTATGTAGTTGCATTCATCTTCTATATTCACAATAAGGCATATATGGTAAGTATACTATTGCTTAATAAAAAAAATTCTAAGGAGGGTCATGCCCATTTGAATGACAGTGGATGAAACAGGTGAAGATATGTTTCCTTATGTTAGTTGTTTTCATTTTTTTTGCAATGGTCTTTCGAGTATCACTCTTATCTAGGTCGTGTCATGTGTGGGCACTATTGTAAACACGTTTGGGCGGGTTGAGTCATGTCATGTGTGGGCACCCGAACACACAAGGGTCCTACCAAAAATTTTAAGTTATGATCTCCTATGTGCCTTGTGCACATTCGTGCATCCCATTTTTCGGGTGTTCCCACATGCCTTCATTCGGGTTATGCACCCATGGAAACCCCAAATTTCATTTGGGTGAGTCGGGTCCTGTCATGTGTGGGCACCAATGTAAACTCGTTCAGGTCGGTCAGGACGTGTTATGTGTGGGTGTCCAGGCACACGGGGTTGTGTCAAAAATGATAAGTTTCGATAACCCATGTGCCTTGCGCTCATTCGTACAACTCGTTTGTTGGGACCTACCTCGTGCCTTTGTTCGAGTCGTGCGTCCATGGAAACACGTTCACGTGGGTCAAGTCGGGTCGCCTCATGTGTGGGAGCCTGGGCTCATGGGGTCGATTAAAAAATGATAAGCTGTAACTGCTCATGTTCGTTATGCACGTTCCTGTGGCATGTTTGCCCGATGCTCCCTTGTGCCTCCATTTGGGTCGCGCACCCATGGAAACCTCAAATTATGTTCCACCAAGTTAGGTCGTGTCATGTGTGGGCACCCATGGAAACCCCAAATTATGTTCCAGCAGGTTGGGTCATGTCATGTGTGGGCACCCATGTAAAATCATTCGGGTCAAGTTAGGTCATGTCATGTGTGGGCACCCATTTAAAATCATTTGGGTAGGTGGGGTGGTGTCGTGTGTGGGCACCCAAGCACACGCAGTCATGCCAAAAATGCTAAGTTGTGACCACTGCCGTTCATTGTGCATGTTTGTCTCACCCATTTTCCTAACTCTCCCTCATGTCCTCATTTGGGTCATGTGCCCATGGAAACCCCTAATTTTGTTCAGGTGGTGTCACACAGTATTTTGTCACCGAACCCGCATCTCGTGATCCCGGGTAGAGTCAGTCCCTGAATGGCATATATTCTATGTCATACATCAAAATATGTGTCCACATCTTCCATATCACTCAAGAAGATCAACCATGCTCATTGATATTGAAGTTGACCCTTTTAACCCATGTATCAAGATCGTTGCAGGACGTCAATATCCTATCTGTGATGACGGACCAGAGTGAACAAGAACCTCACTACACCATCGCAAGAGTACATTTGTTATCAGCGATGGTCGGATTTTAGAGATCATCGCAAGTCATCAGCATCCTGATTGCGACGATAGCTATGAATACACTGTTGCCTCACGATGTCATCTCTGAGTCTTAGTGTTTGACTCATGACAACCCAGATATGGCGAATTAGTTCAAACAAAATGCTTCTGGGTGGTTCTGGAACTAGTTTTTGGGTCAAGGAAGTTCGCCTTTCCCCATTTGAGATGGTGGTTTTGCCTTTTGAGTAACCTCCCATGAAGATAGGATTCCTCTCCCTAATTTTTGGTGGCTCCTCCTCTTATAAAAGCATCCTCCATGAATATGATCAGCTAGTTCTAGTTGAGCTTTTTGGTAGTAAGCAAATTAGCTAGTTCTTTGTGTTTGATTAATAGTTTGAAGTGTTAATTGTTGATAGCCTAGCAATTGGTTGTGGATTGTTAGTGTAAAATGGTTTTATAAGAAGGAAGATTGGTTGTGATTGCCTTAGCCTTATACTAGTGCTTTTGGGTGAGAGAGAGAGTTATCAGCCTTTTTGGGAGACCTTTGAGAGTGAATTCTTACGAAGACATACTGATTGGACCCTTCAAGGAAGCTTGCAACATCAAGGTGTGGTTGAAAGCTTTACTTTTTCTCATATTAATACAATCAATGGTTATTTCCTATATTGTGTATGAAATATATTTGATAGCTTATGGTTCCTTGACTCTGTAAGTGGATAGTTCATTGTTGTGCTCTATTATGTGTTTCGTTGTTCTCTTATGTTGTTTCAGGTGAATCACTCATCAAGGAGAAGAAAACGATAGCTGAAGCAGCATCACGAGGACTTCATCGAACACCGCATAAGGTAGGCTCTTTGAATGATGACTATTTAAGGAATCAGCTGTTGTATTTTCCTTGCTGTGACTAGAACCATTCTAGGGCTAGAGGGGTTTCCTCTGTCCGCAGAATGAACTTACGTGCATCACAACTTGGTGACTCCACTGGGGATTCCTTTGTGTGTTGTCTCTTGTTTTTCTCTTGATTTTTTTTATTGAATTACATAGTGTCTTTTTGTTTTAGGACTGAGCTGTCAGTGTTTTGGATTACTTGAGTTGCTCCGGTAGTCCACCTCACTGTCTAAGTGATAAGTCTGGTGTCTTTCAGGTGTTTTTCCTTATTTTGCCTCTTAATTAAGATCGTCATTATTTAGCTCTTAACAACTACGACGAATTACCTCTGTCCTCTTTGACCAAGCTGTATGTCATGGATATCTCGTCATACAACTATGAAGATTCCTTAAATCGGACCGTCGCTGAAGATAGGTGTACTCTTGTGACTATGTCGCTCAATTGCTAAAGTCATGCCTGCGAGGATGGCATTCGTCTCATGTTGCTAGTCTAACCCCTGCGACGATTCTTGTAGGGTTATTTTTTACAGCCCTACCTCCTGAACAAACCAATGTAGCTTGTCCTTTACTATTTCTTTCACCTTGTTAAGCTTGTTTTTATTGTATTTACTGAGGCATGTCCTTCTCAATTCCATTTGTATGAAATTTGACTTTTTGGACTGTGTGACCTAGGTCTTTTAGGGTTCCATCAAGAATTCGTTGGTTTTGGGTTGCTTGTCCTTTCAAGTTTCTGAACTACATCCACAACAGTCTTGTTGACTTGTTTGAAGTTGTTCTCTTGCTACTTGCCCATCTTCCTGGTTGATCCATAGTGATTGGTCATCACACTCACTTGTTCTGTTGATTTGATTTCCATTCACTATTGAAGCATAGATTACATTTGCCTTTTGATCAGTCAGGCTATGCATTAACTTGTTTGTTATTTATTCTAAAAATAAAAAAACAATTGCACTCATATAGTATACGAAAATGAAATCATGTTTGCATTAGTAGATTCTTTATGATTAGGAATTGACAAGAGAAATTTAAATCTTTCATTTTTCATCATAGTAGTTGCAAGATAAGCGGAAATTGATGCATTGTGCTTCCTATTGATTGGATTAATTGCTTGCACTGCTATTCTTGCATTTGCTTGTTATTGTTTTCGTTCACTTGGAAATGAACTCCTTACCCTCATTTAGGTAGTCGTTCATCGAAAGGAATGGTTTTTTACTCATTATAGTTGCATACTAGAGACTATTGAAATACATTTGGAAGGGCCTTGAAATCGAGACTTAATTCAAGATTAACTATTAAAATCTATGGAATGAACTTAAAAACACATTCGAACCTAACGCTCATATATCTAGAGGTCTTGGCTAGAGACGTGTTCCAGTGTCATTAAATCTAGTTCCTATTGTTCTCACTAAGGTTGGGTGATTCTTCCTTTTGTGATAAAATAGATGCTAGTACGGACTTCTGTTCCCTGTATCGTCGAGTATATGGTGGGAGACCCCATTAGGTTGAAATTCTTTTATCCCTAGAAGCTGAGTCTGTTGCCTTATAGATCATAATGCACCGAACATAGCATTCGAGAAGATTGACCACCATACAGAAAGTCCTTGGTCATTTCTCTTTCATTTATCAGCAAGGTGTATATTGCAATTTTACGATTTGTCGGGTAAACCTCTTGCCTAGAATTCCAAAGCAGTCACTTTCATTCCTTTTCGACTCTTTAAAAGTGAAAGGATCATTTGAGCACTTGTCCTTTTGGGCTCATTAAACATCGAAAGCGATAGAGTCACCTTTCATTCTTTTCTCGACTCTTAAAATATGAAAAGGCAAAGTTTTGTTTCAATGTTGTAAAATTAACTACCCACGAAATATTCTTGGTTACAGTTAGCGTTCCTTTCAAGGTCGATTCCAATGGCAACATTTCTAGAGTCTACCAATCAAGGTATCCCCCCGGATGGGAATCCTAGTCCTTTTCTTTCTTTTGGAAATGCTGGTGCTCCGTATATGGCAATGTTGTCCTTCCCCGGGTTAACCATCGGTTTACCCGTTTGGTTGTTTTCAACCTCAGTGATCCAAAGAATTATGACTCCTATTCCACTGTCTCCTTCATTTGAATCATGACAAGATGATTCTAGGGTTGACCCTTCGACTTATTCCCATATTTCTTCACCCTCCCCTTCTACTTCACCTGGTTAAAGTTCTAAATCCAGTAACCAGGAGGCTAAGAAGAAGAAGAGGAAGATGAAGAAGAAGTTAGATAAGCGAGAGGCCACCCGTGCAACTATTAATCTGAGTACACCTCCAGTAGAAAAACCTTTTGATCCTCCACGGAAGGTCAAATTTCCTTGTAAGTTGTGCAAGGGTGACCATTTTCTTCATGATTTTCCTGGTATTCCTAGGATCTTAGATGTATGGTCTCAAGATCTAACTCGTCAATCCTCATCTCCCTCTGAAGATCATGTCGATGTTACACCCTCAACTGGCAGTGGTAAGAAGAAAGGGAATATTAGATTCCCATGTAGGTTATGTGAAGGAGAACATCTTCTTCACGTTTGTCTGCTCATGGATAAAGCTTCCACATTTTTGGAAAACCTTACAACTCCTCAACCCCAAATTCCTATTGGTTATCATAGGCTTTCTTCTGATCATCCTTAGATTGGTAAAGAGATTGACTTGGATTCATCTCTTGCCCATCCTACTCTTCCTGAGCCTAGCCATGTTATGCCTATTCTCAACCAACCACTGGTCGAAAAGAGTGTTGACTTGGTTTCACCACTAGTTGTTCACTCTGTTGCAGAACAGCATAAAGATCATATTGCTCATGTTCTTCTTGTCTCGTCAGATTATCCTGAATCAAAGAGTGACCCTCCTATCCTAGCTGATCAAGAGAGTCCTTCTTTGATTCCTGCAGAGCATGGGGGCAATCGTACAATACCCCCATCAAGTAGTTCTGTCGTTTCCTTCGATTAGAGTCAGTTGACTGCTTTCCGCCTCCCATCTTTTTTGCCCTTCCAGATCATGATACACGCATATAATATGGTAGTACCTAGCACTCTATTGGATGAAGGTGCGTCTGTTAGCCTCATGTCTTCCACTACTTGGCAAGCTTTGGGATCCCCACAGCTTTTACCTGTCACCCAGAATCTGTTGGCTTTCAACGGAGTAACCAGTCAACCCTTAGGGATCCTTCCGAAGTTCCCTATTACTTTGGGAGGTAAAACTATCTATATAGACATGATGGTCGTCCAAGGTGCATTGTATTTCAATCTTCTCATTGGCTGCGACTATATTTATGTCATGGGAGCTCTTATTTATTCACTTTTCCGTGTGGTTTGTTTTCCACATGATGGAAGGATTGTGACTATAGACCAATTGTTGTTCTTTGGTCACTAGGTACCTCCTGTGCAACCATCATCCCCTATCAGCTCTTATTTTCTAGCAGTACCTTCCCCACCATAGGTCAATTATGTGGCTACAAATTATCTCGTACACCATGTACTGGGGGCATTGGAACTCGATCTGTCATTTGTACCCAATGACCTATATTCCTCACAGAGTGTGTTCCCTTCGTCTAGTGAAGACATCTTTTTCATATGGTCCATAAACAGGAGTCATGAGGATAGTTCTTGATCTTGTGTCAACCTTGTTAAAAAATGAAACAAATGTCCCGAGGATAGTTCTTTTCTTGTGTCAACCTCACTAAAAAATGAAACAAGGAGTCCCAAGGATAGTTCTTTTCTTGCATCGACCTCATTAAAAAATTAAACGAGGAGGCCCAAGGATAGTTCTTTTCTTGTGTTGACCTCATTAGAAAATGAAACAAAGAGTCCTAAGGATAGTTCTTTTCTTATGTTGACCTCGTTAAAAAATGAAACACAGAGTGATGAGGATAGTTCGGATCTTGTTTCAACCTTGTTAAAAATGAAGCAAGGAATATGAAGCATAGTTCCATGTCTTGTGTCAATCTCGTTAAAAAATGAATCAAGGCGTCTTAAGGAGAGTTCTTGATCTTGTGTCAACCTCGTTAAAAAATGAAACAAATGTCTTGAGGATAGTTCTTTCACTGTGTCAACCTCGTTAAAAAAGTGAAACAACTCTCTTTTCCCAATCGAGTCTTTGATTGAGATCTTGTAAAATCCCAGTCGAGTCATTCCTATATCTCGAAAGTGAACCTTCATTACATCCACCTAGTTGAATGCAATGAAGCTTAGGGGGCATGTACCTCAATTGAACTCGATTGAATCATTATGTTGGGGACATGTGAAACTTATTCAAGCATAGTTTTTCATTTCAATCTTGTGTAAACATGAAACTAAATTCAAGCAGAGTTCTCCATGGTTCAATCTTGTGTAAAAATGAACCCACACCCAATTTTCACCCTCGTGATCACCATTTTTATTAGCTAATTTCTACTAGATGAGCCGTGGTTTTTTCATTCCATTGGCACCATCACTTTGGTTGATCATATGCTTTCACTTACTTGTTTCTCCTTTCCTGAGGGACTGCAGTGATGAGTGGTTTTATTAGCCAACCTCTTGACCATTATGTGTTTTAAGCAGTTCCACTATTGCCAGAACTAGTTTCTACCCTTTATACCACTCGTTCCTCCAGGATGAGTCACCTTTAAGTGCTTTTCTAACTCATAAAAAATGAAAAGATTGCCGAGTATTTTTTCCCTTTTTACTCGTAAAAGAAATGAAATGGGGGCTCTGCTTTCAAGCTCTTTTTTGACCCTTTAAAAATGAAAAGATCGTCAAGCTCTTGTCACTTTGAACTCGTTAAAGGCTGCGAAGTGTCATCTACCCAATATACGTTTACCCCTTTTTCAGGCTGCGATAGATTACTTACAAAAAAGGTATACGTTGATCTTCCATGGTTAACAGGTTCTCTCGAGTATCATTTTCTACCTTTTCAGGCTTAAGAGACACCAACTTATGAAAAGGGCCCATCTGGAGTTTTCTTTTCTATGTATTTTTCAAACTCTCTAGACATGAAAAATACTTTGAGTTTTACCTATGTTGTACTCATTAAACCTTGACGACATTGAACTCGTCACCATGATGAGACTCAAGCTTCTCCTCCTTAGGTCTTGTTAAAATTTCACTAGGTTGGATTTGTCCAAAGGATAAACTTATATTGCAAGCATATTTTATCCCCTTCAAGATTGTTTTTCAAAAATATTTGGGGCTCTCCAGCAATGGCGGGGGAAAGATTTGGAAATGTTCTGTTGATTACCTACGGTAGCTTGTCGCTCTTGAACATCGACACTTTTTGCTTCTCACCAGGTTTGGGATATCCTCACTTCGTCATTAGCCTTCTAAGGTATGGGTCCTTCATTTTTCCTTATTCCATTTGACCCCTACTATCTCTGCATGACCTTCGATCGCTTGGTACCAAAATTCTACCACATTCTGCAGTCGTATCGCTGATATGTTCAAGAGCTTAATCCTTCTGCAGTTTTTACCCTTATTTCCTCCTCTAATTCTCTATTTCATCCATCTACATCTTGTTCCTTTGTCTCGTGTCCTTGATGTGGGAAACATTATGGCCATCCTGCGATGTATCTCTTCCTGTTGACATCAACTCATTATCTAGGAAATTGATCTAGAGACTCCTTTCAGGTACCTTAGAGCTTACATGCCCCAATGGCAAGTTCTTCGCATTCGATGAGAGACTTGCATCATTAGTCTTTGATTGGGTGATTCCACAAGTGTTTGACTCCAAATCATTTTTCACACTTTGTGGATTGTACTAGCAGTACCTTGAGAACCATTGACATTACTGGTGGTCTCTCTCGCGCTTGTTAATGGTTCACATCATTGACCGATAATCAAGTGATTTTATAGTATGTTCGACTTCGACACATTTATTCGAATATTAGAAATTGTACTATGATCGGGATGGCTTCAAGACCTTGAACTTAGATTACATAAGTTCAGGTTGCGTTAATTGGTTCATGATTTCATACATGACCCTTTGATTGGATGGCTACGACCATACTTGAGTCTTTCTAGATGGCTGCCACCATACCTGTATTTTCATATTGTCTTGTCGACTAGATGGCTACATCCATACCATAGACCAGTTCTATTTGTCTTCTGGATGGTTGTGCCCATACCTCAACTACATATATTTCTTTCACTATCAGAGATATCAGTTGTACTTGCATCTGCAAGCTCTCCGCAATGGTGTTCTAGTTCAGTTATCGTTTCGTAAAGCATTTCACCCCTCCCACTCTCTCCACCTTCATGCTTTAGGGGGCATCTCTTACACAGTATTTTGTCACGGACACTGCGTCCCCTGATCCAGAGTAGAGTCGGTCCCTGAATGGCATCTATTCTGTGTCATACATCAAAATATGTGTCCACATCTTCCATATCACTCAAGAAGATCAACCATGCTCATTAATCCTAAAGTTGACCCTTTTAACCTATGTTTCAAGATCATCGCAGGACATCAATATCCTGTCTCCAACGATGGACCAAAGTGAACAAGAACCTCGCAACACCATCGCAAGAGAACATATGTTATCAGTGACGATCGGATTTTAGAGATCGTCGCAAGTCATCAGCATCTTTCTTGTGACAATAGCTCTGAATACACTATTGCCTTGCGATGTCATCTCTGAGTCTTAGTGTTTGACTCGCGATGACCTAGATATGGAAAATTAGTTCAAACAAAATGCTTTTGGGTGGTTCTGGAACTTTTTTTTGGTCAACGAAGTTCGCCTTTCCTCATTTGAGATGGTGGTTCCACCTTTTGAGTAACCTGCCATGAATATAAGCTACCTCTCCCTCATTTTTGGAGGCTCCTCCTCTTATAAAAGCATCCTCCATGACTATGATCAGCTAGTGATAGTTGAGTTTCTTGGTAGTAAGCAAATTATCTAGTTCTTGGTGTTGGATTGATAGTTTGCAGTGTCAATTGCTGATAGCCTAGAAATTGGTCGTGGATTGTTAGTGTAAAATGGTTTTATAAGAAGGAAGCTTGGTTGTGATTGCCTTAGCCTTATACTAGTGCTTTTGGGTGAGAGAGAGAGTTATCAACCTTTTAGGAGACCTTTGAGAGTCAATGCTTATAGAGACATACTGATTGGACCCTTCAAGGAAGCTTGGGATGTCAAGGCATGGTTGTAAGCTTTAATTTTGCTCATATTAATACAATAAATGGTTATTTCCTATATCGTGTATGAAATATATTTGATAGCATATGTTTTCTTGACTCTGTAAGTGGATAGTTCATTGTTGTGCTCTATTATGTGTTTCATTGTTCTCTTATGGTGTTTCAAGTGAATCACTCATCAAGGAGAAGAAAATGATAGCTGAAGTAGCATAACGAGGACTTCATTGAACACCGACATAAGGTAGGCTCTTTCAATGATGACTATTTAAGGAATTAGCTGTTTTATTTGCCTTACTATGACTAGACCCACTCCATGGCAAGAGGGGTTTCCTCTGTCCACAGAGGTAACCCCTCTAGCCCTAGAGTGTGTCTAGTCACAGCGAGGGAAATACAATAGCTAATTCCTTAAATAGTCATCGTTGAAAGAGCCTACCTTATGTCGGTGTTCGATGAAGTCCTCGTTACACTGCTTCAGCTATCGTTTTCTTCTCCTTGATGAGTGATTCACCTGAAACAACATAAGAGAATAACGAAACACATAATAAAGCGCAACAATGAACTATCCACTTACACCTCGCCAAGGAACCATAATCTATCAAATATATTTCATACACGACATAGGAAATAACCATTGATTGTATTATTAAGAGAAAAGGTAAAGCTTACAACCACGCCTTGACATCGCAAGCTTCCTTGAAGGGTCCAATTAGTATGTCTCTGTAAGCATTCACTCTCAAAGGTCTCCAAAAAAGGCTGATAACTCTCTCTCTCACCCAAAAGCACTAGTATAAGGCTAAGGAAATCACAACCAAGCTTCCTTCTTATAAAACCATTTTACACTAACAATCCACAACCAATTCCTAGGCTATCAGTAATTCACACTGCAAACTATCAATCCAACACCAAGAACTAGCTAACTTGCTTACTACCAAAAAACTCAACTAGCACTAGCTGATCATAGTCATGGAGGATGCTTTTATAAGAGGAGGAATCTCCAAAAATGATGGAGAGGAAGATTATCTTCATGGGAGGTTACTCAAAAGGTGGAACCACCATCTAAAATGAGGAAAGGTTACTTCCTTGACCCAACAACTAGTTCTAGAACCACCCAAAAGCATTTCGTTTGAACTAATTCGCCATATCTGGGTCATCACGCGACAAACACTAAGACTCAGAGACGACATCGCGAGGCAACAATGTATTCAAAGCTATCGTCACAAGTAGGATGCTGATGACTTGTGGCGATCTCTAAAATCTGACCGTCATTGATAACAGATGTACTCTTGTGACGGTGTCGCAAGGTTCTTGTTCAATTTGGTCCATCGTCGCAGACAGGATATTGACGTCCTATTACAATCTTGAAACATAGGTTAAAAGGGTAAACTTCAGGATTAATGAGTATGGCTGATATTCTTGATATATATGGAAGATGTGGACACATATTTTGATGTATGACACAAAACAGATGTCATTCAAGGATCGACTCTACCCAAGATCAGGGGATGTGAGGTTGGTGACAAAATACTGTGTAACAGGTGGGTCGAGTCCTATTGTGTGTGGGCACTCGGGCACACAGGGCATGCCAAAAATACTAATTTGTGACCATCTGTGTGCCTTGTTAGGGTCGTATAATTCATAGGATCAAATGATGTTTGGCTATTATCGTTAAGTTGATAGAAATTGTAAATAATATTGTATTCTGCAAATGGTTTACAAAAAAAATATTGATGAGGAAACAGGGGATAAAGATTGTATATTAGAAACGAAAAAATAGAAGAAAAAGAAAGAGAAAGAAGAGAATGAAAAAACCCCAAAAAATAAAAATATGTATTCAAGTGAGCAAGTCTAAATTCCAATAAAACAATAAAAATGCATCAAATATACTTTCAGAATTTTTCATATAAAGTGTACATCTTGTTTAAATGACACACAGAAATAGATTTCCTAAGTTTGATCATAATGTTTAATCATGGTTAAACTGAGTTAAATAAGGTTGGTTAGGTTAGTGAAAAACCAACCATCTAGTTTAAATCTTGGTTGAAATTAATTAGGTAGATTAGAGAAGGATTAACCAAAGTTTTTAAGCTTGGTTAAATTTGATAAATAAGCATTAGAATACAAGTTGCATAACCTTAGAAAAAAATAGGTTTTCTAGACTAAATGCGCACTTAGGGTAAATTAAGTGTGTTTTAGAATAAATTAATCTTGTTTTTATAAGTTAATCATGTCATCAATCAGTATTAAAAACTTGTAATAATAATTCACCTGGCACTAATGTTTTGATTTTTTATAATAAAGTTGAAAGCGACAAAATTAATTGTCGGCTTGTGGTATAATGCGCATAAGATCCAACGCTCACGATCTACCCCACCCGGATCAATGCGAGGGATCGATTTTGGCCCCCCCAATCCATTCTGCCTTTAACAATAGGGGGGTCCGAAAAGAAGATTCCCAATTCCCTGGCCCCATGCTACATGGTGGGTGCTTATTATTTCGCACCCACCTGCTCAAAACCAATTACCACCTACCTCTCCCCTCTAAAAACTGCTCCATATACCACCAATGTCTATAAGTGCCAGTCACCTCAGTACGACCCACCATGACTCTGTTTCTCCTCCACTCTTTTCATGCCACATGTCCTCCTCGCTCGTGCATACCGTTTCCTTTCCCTTTTGCCACATGTCTTTTTCTATTTGACACCTATCCTTTCCCGTTACACCCTAGCCATTATACGATAATTATTTTCTCCCAAACGTGCAGTAGATAACAATGGACTCACTCCATAACGGGTCAGATGCAATGGGGATTTCCAATTACCTATAAAAATCTCCCAATTGTTCAATGTTACCCCCTTTCTACTCCCATTTAATTCAGAGAAAAGGTACAATCATTTAAAACCCCCATATCCTCCACCAAATTTCTCTGTCACCCACTAGAAATTCAAGATAGTTGTTTCCCAGCCAGATACCTCTTATAATAAGAAAATTATTCAATAAGGACGAAAATTTCCCGGGTGAAGACCACTGGCTCTTCACCTCTTTTCCTAATAATTTAAAAAAAATCGCACCTAAGGGAATGCCAAAACCAACTAGTGAAAACCCAATGATCCCTTCTTCCATTAATCTAGACCATTTAAGCCTAGCTGACCAACAATATAAAATCATAAAGACCAATGGTGAGTTCGACTTGTTTGAACTACATAATTGGCTCAAGAAAACCTTTCTGGACTAGAGTTATGAAATCAACCTCTGCAAATCCCTCTTGCCACAGTTCATGTTTCCCGAGACCCAACCTTTCCCATATTTATTTTTATGGTGTCAAGCCAGGTATATCCCTAGCCAAAGAGCCATTGTGGCCCAAAATGGAGACATTCCATTTACTATAATGTTAGAGTCGATTAACCAGATCTTTCAACTGCTGTAAAATGATTCTTTGAGCCATTTCTCTATAGATTCCCACATGGAACTCTACCAAAAGCTAACCTTCCCTCGAAGAGTGAGAATATTTGAAATTTTCTTGCCAAAAGATGTCAAGCTTCCAAAGAAGAATCCACCATATCCACCCTCCATGTTTCTCGAAAAGACCAAGAAAAATGTCTCATTAGTATCTTGTCTCATAGGGTATCAATAAGATCAATGGGTGGATGACCCTATCCTAGGTTTTTATTCCATCCTTTCCAAAGAAGAAAAACCTTTTGTAATGTTTAATTTCAGTGAATTCCTTGTAGACTACATCCATTAGAAATTTCTCAAGATTAGCGTAGAAGGAATGTTTAAACATGCATCAGTGCTAGTCTATATGTTTCTATTTTACCAGCAGAAAGATTCCCAAATGCTTTGCAGAAACTAGATGAAAAAGGCAACGAACAATTAGTCATCTAGTGGACCTCTTTGGTGTGGAAGAATTCGAATCATTTCAGTTTCAGTGACTTCATAGACTAGTTCATTTATACAGTTGAATGCCTTCTTAATAGTAATGTGCAACTTAGAATACATTCTAAGATACAAATAACCTTACACCTCAATGAACAAGCTAGAACAGCAGACCGGTACTTGTACCAGAACTACACATAAATTAGAGTGTATGGTTGTGAGCTTCCACCATACAAACTACCAAAATATGTTTGTATGAGAATTTTGTCATTGGAATATATAAGGAAAATGATCAACATGGATAGCTTACACTTTGTTTTAGCTAAAAATAAGGCACAGTGCAAGATCAAGGCACAAGTGAGGCCATTCATATGCAAACACAGAGTAGCAGGGAATGAGGCAGATACACTTCTCAAACAAATGAACTTCCAATTAAGCTTTACTTGGTCATATGACCCCTTCAGCATCATTTCTAGTTTAAGAGTGGAATAGAAGACCACTGCTTACACTCACACTCCAATTCAAGAATTTGAAAAATTCATGAACCAAGATCAGTGGGAGGAGAACACTCTCCATGACGCTGAAGAACAAGTTCTATCTACAACCAATTCATAGAATCTAGTACCTCAGGAGTAACATGAAAAATGTCCAAGAGAAGAAGAGCCTCCCATAGTAATAGAAATTGGAGGCAAGGAGTTCCTAATATATAAAAACAAGCATAAAACTAATCCAAAACCAGTTTTCATGCAAGATGATGAAGAACAGGCTACTATAGTTTTGACAAGTCCACATGTTTCTACGAGACCAAAAACAATTTTGGAGGTACAAGAAAAGAAGATATTTGTGTCGACTCTCCATCTTCCTCAATCTCAAAAGATCCTCCAGATTCAACATAGACAATAGAGTTCGCTAACGGCCAAAAAAAGACAAATAGTTTTGCTAACAACAAAGAAATGAAGATGAAAATTGAGATGCTAAAGGGCAACACGTATACTCAATTCTGGAAACAAACTGCTTCTTCCCAACATAGGCTTCTATCAGCCATTGATACTAAAGAGGGAAGAATGCAAATGGCTTTTCTATAGGCACAAGTTCCATTCCAAAAATCACCAGTAGACTACAAGAAGACAATTTTCTCCTTTGACACTAATCAAATCCATTTGATTGATCAGATGGATATGAAAAAAGAAATTGGAGAGATGTTATAGTCCACATTAACTAATACTGCCATGACATCTTCAAAATTGTAGACCTCCATCAACAACATACAGTCACAATTGAATCTGGAGAATATCTCATCTTTGTAAAAGGATACTAAAAGTAAATCACTATAGCACTTAGTCATTAAGCTAGGTTATGACCCTACTGATGTAAATCCAGTAGAAGAGATTGTGAGAAAAAAAATTCAAATATAGCAACTCTGAAGAAGTAGATCAAGCTACCGTCTATAGAGGATCCATAGACCAAGGAAATTGGAGAACTGGAAAAGAAAAAGGAAGACATGTTCCTGATAATAATTGAACCGAATGTCCAAATTAGAGAAATGGAGGTGGAACTAGAAGAATTGATCAAGGAGAAAGATCAGTCCTCACATTTGGCTATAGTTCAATTGACTGCAATTTATTTCAGTTGTAGGAACAATAGAGGCTTCTACATTGACAACAACACCAGCACAAACTAGAAATTCTACAAACAAATTGATTAAGCCATGTAGGATTTGTCCCTTTAAGGAAAAGAAATTGAGAAGTTAAGAGATCAGCTAAATAATTTACAGGAACATAAATTGAAGATAAACAATTCCTATGTAGCAAAATTACAAAAATATCATAGGATTACTCAGAGAATAGAGTTTTTAGAGAGTTAGTTAGTAATGGCTCAAACTTTAGAACAAGTGAAAGACAACATACAGGTGGATATCAATCAAGCCATAATAGAAATTTGGACATCAATTCAAATCATCTTTGAACAAGAAGAATTGATGCAGAGATCAAAAATAGTGATAGAGGAGGTAAGAGAAATGTTTGGAGGGAAACTAAGTGCAGAAACAACCTTAATCAAAGTTTGAATTCTAAAAATAAGGAAGAACTGGAGGAGATTTACATTACAGACAAAAGACAGATTATTTTGGAGATAAATAAATTTTTATGGAAGAGAAACCTTATGATACAACTAGAGAATTAGTGTGAGACTCTGGAAACTGTTGCTCAAAGGTTTCATACTATGTTCAATTTACTAAACGAGAGAGGGTTACCAACTTTGGTAGAAATGAATAACAAATTGATCAGTTTGAGTGACTACAACCATAAACTTTTTACTATTTCCCAAGATAAGTTTATGTTTGCAGGGGTAAAAGGAAGTATTACAGGAAAAGTTTTCCTAGAGGCTTTAGATTTTGATTTGATCATTAAACATGAGATCAAATACATTTTCATAAACAAGCCTACATTTGAGAAATATAATGAATTCAATGAAACATATAGAAAGCAAATAAAACTTTCTATCCATAGTGAAGATCGATGGGATAAAATGTGTGAATTACTTGAGTGAAACATGTTTCATCTCAAACATTGAGGCAACACCTTTTTGAGACCAGACATCAACAATCATCCTCAATAATAGTGCCAGTAGCTCCAACAATTCAAAATTCCTAGTTTTTTTTACTATTTGTGTAATGAGTTTTAGATATTCTAGGATTATGTATTGATCTTTTGAAATCAATATATTTTGTAATTATTTCTATAAGTACGTCATAATTCAAAGTAGTAGAGGTTGATGTTTATGTAAAATAAAAGGACCATTGATAAAAATTTGTTCCTCAAAGTTCTAGTGGACACATTTCAGTAATACAAAATCTCTTATAGGATTCCTATGTCACGTATTTGGTGAAGTGATATTATACTTTGTTGTTGTGTTTTCCTATCTCTTTAATTTCATATGTTTTCTCTAGTCTTTTTTGTTCAAAGAAAATTATCAATATGAATTTTTTTAAGTACACTAAGTTCTGTATTTTGAACAATTTCTATGTTTTCTATTGAAGTTAAGCAATAGAATTCTTAATTTCCCTCTGCTTAATGGACACTTGATCATTTCTTCTTTTTCCATTTCATCAAACATATAAGATCCAATAAACCTGCCTACCTTTCCCTATTAGATCTATCTGTCAAGGTCGAAATAAACCCATTCGAAGTAAATCGACTCCATTGCCCAATGGTATCTTGTTACATTATCTACCAAACAACCAAACCAAATCAAAAACCAAACTATTCAACTTTCATAATTAGCCTAATATTTCAATATAAAAAATTCTAAATTTGAAAGAGAGATTCCTCTCTGAAGCTGGCATGACTAGATCCTAGCTTCCGAAGAGGTTTTGTGGTTACCTTTGTATTTATTTCATAGCCTTAGGAAATATAGAGTGCTACCATTTTGGTGACCATACTAGGGAAGAATAAAACTTGATTCCTATTTACGCTTCCCTAGATAAAAGTTCGTCTCGTTGCTTAAAAAAATATTTTTAAGATCTGAGCTAAGATTTTCTATCATTCACAAAGTTGTATAAAGTTTGATAACTATATGTATTTTGTAGTAGATCTGGCTCCCAAATTAATACATAATAGAGAAACCCAGATCCTAATCCACCAAAAAATGTAGATAATCCAAAAACAAAGGAAGAAGAGTGTTGTTGAGAGTGAAGCAAGTCAAAGTCCTTTGCCTAAGGTTAATTCCCTTCCTGAGAGATTTGTTACCTTACAATATATAGAGTTTCACTTAGCCTTTGAACATAGTTTGTTTAAGAGTAAATGTGATAGTTTTTACCCAAAATAGTGATTAATGAAAGCCTACTAAAACCTTACGTTTCTGAATTGCAAACTACTGAATCACAACCTAAAGATGATTCACTTAAACAGTTTGCTAAGATTGAAGTCTTGGTAAGTAAGTTAGATCAAGTTGTACACGAAACCCTCCTTCTTTTATCACTTGAACCTTATTCATATTTTGTTCCTCCATTTCCATCCTCACTAATAATTCCACCTAATTTTTTTTTCATCCGAAGGACCCATTATTGATACCACTCTTTTCCTAACCACTATTGTCTCTGTTCCCCAGGGGTTTCTTTCATTTCCACTACTTCTCCAGTAATTACCCCCCTTTTCACTGCACCCATTTCATATTCAACTACTACCATCTTAGCTTCTACACAACAAACTATTATTACACCACCTTTCATACCTTCCATACCCACACCTATTGTAGTTTCATTTGTACCTCATATACTAGTTATTGGTAGGTAGAAATGCTCCTTTGGCATTGCAAGCACCTTTAAATTCTATGCCACAGAACTATGCTAAGACATTTCCACAATTTGATGGTACAGGTCCTGTGACAACACAACAACATATTGATAGGATAAATGACTTCTCTGACTTAGAATAAGTTGATGATGATGATGTTAAAATCAAGTTGTTTTCTCAGAGTTTAACGGGAGAAGTTAAGAAATGGTATATGGCATTACCAGTTGGGAGCAGAGTTGATTTACCTTAGTTTCACCAAATCTTTCTTAATAGATGGGAAACTAAAAATAACCCCCTCCAAATTCTAAATGAATACAAAAACTTGAAAAGGGCTCCGTATGCGATTGTTGACGATTAATGTGCTAGGTTTAACCGTGTCTACAATTCCATTCCAACTGCTATAAAATTCCCACCAGGATTAGACCTTATTCATTTTCTAGAAGGATTTGATGTAGACATGGCCTACCAATTAAGAGAAAGAGACCCAACCACTCTTGAAGAGATAAAATGAAATGTTGTTAAGGTACAGTCTAATTTATTATCCAAAAGAGTTAAACTACTAACAGAAATAAGTGTCGCCTTTAAGGAGGAACCTTCCTCCTCTTCATCAGACTCAAAATTAGATAATCTAGTTAAAAGTATGGAAAAAGTGATGGAGAGGATGACAGTGGTAGGTAGAACACCTCCTAGAGAACCTCAAGGAGGACCCAAAGATCGAAACCCCAACTTTAAGAGAAACCCACCACTGATTAAACAAAGTGAACAAAGAGGCCCTAATGATCAGGAACCAATGAAGCCTCCATTTCAGGAAAATTATGCTAATGAATAACTTGAATTATCTGCAGAACTAGGAGAAAGTCAAATAAATATATCTAAAGAAAGTGAGATGGATCACATATTCTTGAACAAAGAAGATAAGGATTAATTTTTACTCTCACAACCAAAGGATATCCCTTTAGAATCACAAGACTATAAATAAGGATATCAAATTCCATTATGGAGGTGCATAAACAATACAACTTAAGAATAAAAAAAGCTATTGGAACTCTTTCCAGTAAAACTCAAAATGATACCCTTTCCTCTAGTTAACCAAACCTAATTCTCAAAATGAAATTTCTAAAAAATGCTGACGCAAATTTCAAGGAAGTCGATAAATCTCAAGCATGTTTTAATATGGAAATTGAACTTTATAAGGTAAAGATCCCCATTCCTTTAACATAATTGATGACCAAAACTGTCTACAAGACTCAAGTCATGAAATCTTTAAAAATACGAGAAGGGTCAGACACAACCAATTTGATTGATGACCATCCTGAGTTGTTATTTGAACTTGATGTTGAGGGTAAACCTCAGGACAAGACTGTTTTACCTTTCTACATAAGCCTAAACATTCATGATAAAATCATAAACAATGTAATTCTTGACTCTGGAGCCTCTCATAAGTTGATGCCCTGAGCTATAATGGAGAAATTAGGGCTAGACATCACTAGAACATACAAAGATTTATACTCCTTTGATTCAAGTAAAGTTAGGTTTCTTCGTATGATAAAGATTTATGTGTCACTCTAGTTCAGATACCTTCTAAGAGCCTAGTCATGGACATCATACTAGTAGACATACATCCAAAGTATGGAATGCTATATTCTAGATCATGGGGGGGAATGTTGCAGGGAACTTTTCAAACGGCTATTACCTATGCCACCATTCCTTTGTTTTGTCAACCTATAAGACTTTATAGGGAAACAATCATGAGGTATATGGTCAGTAGTAAAGATAAGCCTAACAATTATACCCTCTATTTAGTACATTTAGACATGGACTCATTCATCTTATACAATAATGATTGTGTAGAAAATGAAGTTTTTCCCTTAGAGGCCACAATCAGTAATACATAAATAATACTGAAGAAGCTAATCTATAGGGAGAAGCTTTGTGGAATATGGATTTTTATGGAGATGTGTGTAAAGGATGGAATAAGGGCAAGTGTTTTTGTTATGAATTCATGAACAAACAATGTAGAAGGACATAGTTACAAACTAAATTTTCAGTGCACAAATAACATTATTGAGCATGAGGCACTTATTTTAGGGATACAGATTCTAAAGAGACTAGGAGACAAACAATTTTTTGTGCATGGAGATTCTGAGTTGATTAAAAAACATGTTAAGGATGAATATTTTTCTAAACACCCTATATTAAGGGCTTATAGAAATGTAGTTTTGGATTTTTTACAATGTTTCCCTGAATATGGTTTGTCTATGATACCTCGAACCCAAAACATTTTATCTAATGACTTGGTTTCTTCAACGAGTACACGCAAAATGCCTTTCCATCAAAATAGAAGATTTGTTGTGGAAGTGAAACACATGCCAATTGTACCTGATAACATCAGATAATGGCAAGTTTTTGGCAATGATGAACAAATCGAAAATTTCTTAAAGTTAGAAGATGAATTCAAATGTACACATGTAGGTTTAGATAATGATGTAGAAATAAATATGAGTGAAGTAGTTTTAAAAGACGTTAATGATGATTCAGAACCTTTAGAAGTGTTGCAATTAAAAGATAATGTGTTGCCTAAGGGACTAGCACCTTTAAAAGATCACTTTGATTATAATGATGTGGCAAAGAAACCAAAAATCAAACAAGTAGGGGATGAGGTAAAGGAATGCAACATAGGGACTGCTGAGAGACCTAAAATTGTTAAGGTATGAAGATCCTTGCCTCCCAATGAAAAGCATAAGTACATAGAACTCTTTAAAGAATTCATTGATGTATTTCCCTAGAGTTATGAGGACTTAAAATCCTATGAGACCAACATCATTCAACATATTATTCCCTTAAAAAAAAAAAAAAAAAAAAAAATTAACAAAATTTAAGAAGGGTGAATCACGTTCTATTTCCTCTAATATAAAAATAAGTTAACAACTTATACGATGCCAAAATCGTTGTCCCTATCAGATTTCCTAAGTGGGATTCAAACCTAGTGCCTAAAAGGAAGAAAACGGGAGAAATTAGACTACGTGTAGACTTCGAAAACTTGAATAAATCCTCTCTTAAAGACAACTAGCCACTCCTAAAAATGGATCATATATTACAGAAGGTAGTTAGATCAGGTAGGATCTCTTTATTGGATGGATTTCCAGGTTATAACCAGGACTTGGTTCATCCTAATGACCAACAAAAGACAACATTTACTACACGATGTGGTACCTTTATGTATATAAAGATTCCTTTGGGTCTAATGAAAACTGCATCCACCTTCCAAAGGGTAACAAATATTGTATTTTCTGATGAAATTTGCAGGTTCGTTGTCATTTATCTCGATGATATCACTATATTTTAGAAGACAAAGGAAAAACACTTGTTTCATTTCAGGAGAGTCTTTGAAAAAAGTAGGAAATATGTTATCTCATTGAACCCCAAGAAAACACTATTTGGTTTAGAGGATGCAAACATTCTAGGCCACATCATTTCCAAGGAAGGCATTAAAATTGATCCTAGCAGAGTTGAAGCTATTCTCAAAATTGACCCACCCAAAAAATAAGAAAGAAGTTCAATCCTTCATTGGGAGAATAAATTTGCTCACGATATTTATTTGTAATTTAGCATAAATCTTAAGATCCATCACAAATATGTTAAAAAGTGATACTGAGATAAAATGGAACTCTGAAGCCAAAAAATATTTTAGCGAAGTAAAACTAGATTTAACAATTGCTCCTGTATTGATTAATCCTGACTTCACCAAAGATTTTAGAATATTTTCTTTTATATCCGTGTTAGGTCCCTATACTACTAGTGTAACCCCTTATTGTTATTAGTACAACCCCCTTATTATATTGTTGTGCCCATGTAGTTCCCATATTTTTATTATTGTGCCCCATAGAAGCCCACTATTGTTATTATTGTGCCCTTACATTATTATTGTTATGTCGGCTCTGATTATATTCTGACCCCTTAAACTCCTATATATAGAAAGGAGGTCTTGTAATTTGTATCATCCAAGAATTGTTCATGTGTAATGTAAAGGAGGTTGCCCCCTCGAAGAGGCTTATTTCTAAGGTGTTGATCTATCTTTTCTATCTTTTTGTGAGCTGGTTTCCTAACATTTGGTATCAGAGCTTTGGATTCTAGGGTTTCATTGCTCCAAATGGGACATCATGGTATTTGCACTATAAATTGTTTTCTATGACATTTCAAACACTAAAAAAAAACCCATTTGGGTTGAAAACGCTATAAACCTCTGGTCCAAATTTCAGAGCTTTTGGTGCTATATTTGGGGAGCTATGATTTGAGGAAGTTGGCCTTTTTGCAGACTCCCGAATTACATTCCAAACATGTGACCTGGAGAAATCATCATAACTCTTATTTTGGGCATCAGATTGAGATTTCGTAAGAAGGTACAGCGTATGGACTATAGTTTCCTGTGTATATGTTTCAGATCCTAAGGTCAAAACAGTGACACGTGGCACTTCATACAATTTCACTTTTTTGAAAAGGTATATTTAATCAAGCCATCTTGGAGATTGTGCATAACTCTTTCTTGGAGAATCTAAATTCGATCAAACTA